>OV884003.1:11915126-12533139 GCA_930367185.1 Myathropa florea | reverse complement strand
GAAAAAAGCACAAAATATCATAAGCTGTTTCAGGTTCTTTTTTTCCTTATTTAACGTACAGCTGGCAGATTCCCTCTTCGTGGGTGCGTGTAGCGGAAGCGAACAGGGAAGGAATCTGCACCAATTAAATCCATGTTTGATTGCCAAAAGCAAATACTTAAATCGGATTAAAAGCTTTGTCTTTCCAAAATTGGCTTCGTAAACTGAGGAAAATTTCTCGATTGAAATTTGAGCGCCTGAAAGGATGTGAGTTGGGGTTAGGGCGAAATTGTGAAGGTTGCTTAAACTCCCTCATTTCTGTTGAGCATTTTTTCCCAATGTTTTTACTACTTTTCTCGGCTTGCCTCTGCTCGTTGCTTTGTCTTGAGAAGAAGATGATGGCATGAAGAAATTAAATGAAGATTTCAAATTTTCTAATATCTTTATTATGTTTATTCAGTCCTGGCAAACAATAAATTATTTTGAATTCCTCCTGAGGATTTGTTTCGCCTTCATACTCCGTAGCATTGGTGCTTAGTGTTTAAATGAGTAGAATCGTAATTGTATATGTGTTTGAATTAATCTTTGTATAGGAATGATGTGGTAATCGAAAGTAGATTAATTAAATGCGGGACTATCTGTGCTCTTATGAAAATAATCGCAGTTCAATACAAAAATTCTCCATGAGTATATGCCATAGAAACGGGACGTATAGCTGCCTTCCATCCTTGATGGTCCTGGACACGCTGCTTCCAGTCGTCAAGACCAAGTTGTCTTGTAGCCACGATCAATTGGTCTTTCTCGGTCTTTCTCTCCTTCTCGAACCTGGAGGCTGGAATTCGAAGACCCTCTTAGCTGAAGCATTGTTGTCCGTACGCTCGATGTGGACGAAGCTAGTATAGTCGATGGTTCTTTGCCTTCCAAACTACATCCACATCTTGGTATAGCTCATGGAATTCGCGGTTGCGTTTTCTCCTCCAATCGCCTTCTTGGCAGACAGGACCATATCCGTCGTAGAATTTTCCTTTCGAAGGTACCGAGAATCTGCTGCATCGTTTTACTTATCGTCCAGCACTCGGGTCCATATAACAACACTGGTAGGATATGCGTCTTGTAGAGCATGATTTTGGTTCTTCGAGTCAGGAGTTTTAACCATAGAGCAGAACGAAATATCATCTGTTGCCAAGAGCGATTCTGCGCCGAATCTCCATCAAGATGTCGTTGTGTAGTTCACATTCGCCCCGGGGTAGACAAATTCCTTAATAATAGTAATAATGGCGGCGCTACAGTCTGAGGTGGACCTGGGCCTAGCTTCTCAGCAACCACTCGTGTTGTGCGTGCTATTGTTCTCTCACGAGTGGAGGGGACCTACAGTTTAATGCCGACTCCGAATGGCGAGTTTGAGAAGCTATTTCTAGACAGTTATACTCTTTGAGCATTCTCAGTGACTCGAAAGAGGTGGAGTCGTGAACAATGTTTTTGAAAAATTGTTTGTCTGAACTGGGATTTGAACCTAGACTGTGAAAGTCGAATCCACGCGGCCACGCCGCCTACTGACAAACTCCTTAACTACCTCGAAATTATAACTGTCGATTGTCACATTTTGACAAAGGCTGTGTCCTACGGACCAATTGTTTGTCGACAGCATATATTTCGTTTTGTTAGACCAGTTCGTATCGACTGGCCTTCAGTTGCCGTAAATGTCTCTGCAACAGCTCGCTGGGAGCGACGTTCGAGCGACGAAGTCGATGTCATCTGCGTAGCCCAACAGTTATACTGTTTTGTAGAAGATAGTGACTTGTGTTTACACCTCCGCACTATCGTCTCCACTAAAATATTGAAGAAGTCACACGACAACGCATCTCCTTGCCGAAATCCGGTGCAGGTTTCAAAAGGTCTTTGAACCAAACTGCACAGTGCATCGCGTTTGTCTCAGCGTGGTGCAACACAGTCAGATAAATTTTCCCGCGATCCCGAATTCAGTCATTGCTTCAAACAGTTCCTTGCGATGAATGCCGTCGTATGCGGCTTTGAAATCAATTGAAAAGGTGATGTGTATCGAAGAACCACTTTGCTGCAAAGTTAACATCAGCGACATAACTTAGACCAGTTGGTAAACTTTCATATCAGAGCCATAAACAAAATATTCCACCTGTTAAATTATGGTGCACTGCTGAATGAGCACTCTGTCAAAACCTCTATCATTAGATCAATTGTATCTTAAATTACAAACATTCATCCTTTTGCCTGTTGCAGCTTTCATTACCATCACACATTAATTATAAGTGCCAATTAATGGAGTGAAACACTAACCTATCCGTTTGTCCATGCTTCGTGTTCAATTAGAACAGCTAAATTTAAATTACCGCAATAAGCGTCGCCCACAAACTATCCAATTACATTGGCAATCAACTCACATTAGCGCTAAATGGCTTCGGTTTTATTGGCCTTTAGAGCCAAGCCATGTGACCTGAGTTGCTCGCTTGATTTTGCAGTTCAACTCCATCAAAATACGGAACTCAAAGTACGGAGCTCATAAAAGTATTTTCATTGAAAATAACGAAAAATTATTATCCGCCAAACGGAACGATGCTGCTCAAGTCAATGCGAGTCATTTTGACCGGGTCGGTCTTTAGCACTCAATTGCAACTGCATCTTTAGAGCGAAACCATTCAATAGGTGGCAGTAAAATGCAACATTAAACAGGACACAATTTGGCTCGAACAAAGGCCACATGGTATGCGCTAGAACGACGACGTGGCCCCGTCATCTGCTGCCTAATAAAAGTCATGTGGAAAACCCTCCAAGAAATAGTTAACAACATAATGCACCATATTGGTGGGAGCATTATATATGACCTGACGGGGGATGAGGGGGTGTTTTCAGTGAAAGGATTCATCATCCATCGTTTAGTTTATTGGAAATTGCTGGGCAAGAGTTAAAAGCCGGGTGAACCGTGTGGAATGTCGACCCCAGTTAACGTACCGCTCATAGCCCGTATGACAAATAGCCCTAGTGGCATAGATGGATACCAGCTGGCGCACACACTAGTGTCCCGAGGAGTCACCCCTTTTTTGATTGCCGATTTTAAGGGCACAGGACATAAGTGATGTAATGCAATTAGTTTTAGTCCTGTTTCGATTCGGAATCGTCGCCGTCGTCCGGCGATGTCAGTTTGCGAGTCTATTCGATGTGCTTGTGTGTCCGGTATGTACTCTGGCTACGGCAAGAATTTTTCAATTTAATCCAATTGCGTCATGGTGCGGCACTTAATCGATGCACCAGAGATGATGGAGTGGGTGTGGTGGTGGAGTGTTGGGTCATACGAGTATAGGGTGAATTTTGTGTATGAATGCTTTCGGTCTGGACATTTATCGCGAAAAAAATACCACCAATTTTTGGGGGATGTTTCGTGTTTGGTTGCCATATGAAATGCCAAGAGAGACTTGAGACGGTTATTTTTTTTATTGGGACATTTTAAGCTGTAATAAAGTGAGCCATTGGGAAAAGGGGAGTAAACGAAATGGCGCCTCGATGACAGACAAAAAAAATGGAAAAATGTATTTATCATACAAGCAGAAGAAGTTTTTTGCGCATTTTTTTTTGCATTGAGCGACTGAATATGGAAATGAGCATGATCATGTATGCATATCGGAGAGTAATTGCTCCACAAAATATGTTTATAGCTGGTGTTTCCTTGTATGTTTAGTCTGCAAAATAGTTAATAACTGTTTATAACTAAGCAAAGAGAATACAGTAGACGCTCGATATAGTGAACTAATAAAAACCGGGCCTGTTCACTGCATCGAGATTGTACATTGTAACGAGCGTGGACTGCTTGGAGTAAATTTCATCAAAATGCGTATGTTTTGAAGTACAATTTATCAAAAATAAAATATAATTACAATTTTTCTTCGCAATCACTAAAAAACAAGCCAACACAAAGCCAAAAAATCAACTCATAAGTAAAAATGTAAAACGCAACAAAATAATACATTCCACGTACGAGCAACGCGAACTTTGTATTTGCTTCAAACAACCCCAAGCTGTGTACCATATACAAACGGTAAATTAGGACGATTGCATGGATACTTCCCACTGCATAGCACTAGTGAGTTTTAGACGTGTTTGTGAATGCTAAAAGGTTGAAAGAAAGAAAAAGAACATAGGTTCACTATAACGAGATTTTTTTTATTCACTATTTAGAATAGCCTGTATAAAATTTTGTGTGTTCACTATATTGGATTGTTCATTATATCGATGTTCACTATACCTAGCCTCCACTCTATAACAATTTTCGTTTGTGAAAAACTGTGAGTGCAAAACTGAAATAATCCTTTTTCAAAAATTAGTTTTTGGTATGAATTGAAATCTTAAAATTTTGATCAAAATACAATCAAAATCACTTATAACGACATCGATTATAACGACATCGATTAGAACGACAAAACTCTTAGGGCCTGCCTGAGTTCAATTATATGTAATCCAATAGCATAATAAATCGTTTACAACGACATATCGCTTACAACGACTAAATTTGTCAGTCCCTTGAAGGTCGTTATAACCGATGTTGACTGTATTTTCCTTTCATATTCGACACTTATTGTGACACCAATGCGCAATGAGGAGTGAATCCCTTTTCTGTTTATCAATCCATGCATATATCTTAACGAAGAACATTTTCTTCTCACAAACATCACTCAGCATCCACAACACAGAAAAGCACATAGATACCAATACAAGATTGATCACACTAAGACGCATTATTCTCCTACTGCTTGCCAAAAGAGGAGCCAACAATCCTCTAATTAATTGCAACGCGCTGTTCTCCGGTGCATCTTCTCAAACACCACTCATTTACATACATTTAATTACATTAAGGTGTCAGTACAGAGCAACGGAAAACTTAATCGCTGAGCGAGAAGGGGTTCAAGCGTTCAATTGAGAGCAATTCACTTAGCTCGCATCCATCGGATGGCGGAGTTTACTGCGCTGGCAACATCCACCTTCCTATTTATCTAATTGCTAAGATTCGCTTTTATTGCAGGTCGAACACTTCTCCCTCCTTAGCTCAACAGGATTAAGAAGTCGCAGCACGACTTCTCTTTCAACAAATGAGGATCTCGAACTGTCCATCTCGTGTCAACGAACTAATTACTTACGCGACACTTGAGTGCCTTTCGTCACTTCTGCATAGATGCCGATGAATTCGTCAAAGCAGCACATGTTGCATGGCAACAGTCACACATGATTTATGAGAATGACCACTTCGTCATGTCATGTTAGACAGGGTAATCTCGGTTCACTAAATCCCCAGGTATGCCCCAAAATCCACCCTTGGAGCTTTAAAGGCCAAAGCAATCTCCCCAAAGTCATTACTCCGGCCACTCAGACGCCGGCACAACTACCCTTCGGAGGATGACAAAGCCAGTTGAAGCGAACTAATACGAGAATGTAGGCAGTTTTCTGCCACAAAGAGGAAACCTTTTGCGTGTGTATTCTCATTTTATGGTTAATTTCTCGTCTGGCTGCTTGGTGTTGGCGATGATTGATGAGTATTCGATTGACAAGTGAAGTCTACGAGCCCTCCGCTGCACAACAGGATATCCCAGTCTCTTTCTGGCCAAATCATCTTGCTGCAATTACCCAACAACCTATTCCTCGGCGGGGCGATGTGTACGACCGAGTTAATCGAAAAACTTTTACTCTTCAGAAGAAATACTCGTACATAATTTTTTGTCCGATTCAACCCCGGTCGAGGTGAAGAAGATTGACGTTCTAATGTCATGCAATGCGGCTTACATCTTATCGCTGGCAGTAAACACTTTCGCGACAAGTGACTTCAGTTTCGACATGCGATAATCACAATCCTGACGACACCATGATAAGGCTAATGTGACAACAATAGCCGCATAATTCCTTCCCTTAACAAGTGGTGTTGATGGAGGTGCGTAAATCAATTTTAATCCCATCGGACCGCAGTCAAACACGTATCGCTTCTCGCGCGAGAATCACCACAGCCCCCATGAAAAATAATTGCGCGAACGTAACCAGATTTTAAGCGGGACGACGGGTGTCGCGTTTGCATTCGAAAACAATTCAGTTTAATGTTAATAAATTAACGTAATTATATTAATTGTAGTTGGCAAGTATTCATGGTATTATTACTATGTAATGGAATGGCATTGGAAGGAGGTGAAACAACCGCAATGCGATTGTGGGCGACAGGACACTGTGGCCGACAAAGCGTGGGCTCAATCAGCTTCTGTTTACTGTTCCTGAAAAGCATTTAATTAATGGTGTTGGCAGATGAATTGAATGTGAGGTGGTTATTCGCATGTGAACGGGGTGAAAGATTGTGTATGTGGTTGCAAGGTTTTATCTATTCTCTTTGACAGTTCTTCGGTAAATTGCAGATGTCATCTGAGAAAGATATCCACATTAATATCGACTGCTGACTACAGTCACTATGAACAAATACAATTCTGAGTTGTTAAACAACTCGGTCTATATTGGCACGAAAGTTATTTGCACTAACAAAGAATAGATCAAGCAAAAAACAACTCTTGGCAGTGACTGTTTCTTTAGGCCTTAAGGGGAATTGAGTAATAAGGAGCATTTCATTAAGCGCTTCCTAACTTTAAATTTAAATAAAACAAAGAGTGTGTGAGTCATCTTCAAAACTTTTCATTAACTTAAAAGGCCTTTTGATGCCATTATGTATGAAGTATAGCATCAGTCAAATGTCGGCCTCGGCTTTTCTTGGCGGCACGCATCCGAAATAGCCAAAATTCCATGATTCTGACGCAATAATCAAGCTGACTTTGACTGACAGCATGGGCTATGATGGCTTTGACGGCCGCTGTGATTTGTGGCTTATTCACATACACCTGCGACTTCAGGAAACCCCACAAGAAAAAGTCTAACGGGGTCAAATCGCACGATCTCGGTCCAGTGGCCAGTTCACATCACCTCTAAGTGAGACGATCATGCCATCGAATCGCTGCTCGTGCAGAAATTCCAATATGGCGTGAACTGTGTGGCACGTAGCGCCGTCCTGTTGAAACCACATGTCGTTGGTGTCGGTATCATCCAATTCACGCCAAAAGAAGTTGATAATCATCGACCTATAGCGTCGTTCTCAGAGAAATTCTTGTATGGACCAATGACGCCACCAGCCCCAAAATACTCGTATGGACCGATGACGCCAAAAGGCCAAAAGGCCAAAAGGCCAAAAGGCCAAAAGAAGTTAATAATCATCGACCTATAGCGTCGTTCTCAGAGAAATTCTCGGATGGACCGATGACGCCCCCAGCCCCAAATCCACACCAAACAGTGATTTTTTCGGGATACATTGGACGCTCTTGGATGCCATGTGGATTGGTATCGGCCCAAATTCGGCAATTCTGTTTGTTGACGAACTCATTCATCCAGAAATGGCCCTCATCGCTGAAGATGATTTTTCGGTGAAAATAGGGGTCAGTTTCCAACTGCTCCAGGGCCCATTCAGCTTTAGCTTATGGGCCTGTTAAATTTTGGACGGATGTACTCGTATATCCAAGTCAGTACCCAAAATTGGCCAAGTTGTGGTCTGCGAGGCCGAGTTCTTGTCAACGACGCGAAATCGACTGCCCCCAGCACACTCTCAGGGACAGCGGCGATGTTTTCTGTATTCGATCTTGCGTTTCGTCGACTTACGGGTGTTGGTTTATCGTTTACTGAACCAGTGCACTCAGATTTAACCACCACACTGTGAATAATCCCCCATCCTCTCGGTAGGATGATTATGCCGACCGTAAAATGGGCGAATCGTGCGGAAAGTTGCCCGAACAGAACACCCATTTTGATAAAACAATTTCATCATTTGCACATGTTGTGGAACGCTTTGTCCCTCTACGGTGATTTGGCACAACAGATTGAATAAATGACAGCCAATTCGATAGATGTTTGACAGGGCAAAACCAAGTATATGCTGTCATCGAGAAAGGTCGCACAACATCGACGACGTGGCCAGAACGTCACCATAGGCAGCTATAACTTTGAGGTAGTAAAGGACTTCGTCTACCTTGGCTCCGCGGTAAACAGTACAAACAACATCAGTACCGAGATCAAACGCAGAATAACTCTTGCCAACCGCTGCTTTTTTTGGGCTCAAAAGGCAATTGAGTAGTAGAGCCTTCTCTCGGAAGACCAAGTTGACTTTGTATAAGATCTTGATCACCCCAGTCCTGCTGTACGGTGCAGAGGCATGGACAATATACCAAGCGGATGAACAGTCTCTTGGCCGAGAGAAAAGTTTTGCGCTCGATCTTTGGTCCTGTTTGCGTTGATGGCATTTGGAGGAGAAGATTCAACCACGAACTGTATGTGCTGTACAGCGACATGAGTCTAGCCAGGTGTCAACGGAGGTAGGAAGTAGGTAGGTAGAGGGGTGCCACCACCACGATTCAAATATCCTTGCGACTGGCCGTAGGGCTCTCGTCTTTGACCCAATGTCCAGATCCATGCATCGCTCATTTGCTTTCTTTACCGCATCATCCTCTCGTCAATGGTTTCAGCGTCTAATGTAGTTGGGCCACGAAGAGCGTATGTATAACCCACGAACAACGTTCCGATAACTTGACTTTGAGCCTGAGACAGAACACACCGAAGGACGGCCACGATTAAGAAGCTAAAGAAGTTGGGGAGTACCTTACCCAAAATGGCGTGGGCGCCAGCAGACATCTAGTGGGTGGTTGCTGTAGGTGGAGAGGCTTTTTTCCGGAAGGGGTCCAGAATGTAGCTGCTCAAATAACAAAGATTCATGCATTTGCAACGTTGACATCGTCTGGAAGTGGTTAGTTAGTCAGTTCACGCTTCACTCAATTATCAACCGAATTCAATCTTAGCAAAAATTGAACTGCTTCGAAATACATAAGAGAATTAAAAATTAAGTCTATACCGCTTTTAAGCACCATCATAAATTGAATCTTCATACTTTCAAGAATGTAGTCTGTTCCTGACACAACCCTGTGGTGGAAGGAGTTTAAATTAACACTCATCCACCAGTTGCCGCTTTGACATGATACAGAAGATTATTTTCCGAATGCAAGATAAAGGAGAGTGGAAAAGAAAATGAAATTTAACATCATACCATTTAAGAAGGAAACAGCCCTGAAGAGTCTATCTTTCTATATACATGTCGTATCATTCACATATATTGTGCATATATCCTTCTATCGTCTTTTTTGCTCTTCTTTTTCCAGCTATGCGATATTATCTTTCTAGCTGTCAGTCACATATTGGTACTCAACAAATAAAGGATTCAATGACGATGGAGGATGGAGCATGAGTGTGTGTGTAAAAGTGGGACAGCTCACGTTGCTACTTTTTGAAATTAAGTAAATAATTGCTACTTAAAATTCTCGCATCGTTTTCACTTTGAGTTTCACTATCCAGATATGGATTCCTGTTGGTAGTATCAAACCGAAAATGAGAGTCAGGATGATGTGTGAAAATCGTAAGGCAAATTGCTTTCGAAGTTTTCCTTTTTTTTTGCTTTTTTTTCAGCTGCCACTGTTTCAATGTATTTTTCTTCCTTTCAATTTACAATATACGTACGTGGACAAAGGTGCATATATATATCTACGAGTTTATAACGAATGAAAACCTTGTGAGTATGTTTCGAATATGGCTTAGTCTGAGTAGGTAGATATGTGCTTGCTTTAGTTATTCATTCCAGATTAAAAGTTAACAAACAGACGGACAATTGTGGACTCAGACAGAGGTCAATGTCAGACTGGGTTACATGCAGTTATAAGGAGGACTTTGAATTCATTGTACATGCAGGCGCGTATGTATGTATTCATACCTATCAAATAGATGTCCAATTAAAAGCAATGAGAAATCCAGTAAATTTGTGATTTTCTAACTTTTTTATACAAATACAAATATAAGTACAGTAGACTGGCGTTAGTGTGAACACCGGCTAATGTGAACACCGGATAACGTGAACAGATTTATTTTTACATTGACATCTCTAAAACGTGAAAAAATCATGCCCGCTCCAAAACAACAACAATTTTCGTACCAAGTTAACAGTAACGAGCTGCATTTTAATTTTGAATTTGTTGTTCTTGGTACAAGATTCGTGTCGTCTTGGTCTGCTCTTTGTCGTTTTTTTGCATTATATGCGCACATACGTCATAAATTTTCAAAAAAAATTAATTAAAAACACATTTACGTAATAGTAAAAACTAGTTATTTTTAATTTGTGAAATGACGTTTTATGTTTGTGGAACGTAATTCTTCGGTATTCTGGTTGTCGTTATAGTGTGGCGAGACGCCTACTTAAATTAAATTAATAAAAATTACCGGCAACTTAATTTTGCACTCAAATAAAGAAAAATATAAATCTGTCAGTTGCAAATTTTTTCTGTGGAATATATGTGGAACGTAAGTAAAACGACACTCAAGGCGTTTCGCAACCGTAATACCGAAAATAAAACGCCACTTAACCGCCTCGACTCTAAAAACGACAGGAGTCGATCAACTTAAACGCCAGTCGTAATAAGGGTGAATAATTCAAATTTGACGTCGTCTCATGAAATTTGGAAAATCGTGACGCCGTACTCTTCGAATTACTCTCTAGACTCATCTGAGTCATTTCCTGTCTTGAATCTTCTTGGCTCTTGGCTTCGATTTAAGATCTAGTGCCTAGGAGTGTCTGATTCTATCGCCCGAGATAATTTGCTTTTTCGGTTTTCGAAAGAGGTTCACTTAGACTAGATCGTGCATCAACTCCGGAACATTTTTTTGGCCTACCGGAACAACGTTTTCAAATTTGTCTAAAATTTTCTTCACTGTGGTATGATATCTAGAAACTTCTAGTAATGCAGATGGATCATCCTTCGCAATCCCCAGACCGATTAATCCGATAGAGCATTTGTTGGATTATTTGGATACAAAAGCGAATCATATCAAGCAAAGAGTCGATGAAGTCAATTTTAAAGTAAGAATGGCAAAAAATTCTTGTCCAGTCGACTAAAAAGTTGGTTAATTAAATCCTAAGACGACAAGAAGCCTTTTTAAAGTCGAAAGGGAAACAGACTAATTGCTAATTTTGAGTTGTTTATTTTGTTTGTTTAGTGAACTCTTTTATACGAAAAAAATTAAGACTTTTTTGTTATTTTCTTATTGATTTTTTATAGTTGATTTTTTTTCAAGCCGTTTTGTTTTTATTTTTTTCAAAACATCACCTATACACAGTCAGGAACATTCAGATCGCAATTATGAATAATAAAATTGATTTAAATGAAAGCCCTGGAAGTCAAACAAATTTGAATATTTTTTAATTACTTCTTGAAATATTTAGATACAAAATAAAGAAAAAAAATAAAAAAAATGTATAATTACAATAAAATAAAAACAAATATAGAAACAACAATAATATAGGAACATTCAATTTCATCCGACATAACTGGCTTTTGGTTCGTGTTTGGTTCGTCACGTTCGCACTAGCAAAGACTTATGCATAGGGTGAATGTCCTGGTAAAAATGGAAAGTGTTTTCTGTCCCCAATTTTTGAGCACTATGAACTAATTTTTTTTAAAAATTGCCAAATACATTTCTTTGTTTATACTTCCATCAATAAATTCCAAATTTTTAACTCCTTTATGACTCATGGTACCCCATGGTATTGACTGACCACCATGCTTATTACCCGTATGAAACTGAATGTTCCTGACTGTATGTGTATCGCAAGCCGGTTCCAATTTTATGCAAAGACCATTGAATTTATTGCCGCATCTTGTCTACTCATTTGATGTTGACCAGGCAACGTGATTATCCCTGCCTAATCCACCCATTCATCTATATGCATCATAAATCAAAAGATGATGAAAAGAAGTCAGAATATTTACAAGGAAATAGTTACTGACGATAATTGCTTATCCTTGTCCTTGGCAAATATTCTTTCACTTAAAAATCTCCTATAAGTGACCGCCTGGTTTAGTGAAACCTGTTTACGTTTAAATTAATTTCATTGTCCTACATCATCCTCGTTATCAACGATTAGTTTTGCACAAAGCCAAATTAAAAGCAATCAAATTTATAACGCCGTTTACTCAGGGTTACACTGGGTTTATTTGCGTTCGTCCCACAAATTCAAGCAGTTTGTGCAAATGAAATGCGATTTGATAAGACAATTTAGAATCTCTCCTAATGGCACTCATTACACCGAACAATAGTGTCCTTAATTTCAAAATACTCACCTCTCTGGCACTGACTGTGTATGAATGTGCCAAGCACTGAGCAGTACACAATGGAAACCTATCCCCTCGTCCAGCCCCAGTACCTACCTTCCATCAGTGCCACATGCACTCCGAGCATTGAGAGCTTCACCTAAACAAAAGAAAACGATTTACAAAGATTAAATGTTGAATAAACACTTTCAATTTGCCCCATAGCAACACAGAGAGTGACGGGGGTGATGGAGCAACTTCATTAGTAACGCAACAATAAATGAGAATCGGTACTCCTTAGGGGAGCCACTAAGCCAAAACAGGTATAAGAATACAGGGAACATAACCTGCCTTTGATTAAAACACAAAACAGTTCCAAAGCCTTCTGCCCTAAGGAAGCTCTCGATTTTGACGCTTTCATTCCCTAATCGAGGGGGCACCCTTATTAAGTTGTTCAAACTGAATTGAGGACTCATTCCGGAGTGAAGTCAATTTTAAATGATAATAGATGATGGAGCAAACAATACATACACGTTGTCGTTCAAACACCGGCACGCAGATAACTGAATTAATTACAAGTGGCCTTGTATTTACACTGTTCGTTCCACAAAATTGCTAATTCCGCTTAAAGTTTCCGATGGAGCTCAGTCAGTCAGCGCCGCAGAGTGTGCAGAAGAAAAGAAATTATATGAGCCCACCCAGCCAGCCCGATTCAAACTCGGGACGACTAACAAATATTTGAGCGAGAGAGTGATGAGGTAGACGAGATGCTTAGAGGTCTCCTCCTCGAGTTATGATAATGGCTGTGAGGGAACATTAGCGAGTGAACTAAGGACGAAAATTGAATTAATTCTGAGCGAATTTGTTAATTAAGAAACTTTAAATAGGCTCATATCACATTGGCATTAGCACCTCGATTGTAGACTCGTCGCTTTTGGGGAACAATGTGATGACGTGTCAAGGACTGATGTTCTAGGAATGGACTAAATAATGAGAGAAGTTTAATTAGGATTTTTGGTGGAGTTTGGCTTTTCTTTGAAAATGTTTTGCGAAGGGGAAATCATAATCAGCGGAGAGTTTACGTATCAGACGTTGAGAATTGAGTTTTACACTGTATCATCTGAAGGAAAAGAATATTTTATTAAAAATAGCTGGCCGTGGTATTTCGCAGCGGGTTTTTTAGCTTGAGTTGTAATCGTTTAAATGACGAGTAATTATGTGAATATGTGAAGGTTTACCGACTGCAAACGTTCGACGGGAATAGATGGCATACCGAATATTGTGCTGCGTCATCTCCCCGATGAGGCGGTAGAGATATACACAATCCTATTCAACAATGCGCTGAGTAATGCATATTACTCCCCAAAAGGCACAAAGATTCCTCTCTTCTGAAAAATCTTCTTTCGATTAGTCTCCTTCCATGCGTAAGCAAAGTTTTCGAGAAGATTGTCAATAGAGTTCTGATACAATGGGCTGAGGACAGAAAAATAATACCGAACAACCAATTTGGATTTAGGGCGAGGCATGATACTGTACATGCCGCGTCAAAATTGGTGTTCGACATTCAATGAAACAAAGCAAAAACCCAGTTCACCGGGGCCTGCCTCGTTGACTTGGAAAAGGCATTCGGCAGCGTATGGTTAGAAGGCCTCTTCCTCAAGTTGACGACGATGGGTATAAGCAAGTCGCTGCTTTACACGATTTATGGCATGGTAACAGGTAGAAGTTTTATTGGTAAAAGTGGAAACATAGATACCAAAGATTTCCACATAAAAAATGGGCTCCAGCAGGGTGCAGTTAACTCACCAATCCTCTTCACTATTTTCACCTGGGTCTAGTTTCGAAACCAAGTTCAGACAAACAATTTTTCAAAAAATAATTGTTCACGGCTCCACCTCTTTCGAGTCACTGACAGTGCTCAAAGAGAATAACTGTCCAGAAGAAGCTTCTCAATCTCGCCGTTCGGAGTCGGCATTAAACTGAAGGTCCCCTCCACTCGTGAGAAAACAATAGCACGCACAACACGAGTGGTTGCTGAGAAGTTTGGCCTGGGTCCACCTCGGACTGTAGCGCCGCCATTATTATTATTATTATTATTATTATTATTATATAGCTACTGCTCTGACGAAAGCCAGGAAAGACTTTGCTGTGGAAAGAGGGATGTTTTATAGCAGCCACCTTGATACCAGGGTGAATGTGATCTGCTACATGGCCCTCATCCGGCCAGTCATGGCGTACGGTTGTCCAGTGTGGTTCAACGTGAGTCCTTCCCAGATGGAAAAGATGAGGCTGTTCGAGAGGCAGTATCTCCGGGCTTGTCTCAAGAAGTACAGAACTTCGGAATCTGAGTTTAAAAAATTCTATTCCAACGAGTTCTTGTATAACGAAGCAAACGTAAACAGGGTGGATAATTTTATTACTGAGCTGATTCGAAGACACGTTGCACGAGCTATGACCTCGGAAAATTAGCTGATATTTGGAGCTTACTACCCCAATGAAGCATATCACGAAAACGCTCGTCGAAGTGGATTCATTCTACCGGAAGCGTTCTTGTTCCTTGACCGGATTGGCTTAATCCAGAATGCAGAAGGATGTCCATTGATCTACCACGTGAAGCGAAGGACGGTGGATAGGCGACTCCTCTACGAGAGCAATGTCGCAAGCGTTAGTCCGGATGATCTCCGGTGCAGCAGATTCATATCTGTTCGCGACAGAACGGAGTGTGACAAAGTTCTTGGGTTCCACTGGTGGTTGCAGCCCCATCAAACGTCCCAGCTGTCGCCAGCTTATTCAGTTAACTGTTGGTCCCTTATGATTAATGGGCTTTCTTAAATCTTCTAGTTCTAGAATTAGTAAGCATTTGATTCTGCCGCCCGAGACATTTTCCTTTGTTTCTTTCGATTTTCGAGAATGGATTGACTTTCGTTTACATATGAGATTCTAGGAGATTCTGAAATAAAATGTATAAAGATTGCTTTTTCTTTTTGAAAAAATATAAGAACTATTCAAATGTAAAAATTAAAATTCCAATTAAGACTGGGTCGGCGTAAGACATTCTCAACAACATCCTCTTCATGTCTGCAGAGTTTCCTTGAAATCGGTCCAGACGTTTCGGAGATTAGCCCGAACAGACAAGCGGACATAACGATTTTTTTAAATATAGGTCATAAATATTAAAAAAATATAAGGCTACCTCTCCTTGCTTATGGAAATTGTAGACCTATTTACTTACCATAACACACGGCTGTGAGCATGAATACCTTCCTTCAGCCATTTAAGAAAAAAAATTCTCCGAAATATTGATTTTGTTGATTTGATTTTGAAAATCTGTTTAAAGTGGCTCAACCTGGATTACACTCCAAGTCCGATTACATTCACATGCTTTTATGAAGATTTCAAAAACTCGAAGGGGTCCAGGCAAAATCATGTCTCAATTTTTAATAAGGTAAACAGTCCATTGTGTAAGTGGAACATTGGGTGAGTATCCTTCTCAAATCTACTTTACCACTTATCCGTTTAAGGGTAACAAAACAAAACGTGCTCACCGATTAGGCTAAACAAAGTACACAGCATGGTGGCACCTCTACTCCACCTGACACAGTAAGGGGCCACCCCTTTCGGCACGCACTCCACTCGATTCGGATTCATTCTTGGTGTATTGTTGGGCGAAGCTTGCCAACCATCATCCACCATTGTGTTTGTTTTGTTCGCTTATTCGCTTTTTCTTTCCTGTTATTTTTTTTTTTTTGCTTTCTTTTTTGAAAGGCACGGGGCTTTGTGAGAGAAAAAGGATTTTTTATGCTTGAATAGCAATAATTTTAGAATCCTTTTGCGATTCAATAAAATTTTATTATACCGACCATCGAGTGAATTTTATGCGTATGAGGAGGCAGGAGATTTGATTTTCAAGTGGATTAAGGATTTCAAGGATTTCATAGGCATGACTACGCACGGAGTGCTTTTTCCTTGGTGGTGGAGACTTACTTATATTTTATGACAGCATACGCTTTTATTGTGCGTTTGTGGCTTTCAATGGAACGACATCAAGTGTGGACTTTTGAAAGTGTTGGGTGTATTTCCCTAAAAGGAAAATTGCGAATCTATGATTCCCTTCAAAATTTAGATTCATTGATCTGCGAGCGCGTTCGCCTCTCTGCTTTTAAGACACATTAGGACACCAAAGAGTGTGAGGGTTTAAGTAAATGGTACCTTAAGTCAGTGCCTGGAAACTTCACTCCAACTTTATTAGCGTAAAATTTATTTGGCATTGCTTTTTAGAAACACCGTCCGGGGGATGGCTGTGGAGGAGATAGAATGCAGAAAAAAACAAAAAAACTTTGTGCGAAAAATTTAAGCGATTTGAAAAGTTTTTCTCCGATATTTTTTTTTACCAATACCACAGGCTGCAGAGCAGATTCCATCGGCAGCGTTCCGATGCGCGGAGGAGGGGGAGGACGGGCCTAAACTTTTTTACGCCAAGAAAATATGTTTATGTGGCCCTAACATTGTTTCCAAATTATCTCAGCAAAGAAGGGTAATGAAATTCGGCATTTTATGACTTTTTCTGGGTGGAAATTTCATTTCCGAAGTATATACAAATTATTTTTCGGTGTGGTAGCGCTTTGAAATGAGTTTTCATCATCATTTGAGTGCTGGAGAATTGATTTGCTTCAGTAGGCAGTCGTTGGGAATGATATTAACGTCTAATATCGGACTTTCAGTCTTCTCCTCTCTTTGGAGAGTTACTTATGCGGGTTTCGTGTATCCATACCTTGAAATGTTGCGGATGAGTCGGTTTATCTTCCTTCGGGGTAATAAAGTTTATTCTTTTGTCCAATAAGGTTTTTATATATTCACGCCCACCTGACTGCGGCGCTGACTTTTTATTACCGATGAATTAATTTGATGATCACAAGTGTCCTCGTGGGTCTTTGATTATTATTACGGAGTTTAAAGACGTTTTTAAATGCACAAGTCATTGTTGTAACTTAATGCATAGTTTTTCCATTTGTAAGAGGTCTTAACTCGACTGCGTATTCAAAGGAAAGGGAATTCAAGCAAATAAACGATTGTTCGACATGCTTCACAGTGGTGACATCTGTTGGTGGCAAAGAGAATCATTGTTATATTTTTTATTTTATTTTAAATCATATCTGAACGTAATGTCGCCTGAATGATGAAGGTTTGGAAAGAAAGATAATAAGGTACAGACTGTGAATGAACTTCGTCAAAAGTAGGCTTGTGCATTTTAGTTCAGCCGCTCAGTTTAGTTCAAATCTGTTTATTGAGCTAGTTCGTTCTTCTAGTTCATTGAGTTCAATATAGTTCACTGCTTAGGAAATTGGGTCTTGTGCGATTTGCAGAAAGAACTTTCCCTAATAGTTTATCCACTCATCGCACCAGAATACCGTTATAAAAACCATATAAAGCATAGGTACAAACATTGATCCACATACATTTTTAAAATTCCCCTCACATACACTATCGGCAACGCAACGATGCTCGATGTGCTTGTGCTGCGGTAGTTAAACAACCCTGATGTGCACAATGTCCATAAACACACGACGCAAAGCGCTCAATATAGTTCAGTTTAGTTCTCTTTAGTTCAGTTATTCTCAATTAATTACATGTACGAGTATACAGGTTAAGGTATACCTGAGTTTGTTGAACTACTGAACTATGTACATGAACTAAAATAAAATGATATTGTGAACTAGTTCACTTTGTTCCTTTTTGAACTAGTTCGTTCGTGAACTACACAAGCCTACTAAGAAATGTAGGACGATATTCACCACCTAGTCGTCGATTTTGAGGCCGCTTATGACAGCTTGAATAGGGACGAGTCATGTCTGGTTTTGACATTCCTGCCAAACTCATGAGACTGAAGGGTATGATGAAGAATTCTCGCAGCTCATACACTCACAAAGCGAAGAACTCGATCTAGTTCAGTTAATTTCGTTTTAGTTCAGTTTTTCTACTGAATTACGTGTATCTAAGAAATACCTGAGCTTTATGAACTACTGAACTATGTGTATGAGCTAAAATCAAATGGCATTGTGAACTAGTTCACTTGTTAGAGCTCGTTTTTGAACTAGTTTTTGAACAAGTCTAGTGAAAAGTGTAATCCCGGCGAATTGACTAAAGTAGCATAAGAGAAATCTCTAAAGAGGCCATTGACTTCTTCTTCTTACAGGCATGAAGAATATCGAAAGTAAAAGAAGAAGCTCTTGTCCCATTTAACAGAAAAGTCCTGTTTGCGATCTTGGGAGATTGGAATCAACCGATCGAGCCCAGAAAGTAACCCGACCAACACAGCTCCGGCACGAAGAACCTCTAACTCCGGCTTGGTGGGACAACGAAACAAATAAATAAACTGGGCAAATGCGAGTTGAACTCGCACGGGGAAGGTTCCGTCGCATGATATCAATGGATGATTCTGAATATCAAACGACGTTTCACTACTATTTCAGATTAATTTTCTTCTAACTACCACCCAAATCAACTATTCATTTCAACATTCATACATCTAAACAAACAAACATCCACTCATACATATACCCACATCTCTATCCAAGTTTATCCAACACAGAAAATCCCTTCCATCCATACCCAATCAGTGTTTTCTTTCAGGCTTGCGCCAAGGTCGTCAAAACTGCGTTTGCAGACCATCAAAATTCGCATGTCGATGGTTGACCGTTTTTGGCCAATATCTCGAAAACTATTAAGGTCAGAATGCTTGAAATTATTTTAAATGAAAGTACTCAATGAGGCCAAGTTTTTGCGATTTTTTCAGATTTTTAAATACTTTGGACTAGAAATGGCATGGGGGACGAATTAAAAAAAAATTTGGAGCTCTATATTTTTCAAATGGAACTTTGGATCAAAAACTGTTAAAGCAAACCTCTACCTAATTTAAAAAGATCTGTCGATTGATATATAACTCGATGGGGTGCAACAATGCTTCCAAAAGGCACCCAAAAGGCCCCACTTTTTAAATTTGGGTGCATGGGCAAAGACAAATTTCATGCCGATATCTTTATAAACTTCGGAGATAAAAAAGTATGACAGACTCGACGGACGGACGGACGGACACTCCGAAATTATAAAGGCTCCGTTTTTGTAGACGGAACCTTAAAAATACTATGATTTAGGTAACACACAGATGTTAAGGCGGTAAACCATTTGGAGTGGTTTATGAAACGCAGTAGACTACTAAAGAATATCTCACTAAGGTCACAAATATTGTCGAAGAAGTGGGCTCCGAAATATGAGCGTCTAAGTAACGCTATAGCCACATGCCTGGCTTATACGAAGGAGTTTTAGAACATCCTCTTCGTGTTAACAGGAGAGTCGTTTTGTCGAAGCCCAGTTCATCCCAGGAAAAGAAACCCATTCATTTTGATATTCGTTCAAAGAATTATTAAAAAAAAATTTCCCAAATTTCTTTGACATTTTTACAAAAAAAAGAACACAAAATAATAAACCGTTACGAAACGCCAACAAATTTAAAGCATCGTGATGCATCGCAACATCAAAAAATCGTTGCGTCGCATCACATAGGCAGTGATGCTTACGTGATGCGTATTTTGTTGACGTTTACGAACTCAGCCAAACTTTTCCATGTTGGCCACAAACATTACTGACAAAATTAGGCAAGTCGTCAAGTTGTCAAAGTGTTTTCTGAGTGGATTCAGAAATTTAATATATGGCACGTTTGCCTTTCTCTATCCAATAGCGAAACACAAGTTTATTATTTAGTTTTTCCACCTCGTAATCCTTTTCTTTTATTTGCAAAACTTGACACCACTTCAACTTCAAGGGTTGCTGGCTAAGACCCCGCAAACTTAAAACGCGTCATATTGTTGTAAATGATGCAATTCATGTTCATTATTATACCTCTACTTCCTTGAATTGTTGTGTGAATTGTCAACTTCCGCAGTTTTTTTCCATGCGTGAGTTGATAAAAATAGGGAAATTTCGGTGGTTAATTTGACAGGTTTCACTGAAAAAACAATGGCAACCGTCTAAAACTAAAATCCCCTATTTTGTAACTTGGTCCTCGTCCAAAAGAGATCTCATTTGATTTCATGGAAACTTAATCTGATGTCTTACAAGAACAAAAACGTCTGCTGACTCACCTCCTCCGCAAGACTGTTTGGAAAATACTCGCTTATATCAAGTGAGTCAATCACCGCGTAATACGAAAATAAACGTCACAAGCAATTCCGATTGGCATTTCCTTTTACTCCCTACCAAATGAGCTTGGCAAACAAATAAAAACAAGCTATAAATACGCTAATTTTCCCAATCTACCTTGGCGCTTATGCCACTCCAGGGCAGCGGCATGCAATTGTTTCATTCAATGCCGTCGCAAAATTGGAAAATACTCATAAAACGGAAAATACCCCTTCGGCTAAGCACACAAACGATGACAACGAAATAAATGCAGAATGACGGCGAAGCCAGCAGCTCCTTAGTGCCAGCAGACGCACTCGTAAAATCAAATAAATCAGCGAAAGCAAGTATGGGGATCTTTTCAGTGGCTGTGACGGCACGGAAACGCAGGAAAATGTCATAATATCTCCACTAAAAGCAATTCAGGGTCATATTTGTGTCTGCCGGCGAAGAGCATCGAAGGGTCCTGCTGCATGCACCCCGAACTAAGCACAAGTGCGGCGAAACGCCCTCTGTAAACACAAGCAAAAACAAACAAACCTATTAATAAGTCGATTGTATAGCGAGACGGCTGCCACGCCGCCCCATCCAAACAAGCGATTCATCCAACCTTGGCGAATACTTGCCCGCAACTCTTTGGAATTGGTTACCTATAAACCGATTCTCATTCCCCTTCAATTGCGGAGACAACGCTGGGTTCCGTTTATCAAGGAATGCCATCAGAGCTTGGTGTGGCGTGTTGTAGTCGTCGGTATTATTGTCATACCATGCAGCTGGGGTGCAATTGGGGTGCAGGAATTCCATATTCGCTTTTCGCTTAGTCATTCAGCCACCAACCCCATTACGTCCGAATGATTGCTTTCTTTTTCCTTCACTTGAGCCCCTGGAATGCTGCCGCTAAACGGTATGCCTCGTAAAACTGTTTGCAGGGCTCCGTAAAAATTTCCCTTTCATTCTTCCGATTGTTTGATTTGAAATTTTCTTCGCCCGATCTCGCCGGGTGGGGACATTTGCCGCTGTGCGTGCCGGCATGCAACGCATTAAAAGCGTGAGCATAAGCCACACACACACATACTGGCCTAGCAACCACCCCCTTGTGGGATTGTAGTTCAAAGGATAATTCAATTCCCATTATATGTCCACCCGCATATGTTTTTTTTTTGTTTGTTTGGTTTACTTTTGCTTGCCTATGCCTACAAGGGGTTGAAGTAAATTTTCAAGTTTCTCCCCTTTTCGATGCCCATACATACGTACGTACCCAAGTGAGCGAGTGTTTGTTTTCTTTCGCCTTTTTTGAAGTATCATTCATAACCAACCCCGTCGACTTGTGGGTGGGTCGGTGGTCGTGCTAAGGGCGCACATGTGCATGTGTCCTGTGTTGTGACTATGTAGCTACGGCACGGAGGACTCATTCATTACAGTTTTCCGATGTTTTGATTAAATGAAATCGAAACGGAAACTAATCGAACGAAATGAATTATTCATGTGAACTCTGTAGTGGACGAAGCTTGTTCAAGTGGCAAGATGTAAAAACAAAGTTGTAGTCTGGTAGTATCTGTGTATGCTGTGCTGAACGTTGTGCTGGTAGTGCATTGTTGGCAGTTTATTTTTCCTCTTGGTCTTTTCCACTGGATGGGCTTTTTGAAATATTAATTTCCTGTGACAGTGATTAGAGAGTTAGATGTTTCATTCAAGGGAGAAATTTACTCTCTTACTTTTTGCTTAGACTTTTGCTATTGAGTGATGGAAGAGCGTAAAGGGAATGATTTCGAGTAGTGTATCTTTAAGGCTACAGTGGTGTTCACACAAAAAGCAAACTATTATTCAAATCTTTATTTACTTGCAATACACACTATACTTAACAGCTGACTTTTTTTATATCACACAAACGATCACTGGGAAAACTTCCCCAAATGGAATGCAAGATGACAAACGTACATGCAGATAAGCCGTAATTTTTCGTTTTTAGGTAAATTTAACTGATTACCCAGTAAGAACTGTAAGAAATGAAACACAACAGACAAAAACAGATGTTTTCGAACTCAAAGGAAGGATCGCCAGAAAAACGAAAAGAGAAGACTTTTTGGAAAAATATCTTGTGGAGCGACGAAAGTAAGTTCAATAGCTTGTGATCAGATGTAAAAGAGTATGTGAGGCGGCCAGCCAGTCTGTCTGTCTGATAAGTACATGTCTTAGCAATTATCCTTTCCAAATGTCATTCTTTCATTCAATAGGATAGGGCGGGGTTAGTTGGGCCACGGGGCAAGTTGGGCCACGCGAATTACTCAAGAACCGCAAGTACTACACGAATAAGATCATTTACGCATTAAATGTGCACACTAACCTAAACGTGCAAAACCGGTTTCAGTTGCATTGTATCAGCAGATTGGGAACCATGCGCAATTTTTCATCAAAGTAGATTTTTAATTTTTCTGAATTTCATTAAGAACCCAGATGTCCATTCTTTCCATTGAGCCTAGCCTCACAGTTGTATTACGAATAGATTGATATTAATTAAACTTCAAGTGGAAAGTCGCCCAACTAGCTCCGTCCTACCCTACGTTTGCCCATAATGTGGTATTAAAATTCAAAACTAAAATTCATTTCTTTCAACACAAAAAAAAACCGTCAGTTATCTGTCAAAAGTATCATAGAATTCGCCAAATAGACATGCCCACATCCACAACATTCTGTCCCCTAACCAGCATCCAATCTAAATTATTTGAAATTTTAATCTGAAATCCCAACTTTTTATATGAAGAATCCCAAGCGAGAAACAAGCCACAAGCACTTCCTCCTATAAAAACAACACATTTCCAATTCCAATTAAACCAAAACAGATTTTCGAATCAAAGGTCCATTCAAGAAGTCCGAAGACAAGGCAAAAAAGTCACAAAATCAACAGGGCCCTCAGAATTCACACCCAATTCAACGCCCGCACTTCCCTGCAGAGAAAGAAGAGAAGGAAGATGGAAAAAATGAAAATGAAATATCAAAGGACGCGACCTCCTAATGAAGCCTCCTAAAGGAACCAGGAAAAAAAAAAAACATTATCATCTCGGAAAAGTGATTAAGCTACTCAAAATATTTGGTCGAAAAGTTAACCAACATCTGCCACCCTTAAAGAGCAAAAGTGGTCGAGAAGTCAAAGAGAAGGCAGTCAACACGCTGCCAAGATGCGCACCACCCCCGTTTTGACACAGGGGTACAAACGCGCACCCCTCGCATAGTTAAAGACGAGACACATTACCCATCCAAGGAAGCATCCCTCCGCATAACGCGCCGCGTAATGTTGGAAAATCCATAAAAATTAATCTGTGGAAAATTCTTTGGCAAATTATATTCGAGTTTCTTTCTCGTGGAGCATTTTTTCCTCTGCCGTTCACATATTTTTTTTTTATTTTCATTTTATGCGTGGAATGTTATGAACCATAAGGCGACCAAATTTCATAGGAGTCACTCTGTTGATAGGGCGCCACATCAAGTAACCCCACACAAAGTCTTAGGCAGGGTGTGAGGACAGAGGCAAAAAAAAAAAAAAAAGTAAGAACTCTGGAAAATGTGTATATATTCATTTTAATTTTCCACTTGGATGATTGCAATATTAACCTATTGTACGTTTGAGCTGGAGGGCGATGATATCGTACCTCTTGTTCTCTGTACGTAACAACGCGCAGCAACATTAGTAACCAAATGAATAAAATGAGATTCACACTCTTTGTGACAAGAATGATGTCGACAGATGCTATAAACGTTTTCGGACTTTATGCACAGTGATGCTGGAACCGCATAGAAATCATTTGACTCTTGTCAATAAGGTGAAGTAACTATGGAGAATTTTTTATGATTGAGAAGAAAAAACTCTTTTAATTACAAACTATTTTATTATCTCAGGCATATCAGAACGGTTAGAAGTCCCGTTCGCTTATCCTTGCTTCTGCGCCAGTTCCCTCGCCTTTGCGCGTTCAAGCTTGGCGATGCGGGCCAAACTCTTTGATCCCAAAATACCACTTCCCCAGTGTTTCCTGATCTCGTCTTGGCGATCATTGTAGTTGGTCTTGACGACCTCCAGGATCTTGCCAAGTTTAGCTTTGTCATTGGCCTCGTCAAAGCGAATGTGGTGCAGGTCTTGCGAGGGACCAATAGTCCCAGGCGGGCCTTGCCCTTCACAATGCAGTGTGGGACACCCATCTTGCGGCACAAAGCTGGAAGGAACAGCACCAACTCCAAAGGATCAACATCGTGAGCGATGACGACCAATTGAGCTTTCTTCTGCTCGACCAACTTGGTGACAGTATTGGTTCCGGACCTCGCAAAGGTTGGCTTCTTCTTGGGCTGGACATCCTTGCCCTTAACCTTGGTGCCCTTCGGTGAGCTTCTTCAAGAGCTGCATCTTAGCCTGTATTCGGGCCTGTACTTCTCCAACAGCTTGAACATTTTGACAGCGGTGGTCTTGTCCAAGATCTGGGTGAACTGGTGAATTGGTGGGGGACGCTTCTGGAGGACAGCCTTTTGGCGTTGTACACGAATGTACTTGGCCATCTCACGAAATGCGACAAATCACACTTGGATTGAATGTTTTGACCGATGCCAAAGTTCTTTGGCCTCTTTTCGAAGAGCTGGTTCAGAGCCTTCTTGACGACGGGCTTCTTAACAGCCAGAGGAGCTGGGGCCACTTTCTTGGTCACTGGCATCTTCTTCGGTCTTGGCTTCTTAACAACCATGTTGAATTATTATCGGCGGCTTTGTAAAAAGAGCAGCTAGTTGGTCTGCCTGTCAAAAAGGGAAACTAACATACTGTTGTATTCTTCTTCCCCTGATGGCGCAACAGTTCGTGGTGGACCATGATCCCAACCAACAAGTCTCTCCAACTGGCACGACCATTAGCCAGCTGCCTCTAATGCCTTTCCTTCTTTTGTGGGCTATGGGTGACCCACATTGGGTGGTCGCACAGACCCGGAGTCGAAGCCTATTCGGGCTGGAGCGCTCTACACGGACATCTTAGTCGTTGAATCCGTAGACGCCTGTCTAGACTGATGTCGCTGTACAGTATCATCAGATCATGGTCAGAGACAAGACAGAGAGAGCAGAAACAAAATGGATTCTGCATGTTTATCGCGTGGATCAAATCGTTCCTTGAAGAGCGTCGATATAAAGTCGAGATTTTCGAAATTCGAACCTGAGACCTCGAGTGTAGGAGTCGACGCACCTACCCACTACGCCACGGCACCCACAGGTTACAGAAAATATAAAAAAAAGTGCAATTTACTCGCAAGAAATGAGTAGGACTACAAATAAATGAATAAAATCACAATCACAATACAATTTGAGTTGCACAAGTGATATTTTCTTGCTCCGCCAACTGTGGAGACGTTCACTTACAAAGAATCGCAACAAAGTGACTATTTCGACCGCAGTCACGAGTTATAAAATATTCGGAATTACAAAAATACTTCCCCTTCTAACAGTGAAAGTGTGTACCTTAAGTCCCCTGCTACCGTCATACTTTTATAGTTAATTGAATGAATGTGATTCACATTGCAGACTGGAACAGTTCCGAGGTATCTGATTCATTTCTTTTTTTCTCACTTTTGCTCCTCTTTACGAGGTGTGTAGCACTGGATGGCCGGGAACAGTATTCAGCAATTAACCCTAATTTTATTGCGACAGTACGGAGTTTTAATTGCGACATTTTGAGTTCTGGTCTTGAGTGCCTAGAAGTGATTGTATGTTAATTATGTCGCATACGATAATCCATTTCGCTAATCAGGAGAAATAGAAAGTGCCTTGAGAGAAAGTAAAAAAAATAAATTAAATTCCCGACGTTTCGCTTAAGTGTTTGCGTGCTGCAGAGGAATGCATTCTTCGTTTATGTTGCATTGCAGTGGATGGTTTGTGAAAATACTCGTAGTTTTATTTTTTTTTTTTTTTGTAGATGTTTCATGTTTAGACGAAATTATGAAGGAAATTTATTATTATTATTTATATATTAACTCGGGAAAAGCAAGTTTTGTTTGGCAAAATGTACGGTCTTTAATTTATTAGCTATTGGATCTACTTCATCAAAGTTATTCATACCGTCTTTACTAGTCTTAAGAATCGGCTACCCAGATTTGACCAGCGGGCGCCGTGGCCGAGTGGATTCGTCGACCCATGCGCATTAGACTTTCACAGGTTCGAATCCAAGTTCAGACAAACAATTTTTCATAAAAAAGAGAGAACATTAGTACGCACAACACGAGTGGTTGCTGAGAAGTTAGGCCCAGGTCCACCTCGAACTGTATCGCCGCCATTATTATTATTATTAGATTTGACCAGCTTCCCACAGTTTCTATACGCATATTCCTCTGTTTTGGGCAGTTCACGCGTTGCCCCCTTTCTTTTTTAGAGTTCCGTCTACAAAAACGGAATCTCTATAATTTCGATGTGTCCACTTTTTATCTCCAACGTTTAAAAAAAATATGGAGCTCCAAATTCGGTTTTAAAGTGTCCTCTCCTCATCTCATCTCATTTTCAGTGACCCGCTAAGTTACACTAAAGGGGTCGCGGGGGCAATCCACCCACGAAAGATCTCCAGGCAACTCGATCCTCCGCCATCGACTGTAACTCATCAGGAGCTATGCCCAAGCGCAACCAGGCGAGTGTTTGGACTTGGTCCAACCATCTCGTCCAGGGTCTGCCAAGCGGTCGTCTACCTGATGGAATCGCATTCAAGGCACGCCTCGGAAGTAGTGATAATAGGGACATTCGTGCCACGTAACCAAACCAACGAAGTACAGCCCTTTCCGTTGGAAGAAGCAGCTGCCCAACGTTGAGTTCCTCGCGCACTGCCCTGTTTTTCACCCTTTCCCGGCGAGTAATTCTCACAACAGCACGAAGGAATCGCATCTCGCGATCTTATTCCTTCGGTCATTACCCAAATTTCATGACCATACCGCGTTATACTCAAAACTTAAAACTGGTCCATTGTACTGCCAGGTACAAATGCAAATGGTGACTGGACCAGATTCGATTTCACTGGGATTCGAACCTTGGACCCCTCGAACTTGGGGCAGGCACTTAACCAACTGCTCCATCCAGTCGTTTGAGGTTGTCGTATTTACCTAATAATACTATAATAATGGCGGAGCTACAGTCCGTGGTAGACTTGGGCCTAGCTTCTCAGCAACTACTCGTGTTGTGCGTGCTATTCTTCTTTCACGAGTGGAGAGGGACCTACAGTTTAATGCTGACTCCGAACGGCGAGATTGAGAAGCTCTTTCTAGACAGTTATGCTCTTTGACCATTGTCAGTGACTCGAAAGAGTTGGAGCCGTAAAAAAATGTTTAGGTGATTTTTCGGGAATCGAACCGACAACATCAGGCGTTGGAGTCGACACACCTACCCACTACGCCACGGCGCCCATCGCATTTAATTACTGAACGAAATAAATCATCTCGCATTACGTTCGTTTATGACATAATTGAATACCGAAAAACGAAAAAGATTTGGAATTCTGTTGGACAATTGTGCCACACAATTTTTTAAAGTTGCAGTTTGTATTCTCTTTTCCCCTTTGTAATTTTAGAGTCCGTTACAGTTTCAAACCCCATACAAAGTTTTTTCTTGATTGCATCCAATGGTTCCAAACAAACGAACTCTGATGAGCACTCAAGCATGTACGACTGTTTCGCAAATTATTCCCGCCTGCATGCACCACCAAAAGAAAGACCAATCATTCCAAATTGCATATCGAAACCTGATGGCAATTTTAATATCCTTTAATGATACCAAAAGCTGAATTCAATTCCTTTTTCCCCATCTCTTCTACACATCTTTCGTGTAAATGCATGCGGATACAGTTCAACCGAACACAAAAAAAAATTGAATAATATTAAAAATGCAAATTTCCCATCCGTGTGTTGGACACGCTGAGGCTTATAAATCACTCTTCAAATAGCACCATGTAGCAACAAAAAGGAAATAGTACAGAGTAATGAGGGTTTCGGTCGGTATTTTTTTGTCTCCCCTTACCAATTCGAAAATAAGTACCTCGTCCTCTGCAGCAGCTATCACCGGCAGGCTTACGGCTTCATGATGGTTTGACTATAAAAAAAATAGGATGCGAATGGCATTAAACCAACGTTTCACGTTCACAGATGTCACACTTGGTCACATTTAAATCGCATTTGATGTCGACATAATGCGGTTTTTTAATGTTCATTTTGGGTTTCACTTTTGGAGGCAATTTGCCGAGGATCCTGCCGAACCAGGAGAAAAAAACAATGTTCAGCCGAATGAAAGAAACGTAGATGAAATTTTATTACAAAGGGAAATAGGTGTTTTAACGGCCTGCTTCACTTAGTTGAGAACAGGTTACGTCAGAATTTATTGCAACTTCCGGAAATGAAGTGAATGTTTTTTTGAGTGGAAATACCCAGCAAACAATGCTTTGTAATGGATGCAAATGGACAGGGTCAACAATTTTCTGTTAAGTTTATAAATGGAGAGTGGGTTCTTTTTTAAGCAGATGTAAGAAAGTCCACTAGACTGTATATACTCGAGACATCTTGACTGATACCTCAAACCATATTAACTACCACAGTCCGGACCGGGTGACCGGATGAGAACGATCGGAAAAGGCATTTAAATAAAACAACAACGGTGTGAGATATAAAATGTATTCTGACTTTATTTTGAAGCTACATTCGTGACGTTATGTATGATATAGCATACCGTTCAAATGGCTGCCTCGCGTTCGCTGACAGTGCTCCATGCGGTCGGTCCAATTTTTAATGACTCGGTCCAATGTGTGCGGCATTATTTATGCAAAACCGTCTCGAATGTTGACTTTGAGATCGTCCAAAGGGCTTGTGAGCGTAGACTGTGAACGTAGCCTCAGAGAAAATAATCGAGTGTTTTCCAGTGGTATGATCGCGGCGGGCAATTGATGAACGCTCGTCATGAGATGACCCAGTCGCGTTTGGGTCATCTTGCTGAAACCACAGCTCGGATATATTGATGTTGTCGAGCTCTGGCCACGGCTAACGTCGCTTTATACCCGAAACCATTGCCGGTAACGGTGGCTCCTTCTTCATTTCGAATGAGATAAGGACCGATGATGTCGCCATGCAATAAACCGCACCAAACAGTCAATTTTTGTGAATGCTTGCTCGGAAAATAATACCTGCAAGACCACCAGCTTCGAAAATGAACTTTGTCTACTTCAATTTCTGCTTTCGCTTGTCATTTTGTTGACAAGTCTACAGATTTGCAAATTAACTTATGTGCCCTTCCGATTGTGGGACATATTTTAATCTTGCATGTTTTCTGGTTCACTGTGGCATTGTAACTAAATTCAGGACTCGATCGGGAACACAAGTCACTTTTTAGGAATTACAGCGGAGGCCATGATAGAGCTTGCAATCCAGGTCTTAAAACAAGCTAAAGTATCTCATGAAACCTGAATTTATATAGGAGAGTAAAAACCGGACTCGGACTCGCATTCGGACTCGCATTCGGACTCGGACTCGTACTCCGACTCGGACTCGGACTCGGACTCGGATTCGAACTCGGACTCGGACTCGGACTCGGACTCGGACTCGGACTCGGACTCGGACTCGGACTCGGACTCGGATTCGGATTCGGAAATGCAGAATCGGGTATTACCCGGGTAAAATTATGATATCGCTGTACAGTCCGTAAAATTCATCATCGAGTCATCTCCTTCAAACACCATCAGTGTGTACGGGACCAATGATAATCCACAGGACGTTCCCCTCGAAGCGACCAAGAATCTTCTCGTCCGCTTTGGTTAGTGTCGGACTATTGAGGTCTTATATAGAGATATCTTTGTTCTTCGACAGAGGTGTTTATTCCCTAATCGATTTCTAAGTCCTATGGATCACTCCTCTAAAATGTTGAATGATTGAAATCAACGAATTGTAATTTTTACGTTGAATTTACATATTTCCTTTGAACAAGATTCAATGCAAAACCCAACTATGGTATTCATTTCAACCTCTCTTCTAAAAGAAGGCATTAGCCCCGGGCGAGAAAAAAAAATGTCTAAAATACATAATTGGTGTATTGCAAATGATATCCCTTTGAATCGTTTTCATATTAGCTAATACTCCATTCCTGTTTGTGGCTGTGTGCATAACATCCACGGTTCTTTTTTCGGTTCGGAAGTTTAATTCAAATTGAAAACACGATCACTGAGGAGATACACTTATGGAATACCAAATAAGATAGAACAAGCGTAGCCATTTGCTTCCCTTTGAAAAGGAAAAAGGAGCAAACCAGCAACACCAAGGATACAAGTGAAGCAGTTCGCTGAAACAAAGAATCCGCTGCCATATTTTGAGGCGATTTGCGAGACGTCTGCGGAATTGGATGGGATGAGTGAAAACTTCAAGATGAACAATGCTTTTTTGGGGTAAAATTTTCTTTTCTTAGTTCTTATTCCATTTTCACATACATACGAACGTCTACTTTGTAATAGAATGCGAACCAGTGAGTGGAGGGATAACAAAGTGCCAGAAGAGATTCTTGTTAGTCTATTAAATTAACTCCTGCAACTTGTGCTTGTTTCTTTTTCGTTACTAGTTCTCTGCAGGTTCTCTACAAAACAAACATAAGTATATGTGTACAGTTCATCTTCTTAGATGGATATCATTCGTCTTTTTTCTTGTATTATATACATTTACTTGGGGCTATGTTTACTTTGAAATTAAAACGATCAAACGGGGGAAGTTCACAGTGGAGTGGATTCCAAATCAATTTTTCTGTTGTCTATTTGACTTTCGAATTGAAGTTTAACTGTGGGCTATAAACAAAAAAAGGGAAATAAAATTCAACTAAAATAAAAGTTTACAGCGATTTTTGTTAATTGAGCAAAAGCTCAGGGCAGTAAAGGTACCCAATCAAAAGGTTTTATTTACTTAAGGATTTATTTGTACAATTCCGAATTTTTGGGTGGTTTCATTTAACACAATAGTTTATGTCCCTACCGTGGGTGGGGGTGTTAAGCGAGGGGATATACAATGTTGCCAATCAAAAATGCATTTTAAACAATTGTAGACATTAAAACAGTATTGATGGGAATTTCGTAGCGATTCCAGGGTTCAAAAGGTGAAGAAGGACTAACATTGCAAAAAGTTTAGCACTGGAAAATAGAGAGCCCACTCGATATTGGAAAGAGACATGTTTAGGAGGAATGGATGGTGGTAATTCAACTAATAATTTTGAGGTAATTTTACAAGACATAGGGATTCAAATAATAAAAATACAAACTCTTTGAAATTATCAAGGAACAATTAAAAATGATAACAAAATATAAACTTAAGTTTAATTTTTTTTAGGAGTACTTTTGAAACAGTACTGGACCACTCAGACTCAAAACTGGTTCATTGTACTGCCAGGTAGCAACTGGGACTCCTCTAACTTGGGGCAGACACCTAATCAACTGTACCATCTAGATTTCGACTTTGTTACGGATTTTAAGTGAAAGTCTTGAAAATCTTGGCTGTAAAGACGTTGAAGATGACAAACGACACGGACGCCCCAGCACATCAATAACCGATGAAAAAGTGGAAGAAATGGTTATGAATGATCGTCGAATCACAATCAGAGAAGTCGCTACTGATGTTGGCATATCCATTGGCTCAGGCCATAACATTTTTTTCGTATGTTTTGGGTATGAGTTTATGGTATGGGATGTGTTTGTTTGTGAATTTTTGCCCAAAAACAACACTGTAACGATTGCATCAGACTCCATACTTGCCAATGTATTCCAATAAATCCCAATGTAAAGAGGACCTTAAAGGACAGTCGTTTTACAACCATAGTTGACATTAAAAGCTCATGGCTGAAAGAGCAAAAGGCTATCACAAAGATCGGGTTTGAGAAGTGTTTCATGAATTGGAAGAAGCCCTGGCACAAGCGTAATGTAGACGAATAATTAAATATCTTTTAAACAAATTAAAATGTTCGTTATTTTCTGAACCCACCTCGCTAAGGTAAGTTGGATCCTTGGGTCTTGTCTTAGGTTAGGTTAGATTAGGAGGGCTTAATGCTGTTGCCAGCAATTACACCCAGACGTCGTGAAGGTCCATTGTGTATGCCCTGTAAGGATTGCATGCTTACCGAGAATTAACGCAGGGTCAGTATGCAATTACCGAAACCACCCCGTTCTGGGGATCTGTACCTTCGCCACATCGCTGAACTCGTGAAGGAATCTTGCTTTCAAGTGAGTGAGCTGTCGTTCTCATAGAGCAGGGTAATGGCAAAGGAGATGCTCCACTGATTCAATTTCTTCTTCATCCCTACAGCTCCTACAGAAACCATTCGCCGGGAGGTCAGCCGATCCTGTGCCTGAACTTGAACCTGTCCGTGCCAGTTCATCTGCGTTTTCGTTTCCTTCAATGCTGGAGTGCCCAGGAACCCAGCACAGAAGGATTTTGTGGCGGTTCGGGCTTTTAAGCTCTTTAATGCAATCCTTGACTTATTTTGAGTTTGAGGGTTCTGTCTTACTTGGGATTAAAACCAATTAAAGGTGCAACAAATGAATCAATGGCGTTGTTGATAATTTTCAACAACAGACTTCAGCTTTCGTCTTCATTATACTGCGGTGTCATTGCGTAAAAGCATTTGCGTGCCGTGCTAATAAAAAATTCTCATGCAAAGGTGTATATAAAAAAACTAGTTTTCACTAAAATATGCAACATAAGAAACTTTGTGAGAAAAATGAAGGCGCTAAAGAATCACTTACATCTGGAAAAACCCACGGCTCCCTATGGGTTTTCTTATTTTCCACAAGAATGAAAATAACTACCCTTAAAAAGAATTTCAAATGAAGCAATTACATTCAGAGCCCTCTCCGACCTTCTGCCATGACCACGGAAACCATCATTTGGTCTCTATATTACATATGCATCTATGCACATTCATACTCCCCACATGAAACCCATCATCATCGTGGTCAGTGCACTCGGGTTTCACCCCCTGGATGAATGCTTATATGGCTGAGTTCGGTGCAGAAATAATTTATGTAAAATTAATACGTTGCGGCATGCCTAAAACAAATTGACAAATGCAAGCCTTTGAGGATTAAAAAGCTAAAGTGCTAGCCCATATTCAATTTGTATGCATCAATACCGTAAAAGTAAAGTTAGCTTTGAATATTTTATGAATTATCTCAACGCTCCACTGTGTTATTCAATGGGCCGTACGTTTCAAATGGCCTCTTAGTGAATGCAAGCAAATGCTGTAAAATTCAACACCTTTCCACGGAAATACCTTGTATTGGATGGCAAAAGAAATGACACGGGTCTAAATTGAAAAACCCGTCAAAATAGCAATTCAATTGAATAATCCCTAAAAAACCATCTAGGGGAGGTCCCACCACATCATTCAAGTTGAGAAGAGTCAAAAGGGCCTTTCTAGGGACACCAAATACGTGGAATTTTCTTGCAACACATAGTGCTACCAGACGTCGAGTGACAAAACGTTGAATTTTAATTCGCATTACATTAATCGAGCAATAAAACGCGAGTAAATTAACCACTTACCATGGTTGGCGGCCGAGTGTATGCAAGTGGAAACAAGAGCATCGTGTCCAGCGCAACTGGCTACCGAATGCGGTTGTGGGAACAGCAGATGCAATGCGCTTCGTCTTTTTAATTGGAATTTTAGAGATTTTCAAGTAATTTTCAATCAGCGGACATGCCACTCAATGGGGACTCGGATATAATTTGTCCTTTAAGTATCGAAATGCAATAATGTATCTCACTCACATTCATTGCCAATTGAGCAATTTAAGTTCCATTAGCCTGAGCCGCTGTGTACGAAATTAATTTTTAACTACACATGTGCATCGCAGTGCTCCAACGAGTGCTTCGAATTGAATTTCGTGACTAATCTGCGATAAACGCTTGCGGTTTCAAATGATCCGATATGCATTTTTTAGTTGTTGGGATATGCGAAAAGGATTACAGGATTTATATTATATTCAGTTAACAAGTGGTAAAGGGAATATCGGCAATCCCTCAGATACAACCTCTGGCATGTTAAATTTAAGGTTTTAAAATATTATATCAATAGACTAGAAATATTGCGATAAACACTTCGAAAGGGGACGGTTATTTGAAGAAATAAATTGACGAAAAGTGACAATTATGAGATTAATTCTGGCCCATGAAAATACTTGGTTTATGGGAACTTTAGGGGCGCAATAAATATAAGGCATGTGGTTTTGTGTGTTTGTGTGTTTGTGTGTCCGAGGGTTTTTCCCTGGAGCACTCAGACTCAAATACTGGTCCATTGTACTACCAGGCAGCAACTTACTTTTGCTGAAATTTCATGGTCTTCCAAAGACAGACCAGCAGGTGCTTCTGTGATGAAGAGCCTACATCATCGGCTCTCACCTCATCAGCAACGAATAACTGCCACCTGATCCGAGCAAAGGCGGGACAATGGCAGAGGAAGTGCTCTGCAGTGTCATCGTCTTCTCCACAGGCGTCGCAGAGGGTTTCATCGCTTAGGCCAAGCACACTTAGGTGTTTGGCGAAAGTGTAAGTTGTCTGCAATCTTTTCTGTTAAGAGATAACAAGAAATTCGCGGATTTCGTACAGACGTTGGGGAGCATGCGCTTGGTCTGTCTACATCCTGGAGAGTCATATGCCACCTGCGGTTGTGCTCTCGAGAAGACCAACCATCGATGGAAGTCCTAACCAAGGACGCGGGCAGCCCCAGCGTAGGTTCAGGTCCTGAGAATGCCTCATCTGATCCTCGCCTAGCAAGTTCATTGGCGATCTCATTTCCCGTGATCCCGTGGTGCCCCGGGACCCAAAAAGTCTTAGCGAATTTAAGCTACTGATCAAATTCAGAGAAGACTTGCATTCTTGAACTATCCTGGAAGTGGTTAAAGGGTTCAGCAAGGCCTTAAGCACAGCCAGGCTGTCACTATAGACGCAAATACTTCGCCTCCTCCACCTATTCTTCACAATATAGCTCGTAGCCTTTAGGATCGCTTGGAAAACCGACGCAAATTTACCTAACGAAGTGTGCACCAGCACCAGAACCTTCATTGGTCTCGGAGCCGTCCATGAAGATTCGACTACATTCCTTTCCTGGCTCAGATTCTGGCCAGAGCCAGTCCTGAGTGCAGGGAAAGTCGACTTTGTATGCATTATCACTTTGGTCACCAAAATTCAGTGGCACCCCATGAATCCATACATCATCTGAAATTCTGAAACATGTTAAAATGAAGAAATATATTTCTCACTTTCAATCCACTTCAACTAATTAATTATGCTTTAAGAGAGTTCATACAAAGTACAAGAATTAATAAACTGACTTGTTTCGAGGCGTACGAGGACACCCCCAACAATCCCTTTCCACACTCAAAACTTCCCTTCCATCTTATTAAAACCCCACTCATTCAGAGTGTGTGCGCTTGCCAATCTGAAGTATTTACTTGGCTCTTAAAATCAGCTTACGGGTCATAAATCTCTCCACCGTCAAAAATTTCCAATTAAAATGTTTCCGACATTATAATCAAACTCAAACTGAAGAACCAACCGAAAGCAGGATCCTGCTAATAACAGCATAACAGCATAAAAAAAAGAACGCTCTCATGGTTGGCAGAGAACACTCCCTCGGGATATCATTACAAGGCTAATTAAATTGTGTGATTTGTTCTAAAGACGAGTTGGATATTTATTTTTTTCGTGGGCGAGGAAGCTTTCAATGTTTTTCCCCATTTCGAAAACGCCGTATCCATATCACGGCTTTCAAACAGACTGACAAAGCATCATCTTTTAAGCAGTTTCTCTTCGGTATGGGTTTTCTTTTTTCGAATCCTGGAAAAGGCCACGGCAGAGTGGGATGGTGGCACGGTACGGAAAACTTCGTTGACGCACAAACTTCTTTAACTTGACATATCCGAGATGCGTGCCTCTCACAGAACCCGCACAGTCATGTGCACGGTTGAAGGGATTTTAATTTTAATTTTCATAAAGCATTAATGCAAATTAGATCCTTCGGGGTTGGAATAATATTGCCCCAAAGTATTTTGAAAGGTTGAGCACATACGTGATATGCGACGCTACAAGGCAGCAACTGTGGTTGTAGGTAAACTTCAGAGGTGTGAGAGTTGAACGTATGTATGCCTTGCCTGTGTGCCATCGTCGTCTCCATCGTCATCACGGCTGTCGTCATCAATGTCTATTACGTGTTCTGCAGCCTGGTTACGTATGCACATTACCGTCAATCAACGTTACAGTTAACTTGCATCCTTTCAAATCTAATGGAAAGCGAAAAGTTCCACGGAGGTAGACAAATATCTGTGTATCAGTCTTTTAAGCAGAGAAAGTTTTAATCAAATTAATATCGGTAATGAAGTTTTCTTTTCTTTTTCATTCACATTTCATTAAAAGGAAACGACTCAAATGGCGAATAGACGATGTGAGGTCATGCCTTTGCAATGGATACGTGCAAAGATACCTGTATGTCTCTGTGTGTGGATGAGTATACCAAATTTCAAGCCTGAGGGAGTGACAAGGTTTTTTACTTGAGATTAAAGATTAAAACGGATTTACAAGCATAAGCCCCATTTACTTTCCTGCTCAAAATGAAGCCTGTGGAACTGGCAGCCTGGTTTATATCGGCTTGGCTGTATTGTGAAGATGGCCACTGCTTAAGTTTTTTTTTTAAATCGGTTATCTAATAGGGTTCATTTCATAACTGACACCAGCTTTCTATTTTACACGATTGGATGGCGCTGCTGGTTAAGTGTCTGTCCCAAGTCCGAAGGGTCGCAGGTTCGAATTCCAGTGAAATCGAATCTGGCACAGTCACCATTTGCCGTTAGGATTAAATTAACGGCACTGGAGTAGGTTGCTACCAAACAGTACAATGGACTCAGTTTTGAGTCTGAGTGCTCTAGTAGTGTTTAAAAAATCTTCCGAAAAAAAAAATCTTTCTATTGATCGTGATCGTACAAAGACTTACAGTGGTGAATAAAAATTTTGCACACAAAATGATTTCAAAGAAAATGCAACGTTTAAACCGAAGGGACGTTTAAAATTTGATGCTTTGGAAATATGCAATAAATCTGAAGCAATTTACTACAAGGCAGAGTGGGCGCCGTGGCGTAGTGGGTAGGTGCGTCGACTCCTACGCTCGAGGTCGTCGGTTCGAATCTCGAAAAAAACATGAAAAATTTTTTCACGGCTCCACCTCTGTCGAGTCACTGACAATGCTCAAAGAGTATAACTGTCTAGAAAAAGCTTCTCAATCTTGCCGTTCGGAGTCGGCATTAAACTATAGGCACCTCCTCTCGTGAGAGAACAATAGCACGCACAACACGAGTGGTTGCTGAGAAGCTAGGCCTAGGTGCACCTCGGACTGTAGCGCCGCCATTATTATATTATTATTACTCAGAGTACAATTGTGCACATTTTATTGACTCTAGCAAAGCCGAATCAACTTCATCTGTACCTGGGCAAGCCTGTGACTTTTTTTTCACGACAAACGTCCCTAGCATATAATCACCACTTCGTTTCGTGAGAACGCATAAATAAACAATGGAAAATCCGATGCGACTTCTTCAATGCCAACTAACCTCCCTTAAGCACTCTATTCTTTTTTAGCTGAACAACTAACATAATCCTCTTTCAGCCGAGAGTCTGACACGAAATCTGTCCTTCATATCACAGCCTGATAAAGGTCTTACTCGTACATCGATGACATGTTTATCCCATCACCCACCCAGTAGCTCATTAATAAGAACCCCAAAATAACAACGCACAAAACACTAATATTAACAAGGTTAGCAATCGACAGGGTTCAGCATCCGTTTGCTTGTTTTGAACACCCTTAATCAGCTAACGAATCGCGTTCACCCCTGAAATGCAAAACCGTCATTTTAGATTGTACCTTCGGAAAGGGTGACTAATTCGTGCGCATTCGAATGGACCGTGGTTTCCGTTTGCTTATATTTCCTGCGATGCAAACGGAAGCATTGACCGACATAAAACAAATGCATGCACTACACAGTCTTTCGAAATACACAGAATTTCATAAACTCGAGGATATCCTATTCTCATTTAATGCTATAATATCAGCTGAATGATCCAAAGCTATGACAAAGGTGAATTCGAGTCGGGAGAGCGCTTCCACCCATTTACGGATTAACTGCTCGTGGACCTGTCGTTATTACAATGTTCCAAACATCTGATTTTTTATGCTAGACCACAGGTTATCGTACTCCTAATGGGTCGGCGGATAGTTCCATATCTTCCTGAACGGACACGCCACCGGCCTGAAAATCGTTTAAATTTACTCCCCCTTCAGTCCAGAAAACGGAAGGAAACTACGTAAGAGCTGATTCATTTGTGTGCAGATTCAGATTTGTCTTCCACGCCATCGTATCAGACGTCGCATTGCACTTAATTCAATATCTCAAGAGTAACTTGATGCACGTGCACGTATTATCGCCCTTTTCCACTCTTATGAAGCACCTGTCTATATTTATTTCATGGCTCAAGTGCTATCTCTTCAAAGTGTCGCACGCTTCAGACTTGCACTCTGCTTACAACCCCAATCAGTTCGAGTGCTGTGTCTTAATAAAATAATTGTGTTGACACATCACTTCAGACATACCCAACTCGTGTCTGAAGCCCCGTTGGGAACTATGTATGGATATATAAGCTGGAGTCTTTCAAGAACCATCAGTATACTTGTTTCCTAAAGTGAAGTCAGTCAAGTTTATCAAAATGCGTTGTGCCTGCTTTGTCCTTCTTCTGTCAGCTGTGGCTTTTGCTGCTGACGTTGAATTGTATCCCGGATTGGCTTCGGCAGTCCGCTCAGAGTCTGGATCTCCTCAGACACTCAGCGATACCGAGGAGTTTCAAAATGTCGTTGAATATTTGAACGAGAATGCCTCCGGCAATGATATCTATAATCTCATCGAAAGCTTCAGTGACATCCTAGACGATGTGACTGTCCTTGATGAGGCTCGTTCACTCAGCAGCGCCGTCCATGAGGTGTTCAGGGAAATTCCATGGGCTAAGGTCAACCAATACATTCAAGCTAAGTTCGCCAATGATCCAAAATTCGCTAAGATCTACGCTATGGTCAACGATCCAAAATTCAGGCAATTGATTGATCAAATTGTGGTAAGATTCAAGTCTTTGCTAACCTCACAGCCAATTTGTCAAATGTTTTCTTTTCTTTTCCAACAGAACTCAGAAGCTGTGAGGGGATTCCTGCACTCAGTCCAGACTAATGGATTCACTTGGCCCGCTTTCATTAACTTTTCCCTGAAGGCAGTTTGTGAAACCGCCATTGTGTCTCACAACGACGAATACACCGAGGGAGTCTGCAAGAATTTGAGGAACTTGTAATTTATTTATTTCAAATAAAATCTTATCAGTAACTTGCAATGAATGTGTTCTTGTGACTTTAAAATGAGAGTTCTAAGGAAGAAAAGAAATCGGCATAATGGCGCAATCTATTATCGGTGTTCTGAAGAAGAATGGAAGGGAAATTCATCACCAACTTTTTACGAATTCCTGATCTAGCTGCAAATTTTTGCAATGTGTAGTGCTATAATAATAATATAATAATGGCGGCGCTACAATCCGAGGTGGACCTGGGCCTAGCTTCTCAGCAACCACTCGTGTTGTGCGTGCTATTGTTCTTTCACGAGTGAAGGGGACCTACAGTTTAATGCCGACTCCGAACGGTGAGATTGAGAAGCTTTTTCTAGACAGTTATACTCTTTGAGCATTATCAGTGACTCGAAAGAGGTGGAGCCGTGAACATTTTTTTTTTTTAAATTGTTTGTCTGAATTTGGATTCGAACCTAGACTGTGAAAGTCAAGTGCGTATGGGTCGACGCACAAACCCACACGGCCACGGCGCCCACGTTTATAATAATACATACAGTGCCTCACAAAAGTATTCGGAATTATGTTTTTTCTGGATTTTAGTATTGTTAAACAAAAAATAATTTTTAAAATTATAATAAAAAAACGGTTTCAATTCAACATTTATTCTCTGTTAACAAAAATTCGGAAAAAATAATGCATGTTTTCTGTCTGCAACAACAACAAAATGCAACAAACTAGGGTCTAGGAAAAAACACAATTCTGAATATTTTTGTGAGGCACTGTATATATATATATTTAATAAAAATGTAATACAATTAAAATGCAGTAAATGAACTTAATTCAAAAAATATATATAAACGAGTGATGGTGAAAAACATATTTTTTCCCACTGTGTCTAGACACTGTGAGTTTGTACGGTTATTATAATATTATTTATACGGTAAAAAAAATCCTTAAAGGATCCCAATGAAACAAAGACTAATGAAGAATATCCTTAAGGGTATTTCTTTTCTGTATAAGCCTTTCCCTCAAATTTTAACTTTGATGAAAATGGGGTTGAAACCCTTGTTCTTCTCAATTACAGCATCCTTCGTCGGTTTTGTCCAATTACAAAATCTTTGCTAATCATACCCCAAAGTCGTTGTCAATTTGCAAGCAAATTGATTAATAAGCGACGATAATCAGCTTTGATACTCAAACGATAAAAGTACAAAAAAAAACCACGGATATTATGTAGATGCATAAGTTGCCATGGAATTGTTTGTAGACGCAAGAATTCCCTATCAGTTGCGCTTCGTTCCTTCGTTATTCCGCTTTCTTTTAAATACATTGCACACCTTAGTTCCTTTTTTTGTGGTTTGCTCTAACACACAAAGTCTGTCCTCTTTGCAAAATTCCACGCAACAGGAGCGTCTGCGAGAGAGACAAAGAAAAATAAGCGAAAAGACGAAGAAAACATGAACTAACGACAAGAGGAATGATGTCCTTTTGTTCCTTCCACGGGTACTACGACGACGACGGGCTCGAGTATTAATTAGAAGTTTCAATTTCTTTTGCCCTCTCCTACTTGAACATTCTAGTACACAACCGTAATGACAACCAGGGCACCTTCTACTCTTTTTTTGTTCTCGAAAAAGGGATATATCTATGCATTCAAATGGAGAAAAAAAAATCATTAACCACAGCGTGCGGATAGGAAAGTAAATACAAAAAGGATAAAGCGAAACTTTACCAATTAATATTCCTGAAAGATTTCTGCAGCTCCATGGAAACATACTTTTTTCCGTGCTGTCTTATTTTCGTATTCATAATCTTCTAACGCAAAAAGGACCCATGGTTGTGAGTCGTTTTGGTTTGGGACGGGGTTTTCTTGTCACACAATTTGGATAAAATCACTTCCGTTGACTTTGAGCCAGCTTCTTAGAGACTCTTGTTGTTGCAGAAGCGAATTTTAATTAGATTTAATAGAAATGTATCCAAGCAATAGACGACAGATTGGGCAAGTGCGCATAGAAATTCGTTGCTCCTTGATGTTTTCGTGGAAGGGTTCTTATAAATTCTCATTTGTAATTGCAACAATAACCATTTTGGTTACAGGGGAGGCAATGAAATAGGAATTGCTTTTGGACCGCTTTTGAAAATTGTGGTGTAGTGAATTCCCCATCAGCCCCCATGGCTTTGCACATTTTTACATGTTATTGCCTTCAAATGAGAGAGAAGCGTGTATTAATTCTAGGACTACGGTGGTTGAAGGATGACTTCCGCCGAATGAGACTTTGAAGCGTATTGTTTTCTTATTATGCTCGCATGTATCCAAGTACACATGCCCAAGGCATGTGAAGAATGGCACACGTGGGCCGTATAGCACGACTGAAATGAAGGGGGTTTATACAAACACAGTCAAGCTATTCTGCCGCATGAGTCTTAAGCCCAAAAAAGCCGATTTGCAGTCCATCCGATTCAGGATTTTTGAAACTCTACGCTGACACGGAGAAGGCAGTGTGATTATCTGGGGTTGTTTTCCCGGCCGTGGAATCGGTCCAATTTGCAAAATTGACGGCATAACGGATGGTTTTGTAGACGTGATTCTCCCCATACAGAAGCGGAATTTTCGACACAATAAAGATTTAAAGCACACCTCTAAGATTGCAAAAGAGTTTCCCAATAAAGTTGAGCTTCTGAGTTTGATTCCTCATTTCCTCTCTCGCTCCAACCACCTAGAGAATCTGAAAAATTGTAGATCCCAGAATTGATCGCTGCCGATATAATGAGACGCTTTTCGTGGAAATTGAAATTACCTGGCGTAGTGTTTCTTCGAGTATTGTAAACAATTAAATTGCTTCTCATCCTTATAATGATAATAATAATGGCGGTGCTACAATCCGAGGTGGACTTGGGTCTAGCTTATCAGCAAGTACTCGTGTCGTGCGTGCTATTGTTCTCCCACCAGTGGAGGGGACCTACAGTTTAATGCCAACGGCGAGATTGAGAAGCTTTTTCTAGACAGTTATACTCTTTGAGCATTTTCAGTGACTCGAAAGAGGTAAAGCCGTGAAAAATTTGTTAGGTGATTTTTCGGGAATCGAACCGACAACATCGAGCGTAGGAGTCGACGCACCTACCCAGTCTCGCCGTTCGGAGTCGGCATTAAACTGTAGGTCCCCTCCACTCGTGAAAGAACAATAGCACGCACAACACGAGTGGTTGCTGAGAAGCTATGCCCAGGTCCACCTCGGACTGTAGCGCCGCCACTATTATTATTATTATTATTTAAACTTAAACATAATAGTTTCATTTATTAATTTTAGCTTAAAATTACATAACAAATTAACAAAAAACAAAATGTAGTCAATAATTCCATATCACAGCTTATTTGACTTATTTTATAAAAAGTATACAAATATTTTTATTTATCCTTTTTGTCTATAACAGTTTTAAGCCGGTTAGGATGTACATATATTAGGATTTCTTGGTCGTTGCACAAGGTTAAGTTAAGACAATCTTCAAATCGTTTTATTTGAAATCTTGCGTTTGCGAATATTTGCGTCCAAAATGGAGCACGGATTTTCAATAACATTAAGATCTGTAGAAGATCCTGAAGTATGTTTCGAGTCATTGCCTTGGTAAAACCGAGAAATTTCTTTTATTCCATTTGGAACAAGTTGTTGTTTAGTAGATTAAGACATTGTTCTACCAATAAAATGTCTCCCGTCGACTGCCGCTGCTGACATACAAGCCCATACCATGACATGACCACCTCCATGCTTGATTGTTGTATTTAAGTGTTTGTCCAGCAGCTCTGTATTTGGCTTTATTTATTGTGTTCATAACTTTTTTTTGTAAATGTGAAGTGGGTCAAATTAGCTGTGAGCCACTGTATGCTTCTCAAAAATCTCTTCAGTTGAAAATGTTACTATATTTTGAAATGAGATGCAAAGTCGATAGATGATCCTTAGTCGCTCAGTAAACATTTGTTGTTTAAAAAAAGCGTTAATGAGAGTATACACTGAGAAAACGTTGTGTTCTCTGCTGCGCTGGGTGTGTCTAAGCCTGAACATATGAACGATACCCAGATTTAGCCAACCAATCAGCAACACGAATACGCACCCTTATATGGGATGTCTTAAAAGATGTTTTCTTGCTCTGAAATCTAGAAATGAAATGAAATTATTACATACATATATAGAAATTAATCGTTCGCTATTGATAAACCGTTTTTAGTCAAAGTTATAGTGCGAGACACTTAAGCAAATACTTCAAATCTTAATAGTTGTGACACGGGATATTACCTAAAAAATGCAACCCAAGCAATATACGCAGTTATGATTTAATTAATTAACTTCTTGAAAAGTACTTCAACGATACTTACCGAAGTGCGCCACTGATGTTCACGCTTATCTGCTACATACTTGAAATACCACTTCGCCACGGGAATCAAACGAAAATGTTTATGAAAAACAAACAATTTAACTGGAATTGCTTTAACACAATAGAACGGAATGCATGGAGTTAATTTAATAAACTGTTGAAGGTACTACTACAAATCCATTCCAGATCCTGCCTATATTATTTTCCCAAACAGTGATTTTTGATAATTATCGTTTCGGATTCAAACACAGTGCATACGACATTGACTCTAAGCAAACAAGCTCATCGAAGTCGATTGAATCTAGTCCTAATGACTTCTTCACTCCCGCATTCCCTAAACTTGGCAAAAGAATAACCGAAAATAGCAGAGCAAAACCCTAAACCAACCACATTTCATGATGTCCTCTTTGTCTTCTCATTTACTAGGGACGAATAGTATATAGGTATGAAAAGACAGTGTGCTTAGTCCTCTCGCACCAAATCAAATCCAATTCAATAATTCCACAGACAAGCGATTATCCGGAAATGCTTTTAAAAGATTTTCTCTTCCTTCCCAACACCTTTTAGTTCCTTTTGGATAGACGAAGAGACAGAGAGAATAAAAGATTTTCTTTCGCGTCCTTTATCGGGACGGGCATAGGATGGTGCAAGGCAGGCAAATGGGACGCTGCCAAAAAGTGGAGAGCAATGTGAAAGGATTCTTCTTCCAGTTGAACGAACGAGTTAAGTGTTTAACCTGAAATCGATTAAAAATAATTTACTAACGATTATCCTTTATGGTATGGGTTGTTGGTTCCACGTTTATTCGTTAAGCTATCGAAAGAATGGGCTTCACTTTTTATACGAGTGTACCCAGAATTTCTTACTGAACATGGTTAAAGTTTTGTAGTTCTATGTACTTATTTTCTTTTGTTGGTTGTTCATTATTTTTTGTTGTGTCGTTCTCTTCTTGTTAGAACGGCTTTTTCATATTCTTGTGGTCGTCAGTCATCGGTCTGGTTTGAAGGATGTAAATTTGCGGTTTTTGTGTGGTGGCAGACAGAGAGGCAGACTGGAGTCGAGTTGATTGTTTTAGCCTTTAGCTATTCATGAAAATCATTATTCTAGTCTGGAGAGCAATTTGAGAGTGGTGTCAAAATGACTGACATTCATCTATGTTTCATAGTAGAACTGCTTGGCACTGGGGCTGCTTTGACTGATTGAAATTCAATGAACATTTTCAGGTAGTATGTGTGCATGTGAGCGGGAATGCCTTCAATTTATGCGGTTATGCATCTTATAGTGACAGGGATACAACTAGAAATAAACATGACGTCGTTTGCCGGACATTGGCGCATGTCGGGGTGTCTTCTTCTTTCTCATTCTAGAGATGGCAGACCTTCGTGGCTTTATGAAGAAAAACAAGTTTGGGACTTCTTTCCCTTAAAGGACTATGGTGGAGTAGTATTAGAAAGTGACAAGCTTTTTTCGGAGTATTTTTTTAAAACTACTGGAGCACTCAGACTCAAAACTGATCCATTGTACTGCCAGGTAGCAACCTACTCCAGAGCCGTTAAATTGGTCCCAACGGCAAATGGTGACTGGACCAGATTCGATTTCACTGGGATTCGAACCTTCTTCTTCTTCTTTTTAGGGCACTACAGTCCGAGGTGGACCTGGGCCTCACCCAACATGCCTCTCCAGCCAGCACGATCTTTCGCCAGCTGTCTCCAGTTTCGCACACCAAGCCGGCCAAGGTCCCCCTCGACTTGTGTGCGCCACCTTGTTCGTGGACGTCCTCTGTTGCGTTGTCCCACAGGCTCAGAGTCGAAGACTATCGAATGACTTAAATCTCTTTAATTTACGACTCTGATTCCTTTCAGTTTTCAGCTGCAGTGACACAGTAAATGACTGAACCTCTTGAGGTTAGTGGAACTACCGACGGAAAAATATACAGATACATGCCACGAAATACACGAGGGGATATTGGCATTCATTCGTTTTTCCCGCTGCTTAGCGTGATAATTGGTACCATAACTTCAGCTGAATTCGAACATGTTGTCTGCTCCAAAACTGTTCATGATTCGAGTTAATGCACCGTGGAAACAGTGAAAGAAGCTATAAGAGATCCATTAATGTACCTGACAAATGAACCGCCACATGATGAAGCACATACGCTCTTAATGTGCCTCATTAAGGAGTTCAATTTCATAAAAACACCAACCAATGCTAGAGAGATCGAAAATGCTCGTGCACACGCACATCTCCAGCATCCTCTTTTCGCCCAGCTTCCAGAATTCGTAATTAACGAATTTACGCGATTAATCCTGTGCGGGAGAGGTGGCGGGGAGGGATTGTCGCCTGGAAGTGCAATTGTTATTTTTGCGAAGCGAACTCGAGTCGGGTAAGTACCTCTCTTATGCGAGGACACCCCCCCAGTGGAAATGGACAGCGCCAGCTCACGAAGGACATTTTTTATTCCCGGACAACGTCTGGCACCGTGAACGGGGGACAAAAAAGTTGAATTTATTAATTAAATCAATTTTGCTTGACCTCATGGGGATCTGGTGCAGGCTCAAAAGTACAACTGATAACATTTCCATTTCTCGTTTTATTTTTATCCTTTTTTTCGTATGAATGTCCGCAGTCCAACTGCATACACGTATTTCGAGCAACAAAGGGATGTTATCCCAGACCCTAATGTCGGTTTGAATGGCCGTAACAAGTTATCGAGAACATGACATGGTCATGCGGAGTTGATTGCTTCTCCTGTGTTCACCCCATTAAAGGATAACTTACCAGTGATGGTGGTCTATTTGCCACTGGTGATCACCCCACGACGCTTGTTGGTGTTTGCAGGAAAATATCCCGAAGCGATATTCACTCACTCGTTTGATGCTACTAGAGATGTTTGTGTGTGCGACCGACTGTGTGGCACATGCACCACTGACGTTAAGCTCTCCTCATTGCGTCCGTGTGCACTTTGGCTTTTGGTAAACACAGTGGTGGCAAACGGTGCCGATGGGCTACGTGATGAACCGCTGCTACCGTCGGCGATGGTGGCCTGCCATGCCTCTGCACATATCGCGGGGTAAATTTTGTTTCGAACAGGAAGCAAATATTGTTTATCATTTGGAAGGTTGTTGCAACTAAATGCAACACAAGGCATCGGCACCGCACCAGTATTATACCACCTCGAGGCTGTGCAATTGTGTGGGTGGACTGCGCCTTCTGCATCCTTTGAAAATCGTTACGTATACAAAATATACTAAATTAATCTCGTATCGGCAGCGGTTGGTTTGCCTTTCGACTCTCTCCCAGGGGGACTGTTTATGCAATTAAACTTACTTGCCTGTTTTGCACACACACGAGTTGCATTTTGCCATCCGGAACCCCTCATCCCTGGCAAATCATAATGCAAAAGAACGATACGGTATTTGAGGGGAAACAAAGTCAGTATTTGTGCACTCGAATGTGTGTGCGTACGAATGCACCGCACATATTGCTGCCTTTAGGCTGGAATCATCCGAAATTCTACGATTTGCATTGAAAATAATGATGCTGAGTGTACGGATGTGATTGCATTGAAGAGAGTATTATTTAGTGAAAGGAATTCCGTTCAAATGAACTTCGCGTAGATAAATTAGCGCTTGCCATCAAGACATTTTCTATATTTGACAGAAAACCGTGAAAAAATGTTATCCTAACAACTGCCCCGTGGAAGAATTTGAAACAACTGTTTTCGATATCGAAAGCGGGTAATTCAACAAAACTTGGGTGGGCTTCCCTCGCAAATGAAAGAATCACTCAGACCCAAAGGATGCATTGTGATGTCACTGATCCGGCTTCCAACCGCTACTCTTGAAATCATCTTGTTTTCTGGATGAATCCAGGGCTCCTGGATGAGCACTATGAAATTTCTGCAACGTGAGAGACGGGGTATAGGGTTGGCGGATGCCATCTTTCAGTGATGGAGGTTTATTTCGACTATTTGCAGCATCTAAGCCAGCATCAGAACCCAAAGACTCTATCATAGTATCGTCGGATCCCTCTGATGAGCTGAATCCAACACCGGAGCTTCACTTTTGTGTAAATGATGAGCAGGCTGTCGGATTCATATTCGTTGATTGCCGCTCGTCCTATTCATATACCTTGATTCTTCAGTACAGTACTTAATTGCGTACCACTTGCCTTTCAGGATATCCAAGGATTCCCTGTTTTTTTTTTCGGAGGTTTTTTGACACACTACTAGAGCACTCGGACTCAAAACCGGTCCATTGTACTGCCAGGTAGCAACCTACTCCAGTGCCGTTAATTTGATCCCAACGGCAAATGGTGACTGGACCAGATTCGATTTCACTGGGATTCGAACCTTGGACCCCTCGAACTTAAGGCAGGCACTTAACCAACAGCGCCATCCAGTCGTTAAGGATTCCTTGTTAAGTAGCAGCGATACTACTCTATCTGAGCCGTTGCCTTTGCCAAGCTTAGTAATCTCCCAGTTCCTCGTTGGAAGTTCGGGGTTCTGCCTCTGCATGAGTAGTAGAATGTCCTGCCGGTCACAGAAACTCTAGTGCGAGCCCTTGGTCAGAGCGTGATCTCTCACGACATCTATCTTGGCATCTTTTTACAGTTCACTTGCACTGGCAAATTTGTCCTGCATTATCGTCATCGCTATTTGCTTGACTCTCTGATGGAGCCAGCCCCGTCGGTATGTTCTTCTCTGGGTTGGACTTGCACCAGGACAGGAGACTAAGGCTGATTTTACTTTCCAATAGCTTCTAATTCTCCCGGCTAAGGTGGAATTCCCCGTGACTTAGATCAATGATCGGTAGGATCGCCACTTCGCTGAAAAGTAGGATGGCCATATTGGGTTTCCTACTTCTCTTTGAAGTGGGAGTAGGTTCATCAAATGAACGAGCCCTTTTGGATACCCCCTTCAAGGCGCTTAATCGAGGAAACGGAAGGTCCCTTAATAGGACGACTTCTCGATTCCTCAACAATATTTTCAGGCAACTTGTAGGACTCTTTGTCCCTTTCGCTTCAATTATGCTTGCCCTTGTTATCGAGTCGGCTGAGGATCTGGAATTGACATTCATGCTAAACTTGCAGGATGACGATGGAGAACTCTCGCTGCTCCATCAAGGTCGGTAATGTACTCACCGAGACCTTTAATGTCAAAAAAGGTTTTAGACAAGGCGACGCGCTGTCATGTGATTTCTTTAACATCATTCTTGAGAAGATCGTGCAAAACTCACTGGCCAACACAAGAGGCACGATCTTCCAAAAGTCCGTTCAACTGCTAGCTTACGCGGATAACATTGACGTGATTGGGAGAACACAGCGAGCCGTCAATGATGCGTTTGCTGGCATTGAAACGGAAGCGGCTAAAATGTGTCTGGCGGTAAACGAGGGCAAAACCAAGTATATGCTGTCATCGAGAAAGGACGCACAGAATCGACGACTTCACCAGAACGTCAGCATAGGCAGTTATAACTTTGAGGTAGTTAAGGACTTCGTCTTCGTCGGCTCCGCAGTAAACAGTACAAACAACATCAGTACCGAGATCAAACGCAGAATAACTCTTGCCAACCGCATTTTTTGGGGCTTTTGAGTAGTAGAGCCCTCTCTCGGAAGACCAAGCTGACTCTATTGATCATCCCAGTCCTGCTGTACGGCGCAGAGGCATGGACAATATCCCAAGCGGATGAACAGTTTCTTGGTATTTTCGAGAGAAAAGTTCTGCGCGCGATCTTTGGTCCTGTTTGCGTTGATGGCATTTGGAGGAGAAGATTCAACCACGAACTGTATGGGCTGTACAGTGACATGAGTCTAGCCAGGCGCCTACGGATCCAACGCCTAAGATGGCTAGGCCATGTAGAGCGCATGGACAACTTATCTCCGGCCCGAAGAGTCTTCGACTCTGAGCCTGTGGGACAACGCAACAGCTTGATTTGCAGCTTCTTCAGCCGCTTCTCTTTTTGTTGTCCGTTGATTCCGGTCCGTTGAGGTACGGACCGAACAACACGGTTCGGTTGACACTCACATCCAACCCATCCAAAAGTAGGTCGGGAATAGTAGGAGGTGTTGGGAAGGAGAATGATTATTTCCAGCTTCATGTCTCCTCATAGGGTATAAATAAATAAAAGAATCATTGACCTTTACTAATCCGCCGCACCGCGTCAATTTGTGCAACCACGCAATATCCTTAAAAACTACAAAAAAATAAAGACGAAATTCTTTCAAAAAACTACCAAATACACATACTCGTATAGGCTAGAAGACAAAACTTTAAAGTGATCCCTTTAAAAACAAACATTTCACTCGAAAAGATCTCAAAATTAATGAAAGCCTTAGTCTTATGTTTATGTTTACAAATCACTTCAACTTCAAGTAATCTTTTAATCGAAATCCGATATCAGTACTTTTGACTGAGTATAAAAGCCTTCGATAGCTGTGTCTTGCAACAGTTCATATCAAGGCGACAACTTTGTAATAACTTCAAAATGCAATTCGTTCCAATTATTCTACTGCTTGCAGTGGCAGTGACTTATTCAACTGCAAGCGCAGTAAATCCATTGCTCGCAAGCAATGCCATTGCAGCGAGAAGCCAGGAATTTCGTGATATTGTCAATTACTTGGAGTACCATGTATCGCCAAATGATATCGATGAGATGTTGGAAGTTCTCCCTGAGGCCTTAGAAGCTGCTTCTCAAGAGGAAGATTCAGAGGTTATGGCGAGGTCATTGACCGATCATATCCCTTGGGACAAGGTGCTGCATGCGCTGGAGTCTTTGGCAAAAGGCAATTCCAAGTTCTCAAAGGTCGTGAGTTTGGTCTCTGATCCAAAATTCCAAGAACTTGTCAAGAAGGCTGTTGTGAGTATACGAGCTCTAGATCTGATGCAGAAATTGAATTTGTTATTTTCTTTTTCCCAGAACTCACAAACCTTGAGGTCATTTTTGAAGGATGTTGCAACACATGGCTTCAGCTGGACTGAATTCCTGCATCTCTTGCTGCATGCCCTTTGCTCAACTGCAACCACCATCCAACACGATAAGTACACAACTGGAGCCTGTAAAATCTTACAGAACTTGTAAAAATGATTTGAGAAACGAAATTATATAAAACCTTTATTCACAGCATGAACACATGGGGTTTTATTATTTCTTTTTTAATTTTTTGTCTTGTATTCAAGCTTTTTTTTTCATCGGAGGTATACTACACAGGAGCACTCAGACTTGAAAACTGCTCCATTGTTCTACCAGGTACCAACCTACTTTTGCTCTAGAATTTCTTGGTCTTCCGGAGGGAGACCAGCAGGTGCTTTTGTGATGAGGAGCGTACATCATCAGCTCTCACCTCATCAGCACCAAATAACTGCCACCTGATCCAAGCAAAGGCGGGACAATGGCAGAGGAAGTGCTCTGCAGTGCCATCGTCTTCTCCAGAGGCATCATAGTTGGTTTCATCGCTTAGGCCAAGCACACTTAGGTGTTTGGCGAAAGTGTAGTGCCCCGTTAGTACGCCGGTAAGTTGTCTGCAATCTTTTCTGTTAAGAGATAACAAGAAATTCGCGGATTTCGTACAGACGTTGGGGAGCATGCGCTTGGTCTGTCTGCATCTTAGAGAGTCATGCCATCTCCGGTTGTGTTCACGAGAGGTCCAACCGTCGATGAAAACTCTAACCAAGGACGCAGGTGGTCCCAGCGCAGAGTCAGGCCCTGAGAGTACCTCCTCTGATCCTAGTCTAGCAAGATCATCGGCGATCTCATTTCCCGTGATCCCGTGATGGGCCGGCACCCAGACAAGTCTTAGCGAATTTAGGCTGCCGATCAAATTCAGAGAAGATTTCTGAACATTCCTGAACTATGCTGGAAGTGATCAAAAGGTTGAGCACGGCCTGAAGCACAGCTTAACTACAAACACAAATACTTCACAGTTCATTGTTCATGGCCATTAGGATAGCATAGGTTTCCGCACGGAACACTGTCGGAAGTTTACCAACGAGGTGTGCAGTCTAATGTTGCCATCAAGGAAACAGCGCCAGATCCTTCATTGGTCTTGGAGCCATCCGTATGGCTACATTCCTTTTCTGACTCAGATTCTGGCCAAAGCCAGTCTTGAGTGCAGGGAAAGTCCACTTTGTATGTCGGTCCGTGCGTCAGACGGCCTATGCACTATGTAGCGGAAACAGACCGTTCCACCAGCATATTCCACCAAACGACCTTCCTTGGGATGAAGCAAGCATCGGCAAATTCCTCATTACTGCGATCGCGATCGTGGTGTCATAGGAAAGAGAGAAAGGGAAAGAAAAAGAGAGAACGAAAAACGAAAGAAGAGAAAAACAATGATCCTGATATGTGATTCGGTATTTTCTTCTTGACGCTCTCATTGAACTCCCTTAACCACTGATCATTTCGCTCATTGATCACTCAGCGTGAGACAGCTATATAGTAGTGGTCGCGCTACGTTCCGAGGTGGACCTGGACCTAGCTTCCCAGCAACCACTCTAGTTGTGCGTGCTATTGTTCTCTCACGATTGGAGGGGACCTACAGTTTAATGCCGACTCCATACCCACTAATACCCACTACACCACGGAAGAGGCAGCTATGTATTTCCCAAAAACAAAAAAGGAGTTAATTTCGTAAATTTGTCCAAATGAATGTCAAGAGGGGCTTTTATAGTCACACTTTTTTAAATCTACTGCAGCCACATGGGCATAGGTTGGAATGAGTTAGATCAGCATCGACGCTAACCTTAAGCTTCCATGAGCGCTTTACAATTGACTGCATGATCGAGCCCTCATAAGAGCTATACCCCCACCGAGATTTCTTTCGAAAATATTATCCGGTTATAGCAAAAATTGCGTCTATCAACCACTGATCTCAAGGTTCAGTTTATGTTTCTCGTTCTTAAATAAATTGTTTTTCGATATATTTGCAACGTTTTATATACGGCTAAACGTTTTTGTTTAAGTTAATATATTTTAATAATATTTTAAATCTTTTCATCTTTTCGAGATTCTACTGTATGTTGGTATTTGCCAACCATAATCAATATTTTCCAAAAAACTGTGCATGTTCAACAGTTTAAAAACTGCACGTGTTACAAGGCACATGCCACCGTTTGGTCTGGAGCAATTATTTCCGATATCGATTCTTAGAACGAAATGACGTGATCCACTTGAACACTCCGTTATGCACTATCGAACAGAAATTCTAGTCATCAAAGAGTTGAAGAGGTCCGTTTGGAAAAACCATTTTACTCGGAAATCAATTAAAACAAATGAAAGCCTTAGTCTTGTGTTTATGTTTACAAATCACTTTAACTTCATGTAACCTTTTTAATCGAAATCCAATATCACTGCTCCTGGCTGAGTATAAAAGCCTTCGATTTTTTTACTTTCAACAGTTCATGACAGGGCGTCAACTTGCAATATGCAATTCATTCCAATTATTTTATTGCTGGCTGTGACAGTGACTTATTCAACTGCCAGCGAGGCAGATCAATTGTTCTCAAGCGATGGTATAGTAGCAAGAAGCCAGGAATTTCAAGATATTGTCAATTATTTGGAGTACTATGTATCTAAAAACGACATCGATGAGATGTTGGAAGTTCTTCCCGAGGCCTTAAAAGCTGCTCCTCAAGATGACGATTCACAGATTATGGCAAGATCACTGGGGGACCGTATTACTTGGGAAAAGTTACATAACACATTGGAGACTTTAGCAAAAGGCAATTCAAAGTTCTCAAAGGTTTTGAAGTTAGTCTCTGATCCAAAATTCCAAGAAATTGTTAAGAAAGCTATTGTGAGTGTGCAAGTTCCGAAGATCTGACAGAAATTGAATTTCCTTTTCTCTTTTTAGAACTCACAAGCCCTGAGATCATTTTTGATGGATGCTGCTACAAATGGCTTTAGTTGGACTAAATTCTTATATCTTTTGTTTCATGCCCTCCGCTCCGCTGCAGACTCTATCCAGGATTATAGGCACGGGGTCCATAAAAATTCAGAGGACTTGTAAAATTTTGTTGAGGAGTAAAAAACAGACAAGCGCGCTTGACATTCACGCGGTGAGTGATCCGCGGCGTTAAGAATGTTTAAGAAGCATATCATTCAACATGTTCAAAATACAGTACGTTCTCGATTCACGTAACTCTTTGATTTTCGGAGAAGCTTAATTTACATCGATGGTGACGCAGCAATCGAAATCGTTCGAACTCTTATACTTACTTTACCTCCATAAATGGTGAATGTTCACAGTAATTCAGTTTTATATCTATATCGCCTTCTGGCATAAAAATGCATTGAAGACTGTCAAAGTTGACGAATTTTGTTCTTTTATTTTTAGGAACAAATGTTGTGGGTGCGATAGCGTAGTGGCTATCTTCATTGACTCATATGCACTTTATTTTTTGTCTAGTATCAAATCCTAGAACAGTAAAAATAATTTCCAGATTACAAGGCTCCAACTCTTTCGAGTCGCTGACAATGCTTAAAGAGTATATGTAACTGTCTAGAAAAAGATTCTCTATCTCCCCGAGGAGAGAGAGAAACAGCTTCACAATCTTAGTCGACTGGAGGTCCCCTCAACTCGTGAGAGAACAATAGCAGACACAACACAAGAGGATATCTCTCTATCTCTACAGTCGTACTACGAGTTTCTTAAAACAAGTTGAACTTATCGGTTTTTAAGAGATGCTGCTAACTGAACTCATTACACATTTTTCTCCAGCATTCAACGTGATCTCTACAGCCGTAGAGACTACAGTCTACAGTCTACTTTCCACCTTTTTTAGACATATCCTCGAGACTCCATAGTCTCTTAAAAATAGCTATTGGCAGTGTGGTTTTTGCCCTTGTACTCTCGCAACAATTTGTTAACTTGTGACTGACTTCCAATTCTATAGCCACCAAATTTTTGACGTTGTGGGTTGTGGGAATTACTCGCCGAGATAGGGTGAGAAACACGACAGTGCGCGAGGAACTCAATGTAGGGCAGCTGCTTCTTCCAACGGAAAGGGCTGTACTTCGTTGGTTTGGTCATGTGGCACGAATGTCCCCATCATCACGACTTCCGCGGCGTGCCTTGAGTGCGGTTCCATCAGGTAGGCGACAGCTTGGCTGACCCAAGACGAGATGGTTGTACCAGGTCCAAAAACTCGCCTGGTTGCGCTTGGGCATAGCTCCTGATGAGTTAAAGTCAATGGCGGAGGATCGAGTTGCCTGGAGATTTCTCGTGGGTGGATTGCCCTTGCGACCCGTTTAGTGGAACAGGCGGGTCACTGAAAATGAGATGAGATGAGATGAGAGATTATGCTGCATCCCGTGGACACATCGAAACTCGAACGTTTGATTTGACATACATACTTATCACTCTTTCCTTGTGTTTACCATACAATTTCATGCCAATAAGCCATCGCAAGTTCAAGAGCTTAATCAGGATTATTCACTGATGCATTATTTAATAAACAAAATCCATATTATAATGCAGTCTTTTATTCACCTTTTCACAGTAAAACCTTGAGGACTAAGTTAATTGAATGTGTGACACATGTCCTTGTTTTTGTTTTTTTGTGTTGTATAGTGAAATCAAAAACTAAGCTCTGTCAAGCCATTAGCATTTAAATGCTAGTACAAACTGGTACTCAAATGGTTGACTAATTTAATCCCCCCAGATCAGCCTATTCCATTCACAATTTCAACAAGTACATCATCAATTGGACTGTTTCGTGCTGTAAATAAGTTCCAATTCATGTCCGTGGGAAAGTAGAGACCGCATTTTCTGGTTTTAAATCCGTATCCTTTATAAGATAATTGCATTTCGTGGACAATTAATTTTTCTTCCATTGCCCATTTCATTGTAATTAAATTGCAAATGACTTCCTTTTCCCAAGAGTTAAAGCAGAGTTTTACAATTCCGTTCGTTCCGTTTTCACTCTTCTTATCTGTATCTTGTTTTGTCTCTCCTAATGGACTGTACGACTCTGGCAGTTGGTGGATGCAAGAGACAACAGTTCGGGAAAATTTGTTTTTAGATATCTTTTGAAACTATGCTCCTCGGTTATGGGTGTGAGCGGATCTCGCTCGACCAGTGCAATCGCAAAATCCACTAAAACTAAGTTTTCGCATTTTAATTAATACTCTTTTGCCATGACTTTTCCCCGTCCTTCTGAAGAATTCCATGCATCATTAAATGAGGTATCAGTGAATGCATTCGATGGCTCCGATGCCAATACAAAATGGACGGAGTAAACCGGAACATTTCTTTGTTCTAATTAATTCGACTTTCAGTTGTTTGCGTCGACCCGTCAAATTGGAAAACTTTTGGGATGCTGTGGCTCTCTATGAAATCTTGCAATACTCTGCTTTACTCTCTCCACCTGTCTGCCACTCGCAGTTCATAAAATTATTTGCTTTGGCAACAGACAGTAACAATCCAAATCATAATCCTGCATTTGTTACAGGACGACACAACCTGGCTTAATGGGAATACCATCGACCAGGGTGAAAATTGAAAAGTAATTCAGATGAGTCCTTGAACTTTACTTCGGGATCACCAGCACCCTTGACAAGGGATGATAAAAGGCAAACACAGATATCAAAAAAGGCAAAGACACAGACGAAGACGAAGAACTGGGCTCCTTAAATGTGCAATGAATAAAAGAAAATGTAAATCCATTAATGTCCTTTGCCTTGAGCTGATTTTAATGCCCTTTCGTTTACCTTAAGATTGGATTGCATTTAACGACGACATTCTGGAGAAAGCCTTCCCCACTTTACCATTAATTCCCATTTTTTTTTTTTCACAAACAAGAAATCGGGTGCGGAAGACAAAGAGAGGTAGTAAGCGAAAAGAAAATCTTATTCCAAAGTTTCACCTGGGATCTTATTTACGTATTTTTTGTTCGGTTTTTTGTTTTATTTCCCTGGACTTGCTTGCTCTTCTCCTGTCCGAAGTAGTTTGTTGACTCATTTTGATAAGCTTTAAGCTAAACAGAGCGCAAAAGGGAGAGGATGCTGCTCTCGAAACGTTCGCAGAGCAGTGCATTTGAAAAGAGGAAAAATAGTTTTAAATTATTTTTTTTAATTACTTCAAGCGGTATCAGAGAAAAATGGACGAGTGGAATAAATTCCCTAAAGTGGTATCAGTATATCGGATGTGCAGCATATCGTAAGGGGCTTCTAAAGGGTCTTCCAATAGGGACTTCCGAACTTTGACCGTTGTTAGCGGCCATATTGTTGAAGCCTTATTTGTAAAATTGACTGTCATTTATTCTCTCTGTTTTGCCAAATCAGCATGGATGGATATAGCACTCAAAAATACGTGCAAATGATAAAGTTGTTTTATCAAAATGGGTGTTCTGTTCGCGCAACGTTTCGCGCGCTACGCCCATTTTATGGTCACTATTATCGTCCTACCGAGAGGACTATTTGAAGTGTGCTGGATAAATTTGAGTCCACTGGTTCAGTAAACGATAAGCCAACATTCGTACGTAGGCGAAACGCCGACAACATCCCCGCTATCCATTAGAGTGAGAGGAGAATCCAAGGCGGTCGATTTCGTGTCGTTCACTAGAATTCGGCCTTCATCATAATTTAGTCCTGCTTACTTACTTACTTAAGGTGGCGCTACAGCCAGGGTGGACCTGGGCCTCAACTAACAAGCGCCTCCAGCCAGCTCGATCTTTAGCTAGCTGCCTCCAGTTTCGCACGCACAGTTGGTTGAGGTCTCTTTCCACTTGCATGCGCCACCTGAGTCGCGGTCTTCCTCTACTGCGCCGTCCCTCGGGGATGGATTCGGAGCCTTTCTTGGGCCTGCACCCGTACAAAATTCAGCTGACCCAGGAGCTGAAGGTAAACGACCATAGACAACGACGTGTGTTCGCTGAATGGGCTCTGGAGCAGTTGGAACAACAACAACAACAACAATAGCGGCACTACAGTCCGAGGTGGACCTGGGCCTAGCTTCTCAGCAACCACTCTTGTTGTGCGTGCTATTGCTCTTTCACGTGTGGAGGGAACCTACGGTTTAAAGCCGACTCCAATCGGCGAGATTGAAAAGCTTTTTCTAGACAGTTATACTCTTTGAGCATTGTCAGTGACACGAAAGAGGTGGAGCTGTGAAAAAATGTTTGGTGTTTTTCCGGGAATCGAACCGACAACATCGAGCGCAGGAGTCGACGCACCTACCCACTACGCCCACAGGAGCAGTTGGAAACTGAGCCTAATTTTCATCGAAAAATCATCTTCAGCGATGCGGGCCATTTCTCGATAAATGGGTAAATCAACAAACAAATTTCGAATTTTGGGACCACACCAATCCACATGATTCCAAGGCATCCCGAAAAGGTCACTGTTTGGTGTGGATTTTGGGCTGGCAGAATCATCGGTCCACATTGCTTTGAGAACGGCGTTGGCCATGCCATCACCGTCAACGGCAAGCGCTATAGGTCGATGATTATCAACTTCTTTTGGCCTGAATTGGATGATATGGACATCAACGACATGTGGCTATAACAGGACGGCGCTACGTGCCACACAGCTTGCGCCCAATTGCAAATTCTGCACTAGCGATTCGAGGGTATGGTCATCTGACGTGGAGGTGGTGTGAACTGGCCACCGAGATCGTGTGATTGGACCCCGTTAGGCTTTCTCTTGTGGAGTTTTCTGAAATTGCAGGTCTATTTAAATAAGTCGTAAACCACAGAGGCTCTCAAAGCCAACATAACCCATGTCGGTCAAATTCTGCCTGGTTTATTCGAGTCATGGAAAAGTGGACATTTGGGATGCGCTCCAACCAGAACAGCCGTGGTGGACATTTGAACAATGTTATATTCCATACATAATGGCATCGAAGAACCTTTCAAATGAATTAAAAATGTCGATGATAACTCACACACACTTTGTTGTATTTAAATTTAAAAACAGGATGCTCTTAATGAATGGTCGTTTAGAAATCTGAGTTAAAGGGAATTCATTTATTTCTTCATCATTCCTTACAAATTTTGTAAAATTTGACACACACTCACGGTGTATCTGTCATGCTGAAGAGTACTGGCTGCTGAACAAAGGGCATGGAGCAACAAATGAAGGAATTCAGTCCAGCTGAATCCATGCTCCGCCACGTCCTTCACAAATTCTCCCAAAGTATGCGAATTCTAAAACGATTCAAAGACTTATTTCAGCCGTTATCTGAATTGGGTATGGACTTACCACGGAGTTCCTGACAAGTTCTCGGAATTTTGAATCGTTTATCAAATTCAAGACCTTCGTGAATTTCGGATTCTTCTTAGCCATGTTCTTAACAGAGTCAGCGATCTTGTTCCATGGAATACGATCGACAGCATTGCCAACAATAGTTCCAATAGATCTTGGCATAACTTGATCTTGATCTTGATCGTCATTGCCCAAGGCTTCCGGCAGAAATTCCAGCATTTCAGTGATTTCATCTGAAGACATACGGGAGTTCAAATAGTTCACAATATCTTCGAACTCCGGGCTGAAAACTTAATTTTAGACTCTGAAAATTTAGGCTATTTAGGACAGTTGAATACCTTGTACTTAAGTCCGCCGCCCCTGCAGCGGATATAGCCACTAGGGCTAGTGAAAGGACCAAGCAAATTAATCGCATTGTTTAAGGCAATCTTCAACCAAAGAAACTGGTAGGACAGTTTCGCAAAGAGGCTTTTATAGCCATTCGATCAGCAATTCATTAGATGATGATTGAAATTGGTGAAAATGTTTGGAGTAGTCTGTAAATAAAGACTTTTTTAATTTCGCTTGTACTTGTCTTATAATCAGTCAGATAACTATTCGAATAGATTAACGTTTTTATCAATTCATTCGAATATTATTCGATGAGTTTTAATGATGTAACTTTAGAAGAGGCGTCTGTTATCAAATTCTTTTCAACATACGTTTATCAAGTCAATGACTCTTGAGAGAATAGAATCTATCATTGACGTCAACTCCATAAACCTTCTACTCTTCGTCACTCAGTCCAGTCTCCGGTGTCCTGCACAGTTTGAGCTCAGAGGCACTTAAAGCCGAAGTTGCACCGGGCAACCCGAAGTTGTGCCACATCAACTGTCTGATCTCAATAAAAAATCGTTCTAAATCTAAATCTAAGGTTTTCCCTAAATTGTACGTTGAAATATGATGCCCAAAAACTGGTGATCCAAAAGTTTTTCCGCCTTTATTACATTTTTCAAGTCCTCAAGGGATGCTCGAATACCAACAATTAAGAATTCTGGTTACGCAATGGATGAGTTTTTAGATTAATGAGCTTTGACGTTAATTTGTGGTTTTCATTTGTGGTTGCCGTGGTGTAGAGGGTAATTGCATCGAAACTTGTCCACAATGCCTTCGTATCGATTTCGATTTGAATCAAATTTCATCTCACCAGCTCATGCATGTCACTGGCGATGCGTAGAGATTGTAAAAATGATGGAAAGTTTACAAAATGGGCTCTGCAAGAAACTCTTCGTCTCATTCATCACAAGGCTTTGAACTGTATAGGCTATCGTACAAATTCAAACCCAAACACTCTAGCAATGTCCAGGTGCCAAAAATTATTCGGAAGCATCTCTCATCTCATCTCATCTCATTTTCAGTGACCCGCATGTTCCACTAAATGGGTCGCGGGGGCAACACACGCACGAGAGATCTCCAGGCTACTGGATCCTCCGCCATCGACTCCAACTCATCAGGAGCTATGCCCAAACGCAACCAGGCGAGTTTTTGGACCTGGTCCAACCATCTCGTCCTGGGTCTGCCAAGCGGTCGCCTACCTGATGGGATCGCATTCAAGGCACCCCTCGGAAGTCGTGATGATGGGGACATTCGTGCCACATGACCAAACCAACGAAGTACAGCCCTTTACGTTCGAAGAAGCAGCTGCCCAACATTGAGGTCCTCGCGCACTGTCGTGTTTCTCACCCTATCCCGGCGAGTAATTCCCACAACCGCAAGAAGAAATCACATCTCGGCAGCTTGTATTCGCGATCTTATTCCTTCGGTCATTACCCAAATTTCATGACCATAGGTGAGAGTTGGAGCAAATACTGCGTTAAAAACCGTTAACTTGGCTTTGACAACAAGCTCGGCCTTCCTGATTACGTGCGTCGACCCATGCGCATTAGACTTTCACAGTCTAGGTTCGATTCGAAGTTCAGACAAACAATTTAAAAAAAAAATTGTTCACGGCTCCACCTCTTTCGAGTCACTGACAAGAGTATAACTGTCTAGAAAAGGCTTCTCAATCTCGCCGTTCGGAGTCGGCATTAAACAGTAGGTCCCCTCCACTCGTGAGAGAACAATAGCACGCACAACACGAGTGATTGCTGAGAAGTTAGGCTCAGGTCCACCTCGGACTGTAGCGCCGCCATTATTATTATATTAAGACAACAAGTGTTTTTTCGGAAGTGTATAAGTTATAAGACATTAACGACATCGTAGCTTTAAGTCATTGTTCTCCTTAACCCAATTCCAATTACCTTTCTCACTTTTACCATTTCCTGTACGTTCACCAATAAAGTTTGGTCTTTTAAGATCACAAGATGACAAGACCTTGTTTAATTTATACTAATTTTTGACTGCGTTTTTCAGATGATTTTTTCTTCAACGGTGAATAATTTTTTAATACCTTTTTTTTCTGTATGATGCTATAAATAATGAAATAGTGAACTATACGCTTTATCTTTGTGTTTACAATATTTTTCTTGTTACTTGTTGCATAGCGATATTGAACTTCTGAAATAAAAAGTATTTGCTGTATACAAATTTTTGACTCCCACTGTACATCAATTTATTTGCCAATATGCTGATCATTCCCTGCGGCTTCACTGCTCTTGTGAGATGGACGAGTCACCTATGTATACCGCATGCATTGGTAAACATTTTGTTTTTTTTAAAAAACACGGCTGGCTTACGTATTTAACAGTGAGTGCCACCATATAATCCGAAAAACTGTCCCCACAGGCCACGGATTTTTTTTTTATTGACGCTTCGATTACACTCTGGTCTCACGCGGCACAGCAAGCCCAAATTCGTGTGAGACCAAAGTGGTCTCATGTGGCACTCAACGTGTTAAAAGTGTTGTCTGTCGACTGCCCTTATCTCAGTCGCTTAATCGCACTTTAATTGCCTTAAGGACGGTTCATATAATAAACTTTCCGAATTTTAAAGCAGACATCCCTTAAGAAAAACTGAAACATATGTCTCCTGCTCAGATAATATAATCCCCTTCCTATTTTGCCCCACTGTGGGTGGCAATCTCTCAAAAAAATGTTTAAATGTATTTTTCTAATCAAAAGGTCATTTGTCATCAGGGGCGTCGAATTGTGTCATCAAATTTCTCCCCACATGGCGCCTTGTCAGCGTTTGTTTTATAAATCACAAAATTGAGGGTTAATTGTACTTGGGTGGTCATTATTTCGGCGTTAGCTTGTGAAATATATCACGACGCATCACGGAAACGTGTTGTATCCAAAAAGGATATAGTAACGCCCAATGCGACGTAGTCTCGAAAATTGATTTCCAACGCATTTGTGAAGCCTTGGTCCTGTATTTTTTTGTTTGTTTTGAAAAGAATTAAACTCATTTCAGAGACAAGTCCGACCAGGAAGTCATTTCGCAGAAGCACCCCTTTGAAATTGCAGACCGATTTAAATGATTATCGCTCAACAATAGGACATTAATGAACATCGTACTCCCTGCCCCCGCTTGAATGGACATTCATTTGCCAGGGAACTTCTCTGATTGCTAAATCAAATATATAATCCTAGAGGAACACTCCACGGCTAACCTTAGGGTCGTACGCCTGTCAATAACACATGTGACAACAAGGGACTATGAGTATGTGCCTACATCTACTCGAAGCCAGACGCGTATAAATTTGCGTTTGTCAAATAGAAAATTTACAGGATAATAAAAGCTGTACAGCTAAATAACACATATCCACCCATTCCACCGTCGGGCAAGGCATGTGGCACCGTCTGCAGTTTTGATTTTTGCATACATAAATATTTATGAAAATATTAAGCTGCAAATACACATAGATTTTCAATGGCAGGCTGTGAGATACCGAGGTCTTTGGAACACATTTCTCAATTGCACTCGCCGTATGTCTGTATCGCCAGGAGCAACACCGAATCCAGGAGTTGTGGTGACTCCTCTGATGACGCTTGTGTGTGATGTCATAATCAAGGGAATTAACAGTCAACGATTCGAGGACGGCGGTTTGGTACGAGGGTGGTCTTGAAAATTTTAAGTGGAATGCCATGGATTTTGAATGAGTAGATTTCAACTCGGTTTGGCATGTCAATGGCAGGTGAGAGAGGCTACCCATGTGATTAACTGTAGAGTGCGTCTGAAGTGTTGACCACAATGACAAGGCCAACGGGAATGACTACGGCGACCACAGTGACTAGAAAAGTGTGCTCAGGCGGAAATTTCAAGTGCTCGTACCTTTCAAATGGAAAATTGAATTTAATATGGTAACAAAGGGCATGTTGAGTGGCGGAAGCCCTGTGAGCAGTTTTGTAGCCTTGAATCAGTCTCTGTTATTGTCAGGATGTGTTATGTTTGAATACGCTCAAGTGGTGGCAGTGAGTGGATGCAATCTTTTCTTCAAATGAGGACGTTCTAACTTCAAGAAATATCCATCCGTATGCTTGATGAATTTATTTCAAGAGATTTAACCTGAAGTTAATAACGGATGGGGAAGTAATTGTGGTAAAACAAAGACCCTTACATGTATAATACTTATGTCTGTCGGAAGCATCCCTCGATTTGGATATATCCCGTTTAGAAGAAGACTAGCTTTGCCGCCATACTTCCCCTGGACAAGGGTATGTAGTGATTAGTCAATGGACTTCTACAAGCTATAAGTATGCTGCCGAGTAAAAACGACTGGATGACGCAGTTGGTTAAGTACCTGCTCCTTGTTCAAGGCTTCCCAGATTCGAATCCCAGTGAAATCGAATCTGGTCCAGTCACCATTTGCCATTGGGATCAAATTAATGGCACTGGAGTAGGTTGCTATCCGGCCGTACGATGGACCAGTTCTGAGTCTGAGTGCTCCAGTAGAGTTTCAAAAAATCCTCCCAAAAAGAAATACGAGTTATACGGCGGCATGAGCTTAGCCAAGCGTCTACGGATAACACACTTAGGATGGCTAGGCTATGTAGAGCGTATGGACAACACAGCTCCGGCCTTAGGAGTCTTCGAATCTGAGCCATTGGAACAACGTAGCAGAGGACGTCCTCGTTGTAGATACCGGATACAAGTGGAGAAAGACCTTAACCAACTTGGTGTGCGTGAATTGGAGGCAGCTAGCGAGAGACCGTGCTAGCTGGAGAGGTTTGCTGTTTCAGGGCCAGATTAACCCCGAACTGAAGCGCCACACAAAGACGAGGAAGTAGCAACATCTTGAAAGCCACTGACAGTCTTCTAGGAGTATAATTCTCATCTACATCTTCTCAAACCTTATGTTCAGAGTCGGCATCAAACTATACGTACCTCCAAACAACCGCATTGGAGTTAAGCCTGCTATTTAATTCGAGCAAACGTGAACTCCACGAACGACATCACAGTGGAGATCCGACGTAGAATCGCCCTTGCCAACCGATGCTACTTCGGTTTGTCGAAACAACTGGGCTCAAAACTCCTGACTCAAAGGACAAAAATCATGCTCTACAAAACTCTTATTCTGCCAGTCCTGCTATATGGAGCCGAAAGCTGGACACTAAGCAGAACTGCGGAGCTGATTCTTGGTGCCTTCGACAGAAAAATTCTACGTCGGATACACAACCGCGAACTCTATGACCTATACCAGGATGTGGATGTAGTCCGGAAGGCAAAAATCCGTCGACTGCACTGGCTCGGCCACATCGAGCGCATGGACAACAACGCTTCAGCTAAGAGGGTCTTCGAATCCGAGCCTCCTGGTTCGAGAAGGAGAGAAAGACCGAACCTCCGGTACAAAGACCAAGTCATCGCGGACGTAAGACAGCTTGATCTTGATGACTGGAAGTAGCGAGCCCTGGACCGTCAACGATGGAAGGCAGCGATATATCAAGCTCAGAACCTACATGGGTCGTAGGCCTGCTAAGTAAGTAAGTAAGTTAATTCGAGCTATTGGGAAAAGAAAAACAAGGGAATATACTTCTCACCTTCAAATATATTAAATCGTCAATTGAGCAAAGTCTACCAAAATGTGCTCGTACAAAAAAACCGAATATTTAATTGTTTTGAAAATTTAAACATTTTCCCACCGACATAGCCAAAAATGCCATAAATAACACCAACATCATTCAGATTGTTAGCCAATCTGACAGAAATTTCCACACATCAACTTGTCTAGCCTGCTGCCATGGTTCAACAGCGCATACCACAGCTTCGAGCATCTATCCAAAGCTTCTAAAGAAATATTGTGCCCCCAGACAGCGCACCATTTCCGCGTTCCCAACCAAGGAATTTACACAAAAATGTCTAAAGGCACATCAACCTTGCAGCTTTTCATTCACGGTGGTGATGGCGGAATTCCCGAAAATACAAATGAAGGGCGAAACAAAAAGAAAAACTTTAAAACTGACCACCATACTCCACCTGATTCAACAAAGGGTGACTTTTATTCTCAATCGTAAATTACAACAATTAAACAGCAGCATGGTGCTGGCCCTTCGGGGCTGCGAAAATTTATATGGCCGCATGTTTTCAATTTTCCTTGCAGTGCGCCCGCTGGAAACTTTCTACAGGAAAAGGAAGAATTGAAAACTCTTTCGCTCTGCAGCCGGCAATTTTTCGGTGACAGAGGACACATTCCTGTGCTTTGGGAAGGCGCAGCAACTGAGAGGCGGGCGAAATAGGTTCGCTGAAACTGAAAAACATTTTCCCGAATAATATGTACACACAAAGCCGAAAGAAACGACACTTTCAGTTGATATTTTGTGAAGTGGAATAGCATCGAAGACGGAAAAAGGACAAATCAACTGTGCGTCTCCGGAAAAAGTGCGCGCGAAAAACTTTGAATTAAGAGAAATTCCGCACTTGGCATTCCGATCATTGTTTCCTCAATATCAGTGAATTTTTCATTTTCTCGCCAATGTAAATGCTCTACTTGTCTCTCAGTCTCCTCCTCACTAACTAACGGTTATGGGAAAAGTTTGGTTATTTCAAATTCCAGGAAGCGAGCAGTCCCCAGTAGTGAGCGAAACGAACACCAGCCACCACCGGCAGTGGCGATTACTTTTAGTGGATAATTTCTCTGACGGAGTGTGGAATTTTCCCAGTTGATGAGGAGGAATCGGGACAAATTTCCTTACCCCCCCTCCCACCGCACTCACTACCACCACTAACAAGCACCAACGGCACTCAATATAATAGTAAAATAATAATAATAATTCGATGGAAATTAGAAAAGTTATTGGCGATTGCGAACTGGTCATTAACTGCTGCAATTGAGGTTGTAAATTTTCAATTTTTCAGAACGCTCTGAACTTTTACTCCGACGATGTTATTTTACGTGTAACTACTTGGCAATGGCTTCGGCAAGTAAGAGTTTTCGCCGAAAAACCAAATGGCGCGTCATGCTCATTTCCTGAACTTCAACTCGACCGAGATTTTTGATTATATCTGCAAAGAGAAACCCGTTTTATAACCGTTTTATATGCCGCCAGGGGCATTATATTATTCGTTATATGAGTTCTGAGAATTTGACTGGGAAAATAATACTGTTTGGGGTCAGAACAACATTTTTGACTAAATTTTGACCTATTTTCAGATCCGTTACTAATATTTCCCTCAATTTTTCGGTGAAGGCTTTAACTGTGTCTTCCGAAAAGATGTCCAGCACTGTATGCACTTCACTAAACATATGAGAACCGAAGGAACCTCAAGAATTTCAGATGATTTGCAGCACTATGCTGCGGAAACTATACCCCAAATGTGTGTCTCAAAAACTACTAAGACGAACTTATCTTTCAAGGTATTTTTCCCAAGTGGGTTCAAGTGGGCTTTTCATCTCTTCACAATTTCTTTTGCGGTTTTCAAGGAGCTTCGTTACTAAGCCTAGTCGTATGTAACATTTCCCCTCTGTGTAGACAACTAATTTACCTGGTGCCTACCCAGATAAGAGCCCTCACACCGTCACCCAGTCTATGTCACGTAACAAGCAAGTAACGTTATAAATAACTTAATTATTTAATGGTTAAACTTCCAAGTTCCAAGAGCCCACCGAGCAGAAATATGTAAATTGAACTCTCGCACAAGAATGCGAAAAGTATTCACTGAGCAGTGTTAGAGTGCCATCAGAAACATTATTCAAACAGCAACAGCTCTTATAAGACCCGCAAACATTTTATCGACAACTTTTTTCGAGACTGCTTACTGCCACCACAAAGTGTAAACATGTCAACGCAATGGCATGACTTGATAAAGGGCGAGAGATCTCTGAAGCGTTTACATTTGAAAATCATTTGGGTTGTGTCTGGGTACAACCCTTGAAGTACATGTTACAGCAACCACAAGAAAAAAAAAACCTAAGCAGATCCTTACCATCCCTCTGGAGTTTTTAATGACCAAAAACGGAAATCTTCCGAACGACATTTCTCACCAAATGAAACCGCAACTTTATGCACGCAATCCGTCTTAGCGATGGTACTTACGAAATGCTTCCTTTAACCCTGCGAAGAGATGGTTCACAGAGATTATGGTATGCCGTCCTTTTGTGTCGCTTTTGCTGTTGAAACTTAAAAAATAAATTAAGAAGTTTTCTTATTTTTCATTCTGGCGAAGGAAGGAAAATACTTCAATTCAGTCCTTCTACAACTTTTGATTTTGTTGGGGAAATTAGTTGTCTTATACACTTGGGAACATTGAAATCTATTCTAAGTGATTTTAAAGGTTGTCGCACAATTCACGCAGAAAGTAATTTTGACAGAAAAAGCACGATTTTAATCGAAAATTGTACAGCATTTGTCATCGCCTTGTTGAAATGTCGTAAAAATACATATCTTGGATTTTCTACGCATGGAGAAGTAGATTTTTTATGTGAATACACTACACCGAGTAGATCGAAGTGTCCAATTCTTGACCACAATGAAGAATTGATGATCCTTGTTCCTGGGCTCTAAGCAACACTCTCACAATCTGCTTCCCTGTTTTGCATGAACTATTTGCTTAAGGACAGCAGTAGTGTCTTATTTTTCGAATTTTTAAGGCTCCGTCTACAAAACGGAAAATTTATAAATTAGGTGCGTCCGTCCATTCGTCTTTCGTGTCCGTCACACTTTTTTAAGGTTCCGTCTACAAAAACGGAACCTTTATAATTTCGGTGTGTCCGTCCGTCAGTCCGTCCGTCGTGTCTGTCACAGTTTTTTATCTGGCCTTAATAGTTTTCGAGATATTGGCCAAAAACGGTCAACCATCGACATGCAAATTTGAAAAGTGGGGCCATTTGGGGGTGGCTCCAGTACAGGCGAAGTTGCAATTAATTTTGAAACATTGTGGCACAGCATCGATTTATATATCAATCGACAGATCTTTTGAAATGAGGTAGAGGTTTGCTTCAATAGTTGCTTCAACACTTTTTGATCCAGAGTACCGATAGAAAAATATGGAGCTCTAAAGTCGGTTTTAATGTGACCCCCCTCGTATTTTAAAGCCAAAGTGTTTAAAAAATCTGAAAAAATCACAAAGTCTTGGCTTCAATGAGTACTTCATTTGAAAAGATTTCAAACATTCTGGCCCAAATATTTGTGGCCATATTGTCCCGAAAAAACACCAAACATTTTTTTTCACGGCTTCGAGTCACTAAAAATGCTCAGAGAGTATAAAAGTCTAGAAAAAGCTTCTCCATCTCGTCGTTCTGAATCGGCATTAAACTGTAGGTCCCCTCCACTCGTGAGAGAACAATAGCACGCACAACACGAGTGGTTGCTGAGAAGCTAGACCCAGGTCCACCTCGGACTGTAGAGCCCCCATTATTATTATTATTATTGTGACAGATGAGAATGTGGCTGGTGTGGCCGCGAGTGTGAGACTCAATTCAAGTACATCAACTCGCCATCGATCTCAACAGCTCAGCATTACATTACAATTGATTCAGAAATAGAAGGAGCGCGACCATCCACTTGAACGACGTTGTATTTCATAATTAATGGTAATGATTGCTTACCAATATTCTAATAAAGCCCTAATAAAGCCATAATACATGGAAAACATTTATTTTTTTCATTTTATTGTATTTTTTAAAAGAATCTCGTATTTGGCCCACCCTTTATCGTTCTTACTGCGTATTTGGCCAAAAAAGAGTTGAATTCGCCAAAAATCACTAACAAAAGGAAATGGATTTCTGGAATAGCGTAATATTCTCGGACGAGAGTAAATTTCACATTCATGGTTCCGATGGACGCCATAAGGTTTGTCGAAAACCGAATACGCAGATCCAAAGAACATGCCTGGTACGGTGAAGCATGGAGGCGGATCAGTAATGGTTTGGGGTGTATGGCGGCATCTGGTGATGGCAATTTACTATTTATTGAGACGACAATGAATCGGTACGATTACCTCAATATACTGAAAAACAATCTCCACCAGAGCGCGCAGAAATTAGGCCTGGAGGGTTAATTTATAGTCCAACAAGACAATGACCCAAAGCACACTTCCCTGGTTGTGAAGAAATGGTCACTGCACAATGTGCGAAAACAACTCAAAACACAACCTCAATCACCGGATTTAAATGTCATCGAGCATTTCCGGGATCATCTCGAGCATCAAATTCGAAAGCATGACATTAGGACCAAATCCGAACTTAAGAACGAATGGGAAAAATTAAGTCCGGAATTAACTCAAAAACTTATACGACTGGATGGCGCAGTTGGTTAAGTGCCTGCCCCAAGTTAGAGGAGTCCCAGGTTCGAATCCCAGTGAAATCGAATCTGGTCCAGCACCAGCCGTTGGGATCAAATTAACGACACTGGAATAGGTTGCTACCTAGTAGTGTAATGGACCAGTTTTGAGTCTGACTGCTCTAGTAGTGTTGCAAAAAATTCTCAGAAAAAAAACTCATAAGTTTGTTGCCTCCATGGGGTCGGGAATAAAGGCAGTTATTAGTGCTAAAGGATATCCAACTAGGAATAAATTTGAGTAATTTGTGATAAATCTCTCTTTTTTAATAGTGTATACTTACTTTTGTGAGATGAATTTTTTAACTGTATCTTACTTTGTTTTTTTAATAATTTTTTTATTGTTAGTCCCGTTTTTTTTATTGTGTGTATTTTGAGCATAAAAATAGTAAAATAAATATGTACAACATGTTACCTAAAGTTAACGAAGTTTCGCTTTCTAGGTAATGATTCGGCAAGGATTCGTTATTTTTTACGGTGTATACTTACTTTTGTGACTGTGTGTACTTACGCATACAAGTGGACAAAGATAATTTTTTCGTCGTGTTATTATCACGGATAGTATCTATTATCCGACACTATCCAAATAATTTGGATACCAAAAATTATCTCGAATAATTCTTCGGATACCCGTATACCCGTAATTTGTGGATATGTAACAGCACTAATTCCGACCATATTTTGTACAAAAATTCCGAACTGTAGCTGTTAAGCCTTCGCCTGTCAAAGTCTTGCACAACAATGAAAACGCATTGTCCTTGTGTGCATGGCTCCATTTTTAATAACCCTGACCTGTCAACTGTCACTCCGTCACTTTTTTTATGTTCTGGGAACAGATTTTAAAGTTTTAGTTCTTCTGCAATTTAATCGCAAAAAAACATGAAAAAGCTCTTGGGTACTATGTGCGTCCTTTATTATTCTTCAAATATGTTCTGCAAATGCACTTGCACATGCCAATTACTTATATATTTTTCAATCGATAAATTACACTCAAGCGCGATTTAAATAAAGTTTTGTATGAATAATTTAAATGAATTCTTTAGAAACTCTACCCACGCAACCGTGCTGTGAGTGTGTTTGTGAGCACTTGAGAATAAAATCATTGAGAGAATTTTCTTGGCACCAATGCACTGACTACTGACTCGAACTGGATCAACGATTATAAAGAAATTAATGAACTCCACTAATGGTTTCGTTCTGCATTTCTCTGTACTCGCGAATTGTTACGAGTTTCATTTGTTTTTTCTTTTTTTGTGTGCGTTTAACTTTCGAGAATAATTGTAAACTCAAGTGGATATGATGTTTAATGGTTGCCGGCGGTGGATTGGTAATTGACCAGTTCCTGTGGCCACTAATGATGCCAACCGCATTCGTATTAACATCTCTGGCATACATTGATTAATGAAATGTATAAAAACGAAAATATATTTGATTGTTATTTCAAGCTGATCAAAAATTCAATTTTCATTTAATGATTATAAATTTCACATTCAATCAGCCACAAATTGAAATATCCAATCAAAAACATTAATTAATTAATACTTAGAGTGTCCTGCCGTTAACAAGGTGGTAGTTGTGGAGAGACCACCGAACGATTATAGCTTAAAGCTTTAAATTCATATCTTTCGAGTGCTGTCAGATGCATAATCTCATCTATCTGTTTTTATTTTCACATGTTGCATGCATGTTGGTTTTTGCCTGCACACAACAGGCCTTTTTTCATAAGAACACCATTGCGTATAGGAGTTCATTGACAATCTTAAGATTTGCCGAAGGAAAACCTTCAGTTTCTGTCGCATTGTCCATATACAATGCCCTAGTGCCAGCGGATCGTTCAATAGCTTCGACGGAAGCTGATGAAACATCTGGCAGTATTCAAGCCCATGACCCACTTCCCTACGATTGAATCTACACTTTCTGAAGAGTAATTATAAGCTAATTGAAAACCTTTAACTCATATAAAACAAGTTCGCCTTCCTCGCAGACGGGACCATATATTCGACGTAGAATTTGTCTTTCGAAGGCACCAAGAATCTGCTCCCTAGTTCTTAGTGTCCAGCTTTCGACTCCATATAGCAGGACTGGCAGAATAAGAGTTTTGTTGAGCATGATTTTGGTCCTTCGAGTCAGGAGTTTTGGGCACAGTTGTTTTGACAAACCGAAGTAGCATCGGTTGCCAAGGGCGATTCTACGGCGGATCTCCACTGTGATGTCGTTCGTGGAGTTCACGTTTGCCTCGAGGTAGACAAACTCCTTCACTACCTCAAAATTGTGGCTCTCGATTGTAATGTTTTGCCCTAGGTGGTGTGCGGCGGATCGTTTCTTGCTCGACAGCATATATTTTGTCTTATACTCATTGACCTTAAGACCAGCTCGTTTTGCCTGTTCTTCAACCGCCGTGAAAGCTTCCACTACGGCGCGTTAGGAACGCGCAACGACACACAGCTCACACCACACTGGAAACCCTGCATCAGCGATTCGACCATTTAGACAACCAAAATTGCAACAATGTTCCAAATTCAAACAAATATGCTATTCAGTCAAAAGAAAATTTTCGAATTAAATCGCTAAATGGTTGAAAAAATCACACAAAAGCATGGCCGCATGTGGAAAATAGGAGCAATGTGCGCTAAAAAGAATACCAAATAAAAAATGAGACGATCTGAGGCAAAACGGAAACTTGGTTGGAGGGACAAACAATGTCGCAGAGATGTGGAACATCGAGTTCAGCTCCCCAACGTGGGTGAAACGGAAGCAATAAATCCCGAAATCGAAATTCGTACGGCGAACGAGAAAAACGCAGGAAAACTATCGATAAAGTAACGTGAACACACAAATGACAGAGAACACGGCGGCGGAACTGCGTTGATGCGAGAAAAAAATCAGATGCGCCACATGGGACCATCTTAGGATCAGAACGGAAAACGGTTGCACAGCTTTCGGGAAATAATACTTCTCCCCACCTGCTGCAAGGCACCTTCCTGTTTGCTTCGTATTCACAAGAAATCATTCGTGATAACCAATGCGGGTTCCGGAGTGTCACGTCTACATGCGCCCAGGTTCACACACCGAGGACATGAAGTGAAAAACTGGGCGAGATTCAACAATTATTTATTGACTGTCAAATGTGTGATTATAAAATTTGAAGAAAACACAAGGAAGGTTTGGAAAAGTTATTTGAAAAGGTAATAAGACTCCATGTGGCATCTCATCTCGGTCACCTAAATGTGCTTGACCTAAGCGACAAAACCGTCTGTGACGCCCATCGAGAAGACGACGATACTGCAGTCCAGTCTTTGCTCGGACAGGTGGAGGTGGGAGTTATTCGGTACTGATGAGATGAGAGCTGATGATGTGTGCTCCTCATCACAGAAGCGTCTGCGGGTCTTACCAAAACTCCAACAATGGTAAGTTGCTGCCTACAACGGACTAGTATTTGAGTCTGAGTACTCTAGAGTAGTGTTAAAAACCTCTGTTGCCTTGCATCCACAATTAGTGCTCCAGTAGAGTTTCAAAAATCCTCCGAAAAAAAAAAATATCGGTATGATCCAGACTTACAAAGTGGATGATGATTGTATCGGAATGAAAACTCCTTAAATTTATCTAAAAAAGAGGTTAACATAGACAAATTCCAATTTTCCGTAAGACACTCGCATATTTAGCTTTAACTTTAAATAAAAAACAGTCACGCGTTATTAAAAAAAAAAATTTTTCTAATAATTTATTGATTTCAATTAAAATCACTTCAATTTGTTAATTTATTAAGAACTCCAAAAACTGATCGCAAAATGCTATCAACCTTGATTTCGTTGCTCTCCAGCTTTGTGATTGCCCTTTTCAAGCTCTCCGAGTTCTAGAATACAACGACTTTGCAATAATCAGTAATTTATGTGCTTAAATGTCGAGCTTACCCTTGCTTTGTAAACCAATCTCGCGAACTCCGGATCAGAAATTCTTCTATAAAAGTCAAAAAACACCGCATTAGAGTTGATTTTTTGAGAAATCATCTCCTTCATTTTGTCAATTGGCAATATTCCTATAACTTCATCAACAAAACTAACGAAAGACCTTTGCCTGATGGAACTGTCCGAGCTTTCGTCACCAACATTTGCACTTCTAAAACTGTTTTCAATGAAATTGAAACTAACAGGATGATTCAGGTAATTAGCGATATCCAGAACTTCAGGGCTATTGGCGAAGTCTTGTCGAAGAAGTTGTTTGAATTCATTGGACTGCAAAAACTTTACGCCCGTACGGAAACTTTTATCGAAGAAATAGTGCTTTGCAACGATTAGACGTAACCGGGATGATGGTAAAAGATTATACAAATCTTTAAGATCAGATTGAATGCTTGTGGATCCTAGTGATGCTATTGCCAGAACCAAGGCAACTACTAACGCAAACCGCATGGTTACTTGAACAATTGGCGATTCAAATATCAAAAAACTATTGATTCCGTTAAGGGAAAGTATTCCGTTTTATACCTTACGCTTGGTGCACTTAAGTTAAAAAATTGCACTGCATCAAGTGCATGTATGTGTCATAAAGGGCAGTTAAAATGCTTTTAAGATGTACTCTTACTCTTTACAAAAACTGTGATAAGACTGATAAATTGGTCTTGCATCATGCCTAGTCTTCTGATATAAGAATCACTTAGAACTTTTTGTTTTTACCAAAAAACACACACTCTGTGTCATCTTCATGACTGACAATCTACGAGTGTGAATGTGCTATTTGTTGAGTAACAATGGTCTAATATGGAGCCATGTCAACAACCACTTAATTGTTTACGCAGAGCCAAAGATAATTTTATTTTTTTTTAATTTTTTAATTGTAAACATCCAGTGATAATGACTAATTTCAAAGTAAGCTCGTGCCAACCAGAAGCAAAAAGTTCTAAAAAGTACTTTCGAGTCGTCTTCCTATTGATTTCACCAATTTTTGTGTTGTTGCAGAACTGATTTTTTCCCATTCTTTCAAGAGAATTTTTTCGGATCGTTTGGAGATTTTATGTTCCCTATTTCACGTGGGCGCCGTGGCGTAGTGGGTAGGTGCTTCGACTCCTGCGCTCGAGGTCGTCGGTTCGAATCTCGAAAAAAAACATCAAACATTTTTTCACGGCTTTACCTCTTTCGAGTCACTGACAATGCTCAAAGAGTATAACTGTCTAGAAAAAGCTTCTCAAACTCGACGTTCGGACGCACGCACAGCACGAGTGGTTGCTGAGAAGCTAGGCCCAGGTCCATCTCGGGCTGTAGCGCAGCCATTATTATTATTATTATTATCTCCACATTGAACCCTTAGAAACAACCATTAAACTTCACTCATAGGGTTTACTGCGGTGCTGATGTTGACACATTTCTTCACCACTTCTACATTATCCTCTCAACTGTGACGTTTATGTCAATTCTTCGCAGATGTGCGTCCTTTCTTGATGACATCATATAAAGGGTCATTCATACTAAGTACTAAAAAACACATGTTTCAATAAATTAAATGAATGAATGAATGAATGAATTATACCCTATTTTTTCCATTTTCACAAAAATATTTAGATTCACTCAATCGATTGAAAATCAAAAACTGCTCGTCTTAAATGGCTAACATTTTGAACGCGTACCTGCCGAAAGTTCTGCAACCGCATTTTCTTTATTGACAAGTGTTGCCATCCTCACAATAAGCTCAGAAACGGACCACCCTCGAAAAGAGAGCATTAAGGAGCGGATAAAGATATAATAATTTTTCTCGTTCTCAAGCATATTGTACTTACTTTGTTTATTCCCATTACAAATGAGAAAAGTGGAAACTTTGCAAAACTGGGCCAAAGACAAACATCATGTTGTGCTCATGTCAAAATGTCATGTGATCCCCGTAAGTAAATTCTATTTTTTATTCAAAATCTGAATAAGCCTAAAACTATTAAGCACACGCAATAAAATCACAGTCTACTGCTAAGTTTGTTCAAATAGTCATCACATCATCTGCAACCTCTTCCAATGCGTGCCCCCTTCAGTACTCAACTAACAACCAAGCAAATGGAGAATTTTCGAAAGTATTACTCTTCAAATTGCACAAATCTCATCATCAGTGCCATTCATTTTAATGGCGCACCCAAAAGGATATTCCGAAGCCGCCATAGCTGAATGTTGGAGGGGGAAACCCTTTTCACTGTTAATTGCATCAAAATCGCTTAATGGAAAAATTCTTTGAAGTTGTTCGTCCGTCGCCCAATCGAAAACGAAACACACTCTCAATAATTTACGTAATCTTTTGCATGCCTGAAGAAGAGTGGCAACAGCACGCTTCTCCTCGCTCTATCTATGGAATGTCCTTTCTAATTCCCCCCGAGAGTAATTACACATCAAACAGAAAGGAGCGGTAGCTATGAAACTGTCATTGACACCAAATTCAATTTCCAATTATCCTGGGATGCACAGGTAGTTTTTTTGTCCCTGTACCCCATGCGCGGGGGATGGTTTAGCAAGGAATTCCATGGACAAGGGTTTGAAGAACAATTTTCATAACATGCTCAGTGCTACAACATTTCGCTGTGTTGGCATATGACCAGACATGCTTGTGTGCTCACATTCATTAAGCCTTTTTACCTTCCGTGATCGTCTTTCGTGCGTATTGCATGATACGCAACGGAAATGCGGAGAGCCAACATTCCATTTTCAAACCGCACGTGCAGCTGCATGCAGCATGCTACCCCCGAATTCCATGCGAAAGATAAAAGTTAATCGAAACGTCGATAACTGGTCATGGATGGCAACATCGTCGACTGGGCAGTTTAAGGGTTCTTGCGCTGACTCGTTAAGTCAAATTGTAAAAGACTGGGCACTAGGGTGGAAGTGTGGTTGAACAATTCAGTTCGTGTGTTCTTTGTGTAATTAACGTGGCCTGCTCGGAAAATGAAAGAGGCATTTCTCGTTGGCCTATTCCTGGGCACTTTGCTGGCCTTTAGTGACATTTTTTTCATCGTTCCCTAGCTGAACGTGAATGGCTTATGGATGCTAGGATCCGCGTTGAACTCGTTGTCATTAACTAATTCTTCTATCGTTGCTTTTGTGTATTTGACAGGAGGTTAATTACTAATTGGTATTGGGTTAGAAAGTGTAGGGTTTTAGGGGCGGGAAGAAGATGGCATTTATCAATGGAATTCAACCCTTTTTTTTGCGAGTGGACGATAGAGTGGATGAGATTTCGTTGCCCACTGCAGTGAAATTCATCCCTCGGGCTTCCTTCATCCCTTCCATTCCTCGGTTGAAGGAATTAGTAACCAAAATTCCATTTTGATTTTGAAGCTTGTTCCTATGAAGCATTCCAGTGACGTGATGCCGCGACATGAACAATTAAATTTGTAAAAGGTAAAAAAAAAGTAAAAGGAGTAAAAGGTCTTCCAAAAAGACTGGATGGCGCAGTTAGTTAAGTGCCTGCTCAAAGTTAGAGGGGTCCCAGGTTCGAATCCCAGTGAAATCGAATCTGGTCTAGTCACCATTTGCCGATTGGATCAAATTAACGGCACTGAAGTAGGTTGCTAACTGGCAGTACAATGGACCAGTTTTGAGTCTGAGTGCTCCAGTGTAGTGTTTCAAAAATCTTTATAATAGGGACTTAAAAACTTTGAAAGTTGATAGCGGACATATTTTTTAAGCTATATCTGTCAAATTTGCTGTAATTTATTCAGTCTGTTCTACCAAATCACCATGGGTGGACAAAGCGCTCAACAATACGTGCAAATGGTATAATTGTTTTATCAAAATGGGTGCTCTGTTCGGGCAAAGTTCCGCGTTTCGTCCATTTTACGGTCGCCATTATCACCCTACCAAGAGGACTATTCACAGTGTGGTGGATAAATTTGGGTCCCCAGGTTCAGTAAACGATAAACTAACATCTGTATGTCGACGAAAGATCTGCCGAAAACACCGCCGCTGTGCGTGAGAGAGTGTAGCGGAATCCTACGCAGTCGATTTCGAGTCGCAGACTACAACTTGGCGAAGGCGAATTTTGCGTCGTAACTTGGTCCTGCACCCATACAAAATTCAACTGACCTAGGAGCTGAAGGTAAACGACCAGAAAAGCCCAGAGAAGTCTCTACTTGTCCAGCGTAACAGAACAATAACAACCTACTCAGTTAGTCAACTTAAAAACAGGACCTATATTTCTAGAGACGATTTCATGAGCTTTCAAAGTGTGCCTCTGACCATTAGTCCATCAGATGCTGAGTCTTCAAATTCATGAGGCCAACTGTGCAATTACAAACAATTGGGTCGATGTCTCCACATGCGGTTGCTGTTGTTATTGCGTTTGCAAGTAGGTCGTTGGCGTTGACGTTTCAATGTGTGTTTGCTTTTGTGCCATGTTTTGTGGCATGGTAACTCAGGCGTCATTGTTATTTTGAAATATGTGTACACAGTGACCCATTAAAATGCCATTTGATAACAGTGAATCCGAAACCAACGTGTGTCGTTGAAAGTGGCCAATAATACAATCATGTCCCCTGCGGTGCATCACGGCTGACAACAATAACTTCAAAGCAACCAGTGAATTTATTGAAAGGTGCATAGAGGGAGGGCTCTACTCTTCAATTATCCTTTGAGCCCAAAAAAAAAACCTGTGGTGTAAGTGATTGCTGTTTTGATGTATGCAGTGGTTTTGTTCTCGCTGTTAGCTGTGGAGCCGAGTTGAACGAAATTCTTTACCGCTTCATAAGCATGTCCTTTATGACTTTCGTTCCCCCCCCAAGGCAATTGATCAATTTGGCATTTATTAAAAAAGTCATTAAGGCAACTAGAGCCATAGGGAATAGTCTTGGGTCGTACTAGACTAAATCCACTTAGTTCGAAAAATTATAGACGAGAATTCCGTCCTCTCGATCTGGACAAAGTCAAAATAGCAATACCGCGATTTCACACTACGGCCGATCCTGAAAAAAACTCAAGCAATGTAGATCGACACCCATCAGCATGCACCTTGTGGATTTCACAAATGTGTTGCATACGACAGCAATCATCGCAAGGAACTATTCGAAGCGATGGCCGAATTCGGGATCCCGGGAAAATTGAGTTCTTGTGAGCGGCGCCAAATCTACTGCCTCGGATTCTCCTACGCACTCTCACGGACAGCGGCGACGTTTTCGGTTTTCGGCAGATCTTGCATTTCGTCGACGTACGGGTGTTAGTTTATCGTTTGTTGAACCTGAACGTTTACCAGTGGACTCAAATTGAACCACCACACTGCGAATAATCCTCTTGGAAGGACGATTATGGCGACCGTAAAATGGACGAAGCCCGCGGACCCAAACCAGATCGTGCCTTAACTTGGCCGTTAACAACATGAATAAGACACCATGTTTAGATTAGGCCAGACATTGATGATGGTGATGATGGATAAATCCGAGGTTATGGTTATTTCCAGTTATGGAGTCTTCTCCACGAGTAATGGGAGGAATAATGCTGAGGTTTCCTGTAGGATTGGTCAAGATGGGTCAATTTTGAAACAGCTTGGTCTATCTGTAATCAGGAAAGCAAATACAAAAGCAAATACGCAGGGCTATGGGTGTTAAATCTGAAACAAGTATCTATTCTAATTTTTTCATCTAAATAAATAACTGGTTGCGCTTGGGCATAGCTCCTGATGAGTTAGAGTCGATGGGAGAGGATCGAGTGGCCTGGAGATCTCTCGTGCATGCATTGCCCCCGCGACCCCTTTAGTGGATCATACGGGTCACTGAAAATGAGATGAGATGAGATGAGATGTTTGAGACACAGGTAAAAGTCCCCATATGCTTGCCCTTTAACTCATCTCATCTCATCTCATTTTTAGTCACCCGCATGTTCCACTAAAAAAACTTCAAAACGAAAACACTAAAAATGTACAGCAGAAATCTTAACTTGCTGCCACTAATCCAATCTATATGTTGAACAGGGAGTGCAAATACAACAACAGCAAAAGAAAACTAAGAAACGTAAACTCTTTTAAGTTTTTCTTTTTTTTGTCAAAGGAAACACCGAAAATCTCCCAGAAAATACAACAAACTTTCATCTTATGAGAACGTGTCAATCTCCTTTGCTGAGATTTGAAGTCATCAGGGTAGGAATCAACTTGAAAGCCGACGACAAGGACAACAAAAGGGAGGAGAGAAGCTATACCAATCTCATTTAACTTGAAATATCACTCAAACTCGTAAAGGCACCACCCTCCTCGGGTCTCTGGCATTCTATTCCTTTGGTGGTGTCAAGAATCCATCACCCATGCACCTATGTATACGCTCCAGAATGCTATTTTATTTTCTCCAGCGTTTTCTTTTTTTTATTTCCTTTGGTCCCCCATCCTTCGAGGGGAATTCATCAAAGCATCATAGAATAACACTTCACTTAGGCACAACATCAAAAGTTGGTTGTTCGTACAGAAACTTTGAAGAAGGAAGAGTACAATCTAAAGAAACCCCGAAAACCCCCAAAAGAAGGGGATGACGATGAGCAAATCAAAACAACAACACTACCGAAGACTAATATACGAACTCCATTGTTTCGAGTCCTTGGAAAATGCCTAACATTCGTTATTTTAGTGTGTGAAATCCGTAATCTGCTTGAGGGACTGTGTGCTATGTGTCTGTCAAAAGTTTCACTTTTGTTCGCTTCTCTAAGTGAAAATAAGTACGCATTTCCCTAGGACGTATCTCATACCAGAGATGGTATCAGGCAATTGCAGCAACAGCAACAGCAGCACCAGTACTAGCAGCAACATCCACACGGGGGCATGCGGTGAGGTAAAAGCGATTTGTATTCCACATTTTTACGACACTTTCCCTCAGCTAGAGCACGTTAGAAAGGGATCTATCCCACGAGGGCTGAGGAAAAATATAATTTTCCCAACGTAAAAGGATTTTTTTTTGCGTTGCTTCGACATGGGTTTTCTCTTTCAGCGCTTGGTATTTTCTCATTTCCCAACTGACACTATAATTTTTCAGGTAGAATGAGGGGATGACGGTCGTGGTGAGTCCTTTGTGACATTTAAGTATTCACCCCCTAAGTGCGGAACTTTCGTTAGAGATAACTTTTGTGCGAAGGTAACTTTGGTTTATTGTGTGAAGGGGGAGGGGCCAATTGGAAGGATGTCAAGACCTCCATCCTCTTTGGTTAAAGAGTCTATACATCTTCAAAGTGACAAAAATAGATTAGAATCAGCTTAAGACTTGCAACGGAGCATATTTTTTTTGACTTGAGATTGGGGTTCGTAAATTGAATTTAGAAGATACTCTCGCGTTTTTTCTTCTTCCTTCTTTTCTCCTCTTATTCTTATGTACTTATGTAGAGTACTGGGTCTTTTGAGAGGTTTTTTTTTGTTGTGTTTCGCTGCAAGGACTGTATTGAATACTCAAAAATTGGTCAGATTACCTGCCTATGAACTTAAAGTTGTTTTAAACTGGCAAACGACATTGTCAGTGTTTGAGGGTTCTTTGCTTTCTAACTAACTTAAGATGATTCACAGAATCCATCATCATCATCACCATCATTTTCAGTGACCCGCATGTTCCACTAAAAGAGTCGCGGGGGCAATGCATGCACCCCCCAGATCTCCAGGCCACTCGATCCTCTCCCATCGACTCTAACTCATCAGGAGCTATGCCCAAGCGCAACCAGTTATTTATTTAGATGAACAAATTAGAATAGATACTTGTTTCAGATTTAACACCCATAGCCCTGCGTATTTGCTTTTGTACATCACACAGGAGTTGTCCATTAACCAGCCGGAAAAAGTCTCCTATCCACACGAAAATTCACTCATTCAATATTCACTGCCATAGAAATCATTCAACACCACATCACCTATGAACAAACGAACCCCTTGCGTGGTGTACACAAGAGAAATAATTTTAAAAGCAAGACCATGTCCCAACTTTATGATAATGGAACTTCCATAAACCAGGTGAAAACCTCTAGAACCGGCGCCCCACCCTCCTCCATCCCATATTACTAACTTACTCGTACAACAGCAACAAAAGTCTCTTACAATGTATTGGCCATAAAATCACATATGCAAAATGACGTAAAAGAAATTACTAACCAACCAGCCACCACCACCGGGTCCTTCCCCTTAAGTAGGCAACACTAGGACGACACACACTTGTACCCCACTGGATCCGTGGTCCCATTTCCCGTCATCATCATCATCTCGAATGTCACATGGTAATCCGAGTGATGAAAGCGGCTTTCATTTGGGGGATAAACACACCACACCCACCGGTCCAAGGTCCTCCCGTACTCCCGTCCTCCCCTCTTAAAAAGGCATTTCAAAGGTTCTTCCATCCATGGGTGTGCAGTATTAGTTGACAATCATAATTTCGTCAACATATTTATTTTGATAGTGAAATGCATGTAAATTCGAGCAGGGGACAAAGGACGATAACTTTATAACTGGTGAAAGGTTGCTTGTCATCTGTTCTACCGCAAGATCAACAACGGGTATTCTTTTTTTTTCGAAAACACACGCAAACTTCGTCCCTTTGTCGATGGCGACGATAGGATTTCATATGAAATATTATGCAAATTTCATGATGGATGGATGGGGTGGTCGGGGGTGGCTGATGGTATCCTTTTTCACAAGCAGTTTACTGTATGAGTTCATCATGCAAATGGATGCTAAAAATGTGTTCCTTCATTTGTTCGTCCCAAAATCGGATCAGTGTCAATGTTTGTTGCTCCCGTTCCACAATGTTAGGCTAAGAAATGTGTAGACGCACAGGAAAGGATTAAATTTCAAAAACCCAACAAGAACAGTTTTTATTGACTCAATAACGAGTAGGAAAAACTTTTCTCTAGAAGATCACAAGCACACATACTTATGGTGTCGTACATATGTTTGAATGTATGGGTGTTGTTCTCGTATCTCCCCAAGTTTATTCAGACGGGATACACGGGTAACGGGATTAGTTTGATGTTGTTAAGGATTTGCATTTGCATTTCTGATGATGCCACATGATGGGAAGTGTGAAGGGTGTGTCCTCTCCTTTAACAATGGTAATTGAATAAACTCTGCGGATGGCTGTTATCATGGCGGGTTTCGGTCGTACCCCTAAGATGGTTTGAGTTGATGTTTTGGCATTTGCATAAGTAGAATGCAATTTAATTATCGGATTAGCGTAATACCGCTAACAACACAGCCCACGGTTGTGATCATTCTTCTTAAGATTGAGTCGATGAACGTGCTTCTGTCCAGCAGAATGAATGAAAGGAAGTTTCGAGGGATTGAATGGAACTGGTTGATTGGACAAGTTTATATTTATGTTTGGCTTGTTTGCTTGCTTTGTTTGAGGCGGAGAGGGAGGTCGAAACGGGGATTAAGATATGTCCTGTGACATCTGCGGTTAAAATTTGCATACACACATGTGTGCTGCCACACAGAAAACATCCTTTTTATGCAGATATGCGTAAGGGTGTGAATAAGAATGTGCGTATGTATTGGAAATTGTCTGAAAGTCGTACGCAAATTTAGCAGAATGAAAGATTTAATTTTTTAGGACAGGAGAGATCGAATTTCTTACTTGAATTTTACACGTGTACTTAAGCGGAATCAGGGTTGAATTTATACGTTGAATTTATAGTTAGGACGTACCTTAACCTCTTTCAAAACTTAACACAATCAAAAACAGAACGTCCACTCTTGTCGTCTTTCAATTCGAAACCACTTTGATTTTTTTATTGATGGGCAGAAATTCACATGCTCTTGTGGGCGCCGTGGCGTAGTGGGTAGGTGCGTCGACTCCTATGCTCGATGTTGTCGGTTCGATTCCCGAAAAAACACCAAACATTTTTTTCACGGCTCTTTCGAGTCACTGACAATGCTCAAAGAGTATAACTGTCTAGAAAAAGCTTCTCAATCTCTCCGTTCGGAGTCGGCATTAAACTGTAGGCCCCTCCACTCGTGAGAAAACAATAGCAGTCATAACACGAGCGGTTGCCGAGAAGCTAGGCCCAGGTCCACCTCGGACTGTAGCGCCGCCATTATAGAAATTCACATACTTTTCAGACTAAGGACACTTGGATCCTCTGTGTCAGAACGAATGCATGCTTCAATTGCCTATGGTCCGGTTGTGCTGTTACAGTTGAAGATACCAAACGTTCTGCTGTTCGCCAGCACGTCAAGTTGGTCGATGCACTCTTGCAGGCCATATCTTACCAGTGGTCCCTGATGCACTATTCAACAAATTCGTCGCAGATTTTTCGAATGGGAGCTTTGCAGTGTCTTGTGTTGCTCCTTAGAGACGTAGATTCCGTGTAGTTCAGCCCGTATTGTAAAGTCCGTATTTATACAGTCGACTCCCTCTAAGTCGACTTTTCACGGGATATTAAAATTAATTCGAGTTAGAGGGAGTTCGACTTAGAGGGAGTCGACTGTAACTCGTGCTTGAACTTGACATAAATCTCCATAAATGTTGGAAAAATATTGCAACAAAAACTAAAAAATATTAAACGCATTCTTGCTCTCACCACCAACCATTGAATTCCAGTCGCGAATTCAACTGTCGGATTCGACTGTAGTCGAATTCAACTGTCGGATGCGACTGTAGTTGCATTCAACTATCGGATGCGACTGTATTTGAATTCAACTGTCGGATGCGACTGTAGTCGAATTCAACTGTCGGGCGACTGTAGCCGAATTCAACTGTAGGATGCGACTGTAGTCGAATTCATCTGTCGAATGCGACTGTAGTCGAATTCATCTGTCGGATGAGACTGTAGTCGAATTCAACAGTCAGGTGCTTAAAACCCATTCCGTACCCAATGTGAGCCAGATTGATGAAAATTAAATGTATGCCTTATGCCGGAACATGAACTAAATTGAATTTAGATTGAACTGAAATCACATTTTGGGCAAACACGGTTCTTAACTTGACTTGACTGTTTGACAAACCATTCACCCACAACAGAGGAATTATATGCTCAACTGAACTCTCGACTGCACCGGTAGCCACAGCCACAAGACCAAAGAAATCTATTTAATCGCCCTTAACAACCAGCCATCAGGTGTAAACCCATGCATCGTGCAGTAAATTTCAATTAATTGCATACCTGCAAGTTGCGGGGTGGTCAAAACAAGAGAGCGACGACTAACTGCTTGGCCTCATGTGTCCAAGGATGGGTTTTTCGATTGCTGATTGCCACTTCATAACACAATCAGAAACGCTTGAGAAATTGAAATCGAACCGAAAGCTTTCCGATCCCTTGTGGCTTCCGAGGGCCAGACTAGATGGATTTTAAAGGCAATTGAAGCATCAAATGCATCCACCTCAAAAGCTGAAATTGCTGTTGAATATTCATTCCTTTGAGTAATCTGCGCACCTACTGCCTCAACTGCACTCCACTACAGGCGGTGGCACGCTAAACTGAACCAATTATACGTTCACTATGAAATTTGAATGTACAACAACTCCTTCGGCTTAGGAATTAAATGTACATCTTCATACTTTTACATCATCCCTCTTCATGCAGGACAGTCCTTTTATAGTTTCGCAGAGACACAACAGCAGACAAACGGGGATAGTCCATGGGAAATCCGAATTGCCACGAGGCCATGCATTACTCACCAGTGCACAGCACATTAATACTGCAGATCCAGGAGCTGACCATTAACGGAAGCGGCCAAAGAAAACCCTCTGCACCCACGAAAATGTACAAACATACATTTCAAGCTCAGACCTGAAAAACACAAACGAAGTGGTTGGTGACAACTGCAGCTTCTGTGTGGGAGTGGAATTTTAAGCCAATGCATGGGGTACACACGCCACTAGCGTCGGGCATATAAATCATAACCTAATTTTGTTTCATGTTTCTGACGGTCCTTTGAGACTTCCAGCAGACACACCAACCCACACCTCCTGCGGTGGTCCTGGTTTTGGTATTAGTGGTGGTCATAGTTTCTGCATCAAATGGATTCTTTCAATAAATCGCAAGCCTCTGAGGGGATTATGCAATGTCACTCACCTTTGGCTTTTTGGGAATCAACGTGAACATCATCATTGCGACCGCAGGCGTCTTCGTCAGCGGCGCTGTGTTGTCGTGAGTCGTGATTCGTGAGACTAACTTCACATGAGGGACTGCCGGGAAACGCACCGAAGGACATGAAGGATGTAATGGCCTCCATTGAACGGGATGATCAGGGAAAAAATCTGTAGGTTTCAATAAAATTGTGCCTCTCTTGGGAGCACGCGGTGTAATTGATTAATGGCGGTACGATGTTCACTAACATTCGTCCCACAAGGGGGTGGCACTTAGAAAATGTTTTTGTCGTTCGTTTGCTGGCCGGTTGACGGTGGGGTCAAGTCACATGTCGGAGGGTGGACAAAAATTGATTTTTTTTTTGGTTCATTCGTCTGCTGACGGTGTGTGACAGCAAATCACCATATGGACGACAGCAGTCTGACGGGTTTTATGGTCTGACATCTGACTTTAGCTAATAGTTTTATACATCACTGTCGGAGAATACATTTTTTTCCTAATTTTTCCATACACAATTTGAAACAAGTGTGGGGGAGGATGATCTAAGGGGAAGTACGCATCATGAATGAGTCATGTCACTGCGGTGAGATGATGCTGTTTATTTGTTATTTAGGATGACATCGCGTCGTGTTGGTAGGCGGCGATATGTGTTATTCCCCTGGATTACAATGTTGTTTTTCAGTAGAGAAGTCAATCAAGTGGTTTCAAAGCTGACATTGATGATATTTGGAAATTGGATTGAGTTCATGCGATGGAAACAAGTTAATCTGCCATCAATGCAGTGGCAGGGGCTGAGGGATTAGTATCTTCTCATGGCAATATTAGATGCAGGCGCATTTATTCACATTTTTGTTTATTTTTTCAATTGTTTAGACATTTGTAAATGATTCTAAAATTCTGCTGGAATTATGATGTTACAATCGTTGATTAATCAGAAAAGGTATTTGACAGGAGTGCCTGAAGATGTACTTTGGTGCATTTCCTGGGGGCCCGGACATAACGCCGACATAAAGCCAAATTTTAGCATTTGGCCTTATGTCACAGAGCTTTTCAAATGCTTTAAGTAACAATTTGATAAATCCTTGTTGTTGTTTCCCTACGGTAACTTCAAGAGGATTTCTGAAGCTATCACATTAAGTGAGCTTGCAAATCGCTCAAATGAGATATTGAGTGGCAAGAAAACCATAGCCGATTTTGTTCGGTTATTTGATCCTTCTGTTCCTCAACTCGTTTTTCTCTTGCGTTCGATCGGCAAAAAATGTAGAACGATCACATTTCCTTGTAAATTTCACACCACACAATTAATTTGGGGGGTTTTTAAATTTGTAATTTTTTTACTCCAATGTTTTCAATTTACTTATTCACATCCGTGGGGTGACCAATATTCTCCCAGAAACATGTCGCAATTTTTTGAAAAATGTCCTTCAACTTACTGCTTCCTTAGCGGGCTCCCGACCCGTGAAGTGTCTCTGCCTGAGACACGGCAGCCTTCCATGCTGGTCCCGGGCACGCTGCTTCCAGTTATCCAGACCAAGCGTTCTGGCATTCGCGATAGCTTGGTCCTTGAAACGGAGGTTCGATCTTCCTTTTCTTCTCGAACCTGTGGACTGTGATTCGAAGATACTCATTGCTGGAGCGTTGTTGTCCATTCGATCGATGTGGCCGAGCCAGTGTAGTCGCCGTTTTTTGGCTTTTTGTACTACATCCACATTTTTGTACAGCTCGTAGAGTTCGCGGTTGTATCTTCTCCTCCATTCGCCCTCCTCGCATACGGTCCGAAATTTCGACGAAGAATTTTTCTCACAAAAGTACCCAAAATGTGTTCTGCTTTCCTGCTTATCGTCCAACACTCGGCTCCATACAGTAGAACTAGCAGGATTAGCGTTTTGTAGAGCACGCATTTAGTCTTTCGAGTTAGTAGTCTTGAACCCATTTGTTTCGCCAAACCGAAGTAGCAGCGGTTTCCTAGGGTAAGTCTTCGTCAAATCTCCACTAGGGTGTCATTTGTGGGGTTGATATTTACTCCGAGGTATGTAGACTCCTTAGCTACCTCAAAGTTATTGCTACCAACAGTGACATTTTGTCCAAGGCGGTGGACCGAAAATTCTTTGTCAAAAACAAAAACTTGGTCTTGTCCTCATTTACTTCAAGACCTACTCGTTCCGCCTCTTCTTCAATGGCCGTGAAAACTTCTATAACGGCCCGCTGGGAGCGACCTACATATGATGTCAATGTCGTCGTTCCTTCAACTAGCACCGCACAAAAATAGAAGAAGTGTTAGAGGCCATCAAGTTATTCAGCTGCATGTGGTCTGTTGAGGTGACGTGAAATAAGCCCAAATGAAATAAATCCAAATCAACTCAAAAATTTGGCTGAGTCTTTTTGAAAGGGAAATTTGTATACAGAAGAGAATCACAAATGAAATTCGCAGATCAACCCATTATGTGGAAATACAGTAAAAATTGATAATAACGATGTCAAGAGGACCGTCGAATTGCATTGCTATATCCGATACAATGAAAATAAAATTTAAAAAAAGAAAACTTTATCGAAAAAATCGTATCAAATGCTTAAGGATATTGTCGAGGAAAGAAATCACTAATTTGTGATTGTTTTGTACATTGGGCTGAGTAAAATATTTTTCTAAGAGGGCTGTTCAATGCTTGGTTCCAAAGTTTACCGAAGTTTCTTCTTCTTCTTCTTAGGGCGCTACAGTCCGAGGTGTAACTGGGCCTCACTCAACATGCCTCTCCAGCCAGCACGATCTTTCGCCAACTGTCTCCAGTTTCGCACATCAAGCCGGCCGAGGTCCCCCTCGACTTGTGTGCACCACCTTGTTTGTGAACGTCCTCACACACACTTCGCTTTATTTAAATTTGAAGATAGGAAGCGTTTAATGAAGGACCCTTTTTTTTCCAAAAAATCTTCTTATTTAGGTACGCAATGTGTACTTTTTTCATTAGTACACATTCATTCACTAGCTTACCTATACACACACATGTGTCTAACGTTCTTACAGTTGACAAAACCTTCTCAAATACATCCCTGTGCAATGGCTGTTTACAGTTGCTCTAATTCTCCATGCTCGATGTTTGCTACTGCTAATCAGTGTTGCATTTCAAGTGAAATCATTAGCCAAACTTATCAGAAAATACAACATTTATCAAACGGCTATCCCAACAAACAAACAACTCTATTCCCAAAGAATATCTAGCTCATACTCAATAGCATCCCCATCTCATTATCAACCCAAAGTCAGTAAAGACCTAATCCCAAGCTCCAGAGCAATTTACCCAATTACCAACCGACTCAAAGGTAAACTTTCAAACATCCACTAAAGGGCAACTAAATTTCAAAAAAAAGACGTTTAAAAAACAACAACAAACCCCACACGACCCAGCACATCCAGACAAATTGTCAACATTCGGTTGATTTGCAGGTACAAATAGACTTGATTTGCAACCCACAGCAAACAAAAAGGGCTAGCTCGGTACACATGCATAACTTCAAAGGGATGCGGGAGCAGCTCTGTTCTCTGTGTGTTGTTTACACACTTCGCCATCCCCCTCCCCATCCCTCTCATCAGTTTATCTTCGAAACAGGACAGAATGTTCGAAAATTTACTCCCAAAGTAACCATAGAGCTTTGGTCGTTTGTTAAATCAAAAATCAGCACTAATATGGAATTACTTGTCGTTGTGCACTCAGCCGCGATCGGGACGAAATACTGAAAAATTCAAACCCAAACGAATCCGTGGAAACCCCTCACGAATACACAACAAGACGAGAGAGACGGAAAACAACCTCGTTCCGAGAAAAGCGACACACAAATGGACTTCACCGCGGATGATGGTTTGACGAAACACAGACAAAATGGTGACAAAAAAAAAAGAAACAAAATCACGGAGAACTTGGAGCAGGGGGACCCTGTCAACCCAGTGAATATTTGCTGTGGGCAAATGTTTACCTTGCAGATGATAACTGCACGGTGATGGTGGATGGTAGTTGCGGTAATGGCTCTGTGAGAATCCTCGTCAGCCTCCCTGGACGCCCATTTAGCCGGCAGTCGAGGGTAGAACTGCTGCTGCTGTTTCCTTTCGGTGAATTTGCATAATTTTGCAGCAATTGCATTAACAGAAAATGCAAACATTGTGTGGTACGAAATGGCGAAATAAAAGGATTTCGCCCTCAAATACAACGCTCGTCAACGACCGATTTATCTGTCCGAATACACATGCTTGGTGGAGGTGGAAGGTAACATTTTTTTCAAACCTTTTCTACCGTTTTTTTTTATTTTGGAAGTGCTGCCCGTCTGTGCCACTGTCACGAAAAGAATTTCGTTTATTTTTTTTGCTATTTTGCTTCAAGGTGGTTCACGCAGCATAATCTAGGAGAAATGAGTTTGTTACGAATTAAGCCACACGTTGGTTCTGAATATGAAAATGTTTGATGATACATCAATTCATTGTTTGTGCATTTTTGACTCTCTGTAAACTTCCGCGTCCTTAATACTCGTGTGCACTGAAATAACTAACACTAGTAACATTTGGGCACCGTGGCGTAGTGGGTAGGTGCGTCGACTCCTACGCTCGAGGTCGTCAGTTCGAATCTCGAAAAAAAACATCAAACATTTTTTCACGGCTCCACCTCTTTCGAGTCACTGATAATACTCAAAGAGTATAACTGCCTAGAAAAAAGCTTCTCAATCTCGCCGTTCGGAGTCGGCATTAAAACTGTAGGTTCCCTCCGCTCGTGAGAGAACAATAGCATGCACAACACAAGTGGTTGCTGAGAAGCTAGGCCCAGGTCCACCTCGGACTGTAGCGCCGCCATTATTATTATTATAAACTTTCTGCAACATTCTCCACTGCTAATTATGAAATAAATAAATACACTAATTTTAATAATAAAAAACTTCATTATCTTAAAAACATGCGATCACATAAAGGCGCGCCTTGTGACCACACCTTTGCAAGTACACCGACGTGCCTTTACCTGGAATTGAAACATTGATCCTGCTATGATACTTTATCACTCAAGCGCATTCCCCTCCAGCAACATCCAGCGCATTCGTTCTCCTCGATGCTGACTGCCAGTGAAATGTGTTAATCTTAATCACATCGAAAATCATTAATTTCGCAGCAGACAAACCATAGCACGCCGTGCGCCTGAAGTCGGTCATGCTGCCACCTTCCCTTTCTGAGGTGAATAATAATTCACTTATTATATTGAACAACGCAATAAATTGCGGTGAAAGGGAGGGAATTAAAGTATTCTTAACCTAATCGCATGTATCCGGCGAATGACTTCTTGGATTTCTTCTGCACAGAACCAGCGCTGGTTGGGGGTCCAGGGAATTTGTTTGTAACAACGCACGCACATTAGCACGAATGTGGCAGGACTGTGTACGAAATTCAAGGGTAATAAGCATAATTCACCGCTGCTTATATGTGGGGTATGTGTTCTGCTCGGTGTCAGGAAGGGAGTTTATTTTATGATGCAGCCCATTAACGTCTCCGCTACCAATACCGGTTTTCACTCGGCCATCGTGAGTTTGGTAAACGTTGCTTTAGCATGCAAGGATCTAAGGTATTGGACGAGCTACACATACATTTCCGAGTGAGCGCGCTTGCGAATGCGGGTGAGATTGTTGCACTGCATTACGACGATAAATCACATTTTCCTACCACAGTTCATACAAAGTTAAACCATTTATTTTAATTAAATAAAAGGTCTAAGTGAAATTACAGAAATGTATCATATCGTGTGACATTTCCTATGGATAAGAGCGGTTTATACATGAAATGACCGATTCTATTTTGCTCAAAGTTGTTTAGAAAGTCAAAATCTTTATGGGGGATGTTTCCAGCTTTCATTATCGCTGTGGCTAAGGGTATTTCTCTCCGAACTAAATTTTTTTTTGGAGGATTTTTGAAACGCTACTGGAGCACTCAGACTCAAAACTGGTCCATTGTACTGCCAGGTAGCAACCCACTCCAGTGCCGTTAATTTGATCCCAACGGCAAATGGTGACTGCACCAGATTCGATTTCACAGGGACCCCTCGAACTTGGGGCAGGCACTTAAGCAACTGCGCCATCCAGTGGTTTTCCCCGAACTAGATACTTTCGATTTGGAGGTGCCTTTGCATTATTGTTCATGCCCCCGTTGCGCTTTGCGGAATTAAGAATTTTAGCCTTTCGGACTACATCGAAGTCCGTACCTACTGTTCGTAGAGTTTGCGGTTTCGTCTTTCCTCCATTCGTCCTCTTAAAGACATGACCAAATTAGTGGCGAACAACATTCCGAAGGAAACCAGTACCAATCTTGCTTGTTACCCATTGGAATCCTGGCAGCATGAATGACAAGTCCACTGCTTTAAGGATCATTTCTATAGGTAAGACCAGGTTTGGCAGCTGGAGATGATCTGGTAGGGCGCATGCACCAGCTCATCTGTACGATACGGTCGGAGGAAAGCATGCCCAATGAGTGGAATCTCAGTATCGTTTGCCCGATCCACAAGAAAAGAGACCTCTTTGACTTTGCCAACTATCGGGGGATAAGTCTCCTTAACGTCGCCTATAAGATCTTCTCTGCCGTTTTGTGTCAACGCCTGAAACCATTTGTGAACAAACTGATAGGTCCTTAACAGTGTGGTTTCAGGCTAGGGAAGTCCACCATTGATCAAATCTTCACACTGCGGCATATTCTGGGGAAGACCCAAGAAATGCAGATCGACACACACCACCTATTTGTCGATTTCAAGGTCGCATATGACAGCGTGCATAGAGAAGAGCTATACACCACCTTACCTAGTTTTGACATTTCTGCCAAACTCGGCAGACTGAGCAAGATGACGATGGAGAACTCTCGCTGCTCCATCAAGGTCGGTAACGAACTCACCGACACCTTCAATGTCAAAAAAGGTTTTAGACAAGACGACGCGCTGTCATGTGATTTCTTTTACATCGTTCTTGAGAAGATCGTTCAAACCTCACTCGCCAACACAAGAGGCACGATCTTCCAAAAGTCCGTTCAACTGCTAGCTTACGCGGATGACATTGACGTGATTGGGCGAAAACAGGACGAGCTGTCAATGATGCGTTTGCTGGCATTGAAACGGAAGCGGCTAAAATGAGTCTGGCGGTAAACGAGGGCAAAACCAAGTATATGTTGTCATCGAGAAAGGACGCACAACATCGACGACTTGGCCAGAACGTCACCATAGGCAGCTATAACTTTGAGGTAGTTAAGGACTTCGTCTACCTTGGCTCCGCAGTAAACAGTACAAACAACATCAGTACCGAGATCAAACGCAGAATAACTCTTGCCAACCGCTGCTTTTTTTGGGCTCAAAAGGCAATTGAGTAGTAGAGCCTTCTCTCGGAAGACCAAGTTAACTTTGTATAAGATCTTGATCACCCCAGTCCTGCTGTACGGTGCAGAGGCATGGACAATATACCAAGCGGATGAACAGTCTCTTGGCCGAGAGAAAAGTTCAGCGCGCTGTCTTTGGTCCTGTTTGCGTTGATGGCATTTGGAGGAGAAGGTTCAACCACGAACTGTATGGGCTGTACAGCGACAGGAGTCTAGCCAGGCGTCTAAGGATCCAACGCATAAGATGGCTAGGCCATGTAGAGCGCATGGACAACTTATCTCCGGCCCGAAGAGTCTTCGACTCTGAGCCTGTGGGACAACGCAACAGAGGACGTCCACGTACAAGTTGGCGCACACAAGTCGAGGGGGACCTCGGCCGGCTTGGTATGCGAAACTGGAGACAGCTGGCGAAAGATCGTGCTGGCTGGAGAGGCATGTTGAGTGAGGCCCAGGCCCACCTCGGACTGTAGTGCCCTAAGAAGAAGAAGAATGATTGGCATCAACTGAGTAGCAGCTGGGAAGTTTATGTAAGATTTATTCAATTATTTTCCCTTTTAATAAACAGTATTAATTTCTCGGTGTCTATAGTATTCCTAGGGCCTTTTCCTCCACACAACACAAATGAATAAATTTTAAAACCATTGATGTGCGTACAATTTTCAATTTGAAAATAAACTTCATCAGAGTACCCTCACACATCCCATAACAAGCGCAAAGTCAATTGCAATATGTGATGCGGTGGCATCAAAATTCATAGCCTGGGCGTGAAATTAAATAATAATGAAACAATTGTGCTAAATATTATATGTACAGGTTGGCTATGGCCTCCTCATTCCTCCATAAAGAGTCCCTTTAGTCCGACAATAGGAAATACACACCACGTCGGTTGGTATCGGCGGTACCTAGCCGCCAGTTGAAACCCCCTTTCATTTGCATTTTTAATTGCAATTGCAATCGCAGTGCAAATGGTGGCGCACAACATCCGCGCGATCTCGTGCCACTCAAAATTACATTAAGCCCATGTGAAAATAGTTTCGAAATCCCAGACGTATGCCTGACGGTCGGCATTCACCAGCACGGATGCTTCTGGACACCATGCGGCACCTGTTTGCAACTGATGCTGAAAGAGCTTCATGAAGCTGCAGGACTAGCCACTTCGGTTCTGGTAAACAAAACATACACAGGCGTTGGTATCAATCTCTCGGGCGATAAGCAGCACGAGCAGTTCGCTTCATTTGAATTGCTCATCTCTGTTGCGCGGTCAGAATGAGCATCATAAATGCATGGAAACGTTTATTGCTGCATGCTCAATGTCCATATTGTGAATTATGAAGCAAACATATAATAACCATGATGCATGAGTACACGGAATTTCAGTTGGAAAATTATTTTTGATTAAATTTGCACAGTACATTGGTTGGAGGGATAAAGATGATGCCTCCGAGGTTGTTGGTGGGACATCTGATCCTATTTTTGACGAAACGCTACGTCGAACTTAATTGAATTTTATTGTAAAGTAAATACACGCACGAGTATGTACGCATCGGGGGTTGTGAAATAATGTTGCAGATATACGCTTAACCGAGACGATGTTTAAGTCAATTTTCGGAAACAAGGTCTAACCGTTTAACTTTTGAATACTGATGCTTGAGTGGGAATATGTCGGGTCTGTGGTGTGAATAACCGCGAGGAGGATTAAATAACTTTGTTAACATTGTTGCTCTTATTTATTCGTACATTCCACCTTACTACTGGCAAGGGAAAGATCATTTCCATTCCACGCTATAGGCGCTTGTTAGCTGTCAAATGAATATGTTTCGAATGCCTACACAAATTTCGACTTGCAGGCCGCTTAGTCATCAAATCTACGGGTTAAAATTTACGACTCAGCAAAGGAACGACCTCAGAAAGCATTCGTTACTGGTAGAGTTTCTCGCGATCTCTTCTTCCCGTGTGGGTTCGTGCGTCGACCCATGCGCATTAGACTTTCACAGTCTAGGTTCGAATCCAAGATCAGACAAACAATTTTTCAAAAAATAAATTGGCGCTATTCCAGCAATAGCGTCTCGAATGTTGGGTTCGATCTCGTCCAAAATGTCTTGCGTTGGCTTGTTAGTGTAGACTATGGATTTGACGTAGGCTCAGAGGAAATAATCGAATGGTGTCAAGTGGCATGATTGTGGCGGCCAATTGATTAACATTCGATGACCCAGTCTCCGAATTTCTCCTTCACAACTTCGAGCATTGAGTCGCTTGTAAGGCATGTAGTGCCAATCATGTTGGAACCACAATTCGGATATATCGATGTTGTGGACCTATGGCCACGGAGGATCGGTTAACATTGCTCTATACCTAAGACCATTGACGATAAAGTCTCTCTTCTTCACTTCGAAAGAAATAAGGCCCAATGATGCCACCGTGCCATAAAGCCCACCAAAAACTCAATTTTTTGTGGATGCATTAATGCATTGTCGAACACTTATGGATTCTGTTAGTTCCGCTTAACGGACATCTTGCTTGTTGTTGTTATATAATTAAAAAACGTCTGATCGACTTAAGCGACTTTTCACGGCTCGTCTCAAAAGTAGTTCGAAAATGTGGTTCAGGTGTCGTATGTACGATAAACCAGACACTCATCGTGGGAACACCTTACACCACATTGACATAGCCGCTGAGCTAAAAATAGTCCTCGTCCGAGTAGATTATTTGTTGGCCAAAGTCCTAATATCCGCCCACCTAGCTGTCAGCCCAATTAGCGAAATCAGTGCGTTGTGTACGGTCTTTTGGCTTCAAATCTTGCGTCAGCACAATATTAAGCGGATGTTGGCCCACATAATCCCGATTGAAGCTCTGTCGATGTTAGTAGGAATCTCATTGAGTTCTAAACCATGTCCAATCAGCTGATCGGCGTCGAATGGACATTTCTGAGTCGTCTTTGATACGGGCCGCTACGGCGGCAATGTTTTCCTCATCTCGCACCAATCCCTGTCTAGTTGGTGGCTTAAGGTCCACAACAGTGCACTCATGCTAACATTTTTCCACTGTGTTTCGAATGGCCAACACACTGAAGTCATGATGACGACAGACCACATGACGAAATTCACTTTGCGTAAATATGCTGAGTCGAAATATCAATATTTTTGAATAATTTTCGCACTTTGGAGAAGCGTGAAGCAAATCTTACTGAATATTTTGACTGCTGGATATTTTTAATAACTTTTGCAGCTGCTCAAACACAACATCTGGAGGATCAGTGCTATCTGGTCACCCTTTACAACTCAGGAATTTGATCAGGCTTCGAATAATAATGGCGGCGCTACCGTCCGAGGTGGAGCTGGGCTTAGCTTCTCAGCAACCATTCGTGTTGTGCGTGCTATTGTTCGCTCACGAGTGGAGGGGACCTACAGTTTAATGCCGACTCCGAACGGCAAGATTGAGAAGCTTTTTCTAGACAGTTATACTCTTTGAGCGTTGTCAGCTCAAAGAGGTGGAGCCGTGAAAAAATGTTAGGTGTTTTTTCGGGAATCGAACCGAGAACATCGATCATAGGAGTCGACGCACCTACCTACTACGCCACGGCGCCCATTTTCAGCCTTCGAATACATTCACTGAAACCAAATATTCGTACAAAATTCCTGTATTACATTCACTGAATTACTCTATGGAGGATCACTGTTCGGTATGGGACCAGAACATCACATCACTCCTCCGCAGTGGTCTTCCATAGAGTGATTCAGTGAATGGAATACAGGAATTTTGTTACCTTGTTCCCAAATCCATCCTTTGAAGATTTATTAATCAAACTACTGCCGTATTTTTGGTCCCTTGCCGCAAAAAGAAACGAACTTATGTTGTCAAAGGAGTCCTCAAAAAGCCCCCAACGCACAGTGCTTCGACATTAATTATCGCCACAGGTGTTGGGAAATCCACACAGAGCAACACCCTGAGCCCAACGAACTATCGTACACCTAGCATAACCTTTTGCATGAGAAAGGGGAAAACCCCAACGGGGCGTTATGAGATATTTTATCACACCAAGCACTGTGCGGTTTTATTTAAGAAAGTTCGCAGTCGACGCGAACGTCACGTTGCTAGAAACACATCGGGTTCTAGAAACAACAAACTGCCGGTATGAAGCAACGTTAACATCTCTCCGCTTTCAATTTGCTCAATTTGCATCGAAAATTATGTAAATATCGCAAACAAGTGGAGACCTGAGCACAGTTAAAGCCATTTCCATGTCACTCCTGTGACATTACACTCGTTCCAGGCTTGGAAAACAACCTCCTCTGCTCGCCTGCAACAGCCCTTGGAAATAACTACGCTGGGTATTACCATTAGCAAAACAAACTTCTCCATTTTCTAAGAAATTTACATCTAGATAGTGTACGACGACGACGCTGGCTCTTCTGCAGGTCGGCTCGTAGTAGGTTGGACTTTTTGCACATAAAATCGCGGCACGAAGTAGGTACTGCTGTGCTGTTGCTGCTGGTTGTGGGAGAAAACGAATTTGTATGGCGGATGTGTAGTGTGAATATCTTATTTAGCCTTTCGATACAAAAAAAAACTTTGTCTCTGTACACAGGCGCTATAAACCACAAGCCGCAGCAACTATAGATTCATGTGCTTTTTTTTGGTTATGAGTTGGAAGTGGAACTATTTCAGGAGAAAGCGCCCATTTATGCTTTTGATTAGGTGCACACACACACACACACACACACATCGTTTAATTTCCTATATAAAGACACATCGTGTCGTAGTGAATTGTCCCCGGATGACAACGTAATGAAATCAATTTTCAATTCATCCGTTTATGTGTCTACAATTTTTTCGATAGCCCCCCATGGAATTAATAGACATCGTACAGTGGGTCCATTCAGAGGTTTGAGTTAGATGATTTTCGAATTTATCAAGGAGTGATGACTTACTTTGCTATGAAGTGGCATCTTGTTAGAGTTTATTAACGTTTCGAAGTTTAACTTTAAGCTTAGTCCCGAAAGTAAGGTCAACGTAAGAAAGATCTTTAGCCGGGAAAATAAATAATAAAGTCCCAACGGCGCCTTCATGGCGCTAATTGGGTGCGAAAACAGATCTGTATGTCCACCGTCACTTTTACCTACCTTACCCAACGTAATAAATAAAGGGTATTCCAATAGTGACTTCTGAACTTTGACAGTTGATAGCAGCCATATTGTTGAAGCTACATGTGTTCATACATAGCGTTCAAAAACACGTACAAATGATAAAATTGTTTTATCAAAATGGGTGCTCTTTTCGGGCAACATTCCGGGCCCCATTTTACGGTCGTCATTACCGTCCTACCGAGAGAACTACTCTCAGAATGGTGGATAAATTTGTGTCCCCTGGTTCTGTAAACGATAAACCACCACATGTACGTTGACGAAACACAAGATCTGCCGAAAACAGAAAACATCGCCGCTGTCCGTGAGAATATGCAGGAGAATCCGAGGCGCTCGATTTCGCGTCACTCGCAACAAATCAGCCTTTCGCGGCGAATTGTCGAATTTAGCGCCGTGACTTGGGCCTGCACCTGTACAAAATTCAAATAACCCAGGAGCTGACCATAGACAATGATGTGTGTTCCCTGAATGGGCTCTGGAGCAGTTGGAAACTGAACCTTATTTTCATCGAAAAATCATATTCAACGATGAGGCCCATTTCTGGATGAATGGGTACGTCAATAAACAAAATTGACGAATTTGGGACCATACTAATCCACATGAGATCCAAGAGCGTCCAAAGCCTCCCGAAAAATCACTGTTTGGTGCGGATTTTGGGCTATCGGCGCGGCGTCATCCGTACGTATTTCTTTGAGATCGACGTTGGGCAAGCTATCACCGTCAACGGCGAGCGTTATTGGTCGATGATTTCCATCTTCTTTTGGCCTGTTGTGGATGATATGGACACCAACGGCATGTGGTTTCAACTGGACTGAGCTACGCGCTACACAGCTCACGCCACATTGGAAATTCTGCACGAGCGATTCGAGTGTATAGTCATTTCTCTCGGAGATCGTAAGATTTGACCTCGTTAGACTTTTTCTTACGAGGTTTTCTGAAGTCGCAGGTCTATACGAATAAGCCACAGACAACAGCGGCCCTCAAAGCCAACGTAGCCCATGCCATCAGTCAAATTCAGCCTGATTTATGTGACAGAATCATGGAATATTGGACATTTCCGATGCGCGTCACCCACGAAAGTCGCGGCTGGCGTTTGATAAATAATATTCTCCATACATAATGGCATCAATAAGCCTTTCGAACAAATAAAGAATTTCGATGATACCTCACACACACTTTGTTCCATTTTATTTTAAAGATAGGAAGTGCTTAATGGAATACCCTTTACATCCACATGCTCAGCTTTCATCTTTGGAATAATGCTAACGAGGTGTCAGAGTCGATGTACTATTAGAATCACGAAAGGATGCATACCGAACTAATGATACTAAATTATGGCCACTTAATGTTAACGTGGCGGCTGTGGCGTAGTGGGTAGGTGCGTCGACTGGTATGCTCGATGTTCTCGGTTCGATTCCAGAAAATCACCAAAAGTTTTTTCACGGCTCCACCTCTTTCGAGTCACTGACAATGCTCAAGGGGTATAATAATAATAATAATAATAATGGCGGCGCTACAGTCCGAAGTGGACCTGGGCCTAACTTCTCAGCAACCACTCGTGTTGTGCGCGCTATTGTTCTCTCACGAGTGGAAGGGACCTACAGTTTAATGCCGACTCCGAACGGCGAGATTGAGAAGCTTTTTTCTAGACAGTTATACTCTTTGAGCATTGTCAGTGACTCGAAAGAGGTGGGGCCGTGAACAATTTCTTTTTTGAAAAATTGTTTGTCTGGACTTGGAATCGAACCTAGACTGCGAAAGTCTAGTGCGCATGGGTCGACGCACGAACCCACACGGCCACGTCGCCCACGGGGTATAACTGTCTAGAAAAAGCTTCTCAATCTCGCCGCTCGGAGTTGGCATCAAACTGTAGGTCTCCTCTACTCGTGAGAGAACAATAGCACGCACAACAACTTAAAGAATTGGACCTCCAATCGACGTCGAAAGTCTTTTCCAAGTCAACCAGTGAATCGCCATTACATTGCATTATTCTCATTAAATGACTTCTAAATTCTTTAAACAAATAATGAGAATCTGTGACAATCCAAAAGATGTACGAGTAAAGTCACCACTGTGCTCCTGAATTTGTTCAGCCAGAGCATAGACCGTTTGTTGCAGTGTCACTTTTTTTCGAAGAGCATCACATTTGCTCGTCGCTTTTTCCCATTATACCTTTCCATCTACCTTAAGGGCAGTCACAGGGAAAGAGGCAATTTATATTCTGATGGATACGCCACGAATTCGCATAAAAATGGTCGGGGGAATGGGAAAAGTTTTGCGATTTCATTTTATTTCAGAATTTCGATATTCCGTGCGGTGCGGGTGACCCCGACCGATATGGTGTCCAAAAACTACAACACTTGTCGAAGTCTGAACAAACAGCCAAACATACACATCAAAACAGGGAGAGCCGGACAAAAGGGGTGGAAGCTTGCAAACAAGAACAAAATGAAACAACAAAAAAAACAAAGCTAACATTTCCTCCTCTGGCTGCAAAGGGGCTGGCTACTCGAGGAATGGGAATCGGAATTGAATTGACACCGGTTCGAGGCAAGTAAGTGTGAATGTAGATTAGCTCGTGGAAAAATTGTGATTTTAGTATGCAAATGGACACCGATTGGATTTGAAGTTTTTTCCTTCTTTTCAATTTTTGCTCCACTAAAGGATGTTGGGGACTGTGACAGTAGCGGGATGAATACAATAGGTCCGTGCTCGTTGGTAGTCCGTGTGGGCATATTTCTAATTTGCATTTTTCCAATTGACACTTGAAGCGGAGTAGGAATGTAGAGCGGCTACATATTCAAAGAGGTAGAAACAAATCATTAAGAGTTTTTCGATTTCCCGCTTCAGAATTGGGTATAGTGGGTGTCGTTTTTAGTTACCATGCAAACCATTATTGATTTCCAGTTTCCAGAAGGACGGAGGATGGTAAATATTTACGGTACCTTTTGTGAAAGTCTAATTCGAATGGTTGGCGTCTAGAAGGCCGATGGCCATTGGCTATATGGTGAACCTCCCAAGAAGGGACACGTTTTTTGAATGAATAACCAATATTTGTAATGGCCCTTTGGAAATATTTTGCATAACTGAATCGTAATACTGGAACTGCGAAGAAAGGGGGCCATAATATTTGTTTCACAAACAGAAGCTAGTGTGTAGATGTTAACCGAAGCATCTGCGATATGCGTACCATTGTGGAAGTTTCCGCATATTCAGACGTACGGATATACTGTGGTGGACAAAAGTCATTTTCAAAGAAAATAAGCCGATTGAACAAAACTAAACGGCGTTTGAAATAAAATCTTTTGGCAACGTTCAATAAATATAAAGCTATTTAGGATGTTTAAAAAAAAACAATATTTTAGTCAACAAAATTGCTTTAGTCTTAAATATTTTTTAATTGCATTCTTTTCTTTGAAAATGATTTTGTGTGAAGACTTTTGTTCACCACTGTATTTAAGAGTGAATGCTCCTTATAATAATAATAATGGCGGCGCTAGAGTCCGAGGTGGACCTGGGCCTAGCTTCTCAGCAACCACTCGTGTTGTGCGTGCTATTGTTCTGTCACGAGCGAAGGGGACCTACAGTTTAATGCCAACTCCGAACGGCAGGATTGAGAAGCTTTTTCTAGACAGTTATACTCTTTCAGCATTGTCAGTGATACGAAAGAGGTGGAACCGTGAAAAAATTTTAGGTGTTTTTTCGGGAATCGAACCGACACAATCGAGCGTAGGAGTCGACGCACCAAACCCACTACGCCACGGCGCCGGCAACACTCATATACATACAAGTATACATTCAAACAGCCATACATGGATTTACGTATATCTCTATAAAAATTCATCTAAGTAAAAAAATTTCCAATATCCCTTGCGTCACACCCTGCGATTTTTATATTAAGCATTTCTTAACGTTTTCGACCAGATTAACAAAACTGCGTTTTCAAATCCTCACATTTCGCATGTCACTGATTTACCGTTTTTTTTCAATATCTCAAAAACGCATTTAAATCGTTTTTGGAGGACCATTTTCTCAAACGATTTTCTGTACTCAAACTCAAGTTTTTAATCGAACCTCCACTCTACTCCAAAGGACATGTCGATCAACCGATGTGTTCCGCCGATGTTTTGAAATTCACCGATACGGGAGAAGTCCCCAAATGATCCACTTTTTACATTTGCATGCATGATGTCTAATGGAGACGACTGGATGGTGCAGTTGGTTAAGTGCCTGCCCCAAGTTAGAGGAGTCCCAGGTTTAAATCCCAGTGAAATCGAATCTGGTCCAATCACCATTTGCCGTTGGAATCAAATTAACGGCACTGGAGTAGGTTGCTACCTGGCAGTACAATGGACCAGTTTTGAGCTTGAGTGCTCCAATATTGTTTCAAAAATTCTCCGAAAAAATTAAAAAAAAGTGAAGTATACTTTAAAAGATATTAAAGTGTGACAGATTGGCTGGGCCATGTAGAGCGTATAGAAAACTTAGCTCCGGCCCGAAGAGTCTTCTACTCTGAGCCTGTGGGACAACGCAACGGAGGACGTCCACATCCAAGGTGGCGCACACAAGTCGAGGGGGACCTCGGCCGGCTTGGTGTGCGAAACTGGAGACAGCTGGCGAAAGATCGTGCTGGCTGGAGAGGTATGTTGAGTGAGGCCCAGGTCCACCTTGGACTGTAGTGTCCTAAGAAGAAGAAGAAGAAGAAGAAGAAGAAGAAATTGTGACAGATAGACAGACGGACGAATGAACGAAATTATAAATGCTGCCTTTTGGTGAATGGAGCCCCAAAAATTACACAATAAAACCTACTTCTTGCGTGTTCTCTAGTGCAATTATCCACAATGAATGAACTTCAGTTTATCCTCAAGTTCAAGAGAATCAGTTGCGTAGCGAAAAATAATTTAAAGTCATCCCTTCCGAGACAATCGAAGCCTAAAAATGTACTATGCGTGTCCATATCACGACTCAAAATTCGCGACTATGAAAACTGTTCCCATATATCACTCCTGTTTTGTCAAAATAAGCAATCCAAAAGTCCGTGTGAAATGCTTAATTTAAATTGATTTACCGAGAAAATTAACGATTTCAAAACCAAGCCCACTTCCACAAACGCTCAACCTCACATTCAAACTTTTTCCAACAAAAGACTCAAGCATCCCCTTAAGCATAATCCCACCCTTCCCAACTCGCGTAATGAGTGTGCGAGCATTTCGTCGCTCAAAGCAGGCGAGAATCAAAATTAAAATTGTTTCGACAAAAAGTTTCCAAGTAAACAAAAAGTATCTAATGAAAAATATGTCAATCAAATGCCATCTCTAATTCGTTAATTTACAACAATCAAATAAGTTTCCCCCTTGCAGGAGTCAGTGTATTGTTTAGACGTCATACCAACGATTAGTGACACAAAACAAAGTCGTTCTGTGTACACAAGCGAAAAAAAAGCAAAATATGCTTCGCTCCCGTCCACAAGCCATCATCCTCATATACACAACCTGTCATCTTACCTATTCCCAAGAACTAACTTTTGTTCTTTCCCCCCCTTGGATGGAGGTTACAGAAAAAATGTCGTACTCACGTTCGCCATCTTTTAGCCGCCCCTCAGTGAACAGTGGCAGTAGCAGCTAACTTTAGTTGCGCTGAGTTCTTGACACGTTTCGTAAATATTTGAACACGTTCTGTACTCAAGTTGACCGTTTCCGCGGTTCAAGTTTCCCGATTGTCGGCTAATATCCAAGTGTTTTGGTACACCCACACTTCACCTGCACCACCGTTGATGGGTCGTTTCCGCCAATCGCCTTTGAATCCACTTTATTTAGCCGCCGGCGTGAGTTCATTGAGCAAAACCCCGGAGGAAATTTACTGTGGGAGAACGTTTTTTTCTTTTCACACCACTGCCTCTGGGGATGTGATCTATTCGCTTGAATTAACTAGACGTTTAATGCGTCAGAGGCTTATCAAGTTGAAACTAGTATTTGCCTCTCGTATCTCTTTCCTCGTACCACAAGCCGGTGCTCACAACTGAATTCACGTCCACGCAGCTGACTGAAGGTGGATTGTATTAAAATGTGCTTTCTTTTTAAACCTGCCTAAGGTTACCCGTCATCCCTTGAGGCATCTTCCATAATTTTTTGCGCACCAAGAACGCCGTTCGTCTTAGGTTGGAGATATTCCAGTTCCATGCGTACGTCGGTCTGAGCTTGCCACTGAGTCAGTAACACGCCTCGTTTACCAATGACAAATGACGAAACTTAATCACCCAAGAAATACAAATGTGGTAGTTAAGGAGAAATTTACCGTAAGATCAAATGTCATAATGATATACAGGTGGGTGTTAGACTCACGTTGGCGGCAGCTCCTGCATTGCACCACAGAAACGTCTTTCCGAGAAGCCACATGCAATGGAAAGTGTTCTGTTGATGTGTGTGAGTTAAAGACCATGGATGTGAAAGTTGAAATAAAAATACTGTTCAGATTCCCATGGATAGTCTCAGACGGTTAGGATTTTTCTGCGACCTGCGAGACGTCCCAGCAGAACTTGACCATGCTAAGGCAGCACATAAATTATTTGAGTTTGAATAATGTTGATCGTAAAAGGGACGAAACTGGAATACGCAAAGCTATTACTAGTCAGAAAAAAAAAAGCTTGTGTACATGTACACAGGCAACGAGGAATACTCGTACGTCTGTAGGATACACCGAACAATTTCAGTGCGATGACAGTGACCAGAATGGTGGTCCGATACTTATGGAGATTAGGGATGACGAATAGGGCTAGTTCATAGCCCCAACTTGGGGAGCGTTTTTCGTAATAGCAGTTACTACACTATGAGCTCCAGTTAAGATAAAAAATGTTTTTGTTTGAGGAAATATTACTTAAAGACATGCTACATCTATTCACTTAAACGGGGAAGTGGTGCGTGGGGAGGCTAAAGAAAGGGCTGCACATGTTGAATGTGATTTGTGCATGCGAACTCTACACGTGGCCACGAGTACGTTGATAGACAATCTAGAGAAGTGGTGACGAAAATGAGAAAAGCCGCTTCTTGATTTTTGCCTTTATTAGCTAATACATGTGGAAAGTTATCCGATTTTGTTGTTAAAAATAGTATCAGTTAAGGGTAAATGGTTTTTATCAGACTTACTTACTTAGCAGGCCTACGACCCATGTAGGCTCTGAGCCTGATATATCGCTGCCTTCCGTCGTTGACGGTCCTGGGCACGCTGCTTCGAGTCATCAGACCAAGCTGTCTTACGTCCGCGATGACTTGGTGTTTGTACCGGAGGTTCGGTCTTCCTCTCCTTCTCGAACCAGGAGGCTCGGATTCAAAGACCCTCTTAGCTGAAGCGTTGTTGTCAATGCCGAGGCAGTGCAGTCGACGAATTTTTGCCTTCCGGACTACATCCACATCCTGGTACAGCTCATAGAATTCGCGGTTGTGTCTGCTCCTCCATTCGCCTTCCTCGCAGACGGGATCATATATCCGACGTAGAATTTCTCTTTTGAAGGCACCAAGAATCAGCTCCGCAGTTCTGCTTAGTCTCCAGCTTTCGGCTCCATATAGCAGGACTGACAGAATACGAGTTTTGTAGAGCATGATTTTGGTCCTTCAAGTCAGGAGTTTTTGTCAGAGGAAGAAGAAAAACTCGGTAAAATTTGAAGACATCTAAATTGCCTGGTCGAAGAAGGCTTGTTAATAAGCATTTTGACTAGTTAGTTGGTTACTTTATTTTGCATAAAAAAAAGAACTTATAGCATATAGTATTGCACATTTTACAAATAGTGATTTGGTACATGATTACCTTGCTACTACAAAAAAATGTTGCAAGAAGCAGGCAAAAGTACATTTGTTGGCAAAAAGATATAATATGAGGGAAAAATGCAAGAAAAAACCTCCATTAAAAAAAAATAAACTGGGCAAGTGCGAGTTGAACTCGCACGGGGAAGATTCCATCGCATAATATTGATGGATGATTTCTGAATATCAAACGACGTTTCCAAACTATTTCAGTTGAATTTTTTTCTAACTTCACCCAAATCAACCATTCGTTCATCCATACATATACCTATACCCCTTCCATCATACACATACCCAATCACTGCTCATGCCTGCGGTGTGTGCGTTCATTTTTGTTGGGCATTTAGGGGTTGAGATCGAAAAGATAACACTCATCAACGAATAGAGTGGTCGAACACAGCATGAAATTTATGTGTGAAAATAAAAATAGTTATCATTTTAAATCTTAGATATCTCAAAATTTCAACATAAATCGATATTTTGAAATCCATCATTTCTTAATGCTTACGCTGAGGTCTTCAAAACTGCGTTTTCAGATCTTCAAAATTTGCATGTCGATGGTTGACCGTTTTTAGCCAAAATCTCGAAAACTATTAAGGCCAGAATGCTCGAAATTGTTTTAAATAAAAGTACTCAATGAAGCCAAGTTTTTGCTATTTTTTCAGATTTTTAAACACTTTGGTTTAGAAATGGCAGGGGGGAGGCATTAAAAAAATGTTGGAGCTCCATATCTTCCAAACGGTATTTTGGATAAAAAAGTGTTGAAAGAATCCTCCACCTCATTTCAAAAGATCTGTCGATTGATATATATTTCGATCTGGTGTGACAATTTTTCCAAATGAATGTCAACTTCACCTGTACTGGAGCCACCCCCAAATGGCCCCAATTTTTTTTTGGGTGTATGGGCAATGAGATCTAGGCCTGAAGTGCCTAATTCCAAATTTCATGCCGATATCTTTATAAACTTTGGAGATAAAGAAGTGTGACAGACAGGACGGACGGACGGACGGATAATCGCACCGAAATTATAAAGGTTCCGTTTTTGTAGACGGAACCTTAAAAAATATTACAAGAAGCAGGAGAAAGTACATTTGTTGGCAGAAAGATATAATATGAGCAAAAAATTAAAAAAAAAGAAAAACAAATAAATAAATAAATATATAAATAAATAAATGAATAAATAAATATATATATAAATAAATAAATAGATAAACAAATAAATGAATAATATATAATAATAAATAAATAAATAAGTAAATATATGCATATGTATATATTAATAAACAGAGCAACAGGAGGCAAATAAGCGTAATACATTTAAGTAGTAAGTGCGTTTACAAGGGGATTGTCAGCAAAAGAACAAAGCATCTTAAATTTGTCTGTGAGCTTTTCAATAAGTTAGTTTTGAATCTAAATGTATACCAAGGTATTTAACCGTATGATCCCAGATTCTCTCACTACCATAAATGAGGATTGGATTCTGAGGAAGAAAGCAAGCTTTTCTTTTTCTGCTAAAAACGATAGCTTGGGTTTTCTCAGAATTAATTTTTATTTTCCACCTCTTGCAGTAATTTCCTATTATCTCACTTGCATTTATATGATTTCTCTCAATGTTGAGAGCAACTTATGCGAAGTGTAAATAACAGTATCATCGGCGAAGGTTGCCGCTTTACAATTGGGTAGATGAGGAAAATCAGAGAGGAAATCGAGTCACTGACAATGCTCAAAGAGTACAAAAGTCTAGAAAAAGCTTCTCAATCTCACCGTTTGGAGCATGCATTATACTGTAGGTCCCCCTACCTGTGAGAGAACAATAACACGCACAAAACGAGTGGCTGCGAAGAAGCTAAGTCTACCCCGAACTGTATTATTATTAATTCATGACTTTAAAAACTGAAATTCAGTTTCTCCACAGAAATTCTTTGCCTATGACATCACAGAAGTAAACCAGCTGAGTTTTATGGAAAAAAGCTTCTTACTAAGCCAAAGCCAGGTTTTGCGTTTTTCGATTGTCACTTCTACGAAAAATAATTTGTTGTCAGTCAGTTGGAGAATTTCAGTCGAAATACTGGGCAGATTAAGTCTTAAGTCATTTTTGGCTTATGGTTCATGTTTTCAAAACGCTGCAGAATCAATCACTCAAATCCAATTTGAAACCATTATGCATGGAAAATATTTATACTCGCACTCACACAAAATACTTCCTGTTTTGCGCACGTCTGACTGATTCCTGTAAATTATCAATTGGCAAGTGCATACGCACCCTGTGAATATTGGGGGTCAAATCGTACGACTCCCACTGACAGACTTCCCGAATATATTGTACAATCTACATCCAAACATGTGGCTTTACACCAAGCCGCAGATGAGATTTGATTAAAGTGAATCCAACCTCCAGCCATCCGTTCATCCAAAAGGTACTTATGTTAGATTAGTTAATTTGCCCCAACTGTTGGATAAACAATCTTACGTTCCATATCTCAGCGATGAAAGTTAGAGGGAGCACTCATACATTGCCGCCCTGAATTTAATCACAGCTCTCCCATGGATGTGGGTACCCATTGGCCTGCAGAACATATTACCAGAGAAGCAGATTTGAGGCCTTAATTCAATTAGTCGGGTGTTGGGATCGCATTCAGTCGCACCGAACTCGTGCGATTGCGGTTGTGTTAGATATCTTGCATAGTTTCAGTTAATTTTCCGGGGTACCTTAAATCCTTAGCCATGTCAAGCCAATTCATCAGCTCCACCTCCGTTTTGTTCTTCTTTGTGTTCGTGGTTTCGAGTGCTCAATGCCGAAATCTGGCACATATTTCTGGAAGTCTCGGCATAATCGACGACATCATGCACTACGGAACGCACAACGTGACGGTCTCCATTCAAGACAGCCTAAGCAGTGACCTTAGGTCTGATGATTTGATTTTTGCCGAGGCAAAACCTATTGATCGCAGTGACTTTGTGCATTGGGACTTTGACGATGAGCTGTTCAAGGCCAGTGATGAAAAACAATCGTGCGAGAGCGATCGAATTGATATGAGTGAATTTGTACAACTAGTGCCGGTTAAGGAGGTTCAGGGCATAGTCGCAAGGTACTACCAATATGACATTGAAGTGCAACGGGGCTATGCATACTTACGGAGCAACGAGTTCACGAATCTTAAGAACAGGATTATTGCCATTCCTGAGATGACCAACTTCCTGACGTACCTCAACGAAAGCGGACTGGATGTAATCAATTTTGTGTATGCCATTACGAACTTAACTGCACGTCCAGAGGATTATCCAATCGAAATTGGTGAGTAGCAGAATAATTTTATTGAAATGATTCAGTTGTCGTATGCGATGCCATGACCATGCGAAGATACTTGCTTCGTTTTGATGACTGACAGGCATCATTCAAAAAATGTATATCCAGGCGTTTAGTGAGCAAAGCCAGGCTTACCTTCGGGCTTAAAACATTTAAGAAGAAACCACTTTAAGTCCATTTGAGACTAACTAGCTCATAAGTACCAACTATGAAAACACCAGTTGGACAACACTGTCGGGTCACCTTTTGCCATATGCGCCGCATACTCTATAATCTCTTCCACAACCATCAGTGACCAAAAGAGCTTCGCATAATCCACATCGTGGAAAAATAAAAATTCCATTCACTACGTTGTCATCATACTGCCCACTGAGGTTCGGGGATTGTATCCCTCTGCTGAGACCGTAATCTATCTGGCGACGTGCTAAAGTAGTCCCGTGTCCTTGCTAATGAAATGGAAATGAGTGTCTGGCAATTTTTTGGTTATTCTTCCCGCGTTTACAATAGACCTCCTCGTTTGTGCGTTAAGTTTCCCCAATCGTCCGGTCCAACGCGTATCCTTCCTCACCGGTCTGCTTGGGTACATTTGCACCCGCAAGACGGACGGTGAATACATATTGCGAGAGAAAAAAAAGAATAAACTTTTTTTAAATTTGAATTTCTTTTGACGCTCGCCTATGTCGGTGGGTAGGTGTTTCACCGTGCGTCATAAATATTAAAATAATTCCAACGTGTTCTTTTTTATCCCGGACTCTGAATGGAGAGATGTCCTTTGTTTGCGGTACATGGTCGTATATTTGGACACCTTCATTGAAGGGTCATATCACAAATCCTTTTGTTCTTTGGTCTCGTATTCAATATAAACTTTTGCACATTTTTAACCCTTTTTCTTTTTTCTTTGAAAGGCGATAGGATGCATGGAAAATGAAATTCTGATGAAGGGGAATTGGTTTTTTTTTGTTTTAAGGTGTCTGAATGACAGTTTTTTTTACCGGTTTTCTATTTTAGCTGAAAATGAAAATTCAACGGTGCCCATTGAAAGCCTAAATGGTCTCCATGGACTGGTGGACAGTATTCTCGATGTCCTGCCACAGGATCAAATTTTATCGCTGTTCTTTGATAAATTGGAGACGAGCGAACAATTTGCGAAACTAGTAGACAAAATTGGAAGTCCGGAATTCGAAAAGATTTTGCATAAATTACAGGTAAGGGAATACAAATACTTCACATACTTTTGTAAAAGTGATTTGAGGACGTAGATTTTATTATTGAATTCATTACAATATCCGTCATCAAAAGCTGAACTCTTTTAGTTTTGACGTTTTTGCTCATCCGTCTGTCCGTCTTTCCGTCTGTCCATCTATCCGTCTGTCTTTCACCGTTCCCAGAGTGAGATATCGATCACAAAGTCTTTCCCATTGAAGATGAAGTTTGAAGTCAAACTTTTTAATTTAGATTCATGTTTGCTAAGTAATACACTGAAAAATGGTTTATTCTTGTCCCTTCCTCACTCATTTACAAGCGCCTGAAGATCTGAAAAATCATCTTTGGTGATCTTAGTGGTTCTAATAGTTTTGGAACTGTTGGTCAACAAACCGTAAAACATCGACAGGCCCAATCGACGTACAGTATGAAATAAACGATACAATCGTTGTACCAACGGTTAGGCAGATTTTGTATTGTATACAAAAATTGTATAGTGTGTGCAACCGCTGTCGCATGTAAAAGATTGTACGGAAGATGTATTCGCAAATATAATTATTATACCGATTTCAGTAGTTTTTTTTGGCTATTCTAGTGGGCTTCGTGGCGTAGTGAGTAGTAGTAGGTGCGTCGACTCCTACGCTCGATATTCTCGGTTCGATTCCCGAAAAAACACCAAACATTTTTTTCACGGCTCCACCTCTTTCGAGTCACTGACAATGCTCGAAGAGTATAACTGTCTAGAAAAAGCAGAAAAATCTTCTCAATCTCGCCGTTCGGAATCGGCATTAAACTGTGGGTCCCTTCCACGCGTGAGAGAACAATAGCACTCACAACACGAGTGGTTGCTAAAAAGCTAGGTCCAGGTCCACATCGGACTGTAGCGCCGCCATTATTATTAGTGGCGGATTCAGTTAAGGCTAAGTAATTTCGAATCAACTGCTAGAAAATTTCTGTATACTGCATACAACAGTTGGGCCATTATCTGGACAACGCAAGTAAGTACAACCTTATGTTCGGTCTTTTCAACGTCAAAATACATAACAACAGCTTACATTCAGTTGACATGTTGCGGTGAATGCGTTTGAAGATAGGCTTTTTTTCACAGTTTTTTTTTGAAACACTACACTGGAGCACTCAGACTTAAAACAGCAGGTCCATTGTACTGCCAGGTAGCAACCTACTCCAGTGCCGTTAATTTGATCCCAACGGCAAATGGTGACTGGACCAGATTCGATTTCACTGGGATTCGAACCTGGGACCTCTCGAACTTGGGGCAGGCACTTAACCAACTGCGCCACCCAGTCGTTGAAGATAGGCTTAATGGCGAATATTTCTTGTATTGTATTACGAGTATAATAATGTGTGAATGGAGACATGTAATGAACTTGATTTCCTTTGAAAATAGCCGTGAATAGTATTCAGAACTGCTTTTTCAAAAATGTTCGGCACGGAACCCTGAGCAATATAGACGACTGGATGGCGCAGTTGGTTGAGTGCCTAAGTTAGAGGGCTCCCAGGTTCGAATCATAGTGTGTGTGTGTTTCCATCTGTGGATAGCCATCGTAGGCACTTAACCCGGCGAGAGTGTGGTGACAAAATGTAACATTGAGTTTGTGGTTAGGTATGACATACCCACATACAAAATTACCTGTAAGTATTGTTATAGTAAATATTAACATTTAAAAATCGGGTATATAATAATTAGTTGCAAATGAAACACATTTAATATTTAAAGAATTTTTATATTAATACAGAAAAAACGGAATTTTCTCAGTTTGAAGGTAGTGTTCACTGCAATAGTCAGATTCTTTATCAGAGCTCGACTCGACGGAAGCATCTTCTAGCACTTCTTCCAACATGGACCTAAGTGGCATTTCTCAAGTTTCGAAATACATTTTCAACCAAAAACTAAAGAAAAAAGTAGAACAGTAGACTTCGTGGAGTGCGTACCCTTGTCTTCTCATACACCATGATCATTGTATGTTACCCGAGAAATGTAAGCGAAAATGTTGCTGTGTCTGGGATTCAACCATGGTTATGTTGATGGTCTACGAAGGAGTCAACGCACTCAACCAATTCATCATATTGTAGTCAATTTTTGATTCACATTGGTACATACAGTCAGCGTCAAAAGTGAGTAAACAGTCATTAGCTGAAAGGTATTCATCTAAATTAAAATTGTCTGGAATGGTCTACGTCTGACATTGATGCCCTAAATTAAAGCTCTAAAATCATACTTCAATATAAGCTATATTTTATTTAAAACAACAGTAAACATAAAGAAGTTAATTTAGTTCAAACGAAAAAAGGGGCTAAAAACAGGCGTCAAAAGTGAGTGAACACATCTCTTTAAAAAACAGTATTTTATTGAGAAAGATATTGTACTTTGCCATTACCGCTTTCTCAGTTATCGTAGTGGTCTTAATTTTCATACAAATGTTTAACAGAATCGAGCCTTTATGTGTTACAGTCACTGACACAACCATATATACACTCACTCTTCAATGCTGTTTTTAGCACTTTTCTCTTTGAAATTCAATTAATTGTCTTATATATACAGCCTTGGCCATATGTATTAGGCACCCTAAACTTTCTGCCTTTGTTGCCAAATCATTTATTAGAAGTAATTAGTTTGAATTTTATGATTTTCGGTGACACTGTCTGAGGTTGTAAACGATTTTTATTCTTTCCTCTCATATCACTAATTTGTTTGCTTTTTAAAGATATAACTAATCTAAAAGGGTGCCTAATACATTTGGCCAAGGCTGTACACTTATGTTAAATATTACTTGCCATATTTCAAAGTATGACTTTTGAGCTTTAATTTGATATGTACATGTCTGTTCTACGTCATTCCGGTGAATATTAATTTAGTGGATAAACCTTCAGCAAATAACTGAGTGTTCACTCACTTTTGACGCTGAGTGTAACGTGATGGTGATGTTTTGATATAATTGGCAGGTTCTTTCTCTATTAGACAAATCCAAGTTTTCAGCCACTTACTGCATTACCCTGTCCTTAGTTGTGTTTGTTGTTGAATTTTATGTATTTAGACCACAAGGGACGTACTCAAACACCAAATTGTTAGTGGTTGGGTCCACATTGAAGACAAGCATGTTTCCAACATTAACATTCAGTTCGAATTGTTGAGCTTCTAAACTTTCTAAACCCTAACCCAGAAACTGCTTCCAAAGCCTTATGTTTGCTGCTGTGGGCGTTGTATTGTACTTCCATTGAGACATGTTTTCCGAATTTAAATATATTTGTCCCAAAAAACAAAGCTTTCCTTATTGCGAATCCAATCTGAATTACGCCACGGCACAACGCATTTTATACATAAGCGATAATCAGGATAAATCACTCAAGGATTCGTTGTTTTGCTTTTCTTTTCGATTACAAAAAACAAAAAACAAGCGAAAGATAAATACACGTCCTCTTGAATTGAAAGAGTATTTACATTTCAATAATTCATTTTTGCCTCTTTTCAGGATTCCATGGCTCTACGAAATTTAATCTACACTCTGCATAATAATGGTATTTATATCACAAGGATAGTCGATTCACTGAAGGCATACTTTTTCCTGGGAACATTCTAAACTGACGCCCTTCAGAAAGCGGACTCGCTGCTAGCATCAGCAGCACTGGTGGCAATAGAAAGAACGAAAACGTGTCCTTCTCTGAATACTTTTTTACGATTTTCCTCTTAACTTTCGACGAGTGGCAAATAAAATAAATAAAAGAAATATTTTTATGATAAATAAAAACGAGGAAAACAACGCCAAGCGAAAAGTGCTTGTTTCGTTCTCATTTTTTTGTTTTGTTTTTCTTTATTTCTGCCATGAACATCTTCAGCAAAAGGGTGCTATGAATTTTTGATTGGCTCTCAACTTCAAACGAGAATGACTACATAAAAAAACTCTTAATAGGACATTTGTGCAAGGATAATAGTGTGATAAAAATGTCAAAAGATGAAAGATAGGCCGAAATACACTGCATTTCTGAGGGAAAAAAGAAACGAAATAAAGCCCCTTAAAGTGCAAGACAATTTTCTTTGTCACTTAAGTCTTCGCATTAAATTTATACAGCCAACCGCACATATTTTGCGGAGTAATTAAATTATGATCCACACAATCCGACCAAAGTTGACACTGCACCTGTGCACACAGGCGGGCAGACACAAGGGCCATTACCTTCACCATCATTTCCAAAGTGTTTGGAAACTTTTGCGACGAAACCAAACAAAAATCCACCACCGCCATCCTTGCAGATGTTTTGCATCTATTTAGCCAATTTGACGTAGACTGCGTTGTTGTTGCGTGGGCGTATGGTGTCTAAGTTCATTATCCCCTTATGAAAATTAAATTTTAAGACCCAATACGACCACACCTTAAGGGATGACACCCTCCAGGGCGACACCTTCATCCAGCAGTGTGAATTGTTTTTCGTTTTTTTTGTTCTATTCCTCATCGTTTCCTAAAGACGCGGTGGGTTGTATATCCAGCCCGAATGGCGGGCCTTGGAAAACTCGACAACACCGCAAATTAGCAAAACTTAAGTTAGACATAAATTATGTATGCGTCCTACAGTCAGGTTGTCGGCCAAAGACATACACAGCTCGTAATGCACTGCGTGTGGTAAACTTTGGTAGTAATTTATCGGCGATCGTTCTTAGGGAAAACTTTTTGGCAGAACTCTGTCGCAAACCACCATCTCATAGCTTCGAGATTCGAAATCTTCTACACATTTACCCGCATGTATATAGATGGGATGTACATGGTGAAACCTAAGTTCGTATCTTATTTTGCTTTCGAATATGTTTCGTGTATTGGCTTTCGGAAGCCGCCACCACGCTCAGGAAATAAAGTAGGAACTTTCAGATTTGAAAATGGCCATTGAGCAACTCAGACACCTTGTGAGATGTTGAGGCGAATGTCATCGCTAATGGGTACGTAACTTTGTGGGAGTTAAGCACTTCTGCTGAACTTTCGTTCGTGTGAGAATTAGTGGAAGTTAAAGAAAGAAATCTGCGTCTTAAGTTTCTTCGCATTCTCCTCAGTACACTGGCATTTAAAGGTTTTCTCTCTCGGAACAGAAATGCATGAAATCTTAAGTGCTATTGACAGTATCATGTTCACCTACACCAAGCACCCACAAGTTTATGTTCGCATAGATATGTACGAGTATGTGCACTCCTTTTTGCCCTCAATCAAAGGAGACAACAAGCTCACTGCAGACTAATATTCATAAGGCACGTTAAAGCATAGTGGGTGTAATAAATGAGTAGAATATCGTCATCGTAAACATGAACTCGTAAACTCGCAAACTTTTAGTGGCACCTCGAAAATACTAAAAGGGCACGTAAACGGATTTTTACCCGTTCTGCGAGTTAACAATATTCCCTCTTGTATCTTCACCAGGCGACATTATCAATGCCAGAGATTTATGGTACTTGCCTGGAACCTTCATTCATTATCACATAATTTATGTATGCAATTGTTTTCCAACGTATGTACATATGAGCGTTCTGTCTGCTTCCGATGGTATGCCACGGTATCTCAACCAACCCCGTCCATAATATTGACATAAGAACGCGCGCTTTTGGGGATGCTAGTGAAAAAGGATGCTTTCATATAAGTATGCTTGCTATTGCTATTCAAATATAAAATAAAATCGTACAGCAACACTTTGTGATGAGGTGTTGCAGGATCCACTTATCCAGACAGTCTTTAGAGTTTTCTCTGTAAAAAGGAGCGTTTTAATGTGTTCCCTTTTTGGTGCTGTCGCTGGTGAATGCTTGCAGCTATATTGCAAGTGCGATAATGTTGGCGGATAAAATTAATTATTCAAGGGTTAAATGTGCGTAAATCATATCTTATCGGGCGCCCAGCGACGATAAACACAGCATATGCATGTGCATGTGTACACAGTGGTGCCCTTAAGGAATTGGTTGGGTGGAGACACTTTACGGCATCATCGAGCAGTGACTAAGATATGCTTCCGACGACGACGAAGATTGGTTACCATGGCACCGAGAATATTTATTTGCAATTATAATAATTGTATCTGAAACATGTGCACTTGTAAAGTAAAAATAAGACGAAGCGTGAAAAAAGTTGCAAATTTAACAAGTGAACCACCATCATTCTCTGGAAAACATGAGTGTTCTGAAGGTACTGCCATGTGTTTACATAGGCTGCCATCCAAGAAGTGTGTTGAAGGATTAGGCGCTAAATTTTGTTTGAAACTGTGAAAATGTCTTGCTCAGAAGAAGGGTATTTTAAATGTAATAGCGTGAAGCTTAACTATACAGTGGATCAAAAAAGAACTCTGACACTTACTTTGGTACAGAGCCACCGCCATGTTTTACCGTTGCTCTTAAGTTACATTCATTCAAATCTTCGTTTGATTTTCGCCACTTGTAAGATGGATCATCGGATCTAAATAAATTGAACTTGCACTCATTTAACTACAAAATAGCCATGAGAAAATGTCATTTTTCTCGAATGCTATTTTTAACAAGCTTATCACTAACAAAATATGCAAATAACCGAAGAAGAATGTACATTTGAAAGAAAACGAAATCATTTCTTGCGTATCATCCAGATTTTGGTTTTTAGTAGGTTTAGCACGAGGAGAAAGCTGTTGCATGTGGACAAATCAAAGCAGCAAAGGACTTCATCGGAGTATCCCTTTTGGAGTTTGTATTTTAAATTAATTTGTAACCCTTCAGGCGATAACATTGCAGTACAAGTAAAAACAGGTTACAAATAAAAATGTACCTGAGCACACCAAGCAACAAAGCAGATCAGAACGTGATTAGAACCTAAACATATCAATGTTCTTGAGTCCTAAATCGAATTTTAGCAATAATTTCCAATAAGCACAAAAAGCAAAAATGTCACATTTGAAAAGAAAGCAAGGCATCCTCATAGAGTTGATATTTGGTACGGTGCTTGGACCGCATTTTTTAAACTAAAGTGCTAAAGTGTGTGCAGTCGAATTCCGAAATGTGAACAGATACAAAACAGGCCTCGTTCACCTTTTCAAATTGTTCATCTTCCAAGCATCATTCCAAGCAGCGACAATTAGTTAAAGAAGATCATCTAGACGTACACAAAAACATTGAATATATAAAAAAACAATCCTTTAATTTAAAAAGGCTAATGACTAACAAATGTTGCATAAATTAGTATTAAAAAGCGTGGAATAATGATAAATACATTCTGTTGTCAATTTGACAAGAGGCAAATGTACTCTCAACTAAAAACAAAAATAATATTATAAAGCAAGTTGATGGGGAAAACAATTAAAATAAACTGGGCAAGTGCGAGTTGTACTCGCACGGGTAAGGTTCCGTCGCATAATATTGATGGATGATTTCTGAAGATCAAACGACGTTTCGAAACTATTTCAGTTGAATTTTCTTCTAACTTCAACTCAAATCAACTATTCATTCATACATTTATACATCCGAAAAAAACAAACGTTCATCCCTACATATACCTATATCTCTATCCAAGTTTATCCAACACAGAAAATCCCTTCCATCATACACATACCCAACACTGCTCATGCCTGCGGTATGTGTGTATTCATTTCTGTTGGGCATTTAGGGGTGAGATCGAAAAGATAACGCTCAGCAACGAATAGAGTGGCCGAACACAGCATGAAATTATGTGTGAAAATGAAAATCGTTCTCATTTTAAATCTTAGATATCTCAAAATTTCAACATAAATCGATATTTTGAAATTTATCTTTTCTTAATGCTTACATTGATGTCTTCAAAACTGCGTTTTCAGATCTTCAAAATTCGCATGTCGATGATTGACCGTTTTTGGCCAATATCTCCAAAACCATTAGGGCCCGAATGCTCGCAATGGTTTTAAATGAAAGTACTCAATGAAGCCAAGTTTTTGTGATTTTTTCAGATTTTTAAACACTTTGGTTTAGAAATGGCAGGGGGGGGAAATCTTTGGAGCTCCATATTTTCCAAACGGTACTTTTGATAAAAAAGTGTTGAAAGAAACCTCCACCTCATTTCGAAAGATCTGTTTCGATTGATATATATATCGATGGGGTGCGACAATTTTTCAAAATTAGTGTCAACTTCACCTGTACTGGAGCCACCCCCAAATGGCCCCACTTTTTAAAATCGCTGCATAGGAATTGACATCTAGGTCTGAAGTACCTAATTCCAAAATTTCATGCCGATATCTTCATAAACTTCGGAGATAAAAAAGTGTGACAGACACGACGGACGGACGGACGGACGGACGGACGGACACACCGAAATTATAAAGGTTCCGTTTTTGTAGACGGAACCTTAAAAATGAGGAAAATATTACACATGTAAACTATTTGAAAGAAAGATGGGTAAAAGGAAGAAAATACAAACATTAGAATGATTAAACTAAAGGTACAATAATTTGTTCGATAGCCGTATGATCAATTACCGTATGCCGTATGAACGTTTACGTATGATCATCTGTAACGTCCACCGTTGACCGAAACGCCTCATATTCGAAGAAAAATGTGTTCAATGATGCCACCATTCACAATTCGCATCAAACTGTAGCTCCCTTTGGATTCATTGGCTTCTCGATAATAACGTGCGGGTTTTCCTAACCCCAGATGCGGCAATTTTGTTTGTTAACGTAGACGCCGAGATGAAAATGCGCCGCGTCTCGTCAGAAAAGATGATTTTTCGCCCAAAATCGTTGTCCAATTCAAGCTGCTCTAAGGCCCAAATTGCGAGGCGATAACGAAGCGGATGGTCGTGCGCCTTCAATTGTTGAGTCAATTGGACCTTGTAAACGAACAATCCGTGATCTTTGTGCAGAATTCTCCTCAGGCTAGTGCGTGAAATGTTGAGCTGTTGAGATCGATGGCGAGTTGATGTTCGTGCATTGAGTCTCACACTCTCGGACGACGGGGACCATGAGTGTTGTGCACTAGCATACCAGTCTCACGAACTTTTGTACAGCAGTCGCGGTGGGTGCTTCATTTCGGACAAAACTTCTTTTCAAAAAACTCACTGTTTGGGCTACACAGCACTCACTTTGGAAATAAGTTTCCAATATTTCCCAGCTTTGTTCAAGCGTAAACTTATTCACTTCGTTCCGCGGAGATATGATACTGACTTTCTATCAAGTTTTGGAGCGGGGTCATTGTCAAAATAACCTATGATTTTAAAAGAAACCACTAGATGGCCCGCCCTTTATGTATACTTTCTCAAAGTCCCCATTTTGCTTGAAACCATACAAAAATCCTGAATTTAATGCTGACATCAACTGCTTCACTATCATATCAAATTTGGAATGGAATAAATTGATCATCGCTATCGTTTTCTGAGATCTTCTAAAAACGTGCTCAAAACAAGTCTGAGACTCAATTTAAAAAAATCCTTCGAATACCAACCGCAAGAAAAACTTAAAACGCCAAACCAATTTCCTTGAAGTAACACTTTATTATAATTTGTATTAGTAATTAGATAAATTTTAACCTACAAGTTTCTCTGCGGCAATCTTTACATATTCCATTAATTTAAGCTTAGTTTTGATTACATTTTGTACATAAGCAGATACGCAGAGTTTGATTACTAAACAAACAAAAAAACATTGAATAAAACAACATCCTCCTCAACCGACAACGCACATTTTAGGGGGTCATTAAAATATGCATTGGACACAATTGGCCAAGGAGTATTTCTCTTTGTACACATGTATCTTCTTTGCAAAAACAAAGCAACTCAACTTCGTTGTAAATTGATAAACACCTTCGTCGTACATTTATATTTTTAGTTTAATTTAATTTAATTTAATTGTTTACTTTGCAAAAAGCAGTGTCGCCTAAAAACTATTTTCTGGTAAAAGTCGAGATAATACAGAATGTTCATGTAAAGGTACTCGTAGATGTCAGAATGTCACCCTAATTTTGAAATAACTGTTTATCCTTAACGATGTGGTAAAAATTTGGCCGATATTGTCGTTAACTGTTCAGTGCAATTATTTTTTATTTACAAAACTCACGGTGAAATCCTTCTTGGCCGATCCTTTAAACTAGATGCATATATCATCAAATCTACGATGGAAGAGCTTTTCCAAGTCAAAAATGATATCAAAAAATAGAGTCGAATCCTCCTGTACACATACAGTAATATCACGCTGCTCAAATACCGTCATGGAATGGTTACCAAAAGTCAGTTCAGCCCTAATTACTTATGATTATCCTGTCCAAAATTTGTTTTTAATGATCTCGATTACATTTCTCCCCAGTTTGACTATAAAAAAAATTACATGTGTGCATGAACACAGTTACGTTGTGATTACGTAGTAATTTGTGACCAATTTGAATGATTAATCCATCTTACACCGTTCACTTTTCCATTAGCGGTCACTTGTTTACCCCGACTGTGACATTGTCCTAAAAATCCGATAGATCAATACACGCTCCTCGTGCTAGAAAATAAAGAAATTTAGTACACAAAATCAGTCATTGGTTGTCAAAACAAAAAAATGAGGATTACAAACGTATGCTTGGAAAGGGACATCGGAAAATGTACCATGGCAGGGAAATACCACGCCCATTGCCCGCTAATTGTAGCATTTACATACAGAAGTTCATGAATACATGCTCACTTAACATGCCTGGCATTCATTGGAGTCCTTCAAGGCAGTCACTCCCAATTACACCGAAATAATGCGTACATCCATATATACATACGAGAACATTTCAATATTGATATGCCAAAGAACACAAAGAATTTTGAATATAGCTTTCCAATTTCGGCAGTAGCACGTTGACGGTTGGCATTGATAAAGAATAATTACATTTTAATTGAGAAATTGTGTACCTCAGGCGTACATGAGGGTACCCCCATACATCCACATTTCTCCATCCACCGGCTCACACCGCACTCAACCAAATCATCGTCAACCTCTTCAACGAAACCAAAGGAATATGTTCAACATGAACAAAAAAAAAAAAGAAAAGAAAAGTAAAGTACCAATAATTCCACCCTGTGAAGTGGTGGATGTTTGAGGTACGGCCCCTATCGCACGCAAAGTTGTTCCCCAATGTTTCCGTCGTGGGTCCTACCCTGCCGTCACGCCACCCATCAACCCGTTATTTCAATGGATTAATTCAAGGTTTTCCATTCATTTGCTCATCGTTCTCCGTTGTACGGCACTGCACAATCAATGTATCCGTTCGTATCCCCTAACGTCAGGGCGCCTTAGAACTTTCACCCAACAAAGGATGGTACTAACATGCTTCATTAAAAAATGAAAAAAAAGAAGAAATTATACCTACACATAAATTGAAAACAAAATGACAGCAGGAGGTGAGTCGAAATGATTCCTGTGAAGTAAAAAAAAAAACATTGATTTGATTCAGGGAAAAATGTTCCATCGTCACAGGTCGGCATTATGTGACGAAGAACACACGTGGATGCGACACGAAATGACATGGAAGGCAAAGGCCATAAGTCACTTGGTAGCATGTCCCCGATGGTCATTGGAATATGACGGATAATTATTAGGTGTCGCCTCTGAGCACATGTCCAAAGTCTAAAATTAGCGTTGACAATGTTGTTTTCTTTAGTTCTGCTTGAACGAGAATGGGTTTCATTGCACACATGTGACAAAGCTCAGGAAGGTTTCGCTTTGAATAATTCAGGATCCTCACCTGAGGTCAGTTTATTACGGGAAGCTAATATTTAATTGAGTTGTGTGCTTTTAAAATAACTTGATTGCTACGTGGGAAACACCAACTTTGCCTGCATGTATGCATAAAATTATGAATGCCGCAGAATAAAGCTGGTGGATGGATAGTTTCTGTGTTTCCTATACTCCCCACTTTCTATTTTAACCGAACAGGCTGTTGTCCATGAACTGGTCAATGCCAGAACTTCACAAGCTGTCCGTACCAATTTTGCAGGGTTCAGATCATATGGAGGAAGAACTAAGCAGGAACTACACAAGCAACATAATTGCATGGATACCGGAGCATAAAGGCCTCGAGCTTTGAAGATAATGAATAGACTGTACAGTAAAAAGAAGGGCTAACCGTGTTTTTGTTGGATGAGTGCTTTTATTGGAACCATATCTAAGGAAGTGGGCACCGTAGCGTAGTGGGTAGATGCGTCGAGTCCTATGGTCGAAGTCTGGATACGATTCCTCAAAAAAACACTTTACCGCTTTATTACACCTTTATCGAGCTGCTGACAATGCTCAAAGAGTATAAATGCAAATAAATAAATTTCGCCGTTCGGAGTCGGCATTAAACTGTAGGTCCCCTTCACTCATGAGAGAGCAGTAGCACATACAACACGAGTTGTTGCTGAGAAGTTAGGTCCAGGTCCAGCTACAGTACGGACTGTAGCGCCACCAAGTAGTTTCACTCACTTTGGACGACGATGGAAGAATCTCGTCCCGCCGACTTAGACGAGGTCAAGATGGCAATATCGAAACTAAAGTCGAATACAGCTGCTGGACCGGACGGAGAGCGCGCGGAACTGTTTAAAGCAGCTGTGCGCGTGTACCAGCCCATCTGTAAAATATGGTCGGAGGAAAGCATCCCCACTGAGTGAAATCTCAGTGTCGTTTGCCCGATCCACAAGAAATGAGAAACCTTTGACAGCGCCAACTGTCGACGGATAAATCTCCTTAACGTCGCCTATAAGATCTTTTCTGCCATTCTGTGTGAACGCCTGAAAAATTTTTTTAACAACCTGATAGATCCTTATCAATGTGGTTTCAAGCCAGGGAAGTCCACCATCGATCAAATCTTCACACTGCGGCAGATCCTGGAGAAGACCCAAAATCAATCGACACACACCACCTATTCGTCGATTTCAAGACCGCGTATGATAGCGTGCATAAAGACGAGCTATAACGCCATGTTTAGTTTTGACATACCTACCAAACTCGTCAGATTGTGCAGGATGACGATGGAAAACACTCGCTGCTCCCTCAATATAATACTTAATAAGATCGTGCAAAGCTCACTGGATCTTCCAAAAGTCTGTTCAACTGCTAGCTTACGCGGATAGGTAGGTAATAGGGTCTCCTAGCGACCGGGTCGTGGCTCACTGAGACCAACAGTTGGGTCCATTGTGCCCTATGTGTGGGGGGGTGTACCCGTGAGACCTACACTTTTGCTGCTTATTAGAACCACCCCGATTGTTGTATATATCTCAAGAGGTGCTTCAACTCTATTTTATTCAGATCCTCCAGCTCGTCCTAGTGTTTGCAGCCTCCTTCCCCGTAGGGCTGGACAATCGCATAGCAGGTGGCAGACGGACTCTATTTCTTCCTCGTCCCGGCAACTTCTACAATAGTCCCTATGGGGGATGCCTAACCTACTGACATAGGTGCCTATCGGACAATGTCCAGTGAGAACTTCCACCACCTTCCGTATATCCTTGCGACTTAGGCTCATCATTGATAATAATTTTCTCCTGTTCAACATCGGCCATAGGGCTCTTGTTGTTGACCTAATGTCCAGATTCAGCTTACGAGGATGGTCGATTGGTCAAACACAGTGAGCCGTCAATGAAGCGTTTGCTGGAATTGAATCGTAAATCAGGGCAAAACATATATGCTGCCATCGATAAAGGACGCACAACATCAACGCCTAGGAAAGAGAGTCACACATGGCAGAAAAAAAATCGAGGTAGTCAAGGCTTTCGTCTACCTCGGCTCTGCAGTAAATAGGGACAACAACATTAGTACCGTAGTACGTAGAATTGCTCTTACCAACCGCTGTTTCTTTAGGCTCAAGGAGCAATTGATTAATGGAGCCATCTCTCGAAAGACAAAGTTGGCCTTATATAATTCGTTGATCATCCCAGTCCTACTCTATGGTGCAGAGACATAGACGTTATTAACAGCGGATGAGAAGCTCTTGATAGGTTGGAAAGAAAAGTTCTGCGCGCGATCTTTGGTCCTGTTTGACTTGAAGCCATCCGGAGGAGAAGATTCAACAACGAACTACACGGGTTGTACAGCGGCATGAGCTTAGTCACGCGTCTACGCATAGCACGCTTAAGATGGCTACACCAGATAGGGCGTATGGACATCACCTTTTCAATTTGTGATTAGCATTTGGTTGCACGTTTCTAAGAGACCGCTACAAAATGCAGATCTTCATGAAGACTCTTACCGGCAAAACAATTACACTCGAGGTAGAGTTATCTGATACTATTGAGAATGTCAAAGCCAATCCCACTAAGTCAACAACGTTTGATCTTCGCTAACAAGGAATTGAAAGATGGACGCACTCTGTCCGATTACAATATCCAAAAGAAATCGACACTTCATTTGGTGCTTCGTCTGCGTGGTGGTATCATTGAGCCATCTCTTCGTATCCTCGCACAAAAGTATACTCGTAACTGCGACAAGATGATCTGCCGCAAGTGCCACGCCGGGCTGCACCCAAGAGCCACCAATTGCTGCAAGAAGAAGTTAAAGTAGACGATTGGAATCAATAATTTTACGTTTTGCTGCAATATGGATATTGCTGTATGGATATTGAAATTCTTTTTGAAAAAAAAAAATAAAATTACTATCAATATGTGGCTTGCACATTTACAAAAAAAAAACACAACTCATGGCCCGAAGAGTCTTCGAATCCGAACCAATGGGACAACGCATCAGAGGACGTCCGCGTTATAGATGGCGCACACAAGTGCAGAAGAACATCAACCAACTTGGTGTGCGGAATTGAAGGCAACTAGCGAAATACCGTGCTGGAGAGGTTTGTTGGTCCACCTCGGACAAAGAAAAAGAAGATAATATTTCATTATTAACCAGTGTACGTTATTGCAAGACTCTTATAATTTTTGTATACAATTTACAGATTGTAAAAAAATGAAAACAAAGTCTTTATCTGGCCAAAAGCTATTAATTCGAGCAAATGGAAATAACTCAGTTTGCTGCGCTTGCGCATTTGCAATATCTCCGGTCAACTCATGCACAATCGGCCACAATTAAATAGGATTACTTACTTTATAAATTTTGTGTTCGTGTCGCCACTGCAGGCGGTATAATTATTCTTCGGGCGAAGTTAGTCACAAGCGTCTCACATCTCTATTAGCAATTGCAAACCGATATCCCTCATGCGATTACTACGAATTGGAATCGACATGCTGTCATTACGTTACGGTCAATAATAATTTGCCTAAACACATGCTAAGTTCCGTTCGATGGAGTAGTTCCAAAAATTGCATGTTATCCAATACCGACCCGAATGTAGAATGCCATTTTCAATTCCATCAAAGTTGCACATTCAGAGTGCATTACACGATTGCATTGGAAATGAAGAAAGGACTCTCGAGTCAGTCACTGTGATCGCATGCATGGCAATTGAGTGCTACTGAAGCTTTCCGTAGTGCCTTTTGTATTGTTTGGATTCTTCCTTGTAATGATTCCAAGAAGATTAACACAAATTGGCAGTTTCACCTTAGCCCAGTTCGGCCATTGGCACCAGCTCGGTCATGCAATTACGAATCGGGGGATGGGGGTGGTGACTTATACAATTCGTCGATGGTCTGCAGCTAACAATTGAACAGAAAAATGGGAAAGCTGTAGGCTGCACTTTTGTTAGACTACACCGATAATTAGCTGCATGCGATTCATTTATTAGTCGTCGGTCAATACCGGTGTTGTTGCCCGTCGGGACATGCATCAGACTACAATGGAGACACAATGGGTTCCCTTATGACTCTATCTGTGTTTAGTTGGGGAAAAATTGCCAGTGGCTTGGTTGAGACGGGATAAGGTTGTTGGTAGTAAAGGTTTGCAACTGTCAATTACAAGCAATAAAACGATAACAGCACAGTTTTAGGCGCGACGAAGCCTTCGTCGACATGGCCGCATGTTTTATTCAATGGCAATGCACTTAGCTGACGCTAAGCGAGGTCGTTGCTCATACACCAGACATACTAGAACAAGGAGAGAGTTAATGAACTGCAAACGATATGCAATGAAATTGTATTTTTGTGGTATGAATGCAGGTGACAAAGATATGGCATTAAAAAGTACAAACAGACAAAGGGTTTAACAAGGTACCCCTTCCAAACGTGGAAGGACATATGCACGTCATGCAGTTCTGACTTTGCGTGGCTAATATGTGTGTGCGTTTTGATAGTTCCTATGCACACCGTATAGGGATGACATTCAGAGCAATGAATTAATTGGATCGCTATCGTTTTGATATGGCATATGGAAGGCATATAAAAAGAACTTAGATATGTTAGGGCAGTGATTTTTATGAAGGCTGTTTTTCAGACTGGTATAAAATGCAGTGAAATCTCCTTTAGGCGAAGAACGAGGGTGGCAACGGTCTTGGCGGGATATGGGAGGTGTCCTTCCAAGGGATCATAAAACGTTTGCAAACTGAAACTTAAATCGGGAAAGTTTGCTCGTTTAAGGGGTCACTTTTAAGCATTGGTGGCAGTAACTTTATCTTGGTTTGCACATAATTTTATTGGAATAAGTCAACATCTTCAAATACTTTCAACGCAGGAACTTGCCAAAGATGATGGAGTAACGGTAAACGCACAAATCATTAGCTCCCATAGCTCTCCATACCATAATACATCCCCCGCCATGCTTAAGAATTGGTTTTAAACTTTTTACTTCGAAAGCTGTGTTAGCCTTCCGCCACACAAATCGACGACCGTCCACACCCTTGTAAGGCTCATAGAGTTCACGGTTGTGTTTTCTGCTCTATTCGCCTTCCTCGCAGACAGGACCAAAATATCCGACGTAAAATGTTTCTTTCGAACGGATCAAGAATTAGTTCTACAGTCTTGCTTATCGTCCAGCTTTCGGCTCCATATATAGGCTGACAGGATTAGGGTTTGGTAGAGCATCCAAGTCCCTTAGAGGTAGGTAGAGCTCCCTTGATCCCTTGAGTTGAATGGCGTCGTAGTTCAACCATATTTGTGACTTTTGTGAACTAGACAGCTGCAGTATACAAACCGTATACAAATGTCAAGCCATCCTTAATCTCAACAACCAATTTTGTGTCAAAAATCGTCATGAGCGACGGGGGCATTTCCACCTAAGCGGTTACGTCAATAAATAAAATCGTAATTTCTGGGGCACGCGTGTGATGCACGTAGAGCCGTTACATCCACTCAAAGGCACTGCTACTGCTGCGACGTTCACGCGGGAGGAGTGATTGGGTCGTATTTTGTTGTGATCTTGTGTAATTTTGCGCCACCTGTGGAATCGCACTATCTTCGAATCTCCGGGATCCCAAATTCGGCCTTCGCATCGAATAGTTTCTTGCGATGAACGCTGTTGTATACGACTTTAAAAAATAAATCAATACCGAAGAGGTGCGTATCGATTTGAAACTCTCTAGTCTTTTCCAGGATTTGACAAAGTGTGATACTAGATCTATAGTGGATTTGTCGGGAAGGAAACACGTATCAGTATGTGGTGATTAGAGTGGTGCAATTGGGCTTTAGACGTTCACATCAATGTCCATTTACATAGTCGATGAGCACTTTCTCACACGGACAATTTCCTAGAAGGAACACCTCATTCACAGAACCGATTGTGGTTGATCGGAGAACCACTTTATAATCTATAGTGGCGATTGAGCCAGTGGACAATTGTCACTTGTCCAAGAATTATCTTTAGGAACTCGAAGTGCATGTAAACTGGCGGTCATCAGTGAACCGTATGCTCATATGAGTCTATATAGCACTTACCCTTACAAATTTCATTATCAGCTAGCAGAGTTAATTAAGTGGAGTGGTCGTAGAAGGCTATTTGCACGTCATCACGTTAAAGTCAAGGTTAATGAGCTTCAAGTGGTTTCCACAGATGTTCTTAAAGTCGGATTTAGAATATTGACAGATATCTGCAGAGGGCAGGACAAGTCACAATCAATGGGTGCCAAGTCTGAATTATGAGATGTATTCACCACTCAACTACACTTTCTCAATTTCTGAAATGACATCAGAATATGTTTTACATATTTACGTTACGTTATATGTATGTTAGTTATCGTTTCCTATCAGATTCGTATCATTTTAAGTTTCAATTGTCAGATATTGTCTCAAGTCTGCCTATATTATCACCTGCTCATATGGAATACCTCAAGATGGACGTTTCATTTCAAAGTCCCTCACACAGTGATTGACACTATGGTAGGTGGCTTTACAGGACACTGCCTCGTAAGGTCACATGCCAGAAGATTTTGGTTCCTAACCATTGACTACTGCAGACACTGAAGAAGGAGTAGAGAAGCTACCATCATGTTGCCACTGTATTTAAACCTGAATTTATGACTTTCTCAAAACTCTCACTCAATATGTTATCCAGCTCTCAAAGACTGCCCTAAACTTCTTTGTATCAATAACTTGCAGTTTATGTCTAAGGAATTAACAAGTCAAGACGAATTTATAAGCCAGCACCAGTGAAGGTTTGTCTTCCTACAATCGATAGGAGTCCTTTCTGGAAAGCCATTTCCCCATCCCCATCCATACATCTATGACACTTTCTTGCTATGAAATCCTTCTCCTTTCTTATTCATGAAGCACGCCCATAAATCATATCAATGGATTGATCACACAACCAAAATGTAATGCGAAGTTGGTACATCTCTGGAACAGATGTTCTACACATGGCCACAAAACTGTGTCAAGTACTTGCAGACGAGTGTGTGCCGTATTCGCTTGCATCTCGGAGCAGTGATTTGACACTTCCAATGCACAGCACTACATCACAATCAAGCCCGCATGCCCAAAATGATTTATAATCCGATAATAGAGCTTGATATGTCGCAATGTTGATTGATGCGATGCAATGTTGTAAGGAAGTGATAACTTAAAGGATTTAAATAAAAATATTCACATTCTCGAATAGACACCGGGCATGGTGCGCTTGTGGTGGTAATTTATCGATGTCCTTTGTTAGATATATTGTTCTCCAGGGAGCAGGAAAGGCACGCTACCCAAACCAAGAACGCTGCGAAAACTAACACGCATGAGGAATTGCAAAATTTACAACTCAACCGTAGAATCGCTTCGAAAGGTGAACATGTGGGAGTGGGTGGCGCTGCCGAGGAGATACTTATACATTCGCAACCCAAACTCTTGATATGAATGTTCGCCAAGGAACGAGACCAACTGTCTACCTTTTGGCATTTTCCTTTGTTCTAACGTGGTAAGACGAAAACGAAATTTCCTTCGATTTGCTTAAGAGCATCCCATGGGAGCAGTTTTAAAAGTGTTTGAGGCTCATAAATTGAGTTCCTTCTTCGAAATTACGGAATAATCTCTGTCAAAATGGCAGCTGTGACGGCATGCGGTATGGGAAAGGGTGCATGTTGTATCTGTGGATATCCGTGGTAGGGAATTCAAACTAATTGTAGTGAAATAATCGTAAATTTATGGTCGGAAAACGTTGATGGGATGGAGATATGTTTCCAATTAAATGGAAATGCATTGTAGCAGGAAGCGGATATTAAGCGAAGTGTTAGGCGTTCGGATTATGGGATTAACAATCCGTGCTATGATATATGCACGTTAACCAGTGTTATTTTAATAGATGGCGCGAAATGTGTATATTTTATCTTTTATCTTTTTTCGCGTAAATTTAGCTAGTTTAAGTGGTTTTTGAAGAGCAAACAGAAAGGATGAATATGGACCATAGACCGTTAGGAAGGTCTAATGGGAGGCATACAAAATGTGCAATGTTTTGGATCAGCTTATTTATCGATATGTCCTGTAATTTTTCGGAGAGTTTGTGTGTGCTAGCGAGTTTGGCTGAGTTTGTAAAATGTGAAGCAAGTTCGCAAATTTTTAAAATTTTTTTTGAGTTAATATTGATGTCAGTGAAGCCAAAGTTGCAACCGCCATTGTGATCTGAAAAATACACAGCTTTCTGCGGTTTTTGGACAAAAACTGTTATAAGGCTTTACTTAATAATAATAATAATAATAATAATAATAATAATAATAATAATAATAATAATAATAGTAATAATAATAATAATAATAATAATAATAATAATGGCGGCGCTACAGTCCGAGGTGAACCTGGGCCTAGCTTCTCAGCAACCACTCGTGTTGTGCGTGCTATTGTTCTCTCACGAGTGGAGGGGACGTACGGTTTAATGCCGACTCCGAACGGCGAGTTTGAGAAGCTTTTTATAGACAGTTATACTCTTGGAGCATTGTCAGTGACTCGAAAGAGGTGGAGAAATGTTTGGTATTTTTTCGGGAATCGAACCGACAACATCGAGCGTAGGAGTCGACGCACCTACTCACTACGCCAAGGCGCCCACTTAAGAGTATCGAAATGTTATCGGCAATGGCGCCTGGTACTCGTCTTCGATTTTTAGTTTCTGAAAGTGCGTGAAGCTGCCAAGTGTATTGGTTTCAGCAAGATGCTGCCACACGCTGGCGAGAGTGATAGAGAATGAAGACATCTCACCTCCAGTCGAAGAAGTGGCTCGCACGCCCAATATTGAAGAAGTCGGCACAGCTGAAAAGCAGCAAAGTCGGAACCTTAAATGATTTGCCATTACCGTTTAAAACCTGCACTGGATTTCGGCAAGAAACTACACTGTCGTGTGATTTCTTTAATTTATTTCTCAAGAAAAGACAAAACAAGCTGTCACAATCGACAGCTACAATTTTGAGGTAGTTAAGGAGTTTGCATACCTCGGGGCAAATGTGAACTCCACAAACGACATCTTGGTAGAGATGTAGCATTTTACGTCGGATATTTGGTCCTGTCTGTAAGGAAGGCGTATGGATGATAAGACACAACCGCGATCTCAAACTCAGACCCCCTACGGGTAGCAGGACTGAAAAAATTGTAAGTAAGTATAAGACGAAAAACGACTGGATGGCGCAGTTGGTTAAGTGCCTGCCCCAAGTTCGAGGGGTCCCAGGTTCGAATCCCCAGTGAAATCAAATCTGGTCCAGTCACCATTTGCCGTTGGGATCAAATTAACGGCACTGGAGTAGGTTGCTACCTGGCAGTACAATGGACCAGATTTGAATCTGAGTGCTCCAGTAGTGCTTCAAAAATCGTTCGGAAAAAAAAGTATAGGACGATTTTAATTTCAGCAACTTCGCAACGCGCTTCTCCAGCCTAAAGGTCTGCAGTGCGATGTACATTCATGTACGTATTGATAAAGATGATTTTTTACTGATTACATAACCGCCCCCTCCGATGGATCTGCTCTGCTGAACACCATTAAGTGATCTTCTTCTAAATTGTTACGTCAATTGTGGGCACAATAATATTTGCATACTGAAGACAAAGATTATGCATTACTAGACTATGTGAAAGCAATTTTTGGCTTGCATTTCCAATCAAAGAAATTTCAACTAAGACGATGAAAAGGAAAGAATAGCTTACCATCAAGTTTTTCTTCCTTCTTTTTAAATTTGAACTGAATGGTAGTCAGTCTGCTATCAGGATTTATTTAAAAGTTCCTAAATCAATACTTTTTCGACGGTGCTTTTTTCCATCAGGTAAGCACCAGATCAACATCTAGTATTTACAGTACAAAAGTCCCTCCTTCACTAAATCAATCTGCGAAAATGTCAACAAAACTATCCCACCCCATGGCGTTCCACTTTAAACTTTCTTTTATCCAACTCAAGAAACAGTTCCATCGATCCAAATCAGAATCCCCTCTGGAATACTCCCCAAACACGGCATTTACCCTTGCATCCTTTCACTATTCAAATAACAATAAAATCTCAAATGTCGCATCATTGTCAGGAATCAAAATGAATATTTACACACTGAAATTAAATTAAAACTCGAAACTTGTCGCAGAAAAGGATAATATCAAAATAATTCACTCATTCACCCATTCACCCTCTTTGCCCTTTTTTCTCCCCGATTCGCAACTAGATAGAGTATACATCACCCAGGCATCCTTTGGCCCCATCGTCGTAGAGCGTTTGAGTTACGCTAACAAAATTATTGTCAGAAGCAAATCAGTCTTGTCTAACTGGTAAAGTAAACACGAGGTGGGGCTGCAGCGGAAAGCAACGAACACGAACGAGAAACTTCAAAAGGATCCGAGTTTTTTCCCTCCTTTCTACGCCACTAAGAGTTCCCCTGCAGTGAATGACAAAACCCGTCTGCGTACCGGTGGATATGATAGGATAAATTCCTAATTTCTATCTCTTCTTGGATTATTTATCACGTATTTTGATTTGATGTTGTTATTTGTCAAATACTCGTAGAACGCGAATTTAAAGAATTTCTGTTTATCTTCCTTTTTTGTGCATTCCCTTTTTTTTGCTCTTCGAGGAATAATCAGAAAAAGGTTGTACCACCCCAAATCAAGAGGAGAAAATCACTTCTGGTCCTAAAATAAATCAGATATTGGTAAACACGAAGGAGGACAAATTCAGTCAAGGGAAAAAGATTCTCAATTCGTCCTTGACTCAACTCATCCTAACGAATTTCCGTTTGGACCAGAGGGCCGATGCTACAAATTCAAGTTACAATCGAGTAGGTTTCACCGATTGAAGTGAAACATCTGTAAGGACAGCCCCTCGCAGGGGTAAATCACTCATGCAAATAGAAATCCTTTTGCTGTTTGACATCTTAATGCAACGAAATTACAAAAGTCTGAGGGATTTAAAAGGAGACAGGAATGTCTTAAGGTTTTCTAGAGAATCGCACCTGAGTCAATTTCATTTTCAGTTTATGGCCGCCACTTGGGCAAGCCGGATTTGGGGCGAAGTGAGGCCATGAGACTTCGTCGGCGGCGGCGGCATGAAACTTGTCCCAACAACACTCGGCTAAATAAACGAATCACCTCTGGACATTGAAAACATTTTCGTGATAATTGCTTTAAAACTCGTCCGTCCTGTTCGAACATCTGGCAGGATGAGAAGACTGCGAGTTGAAAGCGAAACAACTAACGTTCATAATAATGTAAGAAAGGAAGAAAAATCAGAGAGATGGAAATCCCTCAACAAAAGAAGAAGAAGTAGCATAAGGACAAATTGTGCGGATCCTGCGAAGTGCTACAGAATTTTGCTGCCTTCGGGGCGAGCGCATTCCCCGAGTGCGGCATAGTGAACAAAGTCTTGTCAAGGATCTTGTTAGATAGAACTTTCCTCGCTCTCCTGTCCCGAGTGTAGCCTACACATGCTGCGGGGGTTGGCCGGGTGTTGGTGGCGGTACTTTGTTCCTTTGTAGTGATAATTAAGTCTTCTTTGCCCCACGAAAATCCTTTTAGCATCCTTTTTTTTCTCCTCTCTTGTTTTCGTGCTGTAAGATAGTTGTGTTCCCTCGATTAGTCCCATTTGAAGGATGGCGATGACGATGATGATGATGGCGATGATAATTTACAAAGGCGCACTGAGAAACATTGACAGACGGAGAGGAGAATTCAGCCCACGGCTACAGTTGTCTGTGTAATTGTCAGAAATAACGTTGCTAATTCGCAATACGACTTGGTGGAAAATTCTGTCTGTGATTGGTTGGATCGCTTTCAGAAGGAAGCTACGAGCTTGTGACGGTAGTGTGTGCACAGATTTGTCTGGTGTGTTAATCAATTTTGTGTGCGAATATGTTTAGTTTACACGAGACGTGATACGTCTCGAGGGTATTCCTTACTTTGATGGGTTGTTGTTCATAAATGCGATTAATTCAAACAATCCTTCACAATTATTGCGATAATGATGTTCATATGCAGTTCCCTGGGGAAGAATGCGTTTGTGAATAATGAAGGCGCAACAATAGAAAATGAGGTAAGTACGAGGTACATTGTTTTTCGAAAAGCCTTGTTAAGGCGTACACACATTTTCTGGGAGCACCACCTTATGTTCTAGGATCTGCTTTAAGAAATATATTAGGAAATTTAAAACAGAATGCATAACGATGTGGTGTAGGGGTTTTTAAGTAGATATGACTTAGGGAAGACTCGAAAAGCGCTGTGGTGCACCGTTCTGATGCTACTAAACTCATGTACCTAATTGAACAAATTATGTTAATCCTGGTTATGAATATTTGAGGCACACTAAGGTAGTGCCGGGCGCCGTGGCTGTGTGGGTTCGTGCGTCGATCCATGCGCATTAGACTTTAACAGTCTAGGTTCGAATCCAAGTTCAGACAAACAATTCTTCAAAAAAAAAATTGTTCACGGTTCCACCTCTTTCGAGTTACTGACAATATTCAAAGAGTATAACTGTCTAGAAAAAGCTTCTCAATCTTGCCGTTCGGAGTCGGCATTAAACTGTAGGTCCCCTCCACTCGTGAAAGAACAATAGCACGCACAACACAAGTGGTTGCTGAGAAGCTAGACCCAGGTCCACCTCGGACTGTAGTGCCGCCATTATTATTATTATTAAGGTTATGCTTCGTCGAATCGACGAAGTCCATCTTTAGACGTACTTTTTCTAGTAGCTTCATGTCTAATTTGTAAGTAAAACTCTCGAACGTATTTTCTAAAGAACAAATTGTACGAGAGCTGTTCGATAAGTCAGTGATTTTGAAAAAAAATTTCTCAAATTTGAATTTATTTTTCAACGTAGTTTCCTTTCAACATGATACACTTTTTCAAAAGATATTCCAACTTTTTTTGCCCTTTCGAAAAAAGTGACACTGACAGCTGTCAGTGAGTAATCATTAGAGTTGTACCGAATAGTGATTAGGCCGGATACCGGATACCGAATATTCCAACAAGCTTCACTTATATCTCAAGTCATCATCATCAATCCTTCGCAAATCTGATTTGTCTAATAGGTTAAAGAGCATCGAATAATTAAGAATGGATTCTGTTTTTTGTCACTTTCAGAAGAGTCTGGTTTTTCAGTCTTGATTCGTGTTAGAGTGCACTGGTTCATCACCAAAACGCGGTGAAATTTGGTAAATTGATTATTTCCTCTGACAGATATTTTCTCTTTTAAAGACTGAATAAGTTAAATGGATTCAAGGAATTCAGAAGATAAGATAAATTGAATGAGAGGTAATCAATAAAAGTGTAACACTGAGAATAATCCAGTAGATTCTATAATCTCTTAATGCAAAAACAAATTGGATAAGAAATATTTATATTCACACAGAGGTGGTTATTGAGAAGGCAAGATCGACATCATCATATGTGTGGGCAAAATTATACTAAGAACTCATGTTTTTCCCTAGAAAACTCGGGCACGTGCCCCAAAGTCGAGTTAGTCTTTCAGACTAATTTCCAATTCTCAGTGTCATTTTACATTACATTTGCTTTGAGAACAGACAATAGATATCGTATTTCCCTTTCATTCTCATGGAAATACATCAAATTTTACAAAAATGGTGTAAATTTTGTAAATTGCCACGATATTTGCACCTCGTTACCTTGAACAGCAACAGGAAACGTGTAAGTTCATTTGTGTAACTTTCCCTGTCCGCACGCAACATGTTTCATTTATTAATTATGTTCAAATATTATACTTCAGATTGATTTGTATCTTAAGCAAATATTGCTTCGATATCATTTTATATGAGTCAATTTAATTTGACTCATAATAAGTGTTTATTTTTTTTATTTCTGTGGCATTCCATCTTCTTATTTATTTTGCAGATTTTAATTTCCCCTCTCCATTTTGTTGCGAAGGAGGGAATCAGAAGAAAAAAAAATCGAAGAGGCAACAAGAAAAGAAAAATAAAGAAAAACATTAAGGAAAAGAAAAACCCACAAATACTGTACAAACATCGCCTGTGGCGAAACCATGTAAGGTTTCCAGCTTTCCTTCCTGACGGCACAGATTAGGTGCGCACTCCTCAAATCATCTTGTGCAAGTAAACAAACTGTTGCAAATTGAATTCTCGTATTCAGTGGGCGGTGCGGTGCCGCACCAACAACATTATCCAGCAAAAAAATAAAACTCAGTAAACAGTACTCCTTAACTGTTGGCAACACTGTAATCAGTAAAATATGCACGTCGTACACTGTGGTAAATTGAATGTTTGTTTATTTTTTTTGCTGTTGCTGTTTTTTTTTCTGGTTCATCGTTGGCTTTAATATACTTATTTTCGTTCAGTTAGAATGTGAGAAGAATGGCTAATTCATGTTTAAGGAACTACGTACACTCTTAATCAAAAAAGAAACGCTTTGAGCCACAATTTATTTTTGGAATGTGTAATTTTTTCTTCTGTCAAACGATGAAGTTCTCGAAAGTACCGTCAATATCGCACTTATGCATGAACTTTTTGAAACTAAGAGAGAGAGGAGGTTATTTATTCCAAAAGTTGGTAAATGCCACAAAATGTGTGTTTTGAGTGGCCTTGCTTGTGATGTGTAAGAAAATTAGCACATAATTTGAATGGTTGCTGGAAAAATGTGCTGTTCTGAGGAATGCCAAAGGACAATTTATGATATTTATTCGGCGCCGTGGCGTAGTGGGTAAGTGCGTCGACTCCTACGCTCGATGTTGTCGAAAAAAACAATTAAATTTTTTTTTACGGCTCCACCCCTTTCGAGTCACTGACAATGCTCAAAGAGTAAAACTGTCTAGAAAAAGCTTCTCAATCCCGCCATACGGAGTCTGCATTAAACTGTAGGTCCCCTCCACTCGTGAAAGACCAATAGCACGCACAATACGAGTGGTTGCTGAGAAGCTAGGCCCAGGTCCACCTCGGACTGTAGCGCCGCCATTATTATTATTATTATTATTGGGCAGCTCAAATTCAACGATTGGATGTCTATTTTTCTCTCCTTTTTTGTGACGTTGCAGTCCGGGGTGGACGTGGGACTCAACCCACAAACCCCGCCAGCTAGCATGATCTTTTGCTAGTTGTCGCCAATCGCGCACATCAAGTTGGTTGATGTAGACGTGGACGCCCTCTGTTGCATTATCCCACTGGTTCAGAGTCTATTTTCCTCCCCTGCCTTTTTAATTTCGGTTTTTTTTTTTTTGAGTTTTTGAGCCATTTTACTGGAGCACTCAAACTCGAAACTACTCCATTGTACTGCCAGGTAGCAACCTACTTCAGAGCCGTTAATTTGATCCCAATGGCAAATGGTGACTGAACCAGGTTCGATTTCACTGGGATTCGAGCCGAGGACCGTTCTAACTTGGGGCAGGCGCTTAACCAACTGCGCCATCCAGTCGCTTTCGCGGTTGGTACAGCCAATCAAGATTGATTTGAACGCTACCTGGAGTAGATTGCTACCTGGCAGTACAATGAACCAGTTTTGAGTCTGAGTGCTCCAGTAGTGTTTCAAAAATTCTCCGAAAAAAAAAAAAAAATACCAACAGCGACATAGCAATAATGTCAGATTGTCAAGCTGCTATCATGGCACTAGACTCCTACTTCATCAAATCCAAGCTCGTGTGGGAATGCCTACAGAAGCTTAAAGGGCTGAGTAGGAGAAACAAAGGGGTTATGACCTGTATGTGCTCCAACTAGCATGCTTAGCAATCTTTTGTTGTACTGATGTCCTGGTGATTACACAGGTATCCAAAGATTGCCACCCGAAGTTTTCCAACTTGGGATTCTTGTCGTCTACTTCTTCCCTTATGACAGAGAGTGGGGTATCAATCCCCGGAATTGATGTAGATAATTCCATTTCGGGCCTTTCCTGGCTAATCAGCTATCTCATTGCCTGAGATGGCCCTAAGCCCTGGAACCCATCAAAAATTAATCCGGTCATGTGAACCGATCCACAAGAAAGGAGACCCCTTTGACTGCGCCAACTATCGAGGGATAAGTCTCCTTAACATCGCCTATAAGATCTCTGCAGTTTTGTGTGAACGCCTGAAACCATTTGTGAACAAACAGATAGGTCCTTATCAGTGTGGTTTTAGGCCAGGAAAGTCCACCATAGATCAAATTTTCACACTGCGGCAGATCCTTGAGAAGACCCAAGAAATGCAGATCGACACACACCACCTATTTGTCGATTTCAAGGCCGCATATGACACCGTGCATAGAGAAGAGCTATACAGCGCCATGTCTAGTTTTTACATTCCTGCCAAACTCGTCAGACTGAGCAGGATGACGATGGAGAACTCTCGCTGCTCCATCAAGGTCGGTAACGAACTCACCGACACCTTCAATATCAAAAAAGGTTTTAGACAAGGCGACGCGCTGTCATGTGATATCTTTAACATCGTTCTTGAGAAGATCGTGCAAAACTCACTGGCCAACACAAGAGGCTCGATCTTCCAAAAGTTGAGTAGTAGAGCCCTCTCTCGGACGACCAAGATGACTTTGTATAAGACCTTGATTATCCCAGTCCTGCTGTATGGCGCAGAGGCATGGACAATATCCCAAGCGGATGAACAGTGTCTTGGTCTTTTCGAGAGAAAAGTTCTGCGCGCGATCTTTGGTCATGTTTGCGTTGATGGCATTTGGAGGAGAAGTATGGGCTGTGCAGCGACATGAGTCTAGCCAGGCGTCTACGGATCCAACGCCTAAGATGGCTAGGCCATGTAGAGCGTATGGACAACTTAGCTCCGGCCCGAAGAGTCTTCGACTCTGAGCCTGTGGGACAACGCAACAGAGGATGTCCACGTACAAGGTAGCGCACACAAGTCGAGGGGGACCTCGGCCGGCTTGGTGTGCGAAACTGGAGACAGCTGGCCAGTGATCGTGCGGGCTGGAGACGCATGTTGAGTTAGGCCCAGGTCCATCTCGGACTGTAGCTGTATTGAGGAAAAAATATCTGTATCTATATCCTTCTCTGGATCTAGTGAGACATGTCAGTTTTATTTTTAATAATAATAATAATGGCGGCGGTACAGCCCGAGGTGGACCTGGGCCTAGTTTCTCAGCAACCACTCGTGTTGTACGTGCTATTGTTCTCCCTCGACTGGAGGTGACCTAAAGTTTAAGGCCGACTCGGAACGGCGAAATTGAGAAGCTTTTTCTAGACAGTTATACTCTTTGAATATTGTCAGTAACTCGAAAGAGGTGGAACCGTGAACAATTTTTTTTGAAGAATTGTTTGTCTGAACCTCGATTTGAACCTAGACTGTGAAAGTCTAGTGCGTATGGGTCGACGCACAAATCCACACGGCCACGGCGCCCAGTTTTATTTTTACCATGACGAAAACAAACGAGCTAAAAATGCAACGTCATAAGCAACAAAAACAACTGTGTGTTTGTTTGGGTAGGAAAACTGTGCTATCTGATTTCATATATCCAATCAAAAATCACATAAGATAAACAAATCATTTTCAATTGGTTATGAATCTATGTACTTCGATATGTAGTTCACATTTCAATTAACTCCCTTTACCTCTACAACTCTTGTATCAATTTAGACTTAATTAAATCGTCTCTAATTATGTTTTGGTCACATTTAAAACCATTACATGCCCCAAAATATCATTCACAATTCCCCAGTAACACATTTTCTCGAAATTCGTTTACACAAGCTCCTACAATCGCAGCTGACTTCTCCTAAAACCCATTTCATTCATTAATGACATGCAAATAGCTTCCGGATACCACAATAGTACCTACTCCCATTTTACATTGCATCATCAGCATTTTGCTGGCTTAAGAGCCTTAGTTTGTGTACCAAATAATTATGACTAATTGGATTTGTTGATACTGCTAAACTTTGGGTCCATTCAATTCGTTGAATTCGAAAAAGAAAAGAAGGGGAAAGTAGGAAAGTTTATAACTGCCTCATTAAGGCTCGCAAAAATGAAATCTAATTTCGGGGTAAAATTAGGAATTTTTTAGTTTTTTTTATGTGTAGACATGTACTGCTGTGCTATGGGAGCTCTATTACGAGCCATCTAACTGTAATCAAAGATGGTTATTGTAAAAAAAGGATTGCGATGTGAAAAAATGTAATTACGGCAGTGGAATCCCTATTTTAGTTTTGTTTTGTTTATAGAACGGTATACGCTTCGAGAATTTGGTGGAACCTTTCTTCGTTATTCACATTAAATACATTCATCAGTGGAAAGGCAGTTCTTTAGGCAGTTATTGTTTGGGTCCGGATGGCAAGATGATTGATGCACGTGGTAATTTGCAACCCTACTCCACGACTTTCCGCTTACGCCAATCAGCCTTCCACGCTCCAAATCTTACATTCATCAGTTTCTTAAATTGAATCTTAGTTCACAATAAGACATTCTGTAGGAAAAAATACGGTCCATAATTCTCCAAATGGGTCTCATACAAATGGATGGAATAATGCTATGATTCAAAAATTTCTCGTACAGGTCCTTGACTGGATGTCATTACTCCCCTCTTAATGTTTAATATGATTCTTTGAAATTTTTCTACATTCGATTACATACATAATTCAAAAACATGGAGATTTAAGTTTAATTAAAGCGGATTATTATTGCGAATCAAATTGAGCGCTTCCCACCCCTTCGAAAGTGACTACGACTATAAATAAAAATGTCACCCTAACGTCAATGTAAATTTTATCCACCGGTTACGATTCAATACCCACTGTCATATACGACGCAAGTTACAGTGAATTTGTCACACGTTAAGAAAGGGTGGATGACAGCTGTGTATCTAATCACGGCAACAGAACCCACTTAGCATGACGCTGGCAATTTTAGGAAATCGTTGCACCGAATAGTGAAGACTGATGCGAAACAATCAGACTCGACAAAGCGAAACTGTACCTGTACCTTAGTTACACAAGGGGATACAGGGTACAATCCAAAAAAGGCGGTAAATTACATATTTTGAGGAACTGGAAAATGAGCAGATATAAAAGAGGCCCCATTCGTCTTTCCGGATTGTTCATCTTTTCAAGGAACGGAATTTAGTTAAAAACATAACGTATAGACGTACATAAAAACATTGCATACATACTCGTATGTCAAAATTACAAATTCTTTTATTTTTAAAGAATAAGAAAAATGTCAAAAAATAAAAAAGTACGTTTCATAAGGGGTACAAAATAGACATATTTATGCTCTGTAGTAGACTGTCGCCCGTAAGAAAGATGAAAAAAAAAGGTTCATCTTTCCGAACTGTTCATGTTTTCGAGACTCTACTGTATTTTCTATAATCTCCTCCGTTTAATTCAATGCAACAATAAAATAGCGGCCTTTATTACTTCTTCGTTAATCTGAACAATACTCCCCCGCCAACAGTATGTTGTCTTTATTAACTTCGTGGAGCAGAGACATGACTGATCCTAGAAAGTTCAGTTCCGTTGGTTTTCCGATTTTCAATAAGCCGTGTCGGAATCGGACGCCTAAAACTATACCTCATTTTTATTCGTTTTCAAAGTTGAGTGCGCGCACGTTTTATGGTTCCGTCTACAAAAACGGAACCTTTACAATTTCGGTCCGTCCGTCCGTCGTGTCTATCACACTTTTTTATCTCCGAAGTTTATAAAGATATCGGCATGAAATTTTGGAATTAGGTACTTCAGGCCTAGATGTCATTGCCCATGCACCCAAATTTAAAAAATGGGGCCATTTGAGGGTTGCTCCAATACAGGTGAAGTTGCCATTGATTTTGAAACATTGTCGCACCCCATCGAGTTATATATCAATCGACAGCAACCACTCGTATTGTGCATATTATTCTTCTCCCACGAGCGGAGGGGACCTTTAGTTTAATGCCGACTCCGAATGGCGAGATTGAGAAGCTTTTTCTATACTCTTTGAGCATAGTCAGTGACTCGAAAGGGATGGAACTGAGAACAATTTTTTCTTGAAAAATTGTTTGTCAGGACTGGGATTTGAACCTTGACTTGAAATTCTCGTGCGCATGGGTCGACGTACAAGCCCACACGGTTACGGCGCCCACAAAAACAATCAGATAAGTGATGAAATAATCGAAAAGTTGAGAAAGCAACTTCTTCTTTCTCTTCGTGTGGCGCTACAGTCCGGAGTGGACCTGGGCCTAAACCAACAAATCTCGCTAGATAGCACGGTCTCTAGCTAACTCCCTCCAATTCCGCACAATAAGTTGGTTGAGCTCCTTCTACACTTGTGTGCGCCATCTATAATTAGGACGTCCTCTCTTGCGTTGTCCCAATGACTCGAATTCAAAAGCCTTCGGGCCGGAGCTGTTTTGTCCATATGCTCTACATGGCCTAGCCATCTTAAGCGTGTTATCCGTAGATTTTTGACTAGGCAAATGCCGCCGTTCTTTGTTGAATCTTCTTCCCTAGACGCCATCAACTCAAATAGGACCAAAGGTCGCACGCAAAGGTAGCCTTAAACGGCGAACATGCTCGCCGAACTTGCTCGTGCTCGCCGCATTTTCGTCGTGTATGGGCTGGTTCGGGAGCCGCTCGCTGTTGGCGAAAAATTTCGATTTTGTCGTGTTCGTTGGCTTTGATGTTCGCCGTGTAGGGCCATGTTCGCGAGTAAACTTCATTTTTGCTGTGAACGTCGCCGAGTGCATATCGCGGATTAAGCACAATGTTAACAGTCAGCCACGATATTATCGAGGAATTCACCACTTGCGCTTCCCTATCACACATGTTGACGGTTTGAAGAAACAACACGAAATGAATGTTCGCCAAATGTGTTCGCCGTGTAGGGGAAAACGCAAAGGAGCAAGTTCGGCGAGCATGTTCGTCGTTTAAGGCTACCTTAAGTGATCAGGATTTCATTACTTGATACAGTAGATTCCCTACATTAAAACCCAGATAGTTAACGAAAGGAATCAACGAAATATGCAAGAGAAATGCATCGTCAATATTCACGTATCTCCGAAAATGCTTTTTCGGAGATATTATTATCTCTAATCACTAGCTAGAATTATTAATTTTACATCCCAAGACATTAGAACTATTTAAATAATATACTCACTAATAAGCGACTCCTTTGTCAAGCGAATCTATGAGCCTTACCCACGTCATCACGATATGCTGACACAACGTTGATCAGGATTCAGCAATCAAATACTCATATGAATGGACCTATACCTTTCTAGAAATTAATAATAATTCATATTCAAGAAATAAAACAAGCTTTTTTTCAAGGAATCTTATCACATTTATTGACATTTTCTTAGTTAAAAGTGTTTGTTTTTTTTTCTCGTTTTAGTTTGATTTTTTTTTGTGTTCTGCTTAACATCCCATTTATTAATTCGTATTATATTTTAAAATTTGTTTACCCCGTTTTTTTATGAAACTTACTCGGTTCGTAATGTATCTGGTTTTGTTTTAAAATAATAGTTTAATACATTTCTGTTTTAACTACTTAATCGCTCACGTTTCACTTCTTCTTCATTTATTTGTTTTTTTTTTTTTTACTTTTTTTGTTTCTTAGAAAACTTCCATCATGTGATTGTCATACAAAACATTTCACATTAGATTTAATATATTACAATTATATACTCGTATATATGTATATGTGTCTATATATATATACTTTTCTTTTTGTTTTTGCTACACACATTCAAAAGGCCGTTCACAACATGTTTTTTTTCACTTATTTCATTTTACTTTTGTTAGAATTTATGTTGATTCACACAAATCTTTATTGACCTCATGCACACCCACCTCAAGTTGAACAGCAGTTATCTTAAAATTGTTAAAAAAAATGTTTTCTTATTTATTAAATATGTTTTTTTTTAATATTTAATATCTTTTACACATTTAGCGCCTAGAAAAAAAGGTAATATTATTTTTTTCTTGTCATTTTTAAATGATTAGATTTTCTTTTCTGTTGTTGTTGCTTTCTTTTTTTAAGTAAAAAAAGTGTTGTGTTTTATTATTTAGTTTATTTAAGTTTAAGACCCGATTCTTATCTTTCGTTTTTTTTTTTCTGAAGGTTGTCGTTGATGGGGTTTTCGAACCAAAGAAGTTACAAATAGAAGAAATATTTAATTGGAAAAATAGCGAATTCAACTTGTGATCGAAATTGAATGGAAAAATAAATTGGTTTTAAAACTAAAGCCTCAGTACCAACAAATGCGCAGTGCGCCAGGGATTTCATAATTCGATACTTTCAAGTTTGACATACTCTCATATTTAACCGTTTGCCTTTTTGGACGGATAAGTTCATTTTTCCCATAGTGTTTGCGTATCGAATTTCAAACTAAATGCACCTTTGCCAGTAGCTTGCCATGAAACATAAAAGATATTCCAATTAAGTCAACAAATGCTCTAGTTTCCTGTACTCAGAACACTGAGCAAAGAACGGCATTCGAATGAGTTTGTTGGCGTTCAAAAATACACACAAGACATATTAGTTATAAGAAAACATGTAATAACCAGCTAATATCTAGCGAATATAAATTATATGAAATCAAGAAAGACTCACGGCAACAGATGTACTCTATGTAATTTGTCGAATCTCTATGTAACTGAAATATAACTTTAAAAATAAGCAGATGCTACAGTAATTACCTTACAATGACATACCTCTATGGTTATTCTTTTGTTGTTGAAGAGATTCTATTGTTTTGGCAAATTTACAATAACTAGTTAAACTATTTCCTATCTCGAAAAAAATGCGTATTTTACATCTTACACAGTAATTATTTGTTTCATAAATATTACCCATAAAAGCTTCTGTAAATTTATTTACTTTATTATTGCTTATCATAAACATTTCATTGGCGCAGCTAAGCAATCACCCTCGACTTTGGCAAAGGATAGTGCGTTTGAAAGGAGGTTTCAATTTCACACGCCTGGTGGCCTATTCTTTTATAAAAAATGAGCAAATATTTCTCCTGAATTTCTTGTTTTGTTTTTTTATTTTTATATTTTCTTGTATCGATTTACCTCGAACAAAGTTTTGAATAATCGCTTGCCCGCAATGGTACGTGAATGAAATTACATTACAAATTAGTTCACAAAAATATTAATCATATTTTATACATTTACATATACTTATGAGATTCACTCAAGTTGCTTCATTTTTTTTTTGCTCATTGTAGTTGCAGTTTTAATTTCCTATTTAAAATTTTATTGCGTGTAGCATACCCATCTGTACAGCGAAATCAAAAAAGTGGTACAAAAAATAATCGCAATAGAAAAATTAGACATTTTAAAATACACACGTAAGTCGTGTATTCATTATTTAATTTCTAAGCTTATGTGTCTATAAAAGATGTCCTTTCTATGATTCGTTTATGTACAGTAATGTTTCTTCCTTTTCTCTTGACTTATATAACAAAATTGCAATTTAAAATCATCTATCTCTCTGACAGCTCATGTGTTTAGGTCCTCTTATATATTTTTACATTTACTTTTTTTTCTCATTTTCAAAATTTCAATATGCAAAAATATCTAAATAAAAAACTTAATTATATGTACTTACAGAGTAATATGAAAAATAAATTCTTTTTTTACTTTCATGGTTTTTCCTTTTGTTTTTCTTCTTCTTATACATAGATGCTAACGGTGTTTCATCTAGTGTGGGCTGAATGTTTTGCAGCTTTGTCGTGTTGTTGTATTTTTTTGTCTTTTATATTTCCACTTCCTTTTTCCTTGACATTTCCTCTGTGTGTCTACAGGTGTGTTCATTAACTTTTGTCAATTGTGGTACTTTCTGTTTAGGTTTATAGAGATAGGCTGTAGGCAAGTCGGCAAAAAAATTCCTTTTCGGTTTTGAAATGTTAAGAAATAAATGCAGTAATTGGTATTTTTGAGTTTCTGTGAGTGTGTGTCATCATGTGTTTTCGTTTATTTATTTTTTCGAAAATAAAATTGAAATATTGTCTCTCAAAAGCTAAAATGTCAGTCTTTTGTTTGTTGTAATACTGCCTGCAATGAGAAAATGAAATACAACAATTTTTTAAGTGGCATGCTAAAAACGGAGAAATTAATTAAATTAAAAATAAATAAATTAATAAATAATAAATAAAAAAAATGTTAATTATAAACATTAAAAATCATCAAAAAGCATCGGCAAAATATAATCTCACACAAAAATTTATTCCTACGTAACATTCTTTCAAAATGACGATGTTTATTAACTCTCTTGGTTCAAAAACTCCTACAGAGTCTACATACAAAAATATAAAAAAAATGGGCAGGCACATGTCTAAAAAACTATGGATTATCGATACTCGGAAATTTGACGATACTTTTGATTACTTTTCGTTTGGTTGGGACATAAGCATAATTTTTTGTACGGCTATTATGGTTTGCCCTTTAGAATTAAATGCAACGTGTGGATAATCCATAAAATATGCGCATGCTGCACTCGTAAAATATCCGGATTAAAAGACTATTTTTAGTTATTTGTATTCATCAGACAAAAATCATCAGTAAAAAATCAACATGCAGTTCGAAGATATTCTAATTTTTGTGTATGACGTCTCTGGTTATTGTAAAATTATCAGTTCCGCACTGGGACAGAGAGAGAAAACACGTGGACAAGCCACTGCTTTCTAGACTCCTCAAGAAACTGCAACTATATTCCTTTTAATTTTGGAAAAGCTATCTGTAGTTACTTTTTGGGTCAAACTTAATTTCGATTCGAATTAGTTTGTCTTTAACTTTTTGATGCGCTTAACGTTCAGACCAGTGCTGCCAGTATTTATAAGTAAAATTTACCACACTGTAGAGGAAAAATGACCATCTCATTGAAAATTTACCACTTCCAAAAAATGTGAGCTATGGCGAGGTACCATTTTTTCGCAAATTCGGAATTTTCAAATATTGTTTTTAAGAGAAACCGAGTGATCTGTCAAGTTAATTGTTGCACTATTCTCTGCGAAGAAAACTGTCAAGTTCATTTCACTTTATTTCATTGTTGTATCTTTTAGGCAACTTCTTTTTTTTCTTTTTTTCTTTTAGGCTTTTTTGAGGCACAGGTTTCAGCCATCCCTTCAACTCAGAGTATTCCAACCATAAATTTATTAAAGACCACAAAGAAACGGAAGGATATTTGTTTGAAGTGAAATTGACTCTTTTTTTTATAAAATACCTTTTTACCAAATGTGTAGAATGGGATTTGGAATTTCCCACGAAAAGGTAAATTTACCCCAAACTGGCAGCACTGGTTCAGACCCATTATAACCACCTAAAATCACTAATTTGTACGATGATCAGAGAGAAGGAGAGTACTCTCGACTCCGCTTAACTGGAATAAGAAATGCTATACGGCTAAAATAGTTTTATCTATTTGAAGTTTGGTTAACTAAATACTCTGCTTAACTGAAACAAATTTTCTGAAATTTTGATGTTGCAGTTAAATGGAGTCGACAGTAGTGCTTACTGTGTCGGCAGCAGGCTTATGGTGACTAGTCACCGCTACAGATCGTCATAAATCATCAACTCCTTGCTAAACGCGTATAAACAAATGAAATAAGGTGAACATGTGGTTCCAGTAGGACCACGTGAAACAGACACGGTACGAGCGACAATTGTCAGCGTCTTCCGGCCGCTGGATAATCATATGAGACTTCGCATAGGAGAGAATGTTAAATAGAAGAAGCTCCAATTTGAATCAACCTGATTTTAACCATTCAACTCGAGGAAAATAAAGCTAAACAAGCAAATGTAATCAAAAATTTCGAGGTGAAGACTTTTAAGTCAACTTCCATAATATTTTTATGGATCTCATTCGCATTTTCAGTGACCCGCTAAATTACACTAAAGGGGTCGCGGGGGCAATGCATGCAGAGATATCCAGGCCACTCGATCATCCACCATCGACTCTAACTCATCAGGAGGTATGCCCAAGCGCAACCAGGCTAGTTTTTGGACCTGGTCCAATCATCTCGTCCTGGGTCTGCCAAGCGGTCGCCTACCTTATGCGATTGCATAAGGCACGCCTCGGAAGTCGTTCTGATGGGGACATTCGTGCCATTTGACCAAACCAACGAAGTACAGCCCTTTTCGTTCGAAGAAGCAGCTGCCCAACATTGAGTTCCTCGCGCATTGCCGTGTTTCTCACTCTATCCCGGCGAGTAATTCCCACAACAGAACGAAGAAATCTCATCTCGACAGCTTGTATTCGCGATCTTATTCTTTCGGTCATCACATTAAATGCCATGGGCGCCGTGGCGTAGTGGGTAGGTGCGTCGACTCCTACGCTTGAGGTCGTCAGTTCGAATCTCGAAAAAAACATCAAACATTTTTTCACGGCTCCACCTCTTTCGAATCACTGACAATGCTCAAGGAGTATAATTGTCTAGAAAATAGCTTCTCAATCTCGCCGTTCGGAGTCGGCATTAAACTGTAGGTCCCCTCCGCTCGTGAGAGAACAATAGGACGCACAACACGAGTGGTTGCTGAGAAGCTAGGCCCAGGTCCACCTCGGACTGTAGCGCCACCATTATTATTATTATTATCACATTAAATTTCATGACCATAGGTGAGAGTTGGAAGAAATACAAAACAAAATTATTTGCGTAGTTTGTCTGTGTACAAATCTGTCAGCTTCAATCCATATCCTTGCCTTTGGATTCGTACAAAACGGCCTACAATACCGACACTAAACGGCGTTTTTCTGAAGCTATAATACTTAGCGATACGCGATACGGTGTCGTTAGTAACTCGGTAGAGTTGCCATTAGACACAAATATTCTTGATGGTTTCATCTGCTTATTGGGAACCAAATATAAGCCCTCGAGATACGATGCAACACAGAAATCACAAAACAACGCTATATACTTTAATTTTGTACTCCTCATTATATTCAATTTGCAGACAGACAATAGTTTAAAAGTACAAACATTTGTTTACTTACCAAGAGGTCAGACTGTTGCCTCATCACTCAAAACATCATTTATGTGTTTTCCGTTCTTTTTCTCCTTTGCATTGCATTGCTGGAAGAAAAAGAGGAGAAAATATGGCAAAAATTAATTGGCTGATAGGCTAATTCGGCAGAGTAAATACATGCATTGTTGTTTGAATTATGCATTTTGCTAGACGCTTGTTCATATAAGATACTCACTTCTTGCGTCGCCTGCCACTGCTTCATAGCTGACTTATACTTCTCGAACTCATTGCACCAGTGGGAGTAAATCTTTTGATAATCGTTTTTCTTTGACGGTGGGGTACATCTGAATTGTAAAAGAAATAAAGAATAACAAAACAAATTAGAAGAGCTTGCAATAGCCCAACAGCCTTAAAAGAACTGTATTCTTTTTGGCAGAGAACACAGCATATCTTGCCAATCAGGACGACTCTTAATTAAGTCCTGAATGAATCAAGTAACACTTGCCAACTACAAGTTACAGTTCTTTGAAGTCTAGAAAAACTGATGTGCACAATGTACACATATTTACTGATGAAACAAGACGTATAGTTCCAATAAAAGAACACTTACCTGTGTGCATCAACATTCACACTGTAACTGCAGAGGAGCGTGCCATCCAGGTAGCTGTCATAACGACCGCTGTCCCCTTCATTTATCGATATGAGCACGAGGCCACCCTCCGACGTTTCGATATACTTCGATGGGGTATAAGTGATTTCGTATCTAAGAGCAAGAGGAAACAGGGAAAAATTACATAAGCGCCAATAAAAATCGAAGAAAAAAAAAAACAAACAAACACAAGATTTTAATTAGTTTTTACGTGATGTACCATAAACGATTTCAAGAAATTTTAGGGTGGCTTGGGATTGAATAAGGGGTTCTCCTTACTCCCCGGTAAGATAACAGGGGTGGGATTATACAAGGCATACGTTCATTTCAATTCCACACTTCACTTTATCCGCCCTGTGCTTGCAGCAATTTTTGAAAGGGAAACAAAGTTGGGTGTAGTGTATTTATGTATGTATGTCAAGTGGGTGCCGGTGTGTGCGAGTGGGTTTATTAAGTTTTCCAGCGCACACAGCCAGCTTCCGAATCCATGGAGACAACAGATGTTTTTGAAAGATTTATTTTCATTTCGAAAAGGGGTGTCAATCGAAATGCTAAATATAGACTGCCACATAGGAAGTGTCTTTGAAAGGTGTGCTTGAGTGACACATAATTGTTAGAATCTAAACACATATGTATACATATGCATCTTTGCCATTAGTATCTTCATGTGAATTTTGTAATGCTGTTCTGGGGGAGATTTGAAACCACTGTTTTGCTGCTGTTGGAAATTAAAATAAGAATGCCCTTTCGATGTTTAATAAATTATTTTCCTGACTCCTGACAGTTCTTAGTGTTTTTTAACTTTAATTTGCATTTTCAAACAGAAATTTTGAGTTCTCTTTTTTCCAAGGTATTTTATGAGAGCTGCGGAATTGAATATATTTCAACAGAAGTTCAGAAGTGAAGCGCATAATCGAATTTAGGACTGTTTTTAAGCAGATCTGGGGATTTCAAACTTTCTCATTGCAAAATGTATATACAGTGGACGCTCGATATAGTGAACATCTATATAGTGAACAATCCAATATATATATAACACAGCATTTTATACCGTTTCATCTACTAATCGTGTTGAGCGAAAATCTTGCACGATTAGTTATGTTATGTTCGGGGTTATGTTCGGGGTTGTTTGAAACAAATACAAAGTACGTAAAACTTATTGAACAACGCAATATTTTAAGTTGAGTTTTACTTCGAAAATTCAGTGTTTACCATTTCGACCATCAATTTAATAAACAATCATTCGCAATAGAACTGACAAATTTCAATTTCATATTTTTTTTGATTGTAGGTTACCTTTAGTACATGTAAAACATTAAACAATATATCTGACACAATAAATTTAAGTCCATATTAATGAAAGCTACAAATTCAACGATTCGTGCCGAAGAAAATCTTGATTGTAAGATCTAGCACCTCTCAGAGATGAACACTAAATAGGAATAGGTGGCTTAACAATAATCGATTTCTACATGAGACATAAGTTCAGTAATTGGACTTACTTCTGACTTTTTAAATGCTCTAAATTTTCTAATTTGGTCATTAAAACCTAAAGGTGAATCCTAGCTACTGCTGCACCTGTTGCAATTTATGGGCGGTTAGCCTTTTTTGCAGTGAGGAATTGGGTAAATGCTTCTTTTATGTTCTATAATTTCGAATTCAAAATCTGGCCGATCGGTTTCGGCATAAATATGTAGCTGCCTCGATGCTAGAGAAATCAAGGGCATCACAATTAGCTGGTGTAGACACTAGGCAATGGTAGTGATTTATGATTGATAGAAAAAATGGAAAATTGAAATGTCACCGTTAATGGCACAGGTAAATATTTTACTTCCAAAGGTGCGTAAACAAGATTCGCACAACTTTTGGCGACACATACGATATTATTGGTTGAAAAGGTCGGAAAGAGATTAGTTGCTTGCGGTGAAAATACACCTCTTTTCAGATGTTTGAAAAATTATACGCTGCCCCGATACTCCTGCCTTCTTCCACTCATGTAAACACGGCCAATGTTACGGAAAAAATTATTTAAAGACTGTTGTTGTCTATTGAAGTGGCACCTAGCCTACAAGATCGTGTGATATGATGACACCGCTGATCAATTTTCTTTCAAAATATTTGAACTCTTTGATGTATGCAGAAAAACCAACGACTTCAGCCATCTAACATTGATTGCACCATTCCTGCCATTCGCCTTCAGCCCTTCCCACTCGGACTGTAGCGCCATAAGAAGAATAAGAATTAATATACAGTAGACGCACACAATAAAGTGAAGCCACCGTGCCTTAAGACATCATTCATTTAGACGACTAAAATTTGGCCAAGATTAAATTTAGAAAAGTACAAGAGAGGTTTAAGTTAAGGTCTTAATTGGGGAAACCTAAAAATCGATTAACAACGAACATACCACCCCCGGCTTGGTTCTGTTAAAGTAAATTGAATTACTATTTCGACCACAAGCTCATACAAGCACATCCACAAGTATGCTCCCCCTTTTTTCAAAAAGATGAAAAAGTGCTCAAGTGTCCATCAAAATGATGACATAGTTTTAAAAACATTTTTACTCAAAAAAGGAGAAAATAAAAAGTAAATTCCATTAACCCCCTGATCCCATTTTTTTCTACTTCCTTCTTTCCCATCTCCATTATGTCACATGTCTAAAAAATCTAAATTAAATCGTCCCTTGCTAGAGAAGATGTCGGCTGAAAATGAAAGAAAATAAAAATACAAAATCCCATCTTCAAACAGCAACTTCTCTGGCAAACAGGACGTACAGTACTCGACTTATCTATCACTTACCTCCCCTTCTCCGTTGAATGGTGATACCATCGTATCGTTTTCTGACGCAAAACTTCCGGCAAACGAACGAAACATGACAAATGCAATGTCTGCCCGTACGAGGCCGTTATTCGTTTCTTCAGCACACTCGTGTCACAAATGCCCGACGTCTCATTGCCCACGTCCTGCAGTGAACAAAAAATAAAAATAACGAAGAAGATAAAGAATTTGAGCGGTTTAGTCAACATTTAGCGGTCATGACAAATCGACAAGATTAAAATTGACGCTCAAAAGGATGCACCCAAGAGCGACACATACCGTACGTCGATATTGAATGTGTGTGTACTCACCTGAAGCAAGCCAAGCTGATATGGACGACAGGCACCCACATCCTTGTCCCAGCCGCAATACGGATCTGTGATGCAACGGAAGCAACTGTCATACCGTCGATTGCACATTGCCAAGTCGATTTGTTTCACACTGTGCGCAGTGGCTATATATAGAGAGCCCGTCTTTTGGCTTAGATCCATCTCTCTAATGGGCTCATTTTTCGCTATCTCCAGGATATCGAGCAAATTGGAATGGCGTTGTCCGTACTTAATGAATTGGACTATTTTATAAATGCTGCCCGTATTCGTACCGGCGAAATACACCAAATACTCCTGATTCAGCTTTTCTATTCGAATCCTGTTTGAAAAACGACAGATAACGACACGTTATTGATAAAACGTCCATTATTTCTTAAATATGCTGAAGAATCTTTCACTTGCAGGGCAAATTAAGCGACAACTTCAGAAATAATTTGTTCAAATAAAATTTGCGACCACAAATGGAAGTTACAAACTATCAACGTCCGTTGCCAACTCATAACTTACTTGTCAACCACCAGTTTTGTAAGGATAATATCACGTTTGAAGAACACTGGATTGGCAAACTCGTGATCCACAGCTTTATCCATTAACGGATGCTTTCGTATGAAGTTTAACACGGAGTCCGGAAGGGAAGAAGTGTCGTTGATACATGTGCCAGGACGTGGATCTGGCACTTTTGAGTTCAACACGGGCAGCCATGCGGAATTGGATGTGGCTTGCTCTTTGAATTTTCCTGAAAGTAAACAAAAATATTATTATTCTCTTTTTTTTTTGCAGTCATCCTTTAAATTAATTTATTCACTGGGTTCGTTGGCAGGGATCAAAAGGAACGGTGGGAAATAAAAGCAAATCTAGGATTACGTAAGTTTTGAATGCAATGGTTTTCATTGCGGGTTTTGACATGTAGATGTGTTTAAATGCGGATGCATACAGAGTTGCCCAAAATCTTAAACCGGTTGCTTAAAGAAACAGTAATGAACGAAGCTACTTTAGAATTCGGAAGGAAACTTTGCAAAGGAACACTCCTCATTGCGGGCACTAATTAACAAATTTCTATATCAGTGTACTTGTAAATGTCTCAGAGAGAAGGAGATTTGGAGGTGCAAATAGTACAAATGTAAGTTGACAGATACGACCACGCTTATTTGCGGAAATTAATGAAAAAGTGGAATGAAATGAAATAAAAAAGTCCGGGGCTGTTGAAATTAACGAACGTAAAGAACAACCAGAATATTTTCGGATAATTTGTTGTAGAAATGCGTCTCTCACTAACGGTATGCAACATTGGCTGCATGTGAGACGTGTTCTTGTTTCTTGTGACTTTATCCAGCAAGATTCGCCGTAATGACTTTTCAAATACACAAAGACTTTCCAATTCCAAAGCTCTGCGGTTAACAGGATTAATAAGGGGCGCATGGACCTGACCCAACTGGAAAGGGCCCAACTCACAAATGGATTCAAAACTTGGGTGCTTAGTAAAAAGCACTCCTATCCATTAGCCGCCTCTGAGAGAAAAGTTTTACGGAAAATTGTTGGCCCCGTAAGTGAGAAAGGACGGTTCCGGAGGCACAAAAATCACGAACTAAATGCGATCTGCCACGAAGCTAATATGGAGACAAAAATTAAACTCGGTAGAATCCGGGGGGCAGGACACCTCGCATGAGTGAAGAGGAACCCGGAAGGTCCTTTTTAGCTCATTTTATAGTAGAAGCCGGAGTGGTTTTACCAAGCTTACGCCGAGAGAGAGATGGCGTAGACCAGGACGACCGAAACCTTGGCGTGCGCTGTTAGACTGTAAGTTAACGCCGAAAATGTGGGAACAACGCAAGCGGTCGAAATACCCAAGAAAATCGAAATATGTCGCATCTGGCTGGACAAACCTACATCTGCTATCAAGCAAGATCCGTCGTTTTGACCTGCCGACCGTGCGCGCCGTATTTTAGGTCTAAGTTCAGTTGATAAATAAATCCCGAGCAGGGAAGTAGTTTCTAAGAAAAAGTTTTACGGCGGCATGAGTTGTGCCAGCCGTCTACGGATCCAACGCCCAAGATGACAACGAATTTTGGCACGCCAAACCGTGACACAATTTAAACAGCATCTTTTAATCTTCTGATAGTGGAACAATACAAAAGAGGACGAAAACGATTAAGACGGCGGCGCTCACAACTTGAGAGAGACTTCAAATAATTTTGAGTGAAAATTGCAGGAGATTGTGCTAAATAGTGTTGTTGGTTAGGGTATAGATTTAGCGCTGACTTTGTGTCCATCCTCTTTTTTCTCGTAGTGAATTGACCACATCTACACTTAAAAAACGCTAAATATGAACTGTCAGAAGATCTTGTTTATAAAATGGCAACCAAACTCAACAGTACGTCTTCTCAGCGAACATAATAATAATAATAATGGCGGCGCTACAGTCCGAGGTGGACCTGGGCCTAGCTTCTCAGCAACCACTCGTGTTGTGCGTGCAATTATTCTCTCACGAGTGGACGGGATCTACAGTTTAATGCCGACTCCGAACGGCGAGATTGAGAAGCTTTTTCTAGAAAGTTATACTCTTTAGGCATTGTCAGTGACTCGAAAGGGGTCGGAGCCGCCAAATTTGAAATATTCTTTTCTGTGCTAGGAATTGAACCTATAAAGTCTATTGCGTAGGAGTCGATGCACATTCCCACTTCGCCACGGCGGCGCCCACGAACGTACTCTTTGTACCATTAAAATGCTGAACAATTAATACTAGCAGGTCAAATGAAACATCGCATATTCTGTAGGACTTGAAATTTAAAGACAACCTTATACAGACCCTTACGACTTCTCTTGACGATATTCATATTTACGGACGAATCCAAAGCGAATGGAAAGGTAGTTTTCCCCAATTTGTAAGCTCTTATTACTTTTCAAAAGATTATTCATTTTTTTCTAGCGACTGTTAAAAATATCGATTCACTAAAAGACGAGAATCTTATTTGGGTATTGAGCTCGTTTAAGGTCAGAAAAACTCGTAACAACTTCAACGGGCTTGAAGGTTTTAAAGAGAAAATTGTCAACTGTCAACAGACAATGGGGTAACCATTGAAAATGCGCTGAATTCGCTTCAGAGGCGAAAACGACGTGACACTTGATAGGAGAGCATTCAGAGCGTTTACAATTTCAACAATACGAAATATTACATTTTTGCAACAACCGGCCTTAAAAAACGAACTGAAACAATGTCCAAATCCTTGTGCCACTCCGTGCCTTGTCACTCAAATCCAATCGATATGGTCAGTACAAACTTCTTTCCTCTATCAATTTTAATCTTGTGTTGGTTTTATGGTAATAACAGATAAGGTCCTTACGAAGACCGTACAAAATAGGTGCCGGAAAAAATGGAAGTCTGACTTTCAATGCCTTCACACCTAATTAAAGACGTTGTTCATAAAGTGTGGCAATTTTAAAAACAACAAGACATCATGTGTTCAACTCAACGAATTGTGCGCAAAAATCGCTGTTGATTTATGGGTAAGTATTTACAAATGAACACTCTTGAAGAAGCATGCCAAAAAATAATATTATCTTGAAGAGAAGCGTATGACAAATATCTACAAAAAGCCGCATCAAACACGTCACATAAAGACCGTAACTCGACTGTATGAACCACAGCCAACAATGTCCCAACGTCAGCATTTTTTGCCATCAAGCGAAGGAGCACAAAACGTTTCTTTCGTTTACTGTCATTCGTACATCCATCGTGTCGCGGTGGAAAAAATGCGTGCAAGCATTACAAATGAATCTCATCCATCCAGCACTGTGCTTTCACGTCGCCTCCCCTGCGCCATCTGCCATCGCCATCGCCTGCGAGGGAGGGAGAGAAGGCAAAAATCATAAAACACCGTCTGAGGTGTGAAATCCTTGATATTCCATGCACACATAACATATCCGGCTGCTGCTGTTATTGCCAGGTGTCAGTCACTGCCTAGCGCAAAAAAAATTAAATTGTAGTTACACATACGAGTACGTGTGTATGTACATTTGCAGGTTCCTCCTGCGCCAGCAGAATCCAAAGGGGATCATTTTTCCAACGAGAAACCGTGAAAAGCCACAAAAAGTGTCACTTGAATTTCTGCTTCCGCAGTGCATCCTTCACGTTGCCTATACAACCCCATTGCAAGTCGTTGAGTATGCTGTGTGTGTAACATCCGACGCAATTGGATGGGGGAAATACCTTCCCAGCGGTTACATCTTGCTCCACAGTGTGTCAAACTACTTCACGAATCAACCGAATGTGAAAGAAGCTGCAAAAGGACATACCCACCCGATGGAAAGTGGCAAGGCACGAGAGGTATCGAAAAGAGGTAAAACAAGAAATTCAATGAGTTTTCAAGTTGCTGCCTGCATTCCTAAAGCCAGACACCAATGCTCGTAGGAGTATGACAAAAAGTCGGCTTTCATCTCGCAGGATGATGTGACGTTTGTCTGCAATACTTTTCGGTTGTCGGTGTGACTACACCAGATCCATGCATACGTACGAATGTGCAAGCATTCCTGAGGGACAGGTGTAAGACTGAATGGCTGTATAGTTGGCAAATGTAAATTGTATTTCGAAACTAGTACTCACCCTCGAAAGCAGCGTTGATATCCTTAATGTCGTAGCTGCAAATTGCCGATCCAACAATGCCGTGAGTGTTTGTTGTGAACGTGGCATAAAATTTCGTATTGTCGTGCAGCATCTTGTAAACGGATTGGATTTCGTTGAAGTAGAACGGGAACTCACTTGAGATGCTGCAGTTGATGCGCGCCTTCAGATAAGTGGCCCAATTCTGACTGATCATGTACTTGCCACCTTGATCGTTTTTACACACTCGAGCGATACGCGAATAAATAGCTTTGCCGCAGTTTATGTACTCCACAGCGTGCTCCCGGAAGAAGAAATACACATATTCCCCGACATCAAAGGAGCCCACGAAATTCGGTTCTGAAAGAAAAAAGAAGATTATGTGTGAGCAAGCCGCTTATAATTTATGTTCGCGTTTATGCCAGTTTTAAGACTTGTGAATGAAAGAAAATCATTTTTAAATTATAGTCTCTTAGGTCTTTAAATACTCGCGACTAGCTTAATTCTGCACTAGCTCTGGGAATATCTTGTTTTATTTTTGACAGTCATAAATCTTCAAGACGCATGAATGTCGCTGCTTTACCTACATACTTCAAAAGTGATACGATTACTCATACGTGTGCTGCCTAATAAAATCCTTATTAACTTGTCAAGGCTTGCTACACTACTTCAGCGAATAGCGGCGGCTAAGTAGCGAATTATTGTGAAGAGCTGTTTGAGGTAAATGCCGTGAAACGAGGGCGGAAAATGATTGTCATTAAACTCTGGCCGATAACTCTTTTTGCAAAGGGTGACATTGAAGAGCTGTTGGGATCTAATTTTCAACCACTCTCTTCGCGAAAAGTACCCTCGACGATTTCATGGTTAAAAGTGGTGTTGACTGCACAAACCAATGGTAAATACCCCAGCAGAAGATATTATGTTACAATCATTACTGAATGGAGTGTACAATTCTTTTAACAACGCGATATTGGGTGCGCCATCTGTTGGTTTCTTTTTGAATCGTATGTTACTTTGACAATGACATCGCCTTTGCGCTCAAAAATTTGGCAGAAACTCACTGTTATATATGTATTTCGCGGTATATGTATTTGAATTATCAAAAGAAATTTTGGTCGAAATAATGCGCCAACTAAAGCAGGTCTACGCAATTTTGTGAAGAAAGTTCGTGAGGGTGGTTTGACGAAGGAAAACCGAACACGTCTCCGTTTCCGTCCTGTGTACTTAACGGAGGCGTACGTTTTCAGTAAAAGCTTGAACATGCTGTTGCTTTTCAGCAACAATATGCTGCTGCAATATGCTGTTGCGGAAAATATACGCTTAAACCCGACGACCTCAACGCGACAAAGATCTCAGCAATTGAACATTAGTCGCCCTAGCCTGATGATCATTTTGCACAAAGATAGCGGATTACTTGCTTACAAGGTCCAATAGCCTCAGAGATAGACTCAGAGTTATTGCTTCTCTGTTTAGGCTTTAAAGCAGCTCGAAAATCATCTTTTCCGTTTTCAATTTCTTCATATCCCCATCTCTGGTGCTACGTAAACAAGAAAAATTGCAGTGTTTTGGCTTCAGAAAATCCACACGTAGTCAGAAAGAAGCGTGTTGAAAGTGTTTGGTGTGATTTTTGGAGTAGCAGCGTTTTTCTTTCAACGCGACAGTGAAAGAAGCGTAACAGTCAATTAAGAGAGTTTCCGAGGCATGATAATCATTTTTTATGGCCAGAAATTGAGGGTTTGGAATTGATGAGGTTCTGGTTCCAGCTCCAGCTACGTGTTTTGTTTTTGAAACATAAAATAATAAACCGTTCCGAAACGCCAACAAAATTAAAGCATCGTGATGCATCGCAACATCAAAAAAAACAATCAGAAGGTTTGCTCTTTTCCATAAAGCAATAATCGTCGAAAATTGAATGGAGTCTTTTGTTATGATGGCTAAGCCTCTATTTTTCCAACAAACAAACTAAATTCACACACTTTTAAACTCCGATATGGTTGATCAGCTATTTAAGACGACATTTCGATTTTGTGAAGAAATACGGCCCCATATCGGTTCCAGTCCATAAATCACAGAAAACAGTGCACTTTTTGGAGTGCATAGATAGCTGATTGATCACCTTCTGATTTTCCTCACTCAAATGCACCAATTTAGTTATGAACAAAGCCACTGAGACAGAAGTGATGAATGGATTGGGTTTATATGCCCAGTCAAGGAACACATGGAGCAAACAATGATCATTAAGCTTCAATTCTTACAGACAATACAAGGTCATGGGCATAGTTCAATATCTTGCGCCCTATTTTAAGCCGGTGAATATGGAGTTTGCTTAACTGCGCATTCTTTCATTGCTAGGGAAAAAGTCTTCGTACGACGAATTGTAAAAGATTCCGAAGAGAAGAAGTAGTCGACTGTCTCGTTAACTGCAAAAGGGTTGATTTCGGTTCGCTTAAGCTTGTTCTTCTTTTTTTTCGGAGGATTTTTGAAACACTGCTGGAGCACTCAGACTCAAAATTGGCCATTCTACTGCCAGGTAGCAACCTACTCCAATGCCGTTAATTTGATCTCAACGGCAAATGGTGACTGGACCAGATTCGATTTCACTGGGATTCGAACCTGGCACCCCTCGAACTTGGGGCAGGCACTTAACAAACTGAGATCCAGTCGTCATCCAGCCGCTTCAACGTAGTGTGGAACTTATGCGAAGATAATTCCAAGGGAGTCAAGGACTGGTGGCTGCTTTCGTCGACCATTATATAATTGGTACCTGGATACCTTAACCACGAGCGAATCAACGCGATCAAATAAAACAAAATGCGAAGCACTTATTTCATTTACATCGTCTTTGTAAAGAGTCATCCAATATGGACTTCTGAGTTTTAACAGTTGATAGCGGCCATATTTATGAAGCTACATCTGTCCAATTATAATAATAATAATGGTGGCGCTACAGTCCAAGATGGACTGGGCCTAGCTTCTCAGCAACCACTCGTGTTGTGCGTGCTATTGTTCTCCCACGAGTGGAGGGGACCTACAGTTTAATGGCGACTCCGAACGGCGAGATTGAGAAGCTTTTTCTAGACAGTTGTACTCTTTGAACATTGTCAGTGACTCGAAAGAGGTGGAGCCGTCAACGATTTTTTGAAAAAATGTTTGTCTGAACTTGGATGTGAACCTAGACTTAAAAGTCTAATGTGTATGGATCGACGTCTTCTTTAACACCCCTAAAAACCTCTCGGAGGCAAACATGCATAGTCTGCTTGCCTTCAAAAGTTTCACAAAGTGGTTTTAAAAAAATGTAGGCAAGTCTGAGTGAATACACACTCCTTTTCACCCCCTTCTCACAAATTAGGTATCCCATAGGATGTGGTATCAAAACGGCGCTTTCATGGCGCTAATTGGGTGCGACAAACAGCATCTATATGTCCACTACCTACCTACCTATGGGTTGACGCACAAACCTACACAGCCACGGTGCCCACAAATAATACAATTAAAAAATTTAAAAATCACCTACTGAATGCTTAAATAGCAGAAATATTTAAAAAAAAAACTGGGCAAAAACTACACCCTCTACTACGGCTCTTCAAATATAGCTGACCCTATAAAAGAAGTCAAAAGCAAAGTTATCGAACCTCTTTTCAACACATTTTACATTCAAAAGAAAAAAAAACCTACAAGTGTGTGTTAATTGCAAAGTAAAACATCACATCCTTTTTCATTTCCGGCTTCAAAAATTGCTTCCGATCGATCAACAACACAACACCTACAGATTTCCAACCGTTCATATCTATCAAAAGGGCAAATAAAAAGAAGCCAATTCAGCATCACATTCCAAAAAGTCATGTTTCAATTAATTTCGCCTTGCCTCCAAAAGATGGAACATTTTCATTTTTATCCTCTCATCGTGAATACACATGAACGGGTGGTATACACATATATTGTCCTGTTTCCGATTGGGCAGAGAAAAAAAATCTGAAGGACTCGTTTAAAATAATAATCAAAATAAAATATAAAATGCAAAGGCAGACAACCTGCATGACCAATCAGTGACCTTTTGACGTGAAATCGTCTTATTATCCCGTTTATTATCACTTCAAAGTTCAGAAAGGACTACGGACGGAGTTCAAAACGGAAAAAATAACTGAATAAAATGTGAAATATCCACGGACATGGATACGAACAATTTTTCTTCTTTTCACACTTAGAACATTCGCTTGTTCGCTTCAAAAAAGTGTTGCTAACAAGCAAGATAAACTTACTATCCAGCCATTTAGAGTCGTATTTCAGTGTCCTTTTGAAATTGTGTTCCTTTGTGCGGGACGTCAAGTTGTAAAGGTCCGATCTAAAAATTACCGAGTCCGCTTTTGTGAATTCTGCATTCGTCCCAGAGTACTGAAAATAAAATTTAAAAAAATGTTTAAATTAAATCAAGGTAAAGTCACACAAATCAGAGCCAGAGTCAATTGCTATAATAATCTGATTGACAACAGGACATCTCTATCATACTCGTACATAGTTTCATTGAAAGAGAACAATTCCCTCCACAGTTAGTTGAGGGAAGACGATTCACTTACCAAAGCTGGCAAATTCTGCGGATTGCCCTTTTCCACATAAACGGCCGTCGAATTGTCCAATGGATCGTAGGGACATTTACCAATGCCCAACCCATTTCCTGGCACGTATTCAGATCTGGGTAGATGCGTTAGATTCGCCTGAAGGATTTTACCGCACATGACAATGGAAGAAAGAATGGAAAGAGATTTGTTGAGAAAATGGGATACTAAAGAAGTGCACATGGGGTAGAAAACAAAGGAAAGTAGAAAATTACTTACAAATATCACATATTCCCTGGGATTGTGAGCATTTGTACCACAAATGTATAAACGATCGCCAGGGTCCATCGGCTGGATCACACGTATATGATTTTGGCATTCGAAATTCTGTTAGAAACGATAAAGGGATATAGATAAAGTCTTGCTCGTCCGTAGGATATATTTATGTTTGCGTGTGGAAACGAAGTAACATTATTCATTTAGTGACGACTTACCTCACGCTTGCCTCGTGACACACAACTGAGAATATCCGATCCAGTTGGCTTGAGAATGATTACGTCTTTCTGTGGGAAACAAAATCAAACACAAACACGGTATTATTTGATTTATGTGATAATCCTTCAAATCTTATTCTTGACCTTTAGCCCAGAAGTTATGGAAGGATATTTGGAAAGCCTTAAATACAAATTATATGGAAAAGTTTGGTACTTTTATAAATAGATCGTTAAGTTAAATATTAAAGAGGAGAATACAAGATGAAGGGGACGAGGAAGAGTATCCTTTAGAGGATTTTAATAAAAATCATTATGTGAAATTATTTGATGAGAAGCGTTGGTTTTAATATTCACCTAGTATTTTTTTTTTTTTCGTTGGTTTTTGTCACACTACACTGGAGCACTCAGACTCAAAAACTGATTCATTGTACTACCGGGCAGCAACCTACTTTTGCTGAAATTTCAGCAGGCGCTTCTGTGATGAGGAGCCTACATCATCAGCTCTCACCTCATCAGCACCGAATAACTGCCACCTGATCTGAGCAAAGGCGGGACAATGGCAGAGGAAGTTCTCTGTAGTGTCATCGATTCTCCACAGGCGTCGCAGAGGGATTCATCGCTTAGGACAAGCATACTTAGGTGTTTGGCGAAGGTGTAGTGCCCCATTAGTACACCGGTAAGCTGTCTGCAATCTTTTCTGTTAAGAGATAACAAGAAAGCCGCGGATTTTTTACAGACGTTGAGGAGCATGCGCTTGGTCTGTCTACATCCTGGAGAGTCATGCCACATGCGGTTGTGCTCTCGAGAAGTCCAACCATCGATGGAAGCCCTAACCAAGGACGCGGGACCCGGGACCCGGGACCCAGACAAGTGTTAGCGAATTTAAGCTACCAATCAAATTCAGAGAAGACTTGCATTCCTGAACTATCCTGGAATTGGTTAAATGGTTCAGCAAGAGCTTAAGCACAGCTTGGCTGTCGCTACAGACGCAAATACTTCGCTCCTTCCACCTATTCTTCACAATATAGCTCGTAGCCATTAGGATCGCATAGGTTTCCGCTTTGAAAACCCACGCAAAGTTACCTAACGAGGTGTGCAGTCTAAAGTTGTTGCTCTCCACGAAGGCACCAGCACCAGATCCTCCATTGGTCTTGGAGCTGTCCGTGAAGATTCGAATACATTCCTTTCCTGGTTCAGATTCTGGCCAGAGCCAGTCCTGAGTGCAGGGAATGTCGACTTTGTATGTTCGTCGCAGCTAGAGTACAGGTGTCCGTGCCTCAGACGGCATATCCATAAGACTGGGGTCAAAGGAAATGCGATGCGCAAGGTCATCGAAACTCCAATGCGAGTTGTGCCTAAAACAACTTCTTTTTAAACGTAAGATGGCCTTCAGAGTAGACCCCATGTTGTGGATATCTAAGGGGGGGAGATTCAGCAGTGCATCAAGAGCAAAGCCAGGCATACTAGGGAAGGCCGAGAGAGGGCTTTGTTTATCAATTGCTTTCTTAGCCCAAAGAAGCAGCGATTAGCAAGAGTTATTCTTCGTTTGATTTCAGACCTGGTGTTATTGTCTGAATTAACAGCGGTTCCTAGGTAACAAAATCCTTGACTACCACAAAGTTATATCTGTCTGCTGTGACGTTTTGTCCGAGACGTTGGTGTTAGGTGTCCTTTCTGGTTGACAGCATATAATTGGTCTTGTCCTCATTTACCGTTAAACCCATCTTCGCGGCTTCCGTTTATGTGAATATCGTCGGCATATGCAAGTACAGTCGACGCCCTCTAAGTCGAATTTCCCTCTAACTCGAACTAATTTTTATATCCCGTGAAAATTCGACTTAGAGAGAGTCGACTGTAGTTGGACGGACTTCTGAAAGATTGTGCCTCTGGTGTTGGCCTGCGAATTTTGCACAATTCTTTCAAGTATGATGTTGAAGAAGTCGCATGACAGCGCGTCGCCTTGTCTGAATCCTTTTTTGACATCAAAGGTCTCGGTTAGGTCTTTACTGACCTTGATGGAGCAGCGTGCATTCTCCATCGTCATCCTACACAAACGGACGAGTTTGGTAAGGATGCTAAAACTAGACATTGCTCTGCATAGCTCGTCTCTATAGATGCTGTCATACGCGTCCTTAAAATCAGTGAAAAGGTGGTGGGTATCGATTTGTTGTTCCTGGGTTTTTTTCAAGATCTGCCGCAGTGTGAATATCTGGTCGATGATGGAATTTCCTGGCCTAAAGCCACACTGGTATGGACCGACCAGGTTGTTGACGAATGGCTTTAGGCGTTTACACAAGACGGCAGATAAGATCTTGTATGCAATGTTCAGAAGACTTATGCCTATATAGTTGGCGCATTTTAGAGGGTCTCCTTTTTTTATGGATCGGGCAAACAACGCCCTTTGCTACGAAACATTTAAAACTGTCTGACAAAAGGTAGGCTCGCGTACTCCGCCAAAAAAAAAAAATTTTACAATTTTTTTCTAAATGTCCTTTTTTGAGTGGACACAAATTTCGTAGTTTTTCGCAAAGAAAGCTCTAGAACAGATTTTAAATGCTGAGAGTTTTGGCTACAGCAGCAGTTTCTGTCGTCTGTTTTAAGCTGTCTATGAAATCTGTCAATTGTGCCAAGAAACCAGTCGACTTCTTCCAACACTTTTCTTATTTCATTAAAATTTGACGCTCAATTATGGGCAGTTTTTTGTATTCAACGCTTTTGTTGACTGTTTGCCAAGTTTTTTTTTTCGAAGATTTTTTTGAAACACTACTGGAGCACTCAGACACAAAACTGGTTCATTGTACTGCCAGGTAGCAACCTACAACCTACAACAGTGCCCAACGGCAAATGGTAACTGGACCAGATTCGATTTCACTGGGATTCGATCCTAGGACCCTTCGTACTTGGGGCAGGCACTTAACCAACTGCGCCATCCAGTCTCTTTGTTTGCGAAGTTTACTTCCACTCCGAAATTAAAGAAACCTCGAATTTAAGCGCAGAATCTATGCGAAAAGCTCTCTATTTTCCCTGAAAATCGATATAATCAACAACAAATCTTGGTCCCTATTGCTCCAGTTTAAAGACGTTAATCCGCCATTTGTACAGCAAAGAAAACAACTCAAACGAAACATTTCAATTGAGATTTTTCATTTCTAACCTAGATCCAAATGCATTATCCCAGTTCGCCTAAGAAATCAGAATTCTTGAGAGGGAAAAAATAAAGTTCTCAGGGCCTGCAATTATTTGAACTGCACTTGTCGCTCAGAATGCAATTACTTGCTTCATTCACGATGTCCACCACTTGTGCACTTTAATAAAATTCCCATTACAAGTAGGACCGATTGACTGCGCTTCCTTTTTGCCATCCTTGCTGCCATGATTCACACGCACACACACACAAATAAACACAAGGCCACATCCATATGCCCGTTCAATTTCTACACCAAACGATTCGACTTCACTCAGTTCGATGGCAAAAAGATTTATACGGAATCGTAAAAACGTTATCGAAGAAAATAAAACCGACCAAGAAGAGAAAATGATGAGCAGAAAGAAAAAAAAAGTAAAAACTAAAGGAGCTGCAATTCAACGACAGTGTGCTTCTGCGGATGAGTTTCTTCCATCAATAAGACAATCGTCGGAGACGTGTCCTGCTCCATTTGCGCACCAGGACAAGTGTGCTATGCAACCGCTTTCGTTCGCCTTTCTAATGTGGACATAGTTTAAGGAAGAAAAGAAAAGAATTACCGTGTAGTTAGGACGTTGCCGTTGAAAGCAGTGGGGATGTGGTTGAGAAAAAAAGAATCAATATTCAGCAGTAATTTTTCTCATTTTCTTTGGCACCAGCAAATGGACTTCTTTTCCGTACTTTCCTTAATCTCACACACCACTCCTATGGCGAGTGCAACGATGCTTTTTCTTTTTTTTTTTTGTCATTAAAAGTCAGTTTTGAACACATTTAGTTGCGCTTAACGAGAAAACTCCAAGGGGATAAGAATCCTTGAAATAATTTGCTTAATACGACAGCTTTGAGGAAAATGGTTCATCGCTTTGAACTAAATGACGCCTTGCACCAAAATCAAAAAGAAACACAATTCACCCGCACAAATGTTCAGATTCAAGACGAAATAAATGAAAAACCGAACAGAAATCCAGAAGCTATTGAAATCGGTCAAATGACTTGACATTATTACGGTCAAGCACACTCAAGAATTAAAAACACCAAAATATTCGTAAAATATTTACTTTAGAAATTCGAACTGCCACTTCACGACAACACTTCAGTTACACTTCAAATTCGATTAGCATCAGACGATGATACTCTTGGATGATGCTCACGGAGAAAAATTCTATTGATTCTTATGAACGTCCTCACAGCTTGAGGACCCTTCGTTAAGATCATATTTCGCCCTGCTCCCACCTGCGAAAAATCAATCCACCATGAAAGCGTGAGCTTCCTTGTCTGCATGCACAAGGAAAAAAAATCTATTAATTGCCAAAAAGAAAACGAAAAGTGGATGAAGCACAAATTCGTGACTTATTCTCATCCATTGAGCATTTGCATCATCAAACGTTCGCCCAAACCCCACGACTGTCAGCAGGACAACCAGTTCGCAGAGCCATAATCCTCCGCACAGAGCAACAGAGAAATCGAATTAAATAAACAAATTCAAATCGTGAGCAAACTACAGAATGAAGCTGAGTAGAGGAGCTATTCCAAAGCCACTTGAGAAGCTGCTCCCAAGCTCCAGACTCACACTGGCTGTACCATGCCATGCCGCCAGATTCAATAAACATTTTATCACGATTTAAATAAAACAACTTGTACATGGGTTTTGCTCTCACTGCCACCTCCCATTCCAGTATTTGGGCCTGTTCGGTAATCGATTGGGAATTCCTTCACACACAGGGCTTTTAGCGAAGCGCGACATTATACAACTGTATGCGATTTTCTTGTTGTATGTTGTGTGCATGTGACTTCTCGTTCCTTTCGGGGCGGCAAATGGAATAAATTTTCATTCGATGTGCGGAACGAGAACGAACTCCGAAGCGCCGTCATGCTCCCAATTTTTCTTTCGGCACCACCCTCCCTCATAAATGAATCGAAATAATTTTTATTCGTGGCACGTGATCGTCGAAATAAGGACGTGGCAAGGCAAGAATGGGTACATATTTATTCTTTAAACGCTGCCCCTCTGAAGGCGCTTCTATTTGCAACAACCAATCGTCTAAGTTTGACTCGTGGAAATTCTGCAAACAGAGCCGATTAAACACAGGGCATTCAGAAGGCAGCCGAATGTATGCACGCTTTCGAAATGCCTTAAAACTTTGGACAAATATCTCGGCTCTCCCAATTGAAAACTCTTAACTCAAATTCGCCTCCTATTCACCCCGGCCAGCGGACGGATGAATGCGCATACGGGGGTGTCTACGTGTGCACACGTGCATCTGTGTGTGACACATTCTTGGACATGGTGCAAGTGAAACTTTTCAAATATCCGCTCCATGAAGGGTTCATACATACACACACACTCGTACCTTATCCTTAAACTTAAGAGATTCTCATGCTCCCAATCCATTCCCCCAAAGGTATCATCAGTTCCGGTGGGCAGAGAGAGCATACAAACGCAAACTTACATCCCCGAGTGCCGCACAAATGTATGTTTGACATTGGAGTTAAAGTTTATATTTCTTCTGGAGAAATGTCCTTAGGACAGTTTTTCTTTTCCCACTTCTTGGACACTTTCCTTCTTTTCCGTTTTCAGTTTGAACGATTTGTGTGAATCTTGAACATACATATACTCACTCGTACGTTAAATGCATGTGAAAATGTTATTGAGTGGGATGGTAACTAAGCCGGGAGTGGTCGTGCTGGGTCTTGGGGACATCTGTTTTATATTATATCTTGGGTGGCATTTATTTGCTTAAACTTCACATGAGACCGTCGAGTGGACAGAGTTGCGGTGGAAATATTCGGTTTCGAACGATGAAATTCCCAATAGTCAACGGAAAGTGGTTGAAAGCTGGTAAGTGGGTCCGGTCTGCTCTGTGATTTGTGGTGGAAAATGCGATGAAGGATACTTGGGGGAGTCAGAGGGAGAGTGTACACACGATGGGCAAGAAGTCTCTAATGTGATATAATGAAATAATGAGCCATCAAATGGGCTGATAGTGATATTGTCTTAATGAGATCTGCCATCAGATTGTGGTGGGAGATAGAAGAATGTGTGTGGCTAGAGAACTTCCTTTCGGTTGAAATTATGTCAATGACACAGGGTCCTTTAAAGAGAAGCATTTTATAAAACTGGGATGGTTGAAAGAAAATGGGATAGTTTGGGAGCAGAAAGAAGTTAAGGTTGATTTTACGTACCTCACATATGGACTGACTGATGTTCTGCAGATTCAGTCGAAAGACTCGGTCCCTGTTGGAGAAAAAAGAAAATTTGTACATTGTTTACAGATTGTTTTGTAAATTCATCAAATTATTAAAAAAAATATATACAGCCTTGGTCAAATGTATTCGGCACCCTTATCTTTTTGTCTTTGCTGCCAAATCACTTAAATAATTTGTTTGAATTTTATGGTTTTCGTCGACACTATCTGCGGTTGTAAACGATTTTTATTTTTTCCACCCATTTCATTAATTTGTTTTCTTTTTGAACATATAACAAATCTTGAATGCCAATGCCAAATGCCAAACATTTGGCCAAGGCTGTTGTTTGTAAATTGTTTGTAGTTTTTTGGAACGACTGGATGGCGAAATTGGTTAAGTGCCTCCAAGTTCGAGCGGTCCCTGACTCGAATCCCAGTGAAATCGTCCAATCACCATTTGCCGTTGAGATCAAATTAACGGCACTGGAGTAGGTTGCAACCTGGCAGTACAATGGACCAGTTTTGAGTCTGAGTGCTCCAGTAGAGTTTAAAAAAATCCACCCAAAAAAATGGCTGCAGTTTTCGAAATTAAGATACGGCCAAGATTAGCATTCTGCCATTGCTACAAAGATTCGAGACGCCTCTCGTGCTTGTAGTCTACATTAGGGAGGTTATTTCAAGGGATTGCTTTGCATGATTTTTCTGCTGAAATTGCTTTTGATAATCTTGTTTACTGGAGTGCTCCATCATGTTGGCAATATTCTGGTGAATTAATTTATGATTTGAAGGAAGAGACTTTTAGGACATCCTGCTGTTCAAAGTTGAATCTGTTGTTAAGTAGATTATTGAAGTGGTTTCTATGCATAGTCTGTTACATTAGATGAGTGGTTGACATTGTCTTGATAAGAAGCGGCCTTTGCAATTATGGAAGCGGATGTATAAGATTTAGTGGTAACAGACAACATAATTTTTGAGAAGATTGAGCAAAACTCACTGGCCAACACGATCTTCCATAAGTCCATATAATTGCTTGAATACGGCGTCGACATTGACGTGATTGGTCGCACTAAGGAAGCCATCAATGATGCATTCAAACATAAAAATGGGTCTGGCGGTAAATGCGGTCAAAACGAAGTATATGTTGTCATCAAGAAAGGACAAACAACATCGACGACTTGGCCAGAACTCCACCATAGGCAGTAGTGAATGACTGAATGACTTCGTCTACCTCCGCTCCATGGCAAATAGTACAAGCAACAATCAGTAACGAGATCAAGCGCGGAATAACAATCAGCAATCGCTGTTTCTTTGGGCTCAAGAGGCAATTGAGTAACAGAGCCATCTCTCGAAAGACCAAGTTGGCCTTATATTACACGTTGATTATCTCAGTTCTGCTCTATGGTGCAGAGACATGGACGTTATTAAAACCGGATGAAGAAGCTCTTGGTCTGTTCGAGAGAAAAGTTTTGCGTGCGATTTTTGATTCTGTTTGCGTTGGTGACATCTGGAAGAGAAGATTCAACAACGACCTATAGGGGTTATATGGCGGCATGAACCTATTCAAGCTTAAGCGTGTTATCCGCAGACGATTGACTAGGCCATGTAGAGCGTATGGGCAACACAGCTCCGTCCCGAAGAGTCTTTGAATCCGAGCCATTGGAACAACGCAACGTCCACGTTTTACCGCAAAAAAAAACCGGACTGGCTCTTTGCCGATGCCCAATTCAGCTGATCTTCGCCGAATTAACATTTCTGGGTCTTTTTCAGGTGATCTTTGCCGAATTAACGTTTCTGGGTCTTTTTCGACACTGACCGCTGTGACGGCTATGTTTTCATCATTTCACACCAATCTCGATCTGGTTAGTGGCTTAAGGTCAAATGTGTGTACTCATTCTCACAGTTTTCTACGCTGCGACGAACTGCCTACACACGGAAGCCATGATGACGACCGACCTCACGACGAAATTCACGTTGCGCATATACAACTAGGCCGGAATTGCGAAAATATTTTTTATTAATTTTTGAACATTCGGAAAGTGTGGAATGATGCATGATGAAATGGAAAACCTTACTGAATGTTTTGACAGCCGAATGTCATTGGCATCTTTGACAGCTGCTGAAACATAGCAATGGGAAAAGCTATCACCGCTATCTGGTCACCCTTTTTTTAAAATTATTCCATCAAATTTTACAGTTTTGATCTGTGTGAACGATTGTGTAGTGGTTGGGTGCGTCGTCTCCCACGCTCGAGCTCTCAGGTTCGAATCTCGAAAAAAACATCTAACACTTTTTCACGGCTCCACCTCTTCCGAGTCACTGACAATGCTCAAAGAGTATAACTGTCTAGAAAAAGGTTCTCAATCTCTCAATCTCGCCGTTCGGAGTCGGCATTAAACTGTAGGTCCCCTCCACTCGTGAGAGAACAATAGCACGCACAACACGAGTGGTTGCTGAGAAGCTAGACCCAGGTCCACCTCGGACTGCAGCGCCGCCATTATTATTAATGTTAAAGAGACGGGGAATTTGGAAAATGGTCACCCAAGGCTTATTTTTGGAAAAAATATCGATCAGGCATTAAGCTCTTTGCTCTCCTTCGAGTGTTAATTTGAAGGAACGTTAAAGGTCCTATTAATGATTCCAATTAAAAAAAAGTACGAACTATGGAAAAACTGACAGACCTCAGGGCAAATTTACATTTAAGATTCATAAGCTCTGGTCTACTTGAACAAAGACCGATTCCATCAGCCCTAAATATTTAATAGACACCCTTCACAGAGCACTTCCTATATGTGTACAAAGTCGTTAATCACTTTGAAATCCGTTCGGAAACCTCATTTAACATGTACAACTGTCATTTTTCAAAACGGAAAACCTGTCAAAGAGACAAGACTCCAAAAGTTCACCAGCAAAAAATAAACGAAAAAAAAAACAAAGAAAAGTCGTAGCATGAGACAAGTCTTACCACCAGAGGGGATGGATGATGAACAGAATTCTTGGCTTAATGTCATCCCAACGGCAAGGCAGCCAGCAAATGATTGAAAAATGAATATCATTTTTCATTAAATTTTGTCCCTTACAACTTTTGGACAGTCTAATCACCCACCTGCTGGATGAATGCACACGCCGACTACACCTACCCTCGCAAAAGCCACGACACTATCGACTGAAAGAGACGGGGGCTCCCTTCCTTTCTTACGCTTCCCCACAATAAACGACTTCAGCTGTCAAATATTGAAAAATGATCTGAATGTTTTCAAAATTACAATAATTGTACGAAAATAAAAGCCTCCAGTTAAATTTAAATCAATCATTCCATAAGGGTACACTCAAATGGTATTCAACTCTTAACCTGGTCTTTGGGGTCGGTCAGAAGAGTCGATTCATAACTTTCCAACTCGTTGGCTAATTATGCTGCGTCCTTCTTCGTTCATTGTTAAAAAGGACTAAGCTCGTTTTGTATGGCTGTATGGCTGTATGGCTGTATGGCGGTTGTGTGTACTGACGCAGTGAAGTTTTAAAATTCATTTATGAGAGCAAAGGAACGTAACAACGGTCCATGGCATCCTTAAATTGCCATCATTAATCTTCATTCGTGATGCTCTTTGGCTGAGAGTTACTTCCTCTACTACACACTAATTCATAATTACGAGGAGCAACATTTCAAGTTAGTAGACATTTGTATTGTTCTGTGGGTTTTTTGAAAAACGGTTAACGAAAGCAAAGCAAATAGCATGAGCACATGGTGTGTATATTTATGTAGTATTCACGGTATATACTAGTTGTGGATGTGGACATAGGGAAGGTCATTGTGGATGTGGATGCGGATGCTTTGTCTTGTCAGTGGTTATTTAATGAGCACACGCATAGACCTGCCTCTACTCATAGGCATGAGAAACGATGATAATTATGATTTGTTCTAGTGGTGTTAAGCTGAGTTAAGTACTTACATAGCGCCCACGAACAGGGCATTGTTGGCCTCGTCAAAGTGGAAAGTCTTGTAGTATAGTAAGCCGCAACTGAAATCTCTCACGTGATCTGTAATAAAAGAATGAGTGTGTGAATTAAGTAAGTTGCACAAATTAACATGGCATAGAAAAGAAGAATAGAAGGTAAATATGCAGGGACTTAAGTAAGAACAGACTTTGAAAGAAAAGAATAGACATTTTCTTCGTGCCTTCATTAAAATATTAGGATCTGAGAATGCAGCTTAATGACTGAAACACAACAGTGCGTCAGCGTCAGCGTCAGCGAAATGAAAACAGCTGACGGAATATGTTTCATTTGGTATTTGAGAGCGAGAGGGAACAGCTGATTAACGCAGTGCGTCAACGCACACCCTCCGTAACATGAAGTCGGCTAGCGCAACGCACTGTTATGTTTTAGCCATAATGCACAAGAGTTAGCGTAACAACGTGACATAAGCTCTTTGAGGCACAGCTTTCAAATTGGGTGTCACTTGTAAAGGGTGTTTACTTTAGAGGTATACAAATTCAATATGAAATAAAGCACTTGAAGCTAGTGGGAATGTCTATGATATTAGCTTTATTTAATAGATCATTTTATGCCATTAGTGCTTAAATATGATTTCGGGCATATGCGTGCCACGAATAGTTCGAATGAAGTGCAATCGTGAAGTCCAATTTTCGACAACTTTATCGAGTAACTGGGCCCGTATATCAGCAATAACACGGCGAATGTTGACTTCCAAAGCGTCCAACGGCTCTGGTCTATAGGCACAGACTACTGACACCACATACTCCCAAAGAAAGTAGTCTAAAGGTGTGAGATCACAGGATCGTGAAGGACAGTTCACTGGTCCATTACGCGAAATTATGCGCTCAACAAATGTTTTCCGCAATAAACTGATGATGTCGCGAGCCGTGTGGCAAGTTCTGGCATCTTCTTGACACTTAAGTTCTGTCACGCCATTCAACTGAGGAACGAAGAAGGCAGTCAGAAATCATGTTTCTATAGCGCTTTCCATTGACGGTAACGTTCTGGCCGACATCGTCATCGACAACACTGGGCTCCACAACGGCAATAACTTCTTCTATTCTCAGTTTTTGTCATCCTTCGGATTGCTCATTATACACTAGAATGCACGTGATGCGAAAACGATTCATCGTGTCCCGAATAACTTGCTCAGGTAGACGATTATAATGGGCGTAACGCATGATAAGTTTGGCGAATCGAAACATGGTTTTCAAAATATGTTTCCACAATTTGCACCCGTTAATCTGTCGTTAATCTCTTTATCGTAAAATGGCACAACGTACTAACCAACGTACTAACGCCGTGGCGTAATGGGTAGGTGCGTTGATTCCAGAAAAAACAACAAACATTTTTTTCACGGCTCCACCTCTTTCGAATCACTGACAATTAAGTTATCAAAGAGTATAACTGTCTAGAAAAAGCTTCTCAATCCTGCCGTTCGGAGTCGGCATTAAACTGTAGGTCTCCTCCACTCGTGAGAGAACAATAGCACGCACAACACGAGTGGTTGCTGAGAAGTTAGGCCCAGGTCCGCCTCGGACTTTAGCGCCGCCATTATTATTATTATTATTATTGTTTCCTGAACTAGTGGACTCAAATTAATCCACCACACCGAATAGTCCTCTCGGTAGGACGATTATGGTGACCCTAAAATGTGTGAAGCGCACGGAACGTTGCAATAAGACAACATCCATTTTGATAAATCAATTTTATCATTTGCACGTGTTATTGTACGCTATGTCCGTCCATGGTGATTTGTCAAAACAGACTGAATAAATGACAGATATTTGACAGATGTAGTTTCAACATAGCAGCAATCAACTGCCAAAGTTCCAAAATGCCTATTGGAAAACCCATTATATACCAGATGCTTCAATTTAAAATACGATGTATGCTCAAGTATGTACCCGTGCGCAGTTGGATGGCGACTGGATGGTGCAGTTGGTTAGATGCCTGCCCCAAGTTAGAGAGGTCCCAGGTTCGAATCCCAGTGAAATCGAATCTGGTCTAGTCACCATTTACCGTTGGGATAAAATTAACGGCACTGGATTAGGTTGCTATCTGGCAGTACAATGGACCAGTTTTGAGTCTGAGTGCTCCAGTAGTGTTTCAAAAATACTCCGAAAAAGAAAATGTACCCGTGCAGTAGAAATGCTATCTGAATTTAAGTCAACAGTTTCATAAGATTGCGTAAACTTCAAGCATTTCCATAAAGGAGAACAACTAAAGCAGAACTTGTCAAGCAAATGACTTAATTCCAAAAAAAAACACACTATTCTCAAAAGTATTGAGCCGTAACACACGCTTTTATAAGCAGTCCTAACTCAAATTATGGCAAATGTATTCGGATACACATATGTATCCAACAAGCGATAAGTAACAACTAGGATCCAACTTAAACAAAAGTAAATAAATGAATAGATGGAAGACAAAACATATAAAAAGGGAAAAAAAACACAAAAAAGGAAACAAAAAAAAGGAGAGACATCTGGTAAGGAAGACAAAAGAGTACAGTGACACTGATGATGAAGAAGACGGAGGATCCTGAATCAAGTTTATTAAGACAAATGGCTCCTGATGGCTGGGGTGTAAGGTGCCATACCATTCGTTGCTTGGTTTTGTGGAACATTTTTCCTCAAACCATTTTCTATCATCCCGCCAAAGGGTAACAAATGTTAAGTAAAGGGCGCGACAGAGGTTGTGACTCCTCATTTGTTAAGAAGTCAGATCCAGATTCACAGTTTCTGTCATTCGACAGCGTATTCACGTCAGATTTGTTTCTACTTTAATTTACTTCAACCAAATTGAACCTATGTCACATTTTTGTTCTCTCGTACAAATTAGTTTTCCTCTTCATTTTTATTTTGCTCTTCCGCTTTTGAGACTGTTCTTAAAATGCTGTGTGCGAGAGCTGAAGGAAAAATGTGTGACAGTTGACAAACGACAGTCATTAGATATGATTAGTGTCTTATCCTTCAATTAACTTTAAAATTTGATTTCCCTCCAGCAAATTGAAGCTGAATTATGTTGCGTATTGATGTTGGATTGGACAGTTTTGAGTTTTCTAAACGGAAGAAGAAGATGCTTAGAGGGAACTTGAGTTGAATTCTAATTCTAATCATAATCCATTCATTTTAGAGGCGTAGTGAAAGATCTGATTAAACATTCAATTAAGCTCGCACTTGTCAAATAGGATGGTGGAAATCCCAATTTGTGTCAGTTGGAATGGAATGCGTTGTGTTGGTGGTATGAAATCAAGACGACATAAGATTTGGAAACTTCAAGAAATCAATCAGCTGAACTGGTATAACTACCGGATGTCGTTTGACTTCGTCGTTCAAGTGCTAAATAAGCAGTTCAACATTCACCATCATCCATCATCAAACAGGCTATTGGCATCATCGAGCCTTTGCAACAAGTTGAAAAGAAAATTTAACTGTCAATTTAGTCGAAACTACGGTACGAAATATGTAATACAATGGTTGTACCGATATGCGTTGTCACAATATCGGTCCAACTGCAGCAAACACGTTATAAAGGGTGTTTTTTTCAAGGTTTGATTGTTAAACTCGCAACACTGTTTCTACACATTGTCAATTTGAAAGTTGAAAGTTGATTTGTGGTTAGTACATTGTGCCATTTTATGATAAATAGATTAACGACAGATTAAATTGATTCCAGTCCTGCTGTACGGCGCAGAGGTATGGACACTATCCCAAGCGGATGAACAGTCTCTTGGTCTTTTCGAGAGAAAAGTTCTGCGCGCGATCTTTGGTCCTTTTTGCGTTGACGGCATTTGGAGGAGAAGGTTCAACCACGAACTGTATGGGCTGTACAGCGACATGAGTCTAGCCAGGCGTCTACGGATAAAACGCCTAAGATGGCTAGGCCATGTAGAGTGTATGGACAACTTAGCTCCGGCCCGAAGAGTCTTCGACTCTGAGCCTGTGGGACAACGCAACAGAAGACGTCCACGTACAAGGTGGCGCACACAAGTCGAGGGGGACCTCGGCCAGCTTGGTGTGCGAAACTGGAGACAGCTGGCGAAAGATAGTGCTGGTTGGAGAGGCATGTTGAGTGAGGCCCAGGTCCACCTCGGACAGTAGCACCCCAAGAAGAAGAAGAAGAAGAAGACTTTTTCTTGTGAAGTTTTCTGTAATCGCAGGCTCCAAGAAGAAAAAGACTTTTTCTTGTGAAGTTTTCTGAAATCGCTGGTCTATTCGAATAAATCGCAACAGAACTGCCAACATTACCCATGCTGTAGGTCAAATTCAGTCTGGTTTATGAGCTAGAGCCATGGAAAATTTGGCATTTCGGATGCGCGCCGCCCAGAAAATCGCGGCGGATATTTGCATGATGTTATATTCCATAAAAAATGGCATCGATGAGCCTTTCAAACGAATAAAAAATGTTGATGATAACTCACACACACTTAATGGATGACCTTTTGTATAAACCTACATAATAATCTTATTTTCAGGTAATCACTTTTATGAGAGAATATCTCATTTTCCTAGATGCCATGTTCACAATTCTAAATTTCTGTCATAAATTGAGTCCGTCAAGCACGTAGCATAGTGTGAACCCAAGGCATGTTTGGTAGTACGACACAGTCGTACGTTATTTAGTACAATGTGAACGGAAGTAATCTGTTCAGCCGTTGGTACAACGATTGTATCGTTTATTTCGTACTTAAGAGGATGCACAATCGCCAATCGCTTTTAATTTGACAGTTAAGAGTGGAAGTGAGTAAGAAATATAACGCTCCATCCGTCAGTTTGAATAGGGGTCTGTACAACATACTGTGGGAAATCAAAGTCTTCGACTCCAAAACGACAGAAGGTTATAAAAAAAACTCTCTCAACAGGAATCCCTCGCAAACAAATGTATTTCATATCTTTGATAAGAATTTATTTTTAACTTATGTAGATACTAAATGTAGAACATTCAAAAATACCCAGTAACAGTTAGAAGGCCTAGAAGTAACAGCAGACAGATGTCAAAATATTTATCAGCAGGGTCCCACTTTCAGTGCTATACACAATTTGTTATGCAAATCATTTAAAAAATACATACACACACCAGGCGTATGGCACACGCCATAATGAATCTGTCCACCCACAAACACTCAAGGATCCCCTTCTATGAAACCCATCATCATCATGGGCATCAATCAAAACTCGGAACAAGGCACAGCCAACACACTGATTTCCATGCTCTGACTCCTATAACAAATAAATTCCAGCAACAAAATAAAAAAATACAAAATAATATGAAAAAGTGTTGCCTGCCACGTTTGGATACCATGGAAAGGACATTATCGTACCACATCCCTTCAGCCATTTACTCCGAAATTTACTTCCCCATTGCCAAATACACCCTTGTCAGTCAGTTTGCGATGTAGTCCGCCCCCCACACTCAGAGCGAGTGTCTGAGTTAATAAAGGAGCAGTGCAGACAACTCCTCTGCCGGTGCTATCATACACCTCACACCCTTATCATCAATTTGAGATATTTTGTTACATATTATTTGATCGTATAATTTAACGGCTTTTGAAATGCTGTTACTCAAAATGTGCCACTAAAATTCCGGACAACAATGACTCGGGGAGGGTATTTCTTCGTCATGTCAGCATGAGAACCCCAAGAGCATCCTTGACAAAAAGGAAAACGACAACAAAGGATGTTACAGATTTCTCTTCTCTAATTTTTGTGTTTTTTTTCTTCTTTTGCTCTTACTTCTTGCTATTGTTGATGACATAATTTAGGCGAGAACATCTAGAGCAAGCAAAACGAGGAACAGGAGGACAAGTGCTGACAGTGGCAAAACTTAGCATTTCAGATGTTCTTAAGTTGACTTAAGCTAATTTGCATAAAGGTCAATATTTAACCAGGACATGCCAGGAGAAATATTCATTGGCATGCAAATCGCAAGGATTTTCTTCTATTGTTCTTCCATTTTTCTCGCTTTCTCGCCCCACCGCCGCTGCCACTATTTAGCCTCTACACAAAGACGTCACGATTTCGACCGGCTTCTTAAGGACAATGGGTGTACCATACTCATTTGCAGAAGTCAGATGAAAAGAGAGGACAAATTATTTGCGGTAGAATGGAAAGGCGTCAGCTTACTAATGATAATGGCGCTGACACATTTTTTAATGCGTGTCACAGACCAAACCCCCATCCCATTAAATGTAGACGAAACTTTCAAGGCAATACACTTCAGTGGCACACAAAAGAACTCGGCCATCGACAAATTTTCGAAGTCTTTTCGGCTTAGTATTGTCATGGGACCGTAATTAGCTTGCGAATTGATGCTAAGAGGATGCTATGGAAATCCTTTTTTTATTTGCTGTTTTATTGTTTATCACAGAATGCTGCTGCAAGATTTTTTTAACATCAAACAATGACGACGGGAAAATGTGTACAAATCCCTTTAAATGATGAAGTAATCACAGCGAGTGTTGTAAACATGTTCGGGGATGGACTGCTTCAATTATGTTTCTAATTAACTTTGTGCCCGGGGGAGCTGTTTCACGACTTGCAGCATTAATTGTGAAATTTCTAACGTTTTTTAATGTGCAAGGTAAATTTATAATCTCAACATTTGATGTACGGGTTTTTTTTTCGGGAGATTTTTGAAACTCTACTGGAGCACTCAGACTCAAAACTGGTTCATTGTACTGCCAGGTAAGGTAGCAACCTACTCCAGTGCCGTTAATTTGATCCCAACGGCAAATGGTGACTGGACCATATTCGATTTCACTGGGATTCGAACGTGGTACCCCTCTAACTTGGGGCAGGCACTTAACTAACTGAGCCATCCAGTCGTATAAATTCCCTAATTACTCCACATATGAATGTACATACATGTATGTGTTTATGTAAGGATGTACGATCATGTACATAGATTTCTGATACCACAAAACCCCATTCATTCTGAACGTTATCAAAAACTTATTCAGGCATGACTAGCCTTTAAACGTACTTGTATGCACAAATGTACGCATATTTGGGTGTACAAACATATGGATATAAATTCTTTTAACCCCAATGGACCCATATGCATACTTCTGTGAACCAATTTTGGGGATATTGAAAACATTTGCTGGAAAGGAAAGGAAAGGTTTTATGTGCGTGGCATATTTAAACGAGCCACCGCATTCTTATGCAAGAAGAAAAACTCTGAAATACTTAAACAAAACCCATTAACTTTATCCACAGTTCAATTTACTGTTATAGTCAATTAACAGAAATGGTTGAGCTTAAAAGGCAAACACGTAGCCCACGAAAATAGTAAGCAAATTCCATACCCCCACCATAAAGCCGCTCAGACCACCATTTCGTCAGAGCGGACAACGAGGACAGGTGCAGAACGGAAAAATCACCCCCAATTGCAATAATCCCTCCCAGGGTATACGGAAAGCCACCGTTAAATAAAATTGATTTTCATCCCATTCACAAAAAAAAATACACACTCTCTTGTACTGAGAGTCCTGCGAAAAAACCTTCTGCCGCCAGGTATGCATGCAACATCCCGATAAGAAAATTTATTTAACTTATGCATATGAAGCCGCCCCGAGAGTTTATACGCACAACAAATGGAGGAACGAGGAAGAAGACAGAAAACAAAACAAATGGTGCGTATTATCCCTTTTTAGTTGTTAACCTTCTCAGATGATTATACGATGGATAAGAGGGAGAATACGAAATATCCATCAACCACATCAAATCTTGTACTAAGCAGCCATCACTAAGGCCTCTAATAGGATCTGCTTTAAATCTATATATGCAAATGAAGTTGAACGAATCACCTGTGTTATCCTGGGACGCATATGAATGAGAGAACGCCACAAAAAAGGACGAGGGAAAAACAATAACAAATCCAGAAGATAAGGAGGGATGAAACAACAACAATCCCATCCAAAAGCCGATCCCCTGTATCTACTTAAACCGTGTGTAGGAAACAACGAACGCATCCTGACTTCTTCCGCAACATGCCCAGGTCCGCACAACCCAGATACACCAACCACATGTATATACAAGGATATTTTTATATAAATTTAAGCACATACACACGGTAGACACACACAGCGACGTAGGCTACCTTCTGAATTGTGTTTCTTGCAGATAAATGGGGCAGGTAATGGTAAGGAAAAGTTGTACTTCTCTTCTTTTTTGCTTAGAAACGGACGACAAACGGGAATCCCGGCAAAGCACTACACTCACTATAGCGTTTGCTGGTGTTTCCATGGTTTTACCCTCAGCAGATGAAAAATATCCTGGATTTATTTATTCCTAAAAGCCCAAAACAATTTATTTTCTTCTCTTTCGCATACTTTCGTATCTGCTTCTACCGGTTACGAGTGTACACCGACATCCGCTTTGTAGGAACACAATGAAAAAGGAGGACGTCGTAGTCCTCGTTGTCTCTCTGAGTTGAAACTAGGGACATGGCTAGTGATATGTGCATAGGTTATCATCGGATGAGGATAACTCTTAGGTTTATCCCGAAAAATGGATGTCCGAAATTTAAGAATTGCTTTTACCTTAATGTCTGCTGCTATCGCCAAAACAGCAGGACCTGTATTCACTGTGGAAAAGTGTGAAAATTTAAGGCACACTGCACACGATAAACGAAGTGAGTTGTACCTGGGCATTTGTCAGTGTACAGTGAAGCAATAGATTAATTTTCACAAACTCCACAAAAAATCGCTGAATTGTTGCAATGTGATAAAGTGGTTGCTGAGAAAGGAGGTTTTTTCTTGAATGGTGTACCTGTGTAAATGAATCTTGCATGAAAAACAGCATCCATGTTAGAATTTTAAGCAAACGTAACCTACAAATAGATATCTACTAAAGCTTCAAAAATGGTGAACAAATTGTATCCGCTTTGCCTGTTGGAACTTACAAATTGTTTGTAAAATTCGTAAATAAATAAATTTAAATTCGTTGTAAGGAAAAAAATCGACAAATAATAAATTAATTTAACGAAAAAAAAAATTGGAGCCAAACATGATAGACTTGAGGAAAATTAAGTTTATGTCAAAAACAATCAAAAGAAGGATCGCCAAATTCGTCCACAATTGCTTCTGGTTTTTGGCCAATATCTCCAAAACTATTAAGGACAGAATGGTCGAAATGGTTTTAAATAAAAGTGCTCAATGAAACCAACTTTTTGTGATTTTTTCATATTTTTAAACACTTTGGTTTAGAAATGGCAGGGGGGGACGCATTAAAAAAAAAAACTTTGGAGCTCCATATTTTCCAAACGGTACTTTGGATCAGAAATTGTTGAAGCGAACCTCTACCTCAAAAGATCTGTCGATTGATATATAACTTGATAGGGTGCGACAATGTTTCAAAATTAATGGCAAATTCAGCTGTACTGGAGCAACCCCCAAATGGCCCCACTTTTTAGATTTGGGTTCATGGGCAATGACATCTAGGCCTGAAGTACCTACGAGTAATTCCAAAATTTCATGCCGATATCTTTATAAATTTCGGAGATAAAGAAAGTGTGACAGACACGACGGACGGACGGACGGACACACCGATATTATAAAGGTTCCGTTTTTGTAGACGTAACCTTAAAAATTGATTTTTGGTTTCGAATGCTTGTCGTATTGTACAATTTGGTATTGACAGAGCAAACATGAAATAAAAGCTTTTCATTTGGATTACTCGAAGCCTACCCATAATGGTTGTAAGGAAACTAAAGTCAACTATACCAATCGAGCGAAAACGCAGAAATAATACACCGTGACCGTAATAGAGCCTCTCAGTTTCGTTAAGCTCGTTCACTTTTGCTTACTTAGTGCATGATTACATGAGCGGAAGAAGGCAGAATTTAGAGGGATACAATATACGACTTTCACAAGTCATAGGGAGATGGGTTGGATGCGCCGAAAATCGGCATTCTTCCACCGAAAATCCACTTTCAAAGCGGATTCTCGGATGAAGGAGGTATATTCTCATCCCTTTTCGTTCCGTTTCCGACACGTTTTCCTCATTTTCTGGTTATCGCTGATCGAGTTACACCTCACGCATGCTACGTGACATTTTAGAAAAATTGATTACAGGGATGATGCAATTTTAATCTTTTTTTCACTGCATACATGTAAAACTACATGCAAGCGTTGCTGCTAAACCTTACGGTAAATGAGGAGAAAACAAAGAAAGACAAAGTATATGCTGTTGAGTAAAAATCAATCCGTCGCCCATCATCTAGAACAAAATGTCACAATCGACAGCTACAATATTGAGGCAGTAAATGAGTAGTAAGAGTTTGTCTACCTCGTGAATTCCATAAATGACATCTTGGTAGAGATCCGACATAAAATCGATATTGGCAACCGCTGCTTGGGTCAAAACATCACATTCGAAGGACCAAAATCATGCTCAACAAAAACCTAATCCTGCCAGTCCTGCTATACGGTGCCGAAAGATGGACTGTAAGCAGGACTGCAGAGCTGAATCTTGGTGCCTTCAAAACCCTGTTTGTCGAATATTTGGTCCTTTCTGCGAGAAAGACGAATAGAGACACAACCTCAAACGCTATGAGCTGTACAAAGATGTGGACAAACGAGTCAAATTCCTGGTTCAAGAAGGGAAGGAAGACCGAACCTCTCGTATACTGTACAGACCAAGTCATCGCGGATGCAAGGCAACTTGGTTCTGATAATTCGAAGCAGCATGCTCGAGACCGTCAGCGATGGAAGGCGGCAATAGCTCAGGCTTAGACCCACCGGAGTCGCAGGCCTGATAAATAAATAATAATATAAGAATAATAATGGCGGCGATACAGTCCGAGGTGGACCTGGGCCTAGCTACTCAGCAACCACTCGTTTTGTGCGTGCTATTGTTCTCTCACGAGTGGAGGGGATCTACAGTTTAATGCCGACCCCGAACGGCGCGATAGAGAAGCTTTTTCTAGACAGTTATGCTCTTTGAGCATTGTCAGTGACTTGAAAGAGCTGGAACCGTGAAAAAATGTTTGATGATTTTTCGGAAATCGAACCGAGAACATATAGCGTAGGAGTCGACGCACCTACTCTCTACGCCACGGCGCCCACTGAAATAAGTAAGTACAAAAACGTAGATTTTTTCCTCTCGTCACTATCTATCAACAGTGTTAAGCTTTACAAACTGAATTGAAAATCCGTATAAACAAATTCAAAGGAGGATTTATTGTTGAAATAATCAAGACACACCCACCTTCCATTTGAACAATTTCTGTTAACCATCAAGTGGACTGCATAGAAGAAAACCCTAACTCCCCAGGTTTCACAACCAAGTCTTCAGACATTCCCATCTGATTTCAGGTTCTCACTTTCAACATGTCTACTCACATGTAGACACTCGATGCACACAAAAGGAACATCATGCAAGAAATGCGAATTCTCTTTCCCAATGTGAAAATGCATAGATTTTGCAGACATTAGGCAGAAGTACGTTGCCAGGATTTGCCACAGAACATCAATTTTATCTAACTTGACGTCACATCCTTTGAAAATGAGACGTACACTCACACTGTGAATGCAGGAAAATACATTCAAAATTTAGTGTACTTTTACTTTGGACAGCGAAGGCTATGCAGTGCCGAAGACTGTAAAAAGGGTTTCAGAGCAGAGTTGTTAAATGAGATGAAAAGTGAAGGAAGATCTGACTTTCCTTGCAATCCAGTCAAGGTAAGGTACAGAAAAAAATCAAGCAAAACCGGAAAGATTTACCCAGAAATTGGTTAATGCTCAAGAGGCTTACTGCGGTTTATGTTGTTGCTGCTGCTCTTGTTTATTATATGACTGCGGACGTGAATGAACATCTTTCCGGTTGCGATACCCCGAAATCACTTTGAATAGAGCTATTGCCGCTTGTTCCAGTCAGTTGAGTCGCGTTTTAAAACAGCTTGTCGTTTTATGTGAGACGTGAATGTTCCCCATTCAAAACAACACAAAAGTGAAAGGACAACTGCACATTTGGACGGATAAACACCCATAGATGGGGCCTCCTAGGACTTTCCAAACTCACCCCTTTCACCCACATTACCACCACCCAAATGTTGGCATAATATCGATTTGCTATAAAAAAAAAGTTCACATATGGCAAAGACAAATGGTTCAATTCGGTAGAGTACAGCCAAAAAGTAAGCAGGGAACGAATGTCGAGTAACTTCTAAAAAAGAAAACGAAACGTCACAGAAAAGGATTTCTTTCCCTCGCTCAAGATATATATATGGAAGTGTGCAATCTGCAAGGTGTAAGGTGTGGTTGTTTGCCGGTTCTTGTGAAGTGCTTCCTTTCTTTTTGGGCCCACAAAGGATGCATGCAGTAAGAAGGCATACCCGCCGGGCGGAGTAGACTCATAGTCGCTTACTGCTTCTTTGCCAGTTTTAAGAGTTAATGGTAACTGCCTTCGCTAGCGACTTCTGTCGCTTGAGGATGGGCGGGTAGGTTGATCTTTGCGGACGACGTTGGTACTATGACTGTGCGGATTAAAGTAGAAGCATGCAATATTTACGGATCTGCACTATTTCATGTGGTAAAAGATTTAGGAAGCACCTGGAATCCATGACATACAAATGAACATGTACGAGTACGTGTTTCTTTTATTTTTAGAACAGTCATCTTTCCCGCGGGCTATACTTTCTGCAATTCCTTAAATAATTTAAGGCTTTTCTGAAGCGGGTGCTTTAAAATTCCTTAAAGACTTTGAGTTGTGAGTAGGTAAAGTTAGAAAATGGAACAATAATGTCTTTGTAAAGGCGTCTAAGCACCATCTCCAACAATTTTTGGCATACTGTGCGCAGACGAAAAGTTTCTTTGCGTCTTGACAAAGATGAATATGTACTTAGAAGAGGAATGTGTTCTGGAAGACTGCCATTAGCCGGTGAAACCTAATTTTTCACTTTTGATTAATCCAAAGAAACACATAAACAGTTTCTAAACCAAAATTCGTGTAAGATTACGATTCATAAAATAAAATCCGATGGGTGGCGACAGTACTTCATCAAAATTAAACCATTTTATTTATGAGTGACTAAATTTTCGAAGTTAAGTGCGAATATCTGAGAGGAGTTTAATTTTCATGGGATTGTCTTTCATAGCCGTGTGGATAAATAAAGGGGTTTTCAATTGGGACCTGACAACTTTAAACTTTTACTTGGAACGCACCCTATAAGCCAGTGACCAAACTGTCAATGACTAAACATTCAGTAAAAAAAACATTTTTATCATGATGAAGTTCACTAATTCAGATCCACAAAAAAAGTGACCGGACAGAAGCTTGCCGGGACGAAAATTGACAACTAATAGTAGAATCACAGTCGATACTGAGAATTTCGAAAAATCATTTCTGCAGACTGTTGAACGGCGATAAGGACACAAATACCACTGTCAGCCAGAATGTTCAACTTAACACAACGGACGGTGATAGAAGAGAATATCACCCCCCCGATCTAGACGAAGTCAAGATAGCGATATCGAGACTGAAGTCTAATAAAACTGCTGGTGCAGATAGTCGGCCCGCTGAAATGTTTAAAGCAGCTGGAGATGATCTGGTAGGGCGCATGCACCAGTTCATCTGTAAGATATGGTCGGAGGAAAGCATGCCCGATGAGTGGAATCTCAGTATCGTAAACAGTAAACAGTACAAAAAACCTCAGTACCGAAATCAAACGCAGAATAACTCATGCCAACCGCTGTTTTTTTTTTTGATCAAAAGGCAATTGAGTAGTAGAGCGCCTTCTCGGAAGACCAAGCTGACTCTATACAAGACCTTGATCATCCCAGTCCTGCTGTACGGTGCAGAGGCATGGACAATATCCCAAGCGGATGAACAGTCTCTTGGTATTTTTGAGAGAAAAGTTCTGCGCGCGATCTTTGGTCCTGTTTGCGTTGATGGCATTTGGAGGAGAAGGTTCAACCACGAACTGTATGGGCTGTACAGCGATATGAGTCTCGCCAGGCGTCTACGGATCCAACGCCTAAGATGGCTAGGCCATGTAGAGCGTGTCAACAACTTAGCTCCAGCTCGAAGAGTCTTCGACTCTGAGCCTGTGGCACAACGCAACAGAGGACGTCCACGTACAAGGTGGCGCATATACGTCGAGGGGGACCTCGGCCGGCTTGGTATGCGAAACTGGACACAGCTGGCGAAAGATCATGGTGGCTGGAGAGGCATGTTGAGTGAGCCCCAGGTCCACCTCGGACTGTAGCGCCCTAAGAAGAAGAAGAAGAAGAAGTTCGTTAACAATGGTTTAATGAGTGAAAGCAACGTTCGTCTGCTACTGTCTCGCCTTTGCTCGAATCAGGTGGCAGCTATTCGGTGCTGATGAGGTGAGAGCTAATGATGTAGGCTCCTTATCACAGAAGCGCCTGCCTGTTTTCCTCCAGACGACGAAGAAATTATAGCAAAAGTAGGTGGCTGCATGGCAGTACAATGGACCCGGTTTTGAGTCTGAGTGTTAAAAACCTTAGTTAGATGATCCTTAGTCGCGCAGCAAAAATCTGCTGTGTAAAGCGATACTGAGAATTAACACTTAGAGAACGTAGTGTTCTGTATACAAAAAAAAAAAAAACGTTCACGGAAAAGATTTCCATATCTGATCTCATTATAAAAATATGCAATCTAAAGTGTGTCGCATTCATTCATCAATTACTGTTACATTCCAGAAAAACTTCTCATTCCGCGAACCAATTCACATTCCACCAGAATTGATGGCGTTCATTTTGGCTGAACGCTTAATAAAGGAGTTAATAGCTCGGTCAGGGGGTTTATTTATCTAAATTCTCAATCGCAAAAACCAATTACCACCAGACAGACAAATAAATGTAAATATGTATCTGGAATTTGAAAAATCTTGCGTTTGCAGCTGGATTTTTCCTTTTCATCCATGACCGTATTTCTTTCTACAATTGCAGTCTAATTGTGTCTAGACACATACGCGCTGGAACACAAATATCTGGAGCCGAACAATGAAGCGACAAACTTGAATGGATGTATGCTAATTCAACGTTCGCAGCATGCATTTCCGAAAGGAACTGCAGTCTTTTCGTCTCCACGGCTCTTGTAAGGCATAAACATTGCCTAATTGTCTGGCAGAAAGAGATGTGCATTCCGTTGGCATGCACCATTCCAGCGCGGATCAAAATGTCTGAAATAAAGGAGATCCCATTTTTGAGAGTGATTTACATACGTAACATTGGATTTGCATTTTCTCTTCCAAATCCCCTGAGTAGACACACTCATTTCCCGGAATAAGAGATCACACTTTATTTACATTAAGACGCAATTAACATCCAGTCATTGACAGAGACCTTGGTAACATAAATGTTATCACCCACAAACCAGGTTTACATCTGTGAAACGCAATGGTTAACCAACCGCAACCCACAGAACGCTCTGACAAGATTAAATGTTCAAAGAATTACCTCCACAGGAGATAGCCAAGGAAATCTGAACACTGGTATGAAATGTCAATTTATGATGCCTTAAATGGGATAATATCACTCCATACTCGCCAACACACTCTGGACATTTCTTGTTGACCCCCCTTGCGAGCCAGCTGACAAACGATTTTCACCTCAAGTATCCTATTCTCCGAATGTCCTGTATTCACACACTCACTTTCGATGTGAATGGCCCGTAAATTTAAGTTGCGGTTAACCGTGTGATATGTCCATTTCGGTGTCCCTTCCGAGCAGGTCATACTGGTAATAATTTCCAGTTATTTTTTGCTTTGTTTTTGGTTTCTTCGTTCGCTTTGGCAGAATGTGCAAGCACAGGTGACCCCCTACTGTGGGGACAATATGAGTTTATGAAATAGTCCTCGTGTCTGTCTGTTGAGAGGTGGAATGGATACTACTTAGACAATTGACTTGCTTCACTTATTAACGAGGAGAAGGCGGACCGGATCGGAAGCAGGTAAGGAGAGTGTTTTGATGTTTTCAGCTTTCACGTTTATTGATTGCCACATATGGCACTAACCAGTGCGATGGCGTCTCGCTTGTGTTCATAAAATGTAACTAAATCGAGCGTGTGTCTGTGGCAATCTACGAAGTGCTTGTAATTAATTATTTACTTTGGCATGTCAGACGTTTATTAAATTATGGATGTGGAGTTTGAGTGGGAAATATTTGTAGAACACTCACAATACATGAACATACGCTTTAGAAACAATTGCCCGGCAATGAGAGATGAAATAAATTGTGTGCCATTTAGGTTTCAATTGGTGTTGACGTGAGTGAATATGTGGAGCGGAGCGTAGATCAACATTTAACGCGGCAGTTATTCAACTTATTTGCAAACTTATAGTTCGACTGGGCGTTCATATTTGGGAGGGGTGAGCATTATAATGAAATGACGTCTTCTAATCATAGTTTAGCTGCGCGATTCACATAATTATAACAAAGGGTGCTTTTTTTTTTGTTATTTGATGTTCAACATTGCAGCTCTGCTCGTAGTGACAGACAATTTGACTAGTGAGAGTTGATTGTTTGACAGTAATTTGTTGTCAGCTTGCTTTGCCATTTTGTCATGACAAGACCCACATGACAAGATGGGACCTACAATTTAATGCCGACTCCGAATGGCGAGGTTGAAAAGCTTTTTCTAGACTCTTTGAGCATTGTGAGTAACTCGAAAGAGATGGAATCGTAAACAATAATTTTTTTTACTGTAACTTGTTCTTGAATTTGAACCTAGATTTGAAAGTCTAGTTCATGGGTCGACGCTCGAGCCCACACGGCCACGGCGCTCGCTGTCATATGTATGTATCGACGAATAGGTGGAGTGTGTCGATTGGCATTTCTTGAATCCTTTCCAGGATCAGCCGCAGTGTGAAGATATGTTCGATGGTGGACTTCCCTGACCTGAAACCACACTGATACGGACCAGATTTGTGACGAAAGGTTTTAGAGGTTAACACAGAACGGCAGAAAAGTTCTTGTACGCAATGTTCAAATGGGTCTCGTTTTTTATGAACTTCACCATTATAAAAATGTTTTTTTTTAATTGAATGTTTAGTCATTGATAGTTTGGTCATTGGCTTAAGGGTGCGTTCAAAGTAAAAGTTTAAAGTTGTCAAGTCCCAAGTGAAAACCCTTTTATTTTTTAGGGAAATATTTGAAGTAATTTTTTGTACCATCTTGCTCAGTCTGACGAGTTTGGCAGGAATGCAAAAACTAGACATGGCGTTATATAGCTCGTCTCTATGCACGCTGTCATATGCGGCCTTGAAATCGACAAATAGGTGGTGTGTGTCGATCTGCATTTCTTGGGTCTTCTCCAGGATCTGTTAACGAATTAACTTAGTCACTTAAAACTGGAGCTGGGCATTGACTAACCTTTGATCGAGTATGTGTCCTAGCTTTTCGGCGGGATGCTAAAAGTAATATCTCTGTAAGGTTCAATTTGTTTAATGCCGACTCCGAACGGCGGGATTGAGAAGCTTTTTCTAGACAGTTATACTCTTTGAGCATTGTCAGTGACTCGAAAGAGGCGGAGCCGCGAACAATTTTGTTTTTGAAAAATTGTTGCTTGTGTTGGGATTTAAACCTAAGCTGTAAAAGTCAAGTGCCTAATGGTTCGACGCACAAACCCACACGGCCACGGCGCTCATCGTTACAGTATTTTTTTTGGCCAAGAATTCACGAACAAGCAATGAAGTGTAAGCAGGTGCACTTTCAATAATTCTGAAACAAATTTTGCTGCCACGCGGTTAACACCCAAAACATTCGAAAATTCAAGCGATATGCCAACATCATCAGAGACTTCTCTGTTTGTGATTCGGTGATTGTTCATAACCATTTCTTTCACTTTTTCCCCATTTTTATCGGTTGTCTATGTCTAGTGCTTCCGTTGTTTTCATCATTTTCAACGTTTTACGGCCATATTGGAAACGCTTACGTGCGTCTATTGCACAAAAATGTATTTTAATCTTGTAATCACAATATTTTATCCTTTGTAGCGAGTAAATATCTAAACTAAACCTCCCGTAAATTGAAATGAAATCAAAGAAGTAAATCACAAATTTCCAGGATGTACTCTTAAATTGACTTCCTAGAGCATTTCAGTGCCCATCGATTAGTGTGCAAAACCAATCAGTACACTCATCTATCATCCGCAGGGTAATTCTTCTCTTGCGTCACTGAATTACGACTCGAAATGAATTTATCAGTAGAGCACGTTGTGATTGTGGTAAATTGAAGATCTTCTCCCTCATCTCTCTCTCTCTCTCTCTCCCACTTACACTCTCCTCGTCGGTATTTTTATTTCTTCAAAGCCACAAGCTAAGATATGTACCTATCAACAAGGATAGAAGTCTTAAATACCCGTCAAGATGGAGGGAGAGATGAAAATGAAGAGTGCCTACGAGCAAAAAAACAAGTGCGTTGCTGATGCTGTTGAAAAATTTTTATCTGAAAAAATTTCGCCCCCAAAACATCCATCAGCACGTCGCACCCATGACATTTTATTTACCTCAAGCGAAGAAAATCCTCCTTAAGGATTCAAGGATCCCACTAAACGTTGAGGGCAAACGAAGACGAAGAGAGAGGGAACAAAAATTGAAAATTTAATTTTTCCACCCTGTCAATGTCACGTCGTTGTCATGCCAACACTTCGGTCCTCGGCTCCCTATATTGCGTGGATGTGTTGACACACATATTTCGTTCCTGCTGCTGCGTCAAATTATGACATCAACCTTCGAACGGAAGACAGTCCCTAGCTGTGTCTTATAACAAAATTATGTACACATATAGACGTGTAGGTGTGTTTGTATGCATTTGTATATCGACCCCCTAAAAATGCATAAGAAACCGTTGAAAGCGGAGGGGCGTGCATCCACATGAACGCAAGGATAGCCTGGGTGGGTTGGCATTGAAAAAGCTATTTTTATGGACTCCATGACAGTCATGCAAACGAGTAAATTGCGTCCCAATGGACTGATGCAGAGGCTGGCTGATGTGCGCTTTGGAAAATTATATGTTCCGCTATCGTTTGGAATTTTAGATTTTATTCCGGCGAAGATGTTGCCCGCTGCTGCCGCTCCCTACAAGCCCTTATGCCACCACATGCTGGAGGAGCATTTGAACGTTGTAGCGATGAAACTTTTCTCCCACAGACCACGTTCATTTGGTTCCCTTCGGGCCAAGCATTATGTGAAAGGAGTGGAAGAGAATGTCTGAAATTTTTATGCTATTCTCTGTGTCTGCATTTTTTAACTCCTTCCTGGTTTTCATCTTCGTTCGTTTTTCCCATTTTTTTTGCTTTAAATTTCTTTTTTCTTTGGTTTTCTGATTTTCCTTAGAGTTTAAAAGGATGAACGTTTGAATTGTGAGGGTAACGGATATTCTATACGTTCGCTGCTCAGTTGCCTTTTGCCCTACACCATGGGTGGATAATTGCACTCGTGCTTGAATGTGGGGAAGTGGGGCAATCCTTGGAAGAGGTTCATAATTCAAAGATGAGATTTTGGTTTCCTTGAAAAGTGGTTGAGAGTGGATCAGAGTGTTTCACTTCAATCTTCAAGAACGATTGAAGGTGTCTAGACGAAACTAATGTTGCATTTTCCCTCACTCCCATAAAAGTGTACGCAATTTGTGGTTGGGTAATCTCTTTAGGAATGTGAAGATGAAGATATCCAGTGGTGCATAGTTAAGAAGATTTTATAAAGGGAATCTGATCGTTTTAAAAAGGGAATGTGCTTAACTTGTCTGTTAATGACATGGGAATTTGAATGGATATTCGAAGAGGATCTATTTTCTACACGTGAGTAAATGACTGTGTATGTAAACTTCTTCTACAGCCGGGGTGGAAGTGAACTTCAATCAAAAAAAGACCTCCCCAGTCAGAAAGACGACTTCAATGTTCCACGCCAAGTTGTGTCAGTCCTCGCCGAAAAGGAAAAGCAAACAAAAAAAAAGGACGACGACGAAAGGAAAAGAGTTCAATTTTTCCGTTGAACCGAAAAGACGAAACCATAAAGCATATTTTAAAATCTTTTAGGTTGTTTTCTTTATTTTTTTATTCGTTTACAAGGTACAGTAGTGTCTCGAAAGCATGAACGGTTTCATCACATAAACAGTTCGAAAAGTTGAACGATTTTTTCCCATATTATACATCAGAGAGCAGTTTTTTTTTAAAGAAAAACGTCTAAATAAATCCATTTTTTACCGCTTATAAATGTTTTCTTCTTTTTTGATATGTAACGTTTTGATGAATGACTACATGCTTATCTTTAAGTTTCGATGCTTGGAAAGAGGAACAATTTGAAAACATGAACGGGGACTGTTTAAAATTTGTCCACTTTTTCGAGATTCTATTGTATGTTCATCTTTGACTACTTATTTGTGCTTGAAAACATTTCAAAAAGATGAATGGATCCTTTTTCATATCCGTTCATTTTTTCGAGGTTCTACTGTTGGCTATACAGTCCCCATTTAATATAAATACTGGAGGTGTTTTGTTTCATTGGCTACTGTCGGCAATGTTGAGAGTTTTTCCATATGGAAAAGTAAGACAAGCTTACGCCCAAAAAACGAACAACGCTTTGATTTCCACTTCGTCGAAGAACGATTCCAAGTTCAACGAAAGAAATTTAATGTATCCTGTGACAATGCCATTTTCATGTCGTCTTCACATTTCGCATTAGAAGATAATAGGCATCTTCTTCCTTCTTCCAGAGTTCCTTCCCAGCTGTGAGTAGGGAGACCATATGAGCACGCGTTCATCCCTTCAAAATGGACAGCAAGAGGTACCACCACAAGGAATTTCTCTATCCGAATTCCGGACAGGAAAAGCTGTCAGTGGATGGTGGCTAAGAGATTTCCCTATGCACTGATGGCTCGAAAACAGGAGCAGGAAAGACCCCGCTCTCTTTCCTGCTCCTGTTTTTTACCTTTTCTGCATCCCTGCATCCAAGCGACGAATGTAGCGTATTCCAAGCAGAGGTGGCAGCAATAAATTAGGCGGCACTTACTCACTTAGCGTAATTTTACTCATTTAACTTCATTTAAGGGCAAAAACTATAACTATGTATTCCGAAAGCTAAGAGGCAATAAGAGCCATAGCGTCGGATATTATAAAGTCGAAAATAGTGAAGCTATGTAGACAAATTGTCAACGAAATCTCCAGTGCAAACACTCTGTTTGGTACCGGGACACACAGGAGTCCAAGGAAAGAAATCTCTAGCACTACCTTATGTCAGCACGCCGTTAAGTTTCCTACAGAAAGAAATAGAGGACGAAGCCGCAAAGAAAGCAAATGAGCTATAGCTGGATCTGGACATTGGGTCAACGACGAGAAACCTATAGCCGGTGCAAAACAGGAACAAATCATTATCAATGGTTATCATCAGTCGCAAGGATACTCGAATGGTGGTGGGAGTCCTCACCGGACATTGTCCGGTGGGCACCGATAGGCACCTCCTGAGATACTTACAACAATCTGGGTGATTTTAATCAGCAGAAGCCAAAAGCCGCACTGTTTTTTGAGGTCCTTCTTAACTTGTGTTGAAACCAAAAACGTGAGTTGCCCTACAAGCTAAGGGCATTCGCGTCGATATACGTAAGAGGAGTTCTTCAACTTTATGTACATTCCCAGACTTCCGTAGTTTGTGTGAAAATCACAGCATGACTAGAGAGCCCACAATACTCACTGAATGCCAAAGCATTCGGATAAATATGCATCCGAAAGCTTTACCTCAAATCGAATAAAAAATAATCGATACTTACACCCACAATTTTATCGCACAGTGAAAAAAAAAGCGATAATATTTCATGCAGTCTCACCAAACAATATTCGCCTATCCCATTAGAAGTTTATGTTCCATTGAACACGTATTCAACCGTACAAGTCATTGACTCTCGGAACCGCAATCAGTTATGAGCAATCTAAACTCTCTCTCATATGGTCCTACGGCTGACCATACACGCACTGTATGCATACATATGGAACACCCCCCACATGCCCAACTAACAGAGAGAATAAATTTTGTATAAATAACCCACAACATCATAATAATCATCAACAATTCCACCCTCACCCTCGAAAACAACACCATTTGTAATTTGCTATCGATATGCTGCTGCTGGCAAATATGAAATTCCAACATAAATTCCACAAACATGCCAAAGAATAGCAGGACGCCGGGAAGGTGTCTATCATGCAGTCCCCCATTTTCATTCACAATCGTTCTTATCACACACACACCCACGCACGAGCCTTTGAATATATTTCTAATCAGAGTCCCACACACACATACAAACGTCGATCCGGGATTGACTTTAATAATATTTCATTAAAAGACGTTCTCTTCCACTGATAGTCCTTTAAGCAGTATTCTTCCCTGTGTGGTGATCTTTCGACCTCTCCCCCGGCTCGGTTCGTCTTTGCAATAAAAATAATTAATAACCATGCAAAATTCTCCTTCTTCTTGACTTATTTCTCCCCATGGTTTACTGCAATCGGGTCAATCAATATCTTATATCCGCTCTATAGCGGGCATGCCGACATACACGTCTGTAAGGGCTATTCCTTTCGGCTTCTTTTCATCGCTAGGACTTGTCTGTTTGTACGCACCTAGTGTATGTGGAGTTGTGGCTGATTTCAGGGATTAAATCGCTCGATATCTGTAATTTTTTGTTCCTCCAGGTTTCGTGTTCAATTTGTTTTTACTTTTGCTTGTGTCCATCCCCTCGTAATTCAATTACTAGTCGATATTTTATTATGTGTTACCGAAGAAAATTCAGTGCTACAGACAAGGGAGAGGACAGAGGACAGGGGCAAAAGGGATCTACTAAGTTTACCAAGCGAGAGATGTAGCAGCAGCTTCACCCAAACACGCGTGTGGATGGGGAAGAGGAAGAGGAAAGAAAGAAAATGAAAAAAAAAGGTAAACGCATTGATTATCCAGGACCACAGGAAAATATGTTCGATATTAGTTCTTGCCGGGGTCCATCCCTTCGGTCAGGGGGTTGATTATTTTCTATTTGAATAGAACTAATTGCTCTCTTTACCAGCAAACCCAACACAGCCGCCGCACACCACCACCGCAACCACAATCAACCTGCGCCTGTGACCGACGACGACGCCACGCTTCAGCTCGGGCATGCTGAGCGCGTGTGGGCATTAAATTTTCCGGATTATTCCTGTGGCACGATAATGACATGTTTTGTACAATTGACGTTCGAAAACAATGGCGGTAATTTAATAGTGAGTACTTTCCACCTCTGTACACACACCACCACACTATCAATTGGTGTTCTTGGTTCTCGACGAGATGAGGGTGGTTGCGAAGCCAACGGCGGCTAGGGGAATATTTTAGCCGCAGGCTGTATAATGCGAGTTCGATTAGTTGGTCGCAAAGAAATTGGGTGAATAGAGTCTGTGGTTTGCAATTTAGCAAAAATTCAATTATGTAATTGGCAAGTTAATTACAGTTTCCGTGGGAATGTTTAATTGACGGCTTGACAGTGCACATGTGTTATTTATTTATTTTTATTTCTTTTTTTTCATTTTGTGGTGATGTTCCACATGCCTTGGCCAGGCGCATGAAATAATTGCTTCAAGGATCACTTGGTTACATTTAATTAATTAACATCAGGCGCATACGAGTGATACGGAAAGGTGGCAAAAACACTCAGCGGTGGTGTTGAAATTTTAATTTTGCTTCCGATATGTGAGTCATTTCTTTGGCATCCACTAAATGTGCGACCATAGGTGTAAGCGCGGTCGTTAGTCTGAATGCTAATGTTGACAAAGAAGGACAAATCTGAGCGGTAGGCAACGAAACTTTTCAGTTAAATGTTTTTTTGCTGTCGTCAGTTTTTACATATGTTAGAAATCTTACCCGTTGTAATCTATTACAGTATTGTGTTGTCATTGCCTTCTTCATAGCCAAATTTATTTAAATGTTGGGTAAACCCTTGACTAGACCCATGCCAGTTTGTGAATAAATATTTTCTCTTTATCGTCATCCACGCTAACTGGATCAAAGATCGCAGAAAAAACTTTTCTTTCAAATGAACCAAGGTCTCCTCATTTTGAATTGAATTGTTGTGATGACAGTTCTTGATTTTATAGGAGTTGCCTCTTGCGCGCAAAGAAACAGCGATTTGCAATAAATCGCACGGTTTTATTTATCGTTCATATTTTGGAACCGCGATACTCGAAATCATTGACTGCTTAAAAGCTAAATGCGAGTATGTCAGCATTTTGAGATGCTCTGGCCAAGTCGTTAGTGGTTAACGCATTTTTATTTTTATATTTTTTATTTTTTTATTCCAGTATTAAAATTAATTTAGACTATAGTACATGCAATTTTATTAAATAGACATTTAAATGTTTTCAATCAAGGAAATTCGTTCTACAAAAAGGTTTTAAACACAACTTCATGCATGTCTGGTTCTGAAAAATGTCATCTGAGACACCAAGTTTTCGAAGGCTGATTCTGTGCACCCACCAATAGAAATGCCGTTCTTTGGCAGACTCTGCTCTATCGCGGGCAGAAATCGCCCTACTGAACCGCAGAAGATCCTCGTGGCTGCGAGCGACGTCTGCCTCGTATTGAAGTCGCCTGTCCATTGTTCGGCGTGCGACATGGAAGATGATAGGACATCCTTCTGTATCCTGTATCAGGCCTTTCTCGTCCAAATAAAGGAAAGATTCGGGCGGAATAAAGCCGTTAAGGAGCACCTTCTCATGGTACAATATGTTAGGGTAGTAAGCCTCAAAGATCAGACTGTTGGTGGAAGTCATAGTCATAGCAATGTGACCCCGAATCAACTTAAAAATAAAATTATCTATCCTGATCAGGTTTGCATCGTTATACAAGACCTCGTTGGGATCACCATTTGCCGTTGGGATCAAATTAACGGCACTGGAGTTGGTTGCTCTCTGGCATTACAATGGACCAGTTTTGAATCTGAGTGCTCCAGTAGAGTCTCAAAAAATTCTACGAAAAAACATGACCATTCGACAATTTTCCATTCGACATGGGCATGGATGGACAGGAACCACGCTGTTATGAACGACGTCGAATCGATAAATTTGGATCATACAAAGCCGTAGTACGACCCGTCCTTATCATGGCTCGTCAGTTTGGTGTCCAGCTCTCCGCAATAAATATAAGAAACTTAACATGGTATAGAGAATGACATGCATAGGCACAAAAGGCACTCTTAGGTCTAGTTCCACAAACGACCTGAAGTTCATGTTACATTTTTACCCATTGACCTACACATATACAAAGTCTGAGAGCACACCGCGGTAGTAGTGTTTAGAGCCTGCTACCGGCAGAGCGCATAGTTAACACAACTGACTACGCCACCGCCACCCCGCATTTGCCAGGCTAGGATACACACAAGTGCCAATTCCGCTCGGTTAAGACAATGAAAGAATATCAGCGATTTGGATGGGCCAGTTTAAAGAACTGTGCAACAGCAAAAAAAAACAGATCTCTTTTACAGAACTCGGACCGATATTGCAATAGCATAGCATTGCATGAATAGCATGAAACATGCATCCAAATAGGGCATCCCCTATAATGATCACTACCGCAGCTATGATTTTGCATCAGAAAGAGAGACCGTGTCTCACTGGGTAGAGCCAGACATCAAGCTCTGGCAGTACCTTTTATCGAATCTCTCGAAGAAATAAGTAGAGGCTTCGGCTTCAGCTTCGGCCACCTTCGACTATAAATATCACCTTCGGCAAAACGTTAGGCTTCGGCCAAATCAGGTCGAAGATTTTGCCGAAGCCGAATGTTGATATTTCTGTTTTCTGTAAAAATAGAAGTTGCAAGGATCAGTGTGTTATTTGTTTTGAAATTGTCGGATATTTTGTATTTTGAAAGTGCCCTTGTTTAAAGCTTTAAAATCAAAAGATTTTGCATTTGCAAGTTGGTAAACTATTAAGTGGTTTGAATAAAAGCATGCAATTTATTTGTACTGGTTTCAGGTAGAAAGAACATCAAAAATGGCAGCTAAAAAGCCAATTTTGGATTATTTCGTAAAAATAAAGCGAAAGCAACTTGCAAAATATGTTCTAAATAGAGTCCGCCATTATTATTATTTTTATGGTTATTAATGTTAAGAGAATATATTTTACAATTGATTTAACAGACATAATTGTCCAAAGTAAGTTCTTGGTGAGTTCGTTGTCAACTTTAATATATCGGAGAGATTTATTCTCCATATTGCTACACAGTCGGTTGAGATAGCTTATCATGTCATTCGACTGAATGCTAAACTTTTTTTTTACTATTAAGAGAAACATCTGGAATTTCATGCCTCTTTCTGCCCTATTCGATCCATTTTCCTGCTCTCGTAATCCCAGGATATTTTTTTTTAATATTTTTTGCTAGATCAGCTAGCATACCTCTCTCGTCTTCCTATACAATATAAAAGAAGTAAAAGGTGCTTATGGCTTCTCGATTTTCGGTACGAATCTCAAAAAACGCGTTGCCATAGAAATCGTGTCATAATCTTGTATGGAAACCAAAGAAGTCATTCTTTAAAAGCATAGCCATTAAAAGCATTATTTCCCCCTGATAACTATTAAATTCAACTTTAACAAACGTCTCCAATTTCATTCAACGTCTCTTCTACAAATTACATCAGTAAACTTTCACCTTTCTGTCTACAGTATGTACATACATATGTAATTAAGAACTGAAGCTGGATTGGAAATAAAAAAATTGAATCAAATGAAACCATATCCTCCCATCGTTACCACAGGCATTTCATCTGCTACTTAACCTGATATGGAATATGAATGTTTGTACATGCAGAAGAAGCTAAGTGAAAGGAGAAACTGTTTAAATCAACGGCCCAACCTTCTTTCTCGATGCGAACGCATTTTTCCCTTATTTTGAATTTTGATACACACGCCAGAGATCAAGTTACTCACGATCCCACTTAGTTCAGTGGGGTTAAAAGACACTGGCATGTCAAAGGAGATAAGCCTAAACTTTTATCACCCCTCAGCGGCAGCGCGGAAAACGCCGAATTTAGAAGTCGTATACAATCGGAATTCCGCAGAAGCATACAAGTAATGCATCAATAAGAAATTACTCCCCATGCCTGTCATATACACGCACATATGTACAGAAATGAACTAAACCCCACAGTGGGATGCTTGACAGAAGCGGTGCTGGGGGTAATAAAATTCATTGCCTCCCATCAAAAACCCATCCGCCAAACAGTTGCAAACTGCTCTTTTAGAGATGCCGCGAACGAGATACGTATTAGCTTTCATTTTGATTCCTTTGTTTTTCAAGATGACACTCTGGGAGGATTTTCCCCCTTAAGCAGGCAAGGTCCGCAACCGCTGGCAGTGCGCCGCGTGAGCGATTCATGACCCCTTAAAACTAATTTATGCACCCATATCGTCTCGCGGCGGGAGTGAAATGCCGAAATCCACTTCAAGTTTTGGAGGAAAAAAATATAAACCAGCTAAGCCTGCTCGGCTTTTCCGCGTAGCGGAAGGAGTATAAAGCAAAGAACAGCAACAAGAGCGTTTCAATAAATCGTTACTCTTACGTGAATTCGGCACATAAACTTAATGAAATATTATCTAGGCTCTTGCACACACCCCCAGCGATCTTAGCGACCCTCTCCCATTCCCCCGCACCGTACGTCTTGAAACCAAGCCTTAGCATTACGCCGCAGCGGAGGAGGGTGTGAACAAAAAATGGAGTATCCTAGTGTATTAATTTGTGTGTGTGGCATAATAATAAAAAGCAATTTTCGGGAAGGATTTTTGTTCCTCTCGTTTTTACGAGGGCTATGTCCTCTATGCCGGAATGTAACACACCGCCCGATAGCATGCGAGTCCTTTCCTTCCCCTTTCCTGTGCCACTCATTTTCAGGTCCGCTCATGATGGATACCGGCAGCCGTATCAAAGAATTCCGTGTTGACAGTAAACATTCGTTTAAGCTGTGAAAACACGCAATTTTCGTTAGCATGTCTTGATAAGTTATCCCTTTCGCTGCGAGGAAACAAATACTCCACCATTCTTTCGTCGCTGATCCTACTGAATAATTTTTATTTTTTTTTTTGGGTGTGAAGTATCAAGCTACTTGGCCAAAAGTGTACGTCTCCGTACTAAGTGTGAGTACGATGAGGTGCGTGCCGAGCGACTACAAATGTCAGCTTACACCCAGCACACAGCAAACACACTGAAGCTAGGTGTAAATAAATTCTCAGCTTTTGTTAGCTTCAATGAGTTGCGTTTTGTCACGAATTTGTCGCATTGTATCCTATACACACAACAGGATACGAGTATATGAATATTTTGTGTGTGACTAGGCTTTAAGGATGTTGTGGCCTTCCGTTCTCTGTTCAGTCGCTGTTTGTGTTTCATAATAAAAATTCATTATCCTTGTAATTCTTTTATACAGCTTTGCTTTCATAACAAAAACGAATTAAATGAGAATGGTAACAGTAACACAACCCTGAAAGGATAACATGAATTGTTCTATGATCTGTTGAAAGTGTCGTAAAACAAAAGTCCTGGGAGACAGCAATGGTGGTAGTAAACTTGCTTAATTGCTGCTTTTCATTCTTCGCTCGCCTTGACTGGAGTCGTGGGGCGCGTACTGTAATTAGGTTTATATTTACACGAGCCTTAGTTTGTAGTCCTTATTAGCCAAGGAGCAACTGTATTCTCTGTATTGTGTGACCCATTTTCATTTTTCAGTGTGCGTACGAAACCGAGCGGAATTTGTTTGCAAAAAAATTAGTACATGCACGTGAGGTTGTGTTTGTACATCAAAGGACTTGGGGTCCTATTCGAATTGAGTCGGTGTAAAAAGCGTGTCAACCGGTGATGTTCATGGCTGGTACACCGCTCGGATATAAAGTGTCCTCACGCAAATAGGAGCTCCTCTGGAGCTGCGGTCTTCGGCTGTGTAGTGTAATTTACGATTGAGAAAGCGAAACAACCTGGTGCGGGTAATAATTTGAAATTCTTCTCGTTCGAGCTCAGCAACTTTTGAATGCGTTAGTTCCCTTTCGCTGAGTAAGGAGATTAATTAGTTTTGCCTCCCTTTGCAGAACTGTATCTTTCTTTTCTTTTGTGTTCCATCGAATGGAGTCCTCAACTAGACAGACACTACAACAGGAACGAATACTAATGCGAATATGAATATGAGCGTGGGTTGGCGTGGGCTTCCTTGAGGTGAAGGATAATTAACAGTAAATGGCGGGGGAGGGTGGTAGAAAATCGTTTTCGTGGTAAGTTATTTTGTGTTGAACGATTTGTTGATTTGGTTGGAAGTTGACTGCCGGTGATAGTTACAGTTGGGGTGGTTTTGAGTTTGTTCGTAAAAGATTCCCTTTGCGTGATAGAATTGAGGTTCAGGAAGAAATCGGCTTACGTATACATTTCCCTCTTTATTTAATTGAAAATGTTCCTCGGGTCAACGAGTGTAATTAAAAATTTAAGAATTTTGTCATTAAATTTAATTACGGTGGGTATTATTAATTCACTTCAGCTATAAATTATTATTTGGGATTCGTGTGGGGAAGGTGAAATGCCCTTGCAAATATAATAAATTATTTGTTATGACCAACAGATTCTGTAGGAAGCGTGTGTGTACACATGAAATTGCATACACGGGTGCATATATAGTCAAATAATGACCGTTTTATAGGGCACTCTCTTGCAACTAGTCGTGTCATGTACACGAGGGGCGTTTAAAAACTATTTGATCATAATTTTTTGCAAGTAAACAAATGAATGCAATGAGTAGGTGCTTGCTTCTTGTGTGAAAAACATCCTTAAACAAACGTTTCATTTTTTTGTGACAAACTACAAAAAAATCAGGTAGCCTATGTAAGCAAATCTGCCTCGGTAACAAATGATATGATGACCCTGGCGATTTTCATGTGAAAACAGTCTGCAAACTTTACAGAACTCGCTTATTAGGTAGGGAGCAATTGGTAGCCTTATCACAATAATATAATAATAATGGCGACGCTACAGTCCGAGGTGGATTTGGGCCTAGCTTCTCTCAACAACCACTCATGTTGTGCGTGCTGTTGTTCTCTCACGAGTGGAAGGGACCTACAGCTTAATACCGACTCCGAACGGCGTTTTTGAGAAGCTTTTTCTAGACAGTTCTCTTCGACCATTGCCAATGACACGAGAGAGGAGGAGCCGTGAAAAAAAATGTTAGGTGTTTTTTCGAGATTCGAACCTTAGACCTCGAGCGTAGGAGTCGATCCAGTAAAGGCAACCAATAAAAATTTGGGCAGTTACTTTTATTAGGTGTGTTGCAATAATCGAGTCAAAAAAATGTAGGTGCCAAAAATGAGACAAACATTTAAACACCTCAGAATAGTAACAAAATGTGTCTGGTAAACAGACCAAAACTGATAGTTCAATTCAAGTAAAAGATCAAAAATTTAGAAATTTTAATTGTTTTAAAAAAACTGAGGAATTTTTGATTGTGTCTTGTTAGACGCAGAATTCTTTTCCACAGCTGACTTTCGTAAGTTTTGCAGAGCTAAAATATTACTCAATGAAGGAGTCCATTGAAGGCAAGTGCTTGAATTGCAGCCTCTGCTTTAACTTTTGGCAGTGGGGATTCTTCAACTGCATTTTGGTCATGACTATCGATTTCTACTGCTGCCGGATTGCTGCAAGTCGGTTCTAGACCGGTTTCATTTTCGGCAAACCAGACGTTTATGTACTCGGAACAGTCAATAGGGGATAGGCCTTGAAAAAACATGAAAATCGCTGTCTTATGAAAATATACAAATAGCGAAGGAAATAAGAGCTCATGAAACAATAGTTGCTCTTATCCAGTAACATTTTTTGTGGAGTTACAATTACTGAGTCAGCAATGGTAAGACTTAAGGTGTTGCTTTTATACTTATCGAGGGTTGCTTTTATTGAAATTGCACTGTAATAATAATACAACAATTCTCGATTGTACCGCCAATCGAGGGTGAATTTTACCTATCTTCTACAGCAACCGCTCCTGTTGTGCATGCTATTGTTATCTCCTGAGTTTTTCATATTGAAAAAAGTCATAGTTCGGAGTTGGATAGTCAATCAGTTCAACTGCAACTGCAGAGAGAATTTTAAACTATTTAGGGGATTCAAATACATGCTTGCAATGGATATAATATAAAACAACAAGAATTTACAGAAGATAGCTATACAAAAACTATAGTGCTTTCAACTGAAAGGTTGGATCATTACAGGACTCCAACTTTATCGCATTTTAAAGATGTTTTCTCACATTTCTACTGCAAATACAATAATTAACCCTTTCTTTATTGTTATATATTTACAGAAAAAGGCATACCTTGAACCAACTCTCCACCAAGATCAGTTTATTAATCAGTTTATGCTTTAGTTTCTAAAATGAATAGACATTTGTTGTAAATTTTAATGGAGACAAATACATATTTCGTTGACAGGTATAACGAATAGGCAACATTATTCAGTTAGTGAAGTAGAAACAATCGAAATGTAAGACTACAAGTGTACCTAATTCGCGACGAATGGCTACTTAGAATCCGTACGCAGACGCAATATTTGTTTGAATATCAGAGTAAAAGATAAACTATTGCCGCCGTATCATCACAACCGCCAACCAAACAAAGTCTGTGAAACTTTTATTCTAGTTTCCTAGACTGTAATGAACCTCTGCTACTCTACCAACCCCACCTGTGTGAAGGGGAAAAAAGTAAGATTATGGTGGCAACAACAGCAACAATCCAAATAACACGAAAACCAGTAACAAACAACAAAAGTAATTAACCAGCGATTTAAGGGGGTAATTGTGTTGTAAATGTGTCTGTGTATAGTAACTTCGGAGCCCCCTTCGAGAACGTAAGGATATCGTGAAACAACTTACCGCACAAAGTTTTCGGTTCACAATTTGTTTTCTTTTTTTCCTTGGCCCCGTAGAAAGACACTGGCGTTTCTGACCCCTCATTTTAAGGAAAAAACTGAGGAAAGAGAGTTAAATTAGCAAAAAACTTTTCACCCAGCCGCCGTTTATCAGCAGGAATCCGCTTGTCTCATTTCTGCAGCACAATCCTTCTACATCCCGCTCGAAGGATACAGAATTTTGAATTTCGTTATGTTTTGCTTTATGGAGTTTAAGACTTATTTTTTTTTTGCGGATCGCAATGCATACTAAATGCTGATCCCGTTGTTTTTATTTCGACTTTCAAGTCTCACCCATCTTTAACAAAAGAAAACTTTTTTTTTTGGGGGGTAACAGAAAGAAATTGCAATGGCACAGCACAGCTGAAGCCAGAACAAAGAGGCGAGACACCCTTTGAAGTACAAATAATGGGGGTTAAAACTTTGTGTGCCCGAATAAATGATAGCACAAGGAAGTGGAACGGGTTGAGTCACGTAGGACCAATTTTCGGAAGCAAAACAGAGGTTAATGTAAAAGAAAAAGAAAATATGGGATGAACAGGTTCTTGCGGGGTGGATGGAAGTCATGTCGGAGCAATTGCAGTTAGCCTGACATATACTTCCTGTTCCTGAGGTTTGGTGGGTTGACATTGGGGCGGGGGAAACGAGGAGGTGTTCAAAATTCAATACGGACGGTGTTGGTGCGGTTGAAATATGATATTTTCTTGTAACCCAACATCAAATAGGCGGCAACAAATTCTGAGATGAAGATATATTATTTTGCCGTACGTACACACAATTTGCACAGGGGCAACCATTTCTATTTAAACCTAATAGACTAGATTAAATGTGATATTAACCCAGAGGTGGTTTTGCTTGCTGATAGAAGTATCGTCAGTCTACCAAGAACGACGCAAGAAACAACGAACAACTGTGTACTTTTTTGACTGAAATAGGATTGCGGGACAAATGTTGTTACTGCTTTAAGTTGAACTGAAGCTGAAGTGGAAACTCAGTGGTCTGTGGTCATACTGAAAGCAACAGATATTAAATAACAAAATTGCTTCTTCCAAATATCAACCACATTCATCTCAAAACAACGAGACCACCTGTCCCAAAACCATCACATTTATCATAAGCCTTCATCTAATTTCCTCCTCCCCCATCACGTGACGCTACAATTAAACCATCCTATCCTCCAGGCAATCCTTCCTTCGGAATTATTGCCTGTGACAAATTGTATTAACTCAAAGAAAACCCAAGAAATAAAGGGATACAAGGAAAAAGTCTTCATAAGTCGTTTCCCTTCACATTTTTCTTCCTTTTTTTTTTCTTTTTCTTCTTCTACATCCCTTAATCTGGTCCTAAGTTGCTCCTTTGTGTCCAGTTAAAGTGCAATACCGTTTTATTATTATCATTGTCGTCAAGTGGGACCACGGAGGCCACCAAGTCACGGAACGAAGACAAAACGACGACAAAACTGAGAATAAAATCGAAGAAGAAGCGAAAAATAAAAACTGTCTATTCCTTCTGAAAGGACATCTCAACAGTCGGATAAAGATTTCAACTGCAAAAAGGACGAAATAAAAAAAGACGCAAAATCTAACGCAAAAAGAAAGCAAAAAAAAGGCGGAATAAGACCACACGAGGCAAAGCCCGTTTTTACTAGTTTACACTTACCTCTATGGTGTCTGATATGATGGCCACTGGAGGCCCCACAGCATGGCTGCTCATAGTACAAGTTCCATGTATTTTCGTAATCCGAATAAACGTTATCCACAAATGTTACCACAAGGAGTGCACACAAATTGATCACGTATTTACACATTTTCACAAGATTTCTTTTTTATTTTATCTTCCCTCTGCCTTGGATTATTTTTTTTTCTTTATTTTATATCCCTCCTTTTGTTGTATTTAGTAGATGTTAAGATACATATACTTCTCTTTATTTTACGAGGCAGAGAAGCGGCTTTCTGCACGCACATTTATCAAAGAACACAAAAAAAAGCACTACCGTTTAAGTTTTGATTTTATTGCAGCATAAAACAAATAAAAATAAAAATCAAAATCCTTGGACGGGGATCTTCAGACATTTACATTTTTGCTTTCAGCTTTTTTTCGCGTAAATTCTCATAACGAAACATAAACAAATAGGACGCGATGTAGTTTATTTTTTGAAATTATTTTCTTTCAGTTTTCCTTCAAACATAAAACGAACAAAAACATAAGATAAATTAACAGTGCTTACAGTGAGCACCGAAGGTTCATTGTAGTCCTTTGCGGTTGAATTGAATTAAGGACGACAATAACATTGATTCACAGTGGGTACGTCAATATTTTGTCCGTAAATAATCCTTGCACTTCCGTATCCGCAATCGAACTGAGCAATTTTTCGTGCAGACGTTTGTTATTAAACACCTTTAATGTTTCCTCTGATATGGATTCTAAAAGGACATTATCCTCTTTGAGGGATGTTCACTCTGCGTGCCTGTTGACGCGCAAACTCCTTCTCAAAAATGACTTCTCTCACACTACAACAATTTCCTATACTCCACCATCAAGCGAACAGGTGAGAACTGCTAGAATCCTGGAATCCTGCATCCTGCAATGAGACAAAAATTTGAGAGTAACCATTAGTTGTGGGATGATTTCCAGTGGGAGAGAGTGAGCATGCGTACTGCTGCGTGGATTGGAATTGGAATATAATACAACATTTTTCAAGGGTGCATCCTGGAAAATATTATAATAGAGGAAAATATTGTAGGTTTATGAAATACCGCAAAGGGCGATCAAAAGCCAGACGGTCAGTTTTGATTCAATACGGATGATAAATTTGACAGAAGATGCAAAGAAGTGTACAAACGCGTTTCTTTGGAAAATGAGCAGGAACAGATGTCACGGCTACCAGAATAAATGACATGGAAAATTAGTTGACAGTTGGTACCAAGCTTATGGTCGATAGGAGCGATAAACCTAGGGGGACACCCGGGAAGATGATTTAATTTAGATTTATACGTGTTGGCATTTTCAATTTCCGAAAGTCAGAGTGAAAGTGGCTAAAGTGATAATTCATTTTTTATTTCCAAATTCGCAGGGCAGAAACATCCGCCTAAATATCGTGTTTTCCAATAAGGACTTGGCAACTTTTTTTCAAAATAAAACGTAAACCGTTTTTGATATGTCAAAAATTGAATTATTGGTTTGAAGTACAATAAATTTATGTCTGAAATTCGGCGTCGCTCATATGATCACCACGGGCACGTTTTCAGCCCTGAATTCGTTGAGCCTAATTTTCGATTATTCGGCCACAAATTTCGACGGAAACGGCAACTATTACTAGTTCAATATCGACAAGCCTCTAATGACGCCGGCTTGTTGGCAGAGACTAATGACTTAACGTAGCCCCATAAAAAGGTCTAGAGGTGTTAAATCACACGATCTATACGGCTAATCGACGGCACCATTTCTCGATATAACACGTTCATCGACTTGAGTTTTCAATAAGTTCATTTTTACGCACGCTGTCTGACATCTGACACCATCTTGTTGAAAACATATGTATATCATGTAAGTATGTCTAGTCCATGCAATTGATTAAAGAAATAAAGATCTCCATTGACTGTAATGTGATGGTAATTTTCATCAACGAAAAAGAAACGTCCCAATGACTTTTAGTCTTAGCTATGCCCAATTCTTGAGAACGCCGTGGAATCGACTGTTTTGGTTCATTTGCGACGGATGACGACAATTTTTTTCGTTTAAATGCATTTTTTATTTTTATCTTTAAAAACCTTATGTTCTAGGAAAAATACTTAAACTATACAATAAATGCTTCCTTATACTATCTTACTGGCCCTATGCGGGAACTTTAAATTAATCTAGGAATTTTTAATTAATTTTACCTTTCGGCTTCTTTTGTGTATTTTGATATATATATATATGATATATATATATATATATATGATATATATATATATATACTTATATATATATATATATGATATATATATATACTTATACTAAGAAATTATTAAATAAAAACGTAGTAATTTAACATTTTTTTAAATTTATATTCTTAGCCTAACATAAAATAAGCCAATAACTAACTTAAACTAAACTATCTAAAGTTTTTTTGTTTTATTTTTATTTCATTATTTTTTTTTTGTTTTTTCGATGTTTTGTACTTTTTTTGGATTTTTAATTTTTTACTTTTTTTTCTTAAATTTAACCTAGCCTAATGTCCTAACCTAAACTCCTAAAGCAGGCGCGGTGGCGAAGAAACATCAAACATTTTTTCACGGCTCCACCTCTTTCGAGTCACTAACAATGCTCAAAGAGTATAACTGTCTAGAAAAAGCTTCTCAATCTCGCAGTTCGGAGTCGGCATTAAACTGAATGTTTAATCACCTCCACCCGTGAGAGAACAATAGCACGCACAGCACGAGTGGTTGCTGAGAAGCTAGGCCCAGGTCCACCTCGGACTGTAGCGCAGCCATTATTATTATTATTATAATGTCCTAACCTAAATGTAAGTTGGCCGTAAGGGGCCAACAGTTAGCTGATTAAGCTGACGACAGCTGGGACGTTTGATGGGGCTGCAACCACCAGTAGAACCCAGTAACTTTATAAAGAGATAGATCTACTGAACCGGAGAAATTATCCACCCTGTTCACGTTTGCTTCGTTATACAAGAACTCTTTGGAATAGAATTTCTTGTACTCAAATTCTGGGGTTCTGTACTACGGCGACAATATTCTCAACACTTTGATCAACCTGTAGTTGCACGGGATCTAACTAATTTAGACTACAATTTTTTTCACCAGTCTATGAATTATTTGTATACTGGGGAGGGAATTACGACCAAATTGGCGTTAAAGCTATTAAAATTACCGTCACCGACTCGGAATTTTTTTAATAAATTTAATTATTTGTAAATGTTCTTCGTCCGGGAGCTTGACCATGGTGAAAATGTTTTTTTTACTGAATGTACTACTATTGACGGTTTGGTCATTGGTTTAAAAGCCTATTCACAGAAAAGCTGAAAGTAGTCATGTTCAAATTGGCAAACCCTGTATAATTTAAAGGGAATAACGTGTGAACCAGCAGCATACAAAACCTGTACTGATAGCGTAATCATGAACTTATGTCATCCTGATGGACTTCTAATAGCGGAGGACTCATTGAGCAAGTCAAAGTTATAGCTTGCTTTAAAAGTGTTTCTTGGATTTCTTTTGTCTTTAGCGGAATGAACATGGTAACTGAGAAAGTCTAGATCGCTTTCGGGGCAACATTTGCCAATTTTTGGTTTGACGCTCAAGAGAGAAAAGAGAACACAGACGTTCAGAATATACCTTTAGTTGACAATAGCAGTCATGTCCTTGTCTAGTTTACGGGAATTAATACTAGAGTTGTACCAAATAATGTTTTGGCCGGATATTGGATACCGAATATTCGGCCTGCAGCTAGGCCGGATACCGGAAAAAAAGAATAATTGTTTGGTGATCTGATACTCAAATTAGACTGGTAAGAGTAAAACCAACTTAAACATGTTTTTTTCCTCCTCCTCCATGGGATAGTCTTATTGTTTGCACAGCAAAGTTTTTGGGACATTTTTGAAAAGGATGCGGAAGGCAATAGTCAGATTGAAACGTAACTTTCATCTCCATGTAGCAGTCTATACAGTGAGAGATTCTTTTCTGAAGCAGGTATCGTATACGAAAACATTGTATGTTAAATAAAATCAATCAGACAGTAAAACTTAATATTTTTATGTTTTTTACTGAAAAAAACGACTATCCGATATCCGGCCGAATATAAAAAGATTATTCGGCTCTGGCCGGATATTATAAAGGAAGCCGGATACCGAATACTTGCCAGATATCCGTCACATCTTTAATTAATACGGTTGTATACGGCGATTTTTGATAAGTTAAAGCAAAGTATGGACCCGATCTTTTTGGTAACATGAGATACATAAACTTTCCAATTTCCTTCTCTTCCAGTGAATAGAACTACGGTCAGTTTTCGCCGACGCAATATGAGGTATGAGTACACCAGGAAACGAAATTTAATCACCTCATTATCACGGTCTCATTGTACATAGGAGCAATCAAAATAAAAAAAAAAACTCAACCAAAATAAAAACAGTACATTAGAGGAATTCTAATAAATTTGAAAAAAAAACTGTAAATCTACTTTTTTCGAAGTAAAGTCCGAAACCTGTTCCTCTCCACTCATGAGAGAACTATAGCACGCACATCACAAGTGGTTGTGGTAGAAGCTAAACTCAATCCAACGTAGCTCTGTTTATTAAGAAAAAAATTTTACTGAAAAGCTATTTCAAATTCGTGCAACAGGCCGTTCAAGAAAATGTTGACGCATTTCAAAATTCAATTCGTAGCACTTGATAAACACATCCCAAGATACACTGACTGCATGTAGTTAATAATTTCATTCAAAAACAATCCACACTAGAGACCTTACATTCGTAACTTACGAAAGTCAAGTCTAATCAATTAAGGCCATACCTAAGATCCTTGTTTCCTTTCAAAAATTGCGACACTAAATTATTTGTAGGTGTCCCTCTCAACAAATGGGTAAGTTAGGCTCAAATCAACTGAACTTTCTCCACCACTTCCACCAGCCCCTTCAGGAGCATAGCCCTCCAAGCTGGGACACTTCATATCCACAAACATAGATGCTCACAAAATACAATGAAAACAACACTTCGAATATCTGCTGCCACCTCTCACCCCTCTTCAAATGTTTGTTAACGTTGGAGTGACTTGACAACCAAACTCCGAAACACAGACAAAAAAAAGAATATATTGAAACTTACTGAACACGGGCTAAAATAGTTTTCATTAGGTTTTTCGAAAAAACCGAACCGAGTCAAACACAAGCGAGAAGAGTTTGTTCCCCGCTCTCTCTCTCACTCTTCGGCTCGCTTTTCATAGCCTTGTACATTGAATGTACGAGTACTTGTGGCTGAGTAATGGGGAAGGACTATGCGGAGAAGATAAACTGGATTCGGTCGGATGCTTTGGTAACGTTGGGTTACCACGTCAATCCTGGTTTATGTGTAGCAGGACACTATACCCTTCTAGGGCTTCTGCTGTGGACACACATTTCATTTGTTTTCTTTGTTGCACACTGCAACGAACGATGAAAGTCTGCCTGCATGTTGTGAAGTGTTTTAAGCTACATTCACGTGTTTCCTTATTGTGAGAGATGTATTCTATGTTTTTCACTTTTTACGTTATCCTTGGTCTTGGGGTCTTGATGGTGAACTTAAGCGTCAAGACATGGATGAAAGAAAGAGAGAAAAGTGCACTGAACAGGGTGTATCTAGTCGAAACAGACGAACAAAGCAATCGTGTCTAATTTTGGATAGATGTTTGCCGGTGTACACAGTTCGTTAGAAAGGCAACGAAGGGTGGGTTAGTCGACCTACCCCACAGTGTTAACACCAAGGATAAATTCAACGTTACACCTATCACCAAACAATGAGTTTCTACCATGGACCAAAGCTAATTGCATTGTGCAGGAGGGTTAGAATGTTTATACCCAATACCACACAGCGGATGGGTTTGAGATGGCAACGTTTTAATTTCAGAAACCCGTCGCTGACTTATCCTTTGGGTATACAAACAACCACTGTATGCTTTTGTTCCTAATTTTCCTTCAGTTGCTATGCTTTTTATTATCTACACAGCAACATGCATCCATTTTTGAAATTAGGGGGTGAAAGCTGGTGGGTGTGAGTGAATCACTGAATCGGGTGGAATTGCATCCGCAGTTGTTTTACCATTCTCACATCGATGATCTCGAGAGGGAAAAAAAAACATCCTTTTGTTCATTTAAAAACGCTGCCCTTGTTGTTTGTCTGGAAGTGTAGTACTTTTTCATGTCCAAGGGAGAAGATTGAAGTGTAAGTCCGAAATAAATGCGTTTATTCTAAAGCATCATCATATGTTAAGGAGGAGTGAAACTGTCGAAACTTGAGGGTTGTTTCCTTGGGTTGGAATGGAAACAAGAGACATCAAGAGTTGAATTCTGAATGAGGGGAATTGCTACTTGATAATGATGTATGTCTGTCCTCTTAGTTAGTAGATGCTTCGGTTACGTAATATTCATTTCGGTCACTGAATGGAGGATTTAGATTCACGAAGGGTTAAAAAACTGCGCACTCGGCGCGTTGGTTCGGCGAATTGAGGGTTAAATACGTTGGCATGAAGGTGGTTGGTGGGACAGATGAACAAAGTAAACATAATTGAGCGCACCAAGGGTGGGAAGTTCTGAATAAAACTAACTCCGAATTAGAATCTTTTCAGTCCTGTCAAAGGGGAAAAATACCATTCTGAAATCGTAATAAAATCAAAAATGCCCTAAATCAAATTTAATGCTTCTGATTTTCCTCTGTGTCATCATAGACGCGCACATGTACACTTTTTAATTGAGAATCAAGGAACCTTTCACCACGTTGATCATACAGAACTATTTGCGAGTCTTTAAGGTCTCTCTACAGTAGCGTAACGAAATATTCTACGGGCGAAAAGCCAACAAAAATCCTCGAAAAAACTTTGAGAGCCTCTCCATTCTGGCTTTTCCTACACGTGTTATCCCACAGATGCACGTCTGTAGGTATGTTATCGTACGTTCAAATACGACTGCAAAATAACAAACTAATCCATTGCATTTAATTATTCTGCTCACACAAAACAGAAAAGTTTCAGTATTTTTTAGTGTATCCTCTGGCACGTCACCGACGATGAACTATCTGCCCCCACGTATCTGTCTAAGCACAAATGTACAGCATACATGACTAACCTCAAAACCAGCTATGCGAGATATAAAAGAACGGGCAAAAAAGCGAAAAAACGAAAACGAAAGAAAAAAAGAAATAATAGAAATACATCCACTTCACCGGGAAATCAAAGACAGGACATCCTTTTTGGGCTACACCCATCACAAAGATTTCACTAACCATCGACGAACGCAGAGCACAGTGTGTTCACAAAAAACTACCCAAAAAGAGGATAAAACGGAAAATTGAAAACCTCAAATCCAAAATTGATTCCATTGGAAAGGAGTGCACCAAATCAATTGATACAAAGATGCGGTTTGAAATTTTTCAGCATGCAGAATATTTGTGAACTCAAACCCGGAAGCTTACCGACTGATTGTACAAAAAGAAAATCAGTATTCACGTAATTCTGCATTTGAAAGCTGTCATTGTATCTTTTTCTCACGTAGTCGAGCACGAAAAAATGCTTCATTCTTGTGGCGGTGCGGCGGACACTTCAATATATTCCAAATTATAGAATTTAAATTGCACTGAAAAAGGTATGTATAAAGTAGGGTATAAAGAAAGAAAACGAGGGGAGAGGAGGGTAAGCTCCTTAAGTAGAGTAGATAAGAGCTACACCATTAATCTTCATTAAATTTGAAGGGTAACATGGAATCAGCATATCCCACCAGACAAAGTTCTGATGGAGAATATTACCCATCTCCCCTGGCAATGGAGTGATACCCTTTGTACGTATCTAAAAGACATCAGCATCAGCTATTTATATATTTCCCCGATATTATTTACTCTATAAAACTGGTATTAATACGTGGGTTTATTCGTTCGATGGCGAAAGATACGACAAAAGTGGAAAATAAAGTAATAAAATACTGCGGCAAAAAGCAACCGCCAGAGAGCGAAGTTAAGGAACGCATCAAGGTTCTCTGGTTGCAACAAAGATAAAGATACACCGAATCAGCCACGTCCACGTAAGATTCTGGATTCTGCCACTGCTAGTCTCATTGCTAGGTGCACGAACCTTTCAAGCATCGGATACGAGAGAATACGAGGCCGTTAACATTGAATTTACTGAATCAGTGCCATTGGCGTACCCGTCACTAACGTTCTGAATGCCATCAGCGACTCCAGCTCCATTACCACATTATCCCGACACTTCAAATATGTATGTAGCACTTCTATATGCGAGTCTATGTGTGCGTTCATGCCGTGGAGCAGTTGCCATCGGTGCAATCAGAATGGACGTGATATCCGATAACCACACCGATGAAGTCATTAAAAGGCAAGAGGAAGAGAGTAGATGACTGTGAATGTGGAAGGAGGAAGGTATAGGTAGTCTATCACTATAGTGCGCTTGTTTGGCCGATTATTGCGACTGGAATAGCTAGCTTCGAACAGAAGAGCCTACATTACCCACAGCGATCCGCGAGGTACATATGGAGCCGCATACACACATCTATGCATATATTCGAATGCCGAACGTAGCACATCATGGATAGCGATTGGGAAACACTAAGGAAACGAGAGAATATTGATTTATTTTATACACGCCGGCATTTCTCCTTAAAGTATTTTGATCGACCGACGTGAAAAATGCAAATCCATGGGACAATCTTAAAATACGTATTTCTTCGATTCCACACGAAGCAGATCTAAAGGCGGTGACATTTAATGAAATGATAAAATCGAAATTTTAACATAAACGTGGGTTTAATTGAGATGTTCATCATAAACTTTTGGCATTAAGTTTCGGGTACAAAAGGAGTCAATGGGTTTGATTTATTGCATGTTTTATTGACGTTCGATGTAAGATATTCCCATTATCATATTATTTGCCTTCGACGGGGAGCACGAATGCATTAAAAACTGTGTGTGATGTTGTGTCATAGGAAAAGTATCAATCAACACAAAACAAGGCCCGTTGCTCCCACGTGGAGCTAATATAAAAGTATTTAATGGGAACTTAATGATCGGACATTGGACAAATTCAGAACTCTGGGGAAAGTTAATTACAGAAAATGCCACCGAATAGTGGAGAGCAACATGAATGAATGGGTGCGCATAAATGTGTGAGTTGAATTGTGGGATGGTTTTATTTTTATCTTTCAACAGTAGATGAGAATCTCACATTTTAAGAGACACTGTCCGATAAAAATGTTCTTTGGATAGAACTTTAAATCACATGAAATCGTTTTGAATGTGCGGTATTTTCGGTTAGAGAAAAGAGGCAGAAGAATATCCATTTGTAGGGTCATTCGCAAAAATCGTTAAAAGAAATATGAAATCCAAGGGATACACTTAAGGCGCAAGATCACAAAAGGGAAAGAAAATTCTTAAATATCGTTTAATGACAATGCTCACGCATCTTTTTTTCCTTTCAAGCCAAAAAATTCTTTTCCGCCGGTGCGTTCTATGTAATTGCGTCGACTCCTATGCTAAAAATCTCTGTTCAATTCCCGGCACAAACACCTTTCATGTTTCACGATTTCCACCTCTTTCGAGTCACTGACAATCCTCAAGTGTCAAGAAAAAACTTATCAAATTTAGCTGATCGAAGTCGGGAGTGGTTGCTGTAGAAGCTAGTCCCAAGTTCACCCCGAATACGACTAGATGGCGCAGTTGGTTAAGTGCCAGCTCCACGTTAGAGGGGTCCCAGGTTCGAATCCCATTGAAATCGAGTCTGGTTCAGTCACTATTTGCCATTGGGATCAAATTAATGGCACTGGAGTAGGTTGCTACCTGGCAGTACAATGGACCAGCTTTGAGTCTGAGTGCTCAAGAAGTGTTTCAAAAATCCTCCGAAAAAAAAGATGTCCTTCGTTCCGGTCTAGCCGATAGGAGAACACTTCAGCAACGAAATCACGATTTCAGGAAGATTTTCCAAGGAAAACTTTGTCAGTGTCAAACTTCAGTTCATCAATCTTGATTCAATGTGATTTTTCAATATTTTTTTTGAAAAATACACCCAAAAACTTTACTTAAAGACGAAGACTTTAAAAAAATGTAGAAAGACGTGAGTGCAACAGGACGTCTAAAAGTTTATCGTCACCAAGGATTATTGAACGCCAAGCCTGTTAGACAACTGATACTGACTCGATTATGTGGCTCACGTAGATTGAAGAGGGAAAATTGGGAACATTGAGAGCCATGTTGGTTGTTGAAGATCCTCTATTTTCGTCGTCTACTCGGTATACCAAAGTTAACTAATAATAACAATAATGGCGGCGCTACAGTCCGAGATGGACCTGGGCCTAGCTTCTCAACAACCAAAGTTAACTAATTATTGATAAAATCAAAAGAAATGACTAAGAGCCCAAAAAAAATCTCGTGTGCAAAAGTGGGAACAGCTACCGCACCAGCTAAAGTGACTTGTTGATTGATGCATAAGGAAGAGTTTATTCTGTCAAACACTTCAAACATCAAACAGATCCAACACGAACTTCTTATTGATTGAAGAGTAATAAATTACTGAGAGGCCAAAACTAAGGTCTGCTTCCCAGCTTTTCTTCAAAGTGAAGTCATTCTGTTAAAGCATCGGCTTTATGACTGATCTTACGATTTATTGCAAGAAACTATTTCCACAGAATGCCTAAAAATGGAGACGAAATAAAGTTAAAAGCACATTTGCTATGCGGCTGTCTAAGTTCTCAGCGGTCGTGGGTGATTCATATGGGCGCGTATGTAGAATACGTGACGACCTTGATGGCCTGTCATGTATTCCACACACGAAATTTGAGGCTATATATTTACAAGAAATTGGACTATGTAAAGAGAACTTGTCATCGGTGTGGTTTATGCATCACCACGCATTCGGAAGGCAATTTCTTCGAAATCTTAAGCAAAGAACTTTTGAAATGAATATTGGGAGATGAGAGATAGATATGATTCTATGTGTACACAGAAGAATCTCGAAAAGATGAACTTATTGTTCATCGAGCGTAGGAGTCGACGCACATACCCACTAAGCGACGGCCGCCAGAACTATATAAAAGAATAAAAAAGTTGTTCAAAACCAGGCATATCTGGAGGTTTTTCTTTTAAAAAAAGTTCTCTATAGTAGACTGTCGCCCGGAAGAAAGATGAAAAAAAAATCGTGCATCTTCTTGAACTGTGATAGAACGGATGGCGCAGTTGGTTAAGTGCCTGCCCCAAGTTTGAGGGGTCCCAGGTTCGTATCCCAGTGAAATCGAGTCTGGTTCGGTCACCATTTGCCGCTGAGATCAACTTAATGGCACTGGAGTAGGTTGCCACCTGGCAGTACAATGGACCAGTTTTGAGTCTGAGTGCTCCCGTAGAGTTTTAAAAATCCTCCGAAAAAAAAGTGATAGAACGATTCATGTTTTCGAGATTCTACTGTGTATACAAATAAATAGAAAGTTTTGACTGTCAAATTGATTTTCAAAACATGAAGCTGGTTGCAAATGTCCGTCTGAAGGCATTCTTTCATGTTGAATCTTTAACTGAATCGGATTCAGATCTTTGTTGGTGCTACTCTTTGGACTGCTCCCAGTTTCCCAGACCCTTAACTGACCCGGATTCAGATCGTTGTCACTGCTACTCTTGGGACTGCTCCCAGATCCCAGAAGGATACAATTGACAGATGCCAAATATTATTCATTCTCGTCACAACCTTTCACTTCGAAAGTTATCAAATCATGACAAGCTTTTCAAAAAATCACCGCTTGGAATACACGAGAACCTGTAGACAATATCCCTCATACACTAGCACAACACAAGGAGTGACTGAAGACTCCAAGCAAAACTACTACATCGTCTCTGGATACCAGGTGCACACAGATAAACGACGTAAGGGAATAACCCGACTCATTGGTTATTTAAAAGCAAACTCCAGATGACACATTTTCAACGTCATTGACATTAATACGGAATGTTGAGAAGAATGCATTTTCACAACAAAATATCTGCCAACAGAAATAGTCCTCTTTGGTTGCACTGCCTCTGTGACACTCCGAGGAATTTCTGAAGAATTTTGCTGGTTCCAAAAATTACCTTGGCATCGTTGCTGCTCTTCTGCCTGAACTATTTCTTCTCTATTTCTCTCCGCTCACCCACATCCAATTGGCTCATAACCCGAACAAGAAAAACTAATTATAAAATCCTGTTTTCAACCATCTTTGTCTTTTATGAGTAAAAGCAAAAAAAAAATGTTTCCTGCCTTGACCTTGTACAGTAGAAGCGAATTGTTGTTCAGATCTTTTGCTGAATAATATTGTTTTGGGGTTTGTTGATTGTTAAGCCCCTGCGTCTGCACAATACACACATCCATCGAAGTTTCCGTTTGACTTTGTCTAGGCAAACGAACAGAAAGGCAGGAGAAAATTCAACATTTACCAGCCACATCAAAAGAAGGTAAGGTCTTCTTGGTGGTGAGTAGGACTGGTATTTACGCCAACCAAATAGGATGAAAACGTCCTGGAGGAGATGTGTATATCCTTTTTCGTCTTTGACGTTGTTCGGCAACCTCACACTTAACTTATTCGGTATCCTAAGATTAGGAGACTAGTACGAGTACTTTGTGTTTTCCCGGTCGGAATAAAGTTGTGTTTTCTCTTGCGGTTTGACTTTTGACATAACATTTTCGCAAGCGTATTTATTTGACTTATTTAATGGGTGAAATTGGCTTAAATAATGTTTCTCATTTCGAGTGTATTATGATGACCGAGAAACACCAAATGTCGCTCAAAAGTGGGGGATTTCTTGAAGAAACGCAAACAAAAGGAGGGTCAACTTCCGTTCAGTCACATCGGAAGATGTATTGCAGTATTCAAAATCATTCAATCTTATTCGAATGGACTGCATGACTCATCTTTCATTCAAAGTTTGTGTGACTCATGGACTGCAAAATAAACAAAACAAGGAAAAAAGTACTTTTGAAGTGCTGAATGAATAGCAGGCGATGGTTGGGATGAGCATTTCGATTTGATTGCTTTATCATATCATTTCATTGCACAGATAATGAAGAGAATGATTCGATGGGGTAGAATTTCATTCACTTCCACACGCTCACGCTCAGTGATACTTTCTCGACAGAAGCAGAACTATGAACACAACATTTTACGAGGTTTATATTGCATTCTGTAAAGTATCTGGAGCAAATGCAACGAGAAGATTTAATGGTAAATTCCAGAAAATATGAACAATTCTGCACGTCCCACTACTTTACGGACTGAACGTAGGTATTTTGTGAGTAAATTTTCAAATCAACTCAAGAGAAAACTGATATATAGCCAATTTGTCTTTGAATTGACGTATTCTGTGTGCAGTCACATTCTTTGATCCCTCATTTTCGCATTCAATCACGATTTCAGGAAGAATTTCCAAGGCAAACATCATCCATCTTGACTCAATGTTGTATCTTTTAAGAAATACACCCAAAGACATGTCTTAAAGATGAAGACTTTAAGAAAATGTATTCATTTCTCAAATAAGCCTCAGATATTCGTGATCTTTTATCTTGACAACTTTATATTAGAAAACCCGTCACGAATTCCTCTTATCTTCTTTCAAACAATGTCCACAAGAAAATGTCTGTATCTGATTGAAGCCGGTGGCCTACGTAATTATCTGTCAGGAACTTAATTCATTTCGAGAAGAACAGAGTGGGACGATGAACCTTGGTGAACCGGAGGCACTTTGATGCTCCAGATTCAATGCATTTTTGAATTAGGAAGGAAAAAACTGACTTCACCTAGGAACCCAGCACACGGCTGGATGCAAAATGTTTTTTCTATCAAAAAATAAATTTGTTTGATACATACTGCACGTCGCTTTGGACTTTGGCAATCTATGACTACTTTGACACCGACTTAAAGCAAGTCTTTGCAAGAAAGTCTTGAAAAAATGTCGTCCCTCAAAATGCCCGTCGAATCACATAACCACCACACTTCCTCACATTTTAACGTAGACCGCAATGAACAAAGAAAATACAAACTTCACGATAAAAAGTTTCTTTCATGGCATCACCAATAATCAACAAACAAAATTGTGTTGCCTTTGTCTTGCCTTAGTCCTTCTTTACTTTTTGCCACAACACGTCACCAACGTACTTTATTTAAAACAAATAATTACAGACCCCGAGACTGGGTATACTGACCGTTGCCAATTGCAGATCAAAAAAGCAAAAAAAATATTCACTCGAATACTGGTAATTTTCCGGTTATCTGGTCGAGCTCCTTCTTACCACTTTCCTTGCCACCACTCAACCCTATTTGCCGTTTGTAACAAACGACCAGATTCAGCCACAATTTTAAAGCTAACGAATTTAAAATTGTTCGAGTACATTGCTCCCCACATCTGCATTAACCACCGATACCATAGCCACACAATACTTGTTGAAGTTAAGAAGAAAAAAAAAAACAATTCGAAGGTATTCTCGTTCAAGCCGAACTGACAAAAGAGAATCGAGATGAGAAGAACAAAAACAAAAATAACGATTAATTCGATTATCCACGCACCAGTTTATGCTCGTGTGTAAGAAGATTTCTCTGTAATGTTGCCTGCAGATGCTGCCTGTGTTCGGATGCAATTTAGTAAACCAGTATCTGTTGCTACCTAGTCCGTATAAGTATTTCTTGGTTGTTTCCTTTTCTCATTCACACAATCACTTTGCATCACTTTGATCAAATGTATCAATTCAATCTGAATTAGGTTTACATTTTCATTTCATTTCCAAAAAAAAACACCTTTCACATCTCACCTTTATCTGTACGATTCGAAAAGATACACGATATTCGGTTAGAACGTTAACAAATTCACGCGCAATCGATCCACTCGTCGTGCAGTTACCGTGCTAACTGCCTGTAGTGGCGTAGCCATAGTCTTTACAGACGGTTGCCTGGCCCAGCAGTAACATTACCGAACAGAGGGAGGGGTGCTTCAGAGGGAGTGTACTAAAGAGTGGAAAAACTGGGAACACTTACAGAGAAGTGGATACAGTCTGCTTGGTTGTGCGCAGGTTGGTTCCATGTCTGCTCTCTTCTGATTCTTCTTCTTTCGTGACTCTTTCGCATTCTTCTGTTCTTTCAAAACATGCCCGCACTTGCAACACCGGTTTTGCTCCTCTCCCCTTCGGTTTCCCCTTCATTCAACGCAAGCAAAAGCAACAAATTTTTTTCAGTGAGATGTGTGTTGGTTGAGTGTTCGCTTGCAAGAAGATAGGGGAAACGGCGAAAGGAAAAATGTGAACGCACTACCTCCTGCAGTCACCGACTTAATGCATCTATGACTATGATGTGTGTGACAGCAAGAAGTATCTTAAGGAATTTGTGCCTTGTTCCGCAGGTTGCATTGCATTATTGTTGTACAATGACTTTGCTCCTCATTCGGTTGCTGCTGTGGGTTCATTTTCGTGTCTCTTGTAAGAAAGCCGTCTGCTCGGTGGGAACGGATTGTGATTGTGACCATCAACTTCGCCTCATGCAGTGTCTGGTGGTAGCGTGGAGGATGTTGTGCTCATCGTTATTTGCCTGCTGAGATTTTCGCAATTTTTGCGGCAAATAATGTTAAAGCGGTTTATAGGGAAAGGAACACAATACATACACTCAAATGCGCAAACATGTGGACACGAGTGAATTGACAATTGGTGAAGGTTGAATGCCCTTTCAGGATGCCGCCGAAACAGTCAATCAACTTTAGACTCTCCATTAACTTCAGAAAGAAGTTGGATTTTCTTCTTCATGCGAAAAAGAGTTGGTTTTAGTCAAAAATAGATACAGCCTTGGCCAAATGTATTAGGCACCCTATAAGATTTGTTATATCTTCAAAAAGAAAAAAAAATTAATGACATGAGAGGAAACAGATATGATAAAAAAATTGTTTTATTGCAAATTATTAATATTTTGTTGAGCCGCCTTTGGCCTTTATTACTGCAACGACTCTTTGGGGCATAGTGCTTACTAGCACTCAAAAGAAATTTCACTCCACTCTTGCCTTAACACATTCATGAGTGTTTCTTTTGAGGTAATTGAGTGGTCCCGAATCCTACGCTTGAGAATACCCCATAGATGTTCTATAGGGTTTAGATCTGGGGACTGCGCAGGACACTCAAGGAGGTCTACACCATTCTCCTCAAGCCACCTCACATTTAGGGCTGATTTGTGGCAGGGTGCGTTGTCTTGTTGGAATTAGACATTTTGCATGTTGGTGTCTCCGAAAATGTTGGAAAAAGAAAGATAAAGTACATTTTCCAACACATTTATGTACTTGAGAGAGTCCATCCGACCATCACACACATGCATTTCACCCACACCGCTGGCAGCCATGCATCCCCAGATCATTATACTGCCTCCACCGTGCTTAATAGTAGGTACCACGCATTCTGGGTTGTACTCTTCTCCAACTCTTCGTCTCGCAAAAGTGACACCAGGGGTTCCAAATATCTGAACATTTAAAAAAACCGGTATCTAAAAATGATAAATTCGTCTAGAGAAAAATTTTAAATAATTTTTGATGCTCAATTTAAAAGTGATTCATAAACAAAACGTACCTCGAAGTTAGATTCATCTGACCACAGTATATTGGACCAAACTTCTTCAATCTTCTTCTTGAAATGCACATGTTTTTTCGAGAGCCACGGCTTCTTCCTTGCTTTGCATCCTTTAAGTCCAACTTCTTTAAGTCTTCTTCTAACAGTTCTTGAAGAAATTTTTTTTTCTCGATCCTTCGACAATTCAGAAGCAAGCTCAGATGACGTTTTCTTGCGATTTTTGAACGAAGATCGTATTAAAAATCAGTTCTCCCGTTTCGTGGTAACCTTTTTTCTCCCGTATTTTTTACGATTTTCGTGCGAACCAGTCTCGCTGTACCGCTTAATTGCATTTTGCACGGCACAACGTGAACAATCCACTTCTTTCGCAACTTCAGTCTGTTTTTTGCCTTCCTCAAATAAGAGCTGCATTTTAATACGTTTAGCCAGACTATTTTCACTTGTCTTTGACATTTTAAAAGAAAAATTAACATGTTTCACTATTATGAACAGTAGAAAGCAAATTAGTCACGCGTCTGTCGATTTCGAGCAATGATCACACACTGATCCTCCATCGGAAAAAGTGCACAAACCCGCTATTGCATTATAAACGTGCATTAGTGACCTTTCTTGAAAAATAAAAATCGTTTACAACCTCAGATAGTGTCGCCGAAAACCATAAAATTCAAATTAATTACTTCCGATAAGTGATTTGGCAGCAAAGACAAAAAGATAAGGGTGCCTAATACATTTGGCCAAGGCTGTATGTAAGAATATGGTGGAGTTGGTGAAGAACAAACATCATAATTGAGACTCCCAATACTATTCAAATAATCACGATTTTGGTTAGATATGAGTCTTAAATTAGAGTTAGGCAGTAAATATTACTCCAAAGCAATCAATGAAAAGCATCAGAATCGAAATCAAGTGCAGATTAAAGTTAATTGGGCTCAAGAGGCAAAAGAGTAATCTAGCTCCCTTCCGATAGATCAAGCTAACTTTGCACATGACCTAGATCACGCAAGATCTGCTCTACGGCACAAAGACATGGACATAAGCGGTGAAAGAAGCCCGTGGGCTTCTCAGGGCTTCTCAGGCTAAAACATCTGCATGCTATCTTTGGTCCTGTTAACGTTGATTGAGACTGGGGGAGAAGGCAGATAGGTGTCGCAGCTCACATCGACCAACAGTTGGTTTCGTTGTACCCTGAGTATGGAATGTACTCCGTGAGACCTACATTTCCACCGATGATTAGAACCACCCAGATTGTTGTATATATCTTAGAAGGCGCTTCAACCCTATTTTGTTCAGATCCTCTCGCTCGTTGAAGCAGACTTCGTGTTAGCAGTGTCCTTCCTCGTGGAGCTCGACAATCGCAGAGTAGATGGCGGACGGACTGCATTTCCTCCTCGACCCTGCAACTTCTACAATAGGCGCTGTGGGGGATATCTAGCCTCCTGGCATGGGTGCCTATCGGACAATGTCCGGTGAGCACCCCGTCCACCACCCAATATCCCTGCGAATAATACTAATTATTAATAATGATTTCGTTATCAACTGACGAGGCTCGTTGGTTGAGGTCGAAAGTTACGAAGAAGAAGAATGACAGAGTTATAATTATTGGCGAGGACTGACTAGGCTTGTGTTGGGTCCAGAAAGCGCACAGTTTAGTTCAAATTTGTTTTTTGAATTACAGTCGCCTCCGAACTCCCTCTAAGTCGAATTTCCCTCCAACTCGAATTTTTTCGCCATATTTATTTTGGTATTCACTTCCATACAAAAACCATCCTTTAAGTCGAACTACCTTTAACTCGAACTAATTTTGATATCCCGTGAAAATTTGACTTAGAGGGAGTCGACTGTAATTTGTTCTTCTAGTTAATTTAGTTCACTGCTATGGAAATTGAGTTTTGTTAAATTTTCGCCGGCTGGTGGTCATATTATCGCACGTATTTACATTTTATTTACAACACCGGCAACGCGACTATGCTCGATGTGCTTGTGTTGTGGTAGTTAAACAAAAACATCTCTGATGTGCACAATGCCAATGATAATAATAATAATGGCGGCGCTACAATCCAAGGTGGACATGGGCCTAGCTTCTCAACAACCACTCACTCTCACGAGTGGTGGGGACCTACAGTTTAACACCGACTCCGAACGGCGAGATTAGGAAGCTTTTTCTAGACAGTTATACTCTTTGAGCATTGTCAATGACTCGAAAGAGGTGGAGACGACAAACCCACACGGCCACGACGCCCACACAATGGAAATACACACACAAAACAAAGTACAGTGGACTCCCCCTAAGTCGAATCTTCACGGGATATCGAAATTAGTTCGGGTTAGAGGGAGTTCGACTTAGAGGATAATTTTTTGTATGGAAAATTAAAGGGAATGCCAAAAAAATATGACGAAAAACTTCGAGTTAGAGAGAAATTCGACTTAGGGAGAGTTCGACTTAAGGGGAGTCCACTGTACTCAATTTAGTTCAGTTTAGTTCGATTTAGTTCAGTTATTTTTACTGAATAACATGCATGCGGAGTAGGGTATACCTGAGTTTATTGAACTACTGAACTAAATGAACTAAAATAGAATGACACTATGAACTAGTTCACTTAGTCCAATTGTTCGAGCTCTTTTTTGAACTAGTTCGTTCTTGAACTACACATGCCTAATACAAATATATTTATTCACATAGGCACAAATGACAGAAAGGTTGTGGCAATCAAATTATCACTCGTTAATTGTATTATCCTCATACCGACGCACCGGCACAGAGTCCACAAACTTTCGTCGTCCTGTGCTGTTCATTGCTTACCTCACCTCATGCCTCCCCAGAGCTATAATTTTCTTGCAAAAATCTCCTTATACCCACACCAATGTAATCGGGTACTTCGCATCAAAGCACATGCAGTCTCATATAATTTTCTCTAGACATCCTCGTTAGGCCCCTTCCTTGTTTTGTTTGAGTTTTGTTTTCATTTTTTTGTGTTTGTCTCATAATATTTTTTGTTTATTTTAGCAAAGCAATTGCTTCTTCCTGCAATTATGCTCAGGTGTTGAAACTGCCAACTCCATTGTCACGGTATTGCGAAAATGAAAATGCCTACTTGGCACCCACGCTCCCCCTTCCTTACCCCGAGTCAGACCGACGGTGTGAAGAAGACGAGGCGAAACACAAAAAAATACTCGTCCTCGGAAATAAGCAACTGCGACACGATGACAACAATAACATTTTGTATTCGTATTATTCGAAAACCCGTGGCATAGCGGTGTGCATTGTACACGCCGGAAATACCCTTGGAGCGCGCGTTCGGGAGAATCCTCCTTTGCTCGTTCCTCAAGTGCATTTCGCACAAGGACGACCGGTTGTGTGTACGTAAAGTGCAGCTCTTGTTATGCTTTTTAGACATTTCTCACTCTCGGTGTCTAAGCTGTTGGGTATTAACATGACATTCAATACACTCGTACGTGCGAATGGTGTAACGTGATCCTTTATTTCCCACAAAATTGCCGTTTTAATTTGTCAGCGGCTTTTATATTGTGTCCACGGCTATACACTGAACCCGCGCCAGGACAATGTAAGAAGAGAAAGAGTGAGAATGGAGGCATTATGATCCCTTTTGATGTAGTGGCGTGTACAGCATAATTTGAAGGACAATGCCAACGGCATTGACGATGAAGTGTTAGGTGTTTGCTTTACGTGCCTTTGGGGACGAAGTGAGAAAAATTATGAAAAACAACACGGATACGCAGCGGCGCTCCTGACGGAGAGCTAGAGCGGTCATGAAAGGTGTTGGTAATTAGAATATGAATAAGGATGTATTTTTATGTGTTGAAAATTTCCTTCTCGCATAAACAGTGTTTACATTGCTTAACATCTTGTTGCGTTAGGTTTGTTGCTGGAAGCCGATGCGCTATACGGACGTTGTTAAAAAGTGTGTACATAAACGTTAAGGCATGTTGATGTATAGTCACGCTGTTAAGTGGCTGGCTGTGAGCACGGATGTGGATACAATATTTATGAGTGTTTGCCTTTGCCTGAGATTATAATTTTAAAACTTGTTGCCAAACTAAAATACAAACACATTTTTATTTCATCTGTTTGAGGTGTAATTACATTGCAGATAAAAAAATACGGCCTAAAATTGGAAATTAAAATTAGTGTTGTGTTGACATCCCTCAACGACTCCTGACGAAAGTACGGTGGCGTCCTCATACAGCGACTTCGATCAACTGTATGTGGAGCACAGATGACGCCACGGACAATCCAAGCCACCAACAGTCAAGATCGCTGCAAAATGCAACGCATTCGTTGGCAGTCGCGTTCCTCATTTCACCCAGTGTAGTTCACTTCCATTGTGCATCTGTTATCTATCCATTGTATTTCATCATAACGTAGTACACATAAACAGTAGTTATTTTCCTGTCAATAGCTTTCAATAAAATGAGTTGCAATTAAACCTAATATCCAAACCAAATGTTTTATTAATATGAGTAGCTAAAGTTTAAAGGGTAGTTCATTAAGCGCTTCCTAACTTTACATTTAAATTAATTAAAGTGTGTGTAAGATGTTATTGAAATGTTTCACTCGTTTGAATGGTCTATCGATGCTATTATGTATAAAATACAACATGGCTTAAATGCCTGCCGCGGCTTTGTTTGGGCAGAGCGCATCAGAAGTTGCCAATTTCTCATGACTCTGGCGCATAAATCAGGCTGATAATGACATATGGCATGGGTTATGTGGCTTTGAGGGCCGCTGTGGTTTGTGGCTTATTCGCATAAGCCTGCGACTTGAAAAACCCCACAAGAAGAGTCGAACGGAGTCAAATCGCACGATCTCGGTGGCCAGCTTACATCACCTCCACTTGAGATAACCATGCTCTCGAATCGCTCGTGCAGAATTTCCAATGTGGCTTGAGCTGTTTGACACGTAGCACCGTTTTGTTGAAATCAAATGTCGTTGGCTGCCATATCATCCAATTCAGGCCAAGAGAAGTTGATTATCATCGATCTGTAGCGCGCGCCGTTGACGGTAATGGCCTGGCAAACGTCGTTCTCAAAGAAATATGGACCAACGACGCCGCCAGCCCAAAATCCACATGAAACTGTGATTTGTTCGGAATGCATTCGACGCTCTTGGATCTCATGTGGATTGGTATTGTTCCAAATTCGACAATTTTGTTTGTAGACGTACCCATTCGTTCCAAAATGCGCCTCATCGCTAAAGATGATTTTTCGATGAAAATTGGCGTCAGTTTCCAATTGCTGCAGGGCCCATTCAGGGAACAAACGTCGTTGTCTACGATCGTTTACCTTCAGCTCCCGGGTCAGTTGAATTTTGTACGGGTGCAAGCCCAAGTCACAACGCAAAATTCACCCTCGCCAAGTTATGATCTGCGAAATGCTAAGTTCTTGTGAGCGACGCGAAATCGACTTCGTCGGATTTTCCTGCACACTCTCCTGAACCGTGGGCGAAGCGCGCGGAACTTTGCCCGAACAGAACACCAATTTTGATGAAACAATGTTATCATTTGCACGTGTTGTTGAACGCTTTTTTCGCTCACGGTGGCTTGTCAGCCAATTTGACAGATCTAGCTTCAACAATATGGCCGCTATTAACTGTCAACGTTCGGAAGTACCGGAAGACCCGTCACTTTAATAATAATAATAATAATGGCGGCGCTACAGTCCGAGGTGGACCTGGGCCTAGCTTCTCAGCAACTACTCGTGTTGTGCGTGCTATTGTTCTTTCACAAGTGGAGGGGACCTACAGTTTAATGCCGATTCCTAACGGCGAGTTTGAGAAACTTTTTCTAGACAGTTATACTCTTTGAGCATTGTCAGTGACTCGAAAGAGGTGGAGCCGTGAACAATTTTAGGGTTTTTTTCGGGAATCGAACCGACAACCTCGAGCGTAGGAGTCGACGCTCTTACCCACTACCCCACGGCGCCTTTCACTTTAATCCGCTCAAAATTCGAAACGAATCCATTTGCAACCTACGAATTTATGCAGAATAAAGATCCAATACAAAATGTGAACCAACCTTTACCAACTGCAATATCCACTGTAAAGACATAATAACTCAGATACATTACATGCAACTAACACTATCTCCTGAATCTAGCCCAATAAACCCCGTATCCAACCATGAATTTGTACTAAATGTTACCCTCCTTTTTTTGATGAGATATCTGCACTCGTTGGGAAATACATATGAATGCAAATTCAAAACATAAAAATGTCCTGGTCGATTACATTACAACTACCCCATAAGCAGAGGGGTATATAACCGTACTTTCATTTACAAATCTCATCTAGTTCGAAAAACATAAAGAATATTTTCTTTCCTCCGCAGCACTGCTGCTTTCTTAAAATGAATTCCCACATAGCGTTGAATGTGCGGTTGGAAGCTACTACTGCCACCTGATAGCGTTTACCTTATGTTTTTATTCTTACAAAAGCGGTATCTTGTGTTCTCAGAATTTAAGTGCTAAAATAAAATGTGGGATACGAGATCTATTCCCCTCCAGCTCCAGTGTGGAGATTGAAAATGTATCCTCCGAAGGGTGCGATGGATGTGCGCTCGTATGTTAACGTATGTACGTACCTATTTCATAAAAATAGAAGAAAAAAACCGTCCTGGAACTGATTTACACTACCATCTGAAGGTATAAATTTCAGAAGAGGCTTGCAGCCATTTCTATTCCAATTTTGGCTGAGGTCGGTGGTAATAACTAACGGAAAGTTCCGCAAATGGACTTTTTCCATTTAACCAATAAAGAAGGATTTTTTTTGAATGTGACCATTAAATTTGGGTAAAAATATCGAGGAATTTCGGGGAAAGTTATACTACACACTTTCAAGCACTCGCATTGAAACTTTTCTTTTAGGCAAATTGAAAGTGCATTCCGTATTTAATGCGAAGAGTTACCACGGCCACAAACACATGGACAACTTTATGACAGTACTTTTTCTGAGAGTGATTGTGGGTGTTGGTTACATTTTTCGAAATGGTTAGTTGAGGTCCGGTACCCAACTATTTTAACTTTAATGACAAAAGTGCGTTTCTATTTCGAGACAAAGTTATGGAAATATTTTTGTTTAATAGACGGGTGCAAAGGGTCACCATATAAACGTCTCTATCCAAGGAAGACTATGTGGGCAGCAGGTTTGAGATAGGAGAAGGAGAAGAAAGTACATTTGTTTTAAATGTTTTTTTTTTGAGGATTTTTGAAACACTACTGGAGCACTCAGACTCAAAACTGGTTCATTCTACTGCCAGGTAGCAACCTACTCCAGTGATACTGCCATTAATTTGATCCCAACGGCAAATGGGGACTGGACCAGATTCGATTTTACTGCAAAACTCGCCAGATTGTCCAGAATGACGATAAAGAATTCTCGCTGCTCCGTCAAGATCGGTAATGAGATCACCGAGACCTAGAAACTTTTCCTTTTCTTTTTTCAAAACATCGTCTTTAAGAAGATCGTGAAGAACTCACTGCACGACGTTCCAAAAGTCCAGAGAACTGCTGACAGAAGCGAGCGAAATTGACGTGATTGGTTGAAAACAGCGAGGTGTCAATGAAGCGTTTGCAAGCATTGAATTGGAGGCGGCCAAAATGTGTTTTTGCGGTGAATAAGGGCAAAACGATATACATATGTGCTGTCTTCAAGGGAGAATACACAACATAGACGTTTTGGGCACAACGTCCTCTTGAGAGAAGTATTTTTGAGGTATTGAAGGACTCCATTTTGGCGTGCGTAATTGGAGTTTGCTAAAAATAAAGCTGGAGAGGTTTGTTGGTGGAGGCTCAAGTCAACACAGACTTTAACGCGAAATCAGAATGAAACAAAATGAAAATGAAATATTTTTTTAAACGTTTGAGGAAACATTTCACAGGAATATAAACCTTTTTCACAGCGTTCTTGGTGACCTTTGATATCTGTCTCATCTACACTCATACAAAGAATGGAAAACTGTTCGATTTCGTTCATACAAACCACAATCATGGATAATGTCTAATAATTGAGGATTCGCTCTAGTGACAATAGACAGCATTGGGTTTTGGAAGCATTAGAAAATGTTAATCTCAGTCACTGACAATATTACGAGAGAAACTTCTTTTCTCGATCCTTGTAAAAACAGAAGAATCCAGGCAAATGGCCAGCATGAACTGTAATTGCCTGGTATTAGATTACAGCACTGTGCGCATTGAACGTATGTACAGACGTATCACTGCATTTATGCCCCTTTCTTCTCTCGGCAGGACATTAACGCAGCAGGCGATAGACAGATTTAATTTCCTCCTCGTCATGTCAACTTCTGTACAAGTCGTTGCCATGCACAGCAATGCCTTCAAAATAGATGGCTATGGCGCATTGTCATGTAATGATGCCAGAACCGAATCACGCACCACGCCGTGCACGTATAATTTAATATAATAAAAAGGGTCATAAACAAAAACTATTTTGGCTATATATCAACTAAGTATGTCTGTTGACACTCACGTCATATACATACAAGTGCATGTACGAGAAAATGGAGCCTTTACTTGTCTCCGGAATTGCATATTCAATTCCAACTTCGCCTTCTTAACCGCGTTATAGGCTGAACAACTCTCTATATGACACTAGGATAAACACAAACCAATATCATACCTTGTATTATCGACTTTCTTTAAGAAAACTCAAAATTGTCACATTTCCTGCTGATTTTCTTTATCTAAAACCATTAAACCTTACTCTAGAGCAAATTTTCAAGACTTTGAAAAAAAATTCACCGCGAAAAGATGTCAGATTATCCTTCAAAAAATAAAGGGAAAAAAATGAAAAGATTATGTTAATTTGGTGCCTTCAATTATTAAATCCGAGACTTGAAACCAATGAACAAATTGGTATGACATCGCAGCCCTAAAATTTCAAAACGCCACATCTGTCAAAATTTCAGTCGTATTCATCATAAAGGAAAATCCTTCAAAATCCAATTAAACGCCTTATCCGTCTGCCACCCTTGGAATTGACTCTGTCTCCCATTTAAAAGCGGCAATTTGCAGCTAAGCCCATGGCTTGACGCAAATTGCGTCACATACCCGTAAGCTAAAAAAGTATCTCTCAATTGAAAGTATGTACGTATAACCACTTCACTGGGGTCTAATTGAAAAATTATTTGCTTTTGATATTCTCTCAGATTTCACAACTACGCTATCCCAGCCCAAATCAGGAGTCCCCAACGCCAACGTAAACCGAAAATACTTTCAGTTGCTTCGGGTGAAATTGTGAAATTGCCACTACTACCGCTCCGCCCAGACGCAGACCGACAATAGTAATAATAATAGTCATCATAATACGGCAATATCCTTTTACCGAGCATAAGAATGTAAATAACCTTCCCTGAGGCGGAGGACACAAGGACACAGAAGGGGGAGTGGAATATAATTTCACTTTGAACAGCAGAGTGCGTAGATTGTGTTCCGGACGAAGCAAACTTGCTCACAGACGCACTCTCCCCCAGACTGGGACTGAGTAAAAAACTACAAATTACTCCTCAATCACATTTGGTCTGGTCGCAAAGAACGCAATGATTGGCATTCTCGGATTTGTTGGCATTTACTCTTGCAACATATTAACTGCAGAAAAAGGGAATTTAAATAGTACATCAATATTATTGCGAATTTGAATGTCTGACAGTTGCGATTCCCCAAAAAGGGTTCTTCCTCAGTCGTTATCCTGAGGAGAAGCAGCAATTCCTCTGAGACGTTGCCGCTACTTTGTGACTGCATTTTTCGTCCTGTAGGTAATTTCCTTTTTACAACCCTTCAGCAGGAACACAAGACAGCACTTTTGAGGATGTTAGTGGGGGATTTAACAGAGATGAACACTAATATATGACACATAGGCGTATTATATTCATATTTTGTGACATGCATACATTTGTACTCGTACACACGGGCACACAACTGCCGGAGAGAATGTATACGGCTCGCGATAGTAAACGAAGGAACAAACGAACGTACGAACGAAGGAAAGAAATATGAATTTATTTGCAGAAGGACATGAAATTGTTTTCACCGCAGGCTGTTGAAGTCCACCCTCTGAATATTTGAATAAATAAATATTAATAAGGGCTGTGAGGGTCGTGTTAAACCTTAAATGTGTAGGCCTCTAGTTTAACAAGCTCCAGTCCAGGCAACGAGGTGTTCTTTGATGTCCCCATCCTTAAGTAGATTTCTCAAAAACACCGTGCATGTGGCGCAAGAAAAACACTAAACTTGAGATGAGGTAAGAGCAAGTTGTCCTTTTGCAAAGAAGGGTGATATTTAAATTTTAAAAAACATTCTGCCGGTCTGGTGTTATGGATTGTTCTATTCCGCAGGTTGTGAAGTTGCTGCTTACACATGCATTTGGCAGTAACATTTTGTATCACATAACTATGCATATGTGATTGGGCAATTTTTGGGTTAAACATGTGAGTAGGTAGATAATTGTAATTCTGTTCAGATGTGATGCCAGTTTTGATGTTGTACTGGAAAGAGTCCTTGTTTTGATGAGTGCAAATTGACTTCGTGGGCGCCGTGGCCTTGTGACCGCTACGCACTAAAATTTAATACAGGTTCTATTCCAAGAACAGACAACAATTTAAAAAAGGAAAAATATTCACGGCTCTACTTCTTTTGATCCAGTGACAATGCTCAAAGAGAATAAATGTCTAGAATCTTCTCAATCTCGCCGTTCGGAGTCGGCGTTAAAACTGTGTATCCCATCCACTCGTGAGGGAAGAATAGCGCACTGAACACGAGCGGTTGCTATAGAAGCTAGGGCGGCGTCGAACTGTTGCGCCACTATTATTAGTACTGTTAAGTTAACTTCGTCACACAAGTGGAGAAGGACTTCTTCAAACTTGGCGGGCGTAATTGGAGGCAATTGGTTAAAGATCAAGCTGGAGAGGCTTATTGGTTGAGGCTCAGGTCCACCCCGGACTTCGACAGAAAACTTGCTTTTTTCTGCCAACCATTTGCAGTGCTAGCCATCCCTGTATCGCTACTATGTTCGTACAAATAAGTGGACTGTAAGGGCTTTTAATCATTTTGTTGATTTGGTTATAATGAACTGCTGGATAATGTTCAACAGACGGCAGAATCACCTCAAAGGAAGAAAAATGGCTCTTCTAGATTTCAAAGTCTATGTTGGCAAGTCTTTGATAGGAGAGGAAGCAAAGCCAATGAAGCTGTTACCAAAAATCGGGCGTTCGATTTAAGCTCACACGATGAACCACATCATCCAGAGTCATCCAAGAGAAGAAAAGTAAATCAGCCTCTCCTAACAGAAGAACGTTTTGATTGCTTTGAACATTTTCCTCTATTTGTAGACGCAAAAAATGCCTGGATGCCGAAATCATGGATGTGCTTCACGTTCCTGTGTAATGTGCAACAAATGCTAATTATAACTTTGCGTTAATGGAAATAACTGTTTTCGAAAGTACCGCAAAAAGTAGAATGGTTTTTATTTTTCAAGCAATAGGTTAAGCTCTCGTTACCAGCTTTGACTGTTTAAATAAAAGTTAAAAAAAAATTTCATTTTTTTCATCTAATTAATAAAAACATATTTTTCAACTTATTTTTCTGTCGGGATTGAAGAGGTTAACTAATTACGTGTCAACATGTTACATGACGAGATGTCCTTGCCGTCATTTACGGCCAGCCAAATCCATCTAAGCTGCTTCCATTTCAATCCCAGCTCGCTGTGTTCAGCGAATTTAAGGGTACTATTTTTCAACAGAAAGAATAACAAAACATTTTGAAAGTCCAAACTCATCTGAGTATCTATTCACCTGTCAATTTTTTTCACATTCTAAGTGCTGACTTAATCAATTCCAGCAGCTGCTTTAGGACAGAAACAAACGAGAAAGGAAACAACAAACTCATGCTTACTTCATTCACTCCAACATCAGCATTTTCAACCTTGTCTGCGTTATCAACGAAAAAGTCGTTAGCTTTAATATATAGGGCTGTCTATTGTTCTTGAATATTCCGAGTTTAATAATAATAATAATACAGTCTGAGGTGGACCCAGGCCTAGCTTCTCAGCAACCACTCGTGTTGTGCGTGCTATTGTTCTCCCACGAGTGGAGGAGACCTACAGTTTAATGCCGACTCCGTACGGCGAGATTGAGAACCTTTTCCTAGACAATTATACTCTTTGAGCATTGTCAGTGACTCGAAAGAGGTGAAGCCGTAAAAATATGTTTGGTGTTTTTTCGGGAATTTTCGGAATCCTGAGCTTACAATCAGTATTTAGCTTTGAGCCAAGTTCCAAATTCGTGTCCCAGATTATGAATGATGATCGGAATGCAACGGATTTAACCCGCTTATTGTACCCCTCTTACAATTTCTTAAACAGTCATAACGCTGATTAGCATTAGACTAAGTTTCCACTTTAGTCCAAAAAAATGCGGTGGATTACCTACAATTTTTTGCAGTAGATTTTGAATTTGAAAAGCCTGTTTTTGACAGTACACATTGACAATTGGGAGCCTTCAGCCGATGTCATTTTGTATGAGTTTTGTAATGAATAGTGACTGCCGTCAGATAAAAAAGTATTTATTTTGTTTTGTTTTATGCTAAAAGCAATAAATGCTCTCGACCTTGAGGTATGTTCATGAAAATTTACATGTTTTGCAGTAGATTTAGCACGTTGAGTGCCACCATACAATCCGAAAAACTGTCCCCATTTTTTTTTTATTGACACTTCAAATACACTCTGGTCTCACGCAGCACAGCAAGCCCAAATTCGTGTGAGACCAAAGTGGTCGCATGTGGCACTCAACGTGTTAAATTTCGAAACAAATGCAATTGCAGCAAAGTGGCAACACTGACACCGATCCGAAAATATGAATTAACTTATCCCACCGCATACATCAAATGAATTATGAAATAAAAAACGATAGGTACCAGAGGGTCTATTAAATTCAAAAAAGTGCGCATCATTGGTAAATTATCCCGTTTTTATGCATTACCTTTTTACTGCAACGCATCAGATGTTGCAGCGAATATGTTGAATATGTTGCGAAGGTTTCTTTTACTTGCGTATCTTCTTCTTCTTCTGATAGTGCTGATTGTCCGTGAAACTGAGTGTAAATGGGCCTTAACTTTACTTGCGCATCACATGAACAAAAACACGTTCAGAAACGTTATGCATTGCATAACTGCTTAAAAGTTGCATTTTGAAATGTTTGACTTTGCAGTACTGCGTTTAGGACTTCTTCCAGATGTTGTTTGTTTACATGGACTTCTTCAACAAATCAAACGTTAGAGTTCGTCGAGGTAAACTCTGGAGTATTCTGCAGGAATATGAGATTGATGGTTCTCTGCTCAGGGCATAAACTTGGATTCCAACCTAGACTGTAAAAGTCTAATGCGCATGGGTCGACACACGAACCCAAACGGCCACGGCGCCCATATTTAATTTCATAGAGGACTTTAAATATCTCCCATTTCATAGTGGAGATGCGTCATAAGGAAAAGGGACTCAAATATCCAACCTTCATGGGTTTCAATACCTTCGTAGAGAAGATAAAATATTTACTGTTTTTTCTGCCTTCGAAAAAACTTTGACTCTGTTCATTCCAAAATGTGTTTAAAGGAAATTATCCGGCTGTTAAATGCAGATAGAAGAAGACTACGCATTTCCATCACCAGTTTAATTTTATTGAGAGAATTAATTTTGTGAATAAGTGCAATTTGTAGTTACAATGTCATAGATAGCACCCACGTGATGCAGTGATGCAACCAACCGTCATTCGTTGCACGTCAACGCCTTTTCAAACTTAATGCATTCCCCTCAAATTTCACCCTTTTCACACTACGGCTTCAGTATTAATTTCACAAATGGTTAAATTTGATGTCTCACTTGGTGGTAACCGAAAAAAAACTGTTGTCTGGTTTATTGGCTTTTAAATCCCCAAAACATGTGGCTCAAGCGTCGACTATTATCAAATTTCCAACTTAACAAAAAAAAATCAATAACATTGCAGTGAAAGTTAGATAACCCACGCACTGTCAGTTGCAAAGGTGCATTGGGTGTTTGAACGCTACGTTTAACCACTGCACTTCGGGAATCACCTTTTGATTCTCTTGAAAAATAAGTCAGAAAAAAATCAACTCTGACTTCGTTCTTCTGAAAACTTTCGATTTCACAAGTTTGCTCCATAGTTCAATGATCCTTATCAGAAGTGAGAGCAAAAATCACAAGAATAATTTCTCCATTATCCTTAACAGTTCATTTTTATGACACCCAAGAGAATGTTCCTGGTAGACAACCAGATATGAATCGTTTCACGTTGAAATCAACCGAATGCTTAAGCCACTTGGCTTTCGTCTAGAGAAGAGAATTATCCAAGCGTGGTGGTGGAAATCCTTTCGATTAAAATTAAATGTTTCTTTAGACCAAAATGTGTGTATCTGATGGTGTTGAAAGTGCAGCGTCAACAAAGCGATAACCCCTTTTTTATTTAGTTTCAGTGTACGGTCATGGCGACAGCAGTTTTTTTTCTACTCAAGCGGAAATTTGAAACCGTATAACATAGTTAGGCTATGACAATGTTTTGTGTTTGTACGGTTGGCATGTCTAATATGTACGTATTCTTTGGTTGGGCAAATACAATGTTTAGCTGAAACGTTTATTTAGCTACACGTTCACCTCAACTTTCACAAAAAGTGAATGTCAAAAACCACTACAACTGAACTAAATGCATTAAATTCAGGCAAAATAAACTGGGCAAGTGCGAGTTGTACTCGCACGGGGAAGGTTCCGTCGCATAAATATTTTTTGATGGAAACATTTCTGAATATCAGGCGACGAACTCAAACTATTTCAGTTAAATGTTCTTCTAACTTCAACCCAAATCAACTATTCATTACAACACACATACATATGTAGATGCAAACAAACATCCATGCATACATAAAAAAAACTCCTAACTCGAAGGATCAAAATCATGCACTACAAAACTCTTATTCTGCCAGTCCTGCTATATGGAGCCGAAAGCTGGACACCAAGCAGAACTGCGGAGCTGATTCTTGGTGCCTTCGAAAGAAAAATTCTAGTAAAAAATTCTAGAAGGCGAATGGAGGAGATGACAGAACCGCAAACTCTATGAGCTGTGGCAGGATGTGGATGTAGTTCGGAAGGCAAAAATCCGTCGACTGCAAATGGACAACAACATCGAGCTCCAGCTAAGAGGGTCTTCGAATCCGAGCCTCCTGATTCGAGAAGGAGAGGAAGGAAGACCAAACCTCCTGTACAAAGACCAAGTCATCGCGGACGTAAGACAGCTTGGTCTTGGTGACTGGAAGCAGCGTATCCATTACCGTCAACGATGGAAAGCAGCGAAAGCTCAGGCTCAGACCCTCCATGGGTCGTAGGCCTGCTAAGTAAGTAAGTATTTAGGGGTTGAAATGAATGCGAGAGATAACACTCATCACCGTGTAGAATTGTCGATCACAGTGAATCTTCGATATCTCTCGAGGGGGTGCGTGAATGTTTCCAAATCCATGCCAACTTCACCTATACGGCAGCCAGCTCCAAATAGCCCCACTTTTTAAATTGAGGTGCACGAAACAGGCCTAAACAACTTAATTCCAGCATTAACTTTGTCTTATCTTATCTTTACAGACAGAGGGACGGACGGACGGACACAATGACAGAATAAGTTTTTTAATTTTCAGTTAAAATTATCTTTCTGTGCAATTGGCGACTTGTACCTATGTACGAGTATGTAGGAAACTAGTGCTGGAAACGCTTGTTGTCGATTTTGTCGAACAGTAATAATCAAAACGATTCAAGTTTTCTTTCTATTGAAACCTAGTCATTCCCGTCTTTGTTATACGCTTACATTGGGTCAATGGAACATCCAACGTCAAAATGCATTAAAACGTTAATTTAACGTTACATCAAAATTGAAGAATGGTCATGTAAACATTATGAAATGTGCCTCATCTCAATCAGAATTAAATTTAAAAACTATCCAACCGTAGTGGGTTGGTGCGACGACTCCTACGCTAGAGGTCTCTCGAAGAAATAAGATGACCGCAAATGGATTAATGGGGGACGTGGCATGGTGGGCAGGTGCATCGGTTCCTACGCTCGAGCTCTCAGGTTCGAATCTCGTAAAAACGCCTAACATTTTTTCACGGCCCGGCCTCTTTCGAGTCACTGACAACGCTCAAAGAAAATATAGAAATAACTTCTCAGTCTTGCCGTTCGGAGTCGGCATTAAACTGTAGGTCCCCTCTACTCGTGAGAGAACAACAGCACGCACAATACGAGTGGTTGCTCAGAAGCTAGGCCCAGGTCCACTTCGGACTGTAACGCCGCCATTATTATTATTATTATTATTATTGTTATTATAAACAATACTCCTGATTTGAAGGCAAATAATTATTATCTACCAACGTTGTAGATGGGACTTTATGAAATCTCAGCGTACTAGTCAAAAATATGATAAAGTCTTTGCATGTTCCTGACGGCACTCAAAAACAAATATAACCCATTAAGCAGAACACAAGATTATTTTTAAAAAAAATTAACAGACTATGTCAGTAGATCTTCATAAATTCATGAACTTTATCGAAGTTTCCATAAAGTGCCACAAAACAAACAAAAACTTTACACATTCCAGAGCAAACGTTAGCCTTCAACTTTCGTTTATGCTCCCTTCCCCCCATTTAACTCCCAACTTTTTCATCTGTTCCCTAAAATGTGTGCAATGTCTCCAACTATAACCAGAATGATATCTGGTTTGTATCTCCGTTTTTACAGATACAATTCATTTTGTGTCAACCCACTACGCCAAACGGAATCCTTCCAGAATATGAAAAGAAAAAGAGTCCACAAATATCGTCTCATGTTTACACATTGTGCAGCTGCATCGAATAGAACTTCCAAAGGCATTCCCCGCTCTGTATCCCTTTTTTCTGCTGCAAGCAGCTCCATTCCCCAGTAAAGACACGACTAACTGCACTGCAACTCATTATTCAGCAACAAAGTTGTTTCCTTTTTTTTTTGGGGGGGACAACACGTCTGCTAGTTGTCTACAGAACGCGAAGCATTTGTCCATGAGTGGGTGGTTTCCCTGGCTTGTTTCACATAAAGTACACAGGTTTTCCTTCGCTTGCTGCAAGTTACGCGTCGCGATAATGGTGACACAAGTTATCCACGGCCAAAGTAAAACCAGCCAGTAATGATGATGACTGTGCATTCGCGAGACGAAGAATCCTTGTATAAATGCAGCTCTGTGAATTATGCCAAACGTTAGCCGGGGTAATGTGAGTGAAATTGCATTAAAAACTTTTCCACTGGAAATCTTTTTCTTTTTATTATTTTTCTCTGGTTAGTGTGTACGCTTTTCCAACCATTTTTTTTCTGTTTTGTTGCTTTTTTCTGGTTTTTGCGTTTCTCCTTTTTTGTACTGAAAGGGGTTTTGTTGCCCTGTTTACGAAATTGAAACACATTTTGTTAAATTTTAACTCGTTTATGCTGTTTGAATACAGCAGCAGAAGGCGGAAAGTACTTAAACGGTTTTCGAGAATTTGTTACGAAGTACGGGCTTTATAAGATAAAACTAAAAGGCGAATTATGGGTACATAGTTTTCGCCACAAGAGTAATGCTGAATTCTAATGAATTGTATTCAAATTATCCTTTGAAATGGTCATAATTGAAATTTTGCTGAATAATAAATTTGTGAAGTTTGTGCAATGAACTATCGTTGAGAGACTAATGAATTTGTTACATTGGGGTAGTTGAAGTTATGAAACAATTTAAAAAACACACGAGTACATTGCGGGGAATATAATGAAAAATTAGTTACGCGTGGAAGTTGGAAAAGCCTTTGGGGAATGACGGACATGGCGATATACTCCATCATGTTTCGGAGATATGCACTTGCTTTATTGTTGTAGAGTGACATCGAATTAATTAGTCAAAATTACATCTACTAACCATAACCATAGCCTAAAATCATGTTCACTTTTGAAAACTATTCAGTTTTTTTAATTTATAAAAATGCAATAGTAGTCCGCGTTCAATAGATTTCCAATTCAAATCGATTTACATAATCGAATGGTTTGCGGCACTACAACTAACAACATTGTTATATTAAAACGATTGTGTGTGGTCATTTTACGACTGTTACTATTTGGAATGAATTTAGAGCATTATCACAAAAATTATGTTTGAAATGCCCTTTTCCAAGCATGGCATGAATGTATATCTTAATGTATATTGCAGACAATATGTCTTCTTTGTCTTTCCCTAGCTTCTCTGCAACCACTCGTGTTATGCGTACTATTGTTCCTTCACAAGTGGAGGGGATCTACTATTTTGTGTTGCCACCGGAGCATAACTGCTCTCTGGGCGTTTTTAGTGATTCGGAAGAGTTGCTGCTCGGAATCGAACCATGAACCTTCAGCGTAGGAGTCAACGCACTCATCTCAGCGGTGACCGATCACATAATATCTCTTAAGCCAACATTTTCGTGAATTTTTAGGACCTGGGCGCATGAAGATATCGCTGCCCGAGTTCTACTCGCACGGGTAAGGTTCCGTCGCATAATATTGATGGATGATTTCTGAATATCAAACGACGTTTCCAAACTATTTCAGTTGAATTTTCTTCTAACTTCAACCCAAACAACCATTCATTCATACATTCATACATCCATACATATACCCACATTTCTATCCAAGTTTATCCAACACAAAAAAAAATCCCTTCCATCATACCCAATCAATGCTCATGCCTGCGGTGTGTGTGTACACTGCTGTTGGGCATTTAGGGGTTGAGATCGTTCTAAAAGATAACACTCACCAACGCATAGAGTGGTCGAATACAGCATGAAATTTATGTGTAAAAATTAAAATAGTTATCATTTTAAAATGCTAGATATTTCAAAATTTCAACATAAATCGATGTTTTGAAATCTATAATTTCTTAATGCTTACATTGACGTCTTCAAAACTGCGTTTTCAGATCTTCAAAATTCGTATGTCGATGGTTGACCGTTTTTGGCCAATATCTCGAAAACTATTAAGGCCAGAATATTGAAATTGTTTTAAATGAAAGTACTCGATGAAGCCAAGTTTTTGTGATTTTTTCAAATTTTTAAACACTTTGATTTAGAAAAGTCAGGGGGGGGAGAAGTTTAAAAAAAAAAACTTTGGGGCTCCATATTTTCCAAACGGTACTTTGGGTCAAAATCTGTTGTAGCAAACCTCTACCTCATTTCAAAAGATCTGTCGATTGATAAATAACTGACTGGGGTGCGACAATGTTTCAAAATTAATGGCAACTTCACCTGTATTGGAGTAACCCCCAAATGGCCCCACTTTTTAAAATCGCTGCATAGGCAATGACATCTAGGCCTGAAGTACCTAATTCCAAAATTTCATGCCGATATCTTTATAAACTTCGGAGATAAAAAAGTGTGACAGACACGACGGACGGACACACCGAAATTATAAAGGTTCGGTTTTTGTAGACGGAACCTTAAAAATGGTTTGAAGAGGTGTAACTGTTTTTTTTTCAGATCCTCTTGTAAAGGCTTCCTCTCATCTGATAAAAATTTGTAACCAAAACATTCCCCTGCAGTGACATTTGTTGCTCGTTTGTTCATCATTTTGGAACATCACGTATTCAAGGTCATCATGCTACCACCCACATTACGGAATATCCTATAAAACATAACATTGTACGACGAACGAAAGACCTTAATGGGTTGTGCCAAATTGACAATTTGTTCGATTTCATTTCCACATATTTGCACCACAATAACACAGCAATTGTCCGCAATCATTTTCGGTAATGATAGGTCCAGTGCCGGCGAGATACTCTTCTGCAATGAAAAATCAAAGGACTATCGCACGCATGCATGTACATATGCACACAAATATCCTTCGGATTGACAGAGAAGAAGCTCGAGCTGATTAATATTCATTCGTTGTCGTGCGTATATCACTTTTTTATCTGTCCAACCCCCAGTTGGTCCACATCCCGTATTCCAAGTCTTGCGGAAAGAAAGGCCCCAAGAACAATTTGCTCTCTGCCGTCTTTGCATCGGAATGAATTACGTACATACACACATACCTGGTCGATTCACTCCCAATAATGCTGTACTAGTACTGGCAGAAGGACATGACTACTAACAGCGGCCAAATGGAATCGAAATTACACTCGGTATCCACCTCAGGAGTACAAGGAGCAAATTACTGGGGATGAAGCAACGCACATCAGCACTCGTACATACACGAACATAGGTTCCGTAGACAATGAGATGAGATGTGAGAAGCATATCCCAACCCGGAAGTTAGTGGAATTATAAACGATTTCTTAAACGATTCCAAGTGAAGGTGGATATCATCAGGATAATGCTATATCATTTGAGAATTTATGCTCGTACGATGTGCTGGTATGTGTGTTGTTTCAGCAGGGCCCCACACCCTCTCAAAGGGAAGAAGGCAGCATCGTCGGCCATTCGACCATTACAGGAGAATTTTATTTCAATTTCCATTACATTTTCTTTTGTTATGCTGGAAACGTGTCTGTCCGATTTCTAACTCCTTTTTTTGCTCGTATTTCGGTTCGAAGGGGCGGACAGACAACGTGGCCATTACAGGTGAGTCGGTTGGAAGTTCCGTTGTGTTAGTCAACTTTGGGCGGTGGTCGGTGAGGTGAACCACTCAATTCCATGTGTGTACGTGATACATTGGAAGCTAATTAAATTTAATCCTAGTGATCATGCATGCTTCATTGTGGTCCTCGTGCACAGAGACGACTTCATTTCTTCCTGCCGACTCATATGATAATCGAAAACGTTGTCCGTTAAATATGCATGGGATTGAATAAGTGAGATTGAAAACGTGCCTCTGAAGGATATACTTTAATTGGGATAGGCGAAGGGGCTGTGAATGTTTGTTTTTATCTAATTATTCGCTTTAAAAGCAGCCGATGGATCGACGTGAGTTCACAAAATCATTTTAAGCCTTGCAGGAGTTTTCAAAAAGTATATCCCGACCCCTGGGCACACAGTTAGGGTAGCCTTCATACCAAAAATCATTAAGGGCGACTACTCACTCGCCAAGAACTTTACACCAGTCAGTCTAACTTCCTTCCTGCCGGAAAGCATGGAAAGGCTAGTAGGGTTTAACGTGCGCAAAATCACTTTGCAAATCCATCCTCTGTCTCACATGCAACTTATCGGCTTATCAGTGCAGAAAATCTTGCGAGACTGAACTTCAAAATCTCGTTGGTAGAATTGAATGTGCACTCGACAGGAAAGGGTACGCGTTGGATATTTTAAACGATATAGAGGATGCTTTTGTGAATGCAACTTTTGATGGCATACGTAACTCGGCCAGAGAACACTGTGTAGACAAATCGTTAGTGTTGTGGATCAAAGCAATGCTAATGAACAGAACTATAATTGCGGACGCTGATTGCAGCCACTATGTAATGATGCAGGTAAATAGGGTCGGCCCGCAGGGTGGCGTTTTGTCTCCTCTGCTATGATGCATGCTGGTTGACTATTTGCTTGATGCTCTCAATCGTTCTAACATCTGCACCCAGGCCTATGCGGATGATGTAGCTGTACTGTCTGTCGGATCGTGCCTAGCGGCTGTGTGTTCAAAAGCGCAGGCAGCTCTAGACATGATCAATGACTGGTGTACCAGGAATGGGGTTTCAGTTAACCCTCCCAAAAGCGAGGTTGTTCTCCTCACGAAGAGAAGGAAATTGACTGGTCTGACTCAACTAGTACTAAATAGGTGTCTGTCGGCTTTTCCGATGAAGCTAAATACCTGAGTCTTATCCGAGATAGGAAACTTCTCTGGAAAAAACACATCGAATCAAAAATTGCGAAGGCGCTGTCAGTTTTCTGACAGTGTAAGGAAATTTTCGGCAAATCCGGGGGCTATCACCAAAAAAGACCCGTATGAATCTTCCTCTTCTTAGGGCGCTACAGTCCGAGGTGGACCTCACTCAACACCCTCAATCTACACGGCTCTAATAAGGCACCTTCTCTACTACGCATCGGTCGTTTGGTGGAATAAGCTTTCGCGTGAATACGTAACTGCTGCTTTCACCAAACTTCAAAGAACGGTCTGTCTCGGCTGCATAGGGGCCTTCCCCAATCCGCCTCGTTCTGCTCTTGATGCACTGCTGAATCTCTCCCCCCTTAGATATCCACATCAAGGGGTCAACTCTCAAGGCCATCATCCGTTTAAAAAGAAGTGGTTTTTGGAACAACTCGCACTGGAGTTTCGATGACCTTGCGCATCGCATTTCCTTTGACTCCAGTCTTATGGATATGCCGTCTGAAGCACGGACACCTCCAGCTGCGACGAACATATAAAGTCAACTTTCTCTGCACTCAGGACTGGCTCTGGCCCAAATCTGAGCCAGGAAAGCAATGTAGTCGAATCTTCACGGACGGCTCCAAGAATAATGAAGGATCTGGTGCTGGTGCCTTCGTGGAGAACGACAACTTTAGACTACACACCTCGTTAGGTAAATTTGCGTCGGTTTTCCAAGCGGAAACCTATGCGATCCTACTGGCAACGAGCTACGAACTACGAACGAAGGGGCGAAGCATTTGCGTCTGTAGCGACAGCCAAGGTGTGGCTGTGATCCCATCACGGGATCACGGGAAATGAGATCGCCGATGAACTTGCTAGGCGAGAATCAAATGAGTACTCTCAAGACCTGAACCTGCGCTAGTACCACCTGTGTCTTTGGTTAGGGTTTCCGTCGATTGTTGGACCTCTTGAGAGCACAACTGGAGGTGACAGGAGGTGACACGACTCTTCAGGATGTAGACATCCCAAGCGCATGCTCTCTAACGTCTGTAAGAAATCCGCGGCATTCTTGTTATCTCTTGAAAGAAAAGACTACAGATAACTTACCGCCGTACTAATGGACAACTACAAGTTCTATAATAATAATAATAATGGCGGCGCCACAGTTCGAGGTGGACCTGGGCCTAGTTTCTCAGCAACCACTTGTGTTGTGCGTGCTTTTGTTCTTTCACGAGTGGAGAGACCTACAATTTAATGCCGACTCCGACCGGCGAGTTTGAGAAACTTTTTCTAGACAGTTATACTCTTTGAGCATTGTCAGTGACTCGAGAGAGGTGGAGCCGTGAAAAAATGTTTGATGTTTTTTTTCGGGAATCGAACTGACGACCTCGAGCTTAGGAGTCGACGCACCTACTCACTCCGCCACGACGCCCACTACACCTTCGCCAACCACCTAAGTGTGCTTGGCCTAAGCGATGAAACCGTCTGTGATACCTGTGGAGAAGACGATGACACTGCGGAGCACTTCCTCTACCACTGTCCTGCCGTTGCTCGGATCAGGTGGCAGTTATTCGGTGCGGATGAGGTGAGAGCTGATGCTCTAGGCTCCTCATCACAGAAGCGCCTGCTGATCTTCTTCCAGGCCATGACATTCCAACAAAATTGGGTTGCTGCCTGGTGCTACAATGGACCAGTATTTGAGTCTGAGTGCTCCAGTGTAGAGTCTAAAAACCTCCGACAAAAAAATAAAAAAAAACAATGGAAATATATCGCTATAATTCGTTTCGCACTCAACCCCAATCCGACACCACAAGGGGATAATTCCCAAATTCGAACCTCCATTAAGTGTCCAAGAGCGACATCTCCCACGCACAAAAGAATAAGAAAAACACTTCAATAAATAACAAAATAAATTTATAATAGTTCCTTTGAATTGATAACCTCGTAAAGAATCGGGGGTGGCCCCTAAGACACATTAAAAATGTAAAACCTGTGAAAAAATTTCAAGTATCCCTTCCAAGGGGACAAGCAAAACATATCAAAGAGCGCTCTCGATATTTCAATGTTTCCCCCAAGAATTCGCCGCCATGAGTGTCCTTAAGCAGACCTTCTGACCAAGCAGAAATCAGACAAAATCGCAAATCTGAAAAAATAAAAAAATAAATGTATCCATGAATCCAGCCCAAAGGGTTAAGAATCAATGCGTGCGATGAGTATGTGTGCTTTGGTTCCGGATTTGACAATGTTGTGCAAACATTTATTGAAATCCGTTTACATATGCTCCTCCGACACAAGTCTACCTTCACTACATGTGTATAGGTCCCCCTATATCCTTGAAGAATATAAAAAGGAGGTGGACGAATGATTTAAGAGATATGACGAAAGGATAATGTAGTGGGCTAAGAAGGATTAGGTCATCTCCTAGACGTACATATGTCGTCACGCAATACGATTTCACGACGAGAAGATACAGTTGGCTATGGGCAAACTTCTGACGATGTATCCCTGAATTGGGATACAACTTTTTCTGTACACAAATACACATGCAAATTGCGAAAGTTTTCGAATGGTCATAATATTTTTGTTTTCACTTTTCATAGAGCGCACAAGCACATGCACATGTGTACACTTGTGGGACGCCTTAAATATATTTTTTTCCATAATCCAACATGGGCCATAGATTGAGTTATAGTCACCATATTGGGGGGGTCTGCAGTTTAGAGCTGATGCTGGGACATATGGGCTGTCACCAAAGGCGAAAGGATGAAAAAAAAACTCAGACACAGGAAAAGAAGCAAAACAACACTCTGCCCCAGGAGTCTTTGAGGAAGGCAAGCACATGCCGGAGAAGGAAAAAAATCCGGCAGTGCCAAAGGACGAACCTTAAAAAAACGCTAAGCTTCGTATTTAAATTTATGATTATGTCGTTGCCGTCATCTTGCACTTTGCGTGATGGGTAGTCCGCACAGGCGACTCGTCAGACTTGGGGTGAGACGGAGAATTTTAATTCAAATTTATGGATGGCAGATTCTCCATTCTTTTGCTGCGGGTAAATGTAAAAAAAAACTCAGTCCGAAGCGTGTGGAGGACTTCTGTGTATTGCCGCCGGAAAATTACTGCCGCTGATGCTAAGTGAGCATAATTTGCAAGAGCAAATTGTTGGTTGCCGAAAAGTTGCCGACATAATGCGGTAAAAATTCACATCATACCACTTATTCAGCTACAAATAGGCGTACGCATACGGATAAGATGGCATACACGTGTGTTGTGACGTTTTCAGCAATTAGGTGCGTATGCCGTCGATAAGATGCGATGAGTGTGCGATATTAACCAAAGCCTTCTTAGAATACATACGCGGATGGCATTGATGTAATTGGTTGAACTCAGAGAGTTATCAATGAGGCGTTTGCTGGCATTGAGATGGAAGCGACAGAAATGGATCTGGCGGTAAACAAGGGCAAAACGAACTACATATATTTAACGCAATATACGAGTAAATTCTTTTGTTTAATTTTATTTATAATACTTTAATGTTTACACTTTATCAATTCGACTGTCCTGCTTCAGAGTCACAATCAGAATGCCCGTTCCCCTTTGCTTTATCCTTCTACTTCTCTCTCTCTCCTTCTTCATAATAACTCTTGCCAACCGCTATTTGTTTGAGCTCAAAAGGCAATTAATTAATAGAGCCCTCGCTCGAAGGAGTAAGCTGACTTTGTATAAGAAATTGTTCATCTCAGTCCTGCTTTACAGAGATTTGGACAATATCGAAAGAGGATTTAAAAGCTCTTGGTCTTTTCGAGAGAAAAGTTTTGCGTGCGATCATTTGCTCCTCTACACGTTCATGGCGATAAGAAGAAGATTCAATCACAAACTGTATAGGCTGTGCAGCGACGTGTGTCTAGCCAGGATCCACATATCCAACTCCGGAGATGGCTAGGTCATGTAGAGAGCATGGACGGCCCGAAAAGCCTTCGAATTCGATAAAAAGTGGAACAACGCAACAGAAGACGTCCACGTTTAAGGCGGTGGGCCTAAGTGATTCATCGGAAGGAACTGTTTGAAGCGATGGCCGAATTCGAGATTCGGTTGTATTGCACCACGCTAAGACAAAAGCGATACACGGCCCAGTTTGGTTCAAGGATCTTTGAACCTTTTGAAGCCTGCACCGGATTTCGACAAGGAGATGCGCTGTCTTGTGACTTTTTCAATCTTGTTTTTGGATGGAAGCTAGCTGGTGCTCAGGTTCAGAACCGTCAAGGATGGCAGGCCTGATAAATATAATACATTTGTACATTTGTAAGTGAGGAGGGAACTCATCGTGCTGCCGTAAAAGAATTGTTGGTTGAGGCTCAGGTCCTCCCCGGACTGTAGCGCAAGAAGAAGAAAGAAGTCTTAGATATCAAAAGGCGTATAGAATTCAAAGAGCCAAGTAAGTAGACCTTAAAATTAATGAGAAAAATACTGAACATCATTTACCGGAGTATCTCCACCTACAGTCGATAGAAATAATAAGGCGGTTCTACGGACGCCTGATGCTGAGTGCGGTTCTGGGCAAAACTCTCTCTTACCGCTTCAACCAGTTCATTGAACCGTCTTGGACGTTGATGAACGGCATGTCGACGCGACGATCTTCTACTGTCCCGTGCTCAACAAAATTCGACGCCGAACGACGGATAGTGATGACATACGGGGCTTGTTGGCCACCATATTTTCGACGATATGTACAGCCTTGGCCAAATGTATTAGGTACCCTTTAAGATTTGTTATGTCTTTAAAAAGCAAAGAAGTTAATGAAATGAGAGGAAAAAATAAAAATCGTTTACAACCTCAGATAGTGTCGCCGAAAACCATAAAATTTGAACTAATTACTTCCGATAAGTAAAGTAAAAACAAAAGGATAAGAGTGCATAATACATTTGGCCAAGGCTGTACGTTGAGTTAACACAACTGAACGACTATTTTCACTATTTCAACACGTTGATTCGTTGTTAAGCGAGTTAAAATTGCACTGAATTGACGTTTCAAAAACAGGTCTACTCAAGTCAATCGGTTGGTAAATGACAAATTTATTCAATGCTTACATACCAACATTCAGACTGAGTCTGAAACAAGAGCTCAAAGGCTACTTGGCCTAAGTTCTCAAATTAGAAAATATCCGTCAATGTCGGAATCGCTTACCTAAAAAATCAAGTGAACCTAAAATTAGAATTTAAGAACTCAATCGATACCTGAGATTAATAAATGAAATTAGTCTGATGAATCTGAAATGAATCCGAGTCTATTTTTGTGATGACGTTTAAGAGTTCCCTTAACTTCCCATCCGCAAAATGTACCCGCAATCTGAAATCAGTGAAACCTGTAATTAAATTATTCACGGACGTCACACGTCACACCACCTGGGGGAAGTAAATAATCTTTGAAGTGCTAAAATGCAGATCTCATTCCATCAGTCACATTAAGAGTAAATATTACACACCCAAGCTACGGCTACTACCCGAACTGAAACAACATTATAAAGATGCCTTCACCTGTCCAGCAGCTGACCGTAAATAGTTTTCGAAAATATTCCTCCCTCTTATCCACTCCACGGCTTGAAATGTTTTCCTGTATGCTCATTGAAATAAAAGGAATCCCCAAACTCACATAAATATCCGTCCCAATCTATCCCAGAAGTCCAGACATACTCGTACATACATATGTAAGTACCTGATGGCGGCGCGCGACCCAGCAACGTAAGGGAGGATTTAACTTCGCACAAAAATGAAAGCATCCACTAAAACACGTTTGTCTGTATCATATATTAAGCATTCCAGAGTGGCAGCAACCCACCTTCGGACCGGATACCTGAATGTGTTGGAGAACGAAAATAATGTATGCATTGAGATTCAAGGATGCCCATGTGCCCGGGATGAAATGCGGCGGCAGTGTACTCCTGCGAAAGAATATCTATTAGCATAAGTGTTTTCAGCCAACACACACACACACACAGGAAAAAAAAAAGAACAACAACAACAACGCATGGGGATAGAGTACGGAGCATGCTGTATCAACTAGATTGATATATCCAAACCGAACCGCCGAGTCAGGATTTTCAAATTGCCCATGGGTGCCACACGGACCGATAGGATGTAGTTTATTTTATTATCCGGTCGGGGGTAGTTGTTGCCGAGTTAAATTTTCCTTTTCTGACCATTTTCCGTAGGTTTATGCGAAATCATTCCGATTGAAATGATGTGGTAAGAATTTTTTGGTTATGGTCACTATGCGGGGACCGATGAAATGGGGTCGCAGGACTTTCATGGGATAACAACCTGATTTTCGGCTTCGTTAAAAATTTAAAGAGGACTCTAACGAAATGGGGAGAGGCTGTGTGTGGACTCCCAAGCTGCGGTAGAGTTAATATTTTATGAATCGAATCTTTTTTTTCAAAGAGTTCTACTGGGAAGCGTTAGTGGATGTAAATGCTTCTATCTTGTCGCAACAAAGTAGACTGCCGACGAGTATGTAACATGCGATTAGCCAATTCGTTTGATCGTGCCTAATTTAAGGACTTCTTTGCTTATGATAACTACATCAGTCTGGGATATACTGGCTAGGGAAAAAAAATTGTTAGTGAACTAAGATGAATGGGCATTAACTTGTTCCGGGACGAATAAGTGATGAGGGAATGAAATGGTAGTTAGAAGTTGGAGCTCATTCGAGGAGGCTGTTTTTCAAGTGCTGAACAAATGAGCCGACATTTTCTTTGATTTAAAAGATTTTAAATAATTCTTTAATTAACTTTCGAACAATTTAAGATATTCGGCTACCACTGGACTTTAGTGTGCGACTTAGGATGGGTGTCCATTTGAGAGTAAAATGACTGTAAAAACGACTGGATGGCGCAGTTGGTTAAGTGCCTGACCCAAGTTCGAGGGATCCCAGGTTCGAATCCCAGTGAAATCGAATCTGGTCCAGTCACCATTTGCCGTTGGGATCAAATAAACGGCACTAGTGTAGGTTGCTACCTGGCAGTACAATGGACTAGTTTCGAGTCTGAGTAGCGTTTCAAAAATCCTCCGAAAAAAAGTTATTCAATATTCACTTATCGATATGAAAGATGGCGCACCCTGTATTTACTTTATAAATCAATCAATTGATTCGAAACCAATTTTCTACCAAAATTTCTTCATGTTTGAATTTTGGGACAAGCTTTGTATTCATGAATATTTCATATATGTAGGGTTTTTTTCGCAAAAATTAAGTGGCAAAAATTATAATTTTTTTTCTGTTTAAAATTATAATTTGTTTTTTTTTTATATACGAGTTGCGGCTACTTCAATGCTTCTTATTCAAGTGAAGTTAAGTTTCTCTGTAAGTGCAGAATGCGTTGCGAATGAATAAAATAATAAATAATGAAAACATCTGCCCCTATTGTATTCGAAACGGAATTATTAACTTGACTTCGTGATGTTTCACCCAGACGAAACTATCCGGCTTATGACGCAGATTTTTTATTAGAAATTCTTTTTGGACGAGACTTCTGCTCATGAATTTTTAAGGTTGTTCGCTCTCGGGCGGCCACAAAAGGACGTGTTACCTGGCGACAGCAACTCATTTCATCATCAGTCCCCAGACAATTTGCGGATTTTCCAATTTCTTCATTTTTATCCTTCTTACACAATCTTACGTATTCCCACAGCATGCTTGTCGAGGAACACTGCTCGCAAGAGCTCGGTCTCGGTTAATATTTGATGAGGGACTGCTTTTATGCTCGCACACATAACAACAACCAGCAACCCTCGAAACACGCAACTTTGTGTGTGTGCTTCAGCTTCAGCCCGCTTTGGCATTAAGCGAATTCTGTGGCCAGTAAATACACAGCTCCTGTTAATTCAGTCAACCCCAAAGTACGGGACATTTACGTTCAGGAAAAACACCAAACCCAGTTCAAGCTGCCCTTTTTTCAACCCCTATCGACACAGCAGCCTCGACAATGACTTGACACGCCGGGGCAACTGAAGGTGCGAAAGAATATATAAACTAGAGATTTTTAATAGAAGTCATCATGAATCATTTAGTGAGTGAATCCCGCTTTGTGCGGGGCGTCTGCAGATATGTGTGTGTTTTGTCTCCTTGCTTCGTTAGACGCAGCAGCAGGATGGGTCATTATTTCGTTGAAGATTTATAGCTCGATTGCTAAGTTCGCACCAAGCGAAATTTTCCTTTGGTGCTGGAGTGGCTCACTACATTCGTAGCCCTTCCTCATTCTCCTGGGACAAATGAATTTTTCATTGTAGAGGCGAAGGACTAACGAGGAAGCAACTTGCGAGAAATACCCACCAAGGAGAGAGAAAGTTAAATAATGCATTGCGTATATTAAATGCAATTTTTGGATAAAGATGTTCCCCAGAGATGTTGGCGTATTGTGTAAGATCAAAAGATGCCGGGGGTATTTATGGCACGTCAGGAATTCAATAGAGTCGGAACCGGGCAGAGGTTTGCGTGGTTAGCCCCAAGGGAGTGACTTAAACCGTCTGCTTTGTTTGCAACGAGAAGTAGTGGAATAAAACTATTTTTGTACGCACAAACAACATTCGTTTTTGGAAGACCTTTATTGGGTAATTTTCCATCACCCCACTTCGTTGTCTATGAGGATATTGTTAGGAATGCAGAACCCTGATGCAAGGTGCATGTGCACATCCAACAAACACAGTCAGGATTGTGTTCTTCTTCACCGTCCCATTTCATGCTTACAGCGAGACGATTGATTTTCATCTGTGTTTTAACTTATTTAATTTTTAATTAGAGATGCCGTCCATGCCAATAATTTGGAAAAATCATTTTTGTAGACTGTTTAACGGCGATGAGGACACAAATACCGCTGTCAGGCAGGATATTCCACTTACTTTGGACAAGAATCCCGTCCCCCCGTCTTAGACGAGGTCAAGATGGCAATATCGAGACTAAAATCGAATAAGGCTGCTGGAGCGGACGGACTGCTTAAAACGGCTGGGGATGTTCTGGTTGGCCATATGCACCAGCTCATCTGTAAGATATGGTCGGAGGAAAGCATGTCTGGCGAGTGGAATCTCAGTGTCGTTTGCCCGATCCACAAGAAAGGTGACCCTTTTGACTGCGACAACAATCGAGGGATCAGTCATCTTATCATCACGTAAAAGATCTTCTCTGCCGTTTATTGTGATTCCTGAATCCATTTATGAACAACCTGATAGGTCCTTAACAGTGTGGTTTCAGCCCAGGGAAGTCCACAATAGACCAAATTTTCACACTGCGGCAGATCTTGGAAAAGACCCAAGAAATGTAAATCGACACCCATCACCTAATCGCCGATTTCAAGGCGCCATATGACAGCGTGCATAGAGATGAGCTATAGAGTGCTATACCTACCAAACTCGTCACATTGTGTAGGATGATGATGGAGAACTCTCGGTGCTCCATCAAGTTCGGAAACGAACTCAGCGGCACCTCTAATGTCAAAAAAGGAGTTAGACAAGGCGACGCGATGACATGTGATTTCTTTAACACAATCCGTAAAACTGTCCCCTCAGGCCACGGATTTTTTTTTTATTGACACTTCGATTACTCTCTCCTCTCACGCACAGCAAGCCCAAATTCGTTTGAGACCAAAGTGGTATCATGTGGCACTCAACGTGTTAATATCGTTCTTGAGACGATTGTGCAAAACTCACTGACCAACACTAGAAGCGAGACTTTCCAAAAGTGCGTACAACTGCTGGCATACCCGGATTACATTGACGTGATTGGTCGAACACAGCGAATTCGATTGCTGGCATTGAAACGGAAGCGGCAGAAATGGGTCTGGCGGTAAATGAAAGCAAAACGAAGTATCGAGAAAGGACACACAACATCGACGCCTCGGACAGAGCGCACATATATGCAAAACATATATGCTGCCATCGATAAAGAACGCACAATATCAACGCCTAGGATAGAGAGTCACACTTGGCAGCAAAAACTTCAAGGTATTTAAGGACTTCGTCTGCCTCGGCTCTGCAGTAAATAGGGACAACAACATCAGTACCGAAATGGATGGAATCTGGAGGAAAAGACTCAACAACTAACTGTATTGGTTATACGGCAGCATGGGCCTGGTCAAGCGTCTACGGATAACTTGTTTAAGATGGCTAGGCCATGGAGAGCGTATGGACAACACAGCTCCGGCGCGAAGAGTCTTCGAATCCGAGCCATTTGAATAACGCAATAGAGGACGTTCCGGGCGCGGTGGCGTAGTAGGTAGGTGGGTCGACTTCTACGCTCAAGGTCGTCGGTTCGAATCTCGCAAAAAAAAAATCAAACTATTTTTTTTACGGCTCCACCTCTTTTGAGTCACTGACAATGCTCAAAGTGTATAACTGTCTAGAAAAAGCTTCTCAAACTCGCCGTTCGGAGTCGGCATTAAACTGTAGGTCCCCTCCGCTCGTGACAGAACAATAGCACGCACAACATGAGTGGCTGCTGAGAAGCTAGGCCCAGGTCCACCTCGGACTGTAGCGCCGCCATTATTATTATTATTATTATTATTAACAGAGGACGTCCGCCTTATAGATGGCGCACACAAGTGGAGAGGGACCTCAATCAACTTGGTGTGTGGAATTAGAGGCAGCGAAAGGTCGTACTAGTTGGAGAGGTTTATTGGTTGAGGCCCAGGTCCACGCCGGACTGTAGCGGCACACAAAGAAAGAAGCATAATGATTATTTAGAGTTAATTCCTTAAATGCCATCTTGAAGAAATCTCGTCGCAGGATTTGAATTTGTAGGAATAAAACTTTAGATGAGGATATGTACCAAACCCTTTGATGCGGTACATGACAATCACCACGTCGTACTTCTTCTAAAATTAAGAAAATAAAAGTGTAGCTGCTATGGCGCCCTGTTGTGACTACTGGCCCATACAAATGAGCACGTTATTTCTGCAGCAGAACATCCATCCATACATAAGTCAATAAATGATTGTAATAAATCAAAATTTGTCATCCGTCGATGCCATTCCACACGTTCTTTTCGTGCCTAAGTCCATCACGATATCGAAAGTAAACCCTAGTTCGGGGAAATTTCAAATTTTGCAGTTCATTTAACCCGGAACGTGGTGTGTTGTCCTCACTCATTCAAATCATCCCTTATTCGGCCACTAATGTTCATCTAATACATCAGAGGAACCGACGCCATTTCTTACCGTTAAATGAACCAATTCTCATAGCAATCTACCGGCATTCACCTTTTCTGTCGTCTAGCGTGTATAACATTCTCCGCCCTCCGTGTGGTAAGAACTCTATTTCCTTGTCGTTTGTTTGGGGTATATACCCTAGCTCGCACGAAATGACAAATTTCTTCATAATTCTTCCCTGAAATGAGCAATTTGCCGACGCAAAATGATTCCCATTTGACGTTTCGTACTTTTAAACGCCAATTTATGTTCCCGGTGGCAGATTTTTTAATGGACTCGCATATTTTCCAACTGCATACCGACCGCCGACCGACCTGATGGATGTCTTCAAGCTCGCAGCTAAATAATAAACCGCTGCAATTATAATGAAAAAGAGAATAAATTTGATTAATATTTGCCCTCGAATGAGCAGCTATAAATTCAGTGAAGATACTCGCAGTCGACTGAGGGTGAGACACCATCGACGACTGACTGCTTTAATCATGCTGGAATTCAGGCAAATGTCTAGGTGAATGAGTTTCGCGTCGACCTCAATATGGACCTGAAAGGGACTCATCAAGGCTACGGCCTCCCCTAGCATTTAAAAGAAAATTGTTCGTATCCTTTCGCGATAATAAAAATTTCCTCAAGTTAATTTATCCTGACATTTGTCTCATTCGCACGAGTGCAAACTTGCCTCATCCTCGCCCACTGGCTCGCCGCACCGTAAGCAAGACATTAGGCCGGTTGCATTGGCCCGGCCCGTCAACAGTAATTACCATTGCCCTTACATAAACACGAAATAATTTTTCACAAACCCATTTCCCCAGCAGGATTTCGCTTCCTTAAGCGCTCTTCGTTTGTCCGTCCGGTTTTGATGGAGATGGTGATGGTGGTGGTGGTGGTGGTGGCGGTGGCGATGGTCGACGGTGGTGGTTTCAGGAAAAGGGTTACTTCCCCATCCGAGAAACTTCAGGATTTATTAGAATCAAGATTATCGCATGGTGCGAATGGAAGACACACGAAAGCCCTCACCCACGTCATCTGGATATTCTTCGGTTGGGACATGCCACTACCCCAACTGTGTTAATAACTAACTACTCGCAGCGCAACTCTCAACTCCGAAGGGAGCAGGTTGTGGTAAGTGCAAAAGTTGCATGGAGCAAGTGCTGGAAGAAAACGGAACCAAAGGGAAGGGAGTTAAACGTAAGCCAATTAACATTTTGAAAGTTTTTTTTCCTTCCGAAGAACCCACAGCGCGTCCAAATGCACTAGAATGTCGTCGTAATTGAAATTGTCTGCCTGCTGGGGGTAGGAGATATAGCCGAGGGTGATGTGCAGAGGAGAAACGAGGGAAGGGTTAGGCAAAGTGCTAAAAGGGTGCCGAGGATAACGTCCATCACGCAGAGGAAGTCAGCGGTAAATGTAGTGCTCGAGTCCGTTTAAGTTTTGACAAATTAGATAGATTAGCATCACGCGAATTTATACATTTTACTTCACTTGTTTGTCAAGGGATTTAAGTTTGGGATGAAGAAAATTTACTGAAAATTTGTGAAGATTATTAAAAAGATGAGCTATTCGTGGAAAGGTTTTTTCTATGAAGTGTTTTGAGAATAGAGGGAATACGTGATTAACTTCATTTTGCACATTAGGCACATTCGAATGCGCTGAAGTGTTTCCTGATTAGCAGGATTCTTTTTGGTTCTGATGGATGTGCACCCTTGCTGCTTTGATTTTGATATCCTTTGCACTCATAAGGTAATGGCCATCCTTAATAAAAAAATTTTGAGTGTGTACACCGCTTGTTGTTCTGATGTAAGAAGGAAATTGAACTGAATTTGGTGCGTGATAAACTATTAAATACTGTCGAATGCTGACAAATGAATTTTGAGATATTTTACCTTTTTTTCTTTTCCGGAGGATTTTTGAAACACTACTGGAACACTCAGACTCAAAACTGGTCCATTGTACTGCCAGGTAGAAAACTACTCCAGTGCCATTAATTTTATCCCAACGGCAAATGGTGACTGGACCAGTTTCGATTGCACTGAGATTCGAACCTGAGACCCCTCGAACTTGGGACAGACACTCAACCAACTGCGTCATCCAGTCGTATTATTTCACCGTTGATTCTCACAATTCAAAGGTCTTCCAATAGAAACTTTCGAACTTTGACAGTTGATAGCGGCCATATTGTTGAAGCTACATCTGTCAAATTAGCTGTCATTTATTCAGTCTGTTTTGCAAAATTGAACCGTGAACCAACAACACGTGCAAATGATAAAATTCTTTTATCAAATGGGTGCTCTGTTCGGGAAGCCTTCCTTGAGGCCGCCATAGTCGTCCCACCGAGAGGACTTTTCGCACTGTGGGGGATAAATTTGAGTCCACTGGTTTAATGAACGATAAACCAAAGCCCATACGTCAACGGTCTGCCGAAAACAGAAAACATCGATGTCCGTGAAAGCATGCCGGAGAATCCGGGCCAGTCGATTTCGTGTCGCTTACAAGAACTTGTTCTTTTGCAGACCATAACTTGGCGATGGTGAATTTTGCGTCGTGACTTTCGCCTGCACCCGTACAAAATTCAACTGATCCAGGAGCTGAAAATAAACAACCATAGTCAACGGGTATGTTCGTTAAATGAGCTATTGAGCAGTTGGAAACTGACCCTAATTTTCATCGAAAAATCATCCTCATTAGGCCCATTTCTGGATGAATCATCAATCAAAATTGTCGAATTTGGGACGATACCAATCCACATGAGACCCAAGAACGTTCAATGCATTCTGGGAAAAACCGTGTTTGGTGTGGATTTTGAGCTGGCGGCGTCGTTGGTCCAAATTTCTTTAACAACGACGTTGGCCAGGCCGTCAACGTCAACGGCGAGCGCAATAGGTCGATGAATTACTTCCTTAGCAGGCCTACGACCCATGTAGGGTCTGAGCCTGATAAATCGCTGCCTTCCATTGTTGACAATCCTGGGCACGCTGCTTCCAGTCATCAAGACCAAGCTGTCTTACGTCCGCGATGACTTGGTCTTTGTACCGGAGGTTTGGTCTTCGTCTCCTTCTCGAACCAGGAGGCTCGGACTCGAAGACCCTCTTAGCTGGAGCGTTGTTGTCCATGCGCTCGATGTGGCCGAGCCAGTGCAGTCGACGGATTTTTGCCTTCCGGACTACATCCACATCCTGGTACAGCTTATAGAGTTCGCATAGGTCGATGATTACCAACATCTTTTGGCCTGTATTGGATGATATGGACACCAACGACATGTGGTTTCAACGACATTCCGTTTTCGCTGGTACGTTTTTGTCAAACCGTTGTGTATTTTTTTTTTGTCGTAAGTTTTTGTAACGCTACACTGGAGCACTCAGACTCAAAAACTGGTTTATTATTATTATATGGTACATTAACCGTTGTGTATAGAAACGAGTCTGAGACTGAGAGAAGACTGAGGGAGGTTAAACTCAGTCTAATGCTGACTTTTTTTAGAATACGAAAATCAGTATTTAACTCAGAGAGTCGAAAACGCTTCCATCGCTTGTTGGCCAAATCTCTGAGATTATTAGAATGAAGAATATCAACTGCAAGCCGAGAGATGCTTATATTCCTCAGGGCTTTTTTGTTGTCAGCGGAACGTAAGTTTCAAAATGATTTTCGATGGAATCTAGCAGAAAATGGTATTCTACTTGTAGTGTGAAGCGTTTAATTTTTTGGTGGCTTGACCATTTAGCCGTTCATGGAAATGCACTTTCCAACACTCCATAGTGCCTTTAGGAACTGGGATCAGATTTCCCTTTAGTCCCCGCAGTGGGTGTAATGTGATGTGTGCGAACTATTTACAGGAACTTCCTAGACCAAGTGTATCTTAAATTAACTTCGAGTTGAGAGAGACGGTACAATTCTGTATTGTTTGCAATCAGAAGATAAAGTGATCGAAATTATGCTCAGTAAAGTATTTATTGAACACGAAATCGACATAACCAGCAGCTCAACGTTGCTTAACTGAACAACATAGACTAGCAATAGAGACCGGCGGAGAGGGGAACTCCGCTTGTAGCAACGAAAACCATGTCGATAATCACGATCTCTGCAAATCATTTTATTTTTGATGCCTGTACAAAATCAGTTATGGTTGGATCTTAACCTATTGGCATTTTCATCCGCCATGTATTGACGTCGAATTTTCGATTTATATTTATGAGTAAAGGACGGCTATTAGATTGTAACGACCACTCCAAGACGTTCCCATTCACGTAATCCGACAGGAATTTACGATCTTCCGTGTGATCTTATAATAGGCAAATCAATATAATTCATAGAGGTAATGGAGATGGATCACATGTGAAAAGGGTTTCGCAGCATTAAAGGGGTTTAGGTGCTCAAACAAACTGCACCGACCTCACACAATATTGCACCATAAATATTCTGCTAAAAACACTTTTGAAACAAATCCAAAAGGATACACATCCGCCATTCAACTAATGAAATATTATCCGCAATACAACGTCAGAACGAAGGCATAGCAGTCTGAATGGGGCAGAGAGTGGCGGGAAAAAATTACATCAGGGATTAAGGGATTTCGTCTGGCACAAGCCAATGAATTCAATTCCACAATAAGAACACAATCGAAACACAAAACTCATCCTCCCGACGAGCACATATCAACAGGAAGTTTGTCTTCTCGCCTGCCAGGCCATACACTTTACGCCATTATTTTATCGGCCCAAAACACATGCTATATACCCGAGAACAAAACACACAAAAAAGCAAAAAAAAAACGAACGAAAGAAAGATACATCTAAAAAACAGAGAAGAAGGAAGTGAAATGGAACAAAAAAAGAACTCGAAATGCCATTGCTGAATTCCAAATCACATGGGATTTATCGAATGACATCGACAACGTTGTTATCGGAATGATGCCAGCAAGTGTGAATCGTGTGTCGCCCGAGACAATGCTCAGATGAGACGTAAATTTGTTTTCATAGTTTAACCTAATATATTCCTCGTAAATTGAAAACTCGATCTGCAGTAATAACAACGGCGGGTGGGGTGCCAAAGCCCCGAAGTGAAATAAATTTATATCAGGATGAGAGTAACTTTTTTTGTGCGACCCTCGGGTGTATCTCACGTGATCTGAGTTGTACACCAATGAAAGCTGCTCGCATTGGACAGACGGGGAGACTGAGTCTCTGATATGGAAGTCCTCAAAGTTTGCAGTGGCATTTCACTTAGAGATCCTGATCTCCCGCTTGCCTTGGCTGACAAATTAATACGGCTACGTTGGGTTAAAACTTTGACATCGCTGGCTAGACAACTAATGTACATCCGTACACACGTGTGCTTGTTGCAGAATACCTATCCAGCGTTATATTCGTATCTGTTCACCGATTTTGTTGCTAGTAAGAAAGACAGCTTTTCCATCACCCCTTCTGCCCATCGCAAAGGTAACTCCTATTCTCCCGCATTCTTTCGCATTTTCATTGAAGTCAAAAACTTCCTGGCTGTTCTGTCGAAAGTTTTCGTCGTCGTCTTTCATGCTTTTATCCTATCGTTCCTGTCTTTCGATGCTTCTTCAGCGCCGCCGTTCCTTTGAAGTGTTGCGCTGTGTAATTTTTTGCCATCAGCCCGTATCTCATGTTCGTTGTTCCGAGACACAAAAAGGCTTAAGTTTGTTGGTTTTACAGGGATTCATTGCGACAAAAGGGTACAAGTGCGGCGGGGAAGGTACCACCGGATGGCGGTAGAATATCAAAATATTGGCTTAATAATTTGCCTGCTAGGTTTTTGAACTTTAGTCCATCTTTATACATCTTTTTCCTCTCGCCACTTTTCTCTGTGCGCTCTCTCTCAAAGCAAACAGCCGAAAAGGACAAGGGGGTGTTTCGAAAACTTAAATAGAAAAGTTAAGGGCGCTGACTTTTTAGAGACATAAAACGTTTTAATATTACCATTTTTCGTTGGTATGCGTCGCTTTTTGCGATGGTGTCTTTTGAAACTACTTAAACTTTTCGAAAATGATTTTGCAGTGAGACTTAGTGACTGCTGAAATAATGACCTTCTTTTGGTGGGATATTCTGATGTTAGTTGAAATGCAATGCGGGTTTAAACTAAAATAGTCTAAGTTTCTTTTGAAAATGTATCTGGAGTCCTGTTTAATAGATTTTAAGTTTCTTTGACAGCATACCAGGGTATGTTAGCAGAGACAAGGAATTTCTAAAACACTCAGCGATTCCCCATCGATTTCTGCAGCAGAAGTTACCCATTCTGTTAAGAAATTGCTTGAAATTCAAAAGAATCCTCTCTACCTACAAGGAAATGTAAACTCGGACACAGTTCTCAGCAAAAGATACGATGGGCCTATCTTAACCAAGAGGAAGCGGAAACACTGGGTCAGTGTGACATAAAATCACTTGAAGCAAATCACTTACTTTCAAAGTAGTAGCTCACATATGTAGCTCTTAAACTCCACCATGTACATGTGTGGATATTTATTAACACACCCTTGTGTTTTTACCTTTTGCTGCTGCAATTTTTTCTCAATTGTTTTGCCAACTGGCTGGTTGCCTGTTTTTAAAGTTCCTGTCTGGTCGCTGCTTGGCTACCTCCTTTCATAAACTCTTGGTTCTCTCATGTACTGCCGCTTTTGTTGAAGCATACCGTCTCTCTTTTAATTGATTTTGCTCAGAATATGAGGTTTATTCTTTTGTTTTCCTCTGTCTACGCCAACTATTCCGTCTTTAGAACTGAAAGTGGTTATATTTTGCCTCTTAAGCTGTTCTTAAAGTCATCGTCTCATTCAAATGGCATATACAACGCTATAGTTGTTTAAGAATTTATAAAAATTGTAAAAAAAATAAAAAAAAAATTTAAAAAAGAAACAAACTAACCTACTATACTTAATCTAACTTAAAAAATAATCAGAATGGTAAGCACTCTTAGCCGATGGGTCTGAATGGTTTCCACTCTGATTGCGTTTCCAGACGCCTGACCCTTAACACTTCACAATACTAAGTGCACAATTTCAGCGTAAAGATAACTCGAAATAATAATAACCCATGATTGCGACGTCACTGTCTCTGACCACGCGAATGTTTTAATAGAGAGGTCCATCTTCGTAGAAGAAAGTAGTGCATGGGAAGTCTTAAATATCCTTAATACGATGAACTCGAATAAACCACCGGGTGCTGACGGCATTAGGGCGATTGATTTGAAGACACACGCTATCGTATTTTCTCCTGTCATTGCAAAAATTATGAACCTCAGCTAGCTAAAAATCCTCAAATTCTGAAAACAGCTGTGATACGTCCTATTCATAAAAGCGGAGCAAAAGGGCAAATAGGCAACTATAGGCCAATATCAATCTTACCAGCTGCTTAGCTTCATTGATAAGCACAAAATCATTCACGAAAAGCAATATGGATTTCAGAAGAACAAAAGCACGAGCAAACTCCTGTCAGAATTTACTTACACCGTTAATGAAAGCTTAAATAGAAACTATCACGTCCTGGTACTTTTCATCGATTTTAGCAAGGCTTTTGACACGCTAAACCACAAGAAAATGATAGAAGCGCTTAACAGACTGGGAATACGAGGCGCTTTATCGAACTGGCTTAAGGACTACTTGGCGAACAGGTACTTTCGTGTAAAGATCAAAAACGCATACAGCAATGATACATCAATCTAGTATGGAGTTCCACAAGGGTCAATGCTCGGCCCAATTCTTTTCATATTGTACACAAATGAACTGCTTCGTGTGTTCAAAAAATAGTACACCGTATGCCTACGCGGACGACACCGCGATAGTCGTCAGTCACAGATGAATCGATGCAGCGACAAATATTATGCAAAACGAGTTCAACAAAGCGGTCAATTGGTGACACGACAACGGCCTAATATTAAACGGATCAAAAACGAAGATAATGCACATACGAGGACCACACCATAAAGCAACCCAACAAACTATACAACTCACGAACAACATCTGCACAGGAGCTCTTCCAAGGGAACCGATCGAAATTGTTGATAGGTACAAATACCTGAGCATTAACATCGATAGCCACTTTACTTAGGATAAACATATGCATAAACTGCGGACAGATCTCAAGAAGGCGCTTTTTAGAGTTATATACCTCAAAAACTACTCAACGTCGCAGATTCTAAGACAGGTATACTACGCGCTAGTTGAATCCAAATTAAGGTACGGTATACTTGCCAGAGGTAACCCATCTAATACCCATCCCGATGAGTTGCAAACATTTCAAAACACCGTCATAAGAAAAATAAACGAAGTAACCCAACGAAATGTGCCCGGTGAAAGGACGTTCAAAGTACTTGGCATCCGAGAACTATTTAAGATGACTGCAACACTCTAGTACTATGATGACAACAGGTTCCAAAAGGCAATAGACCATCAATTCAACACAAGAAGTCGTGCTAGAGGGATGTTTCAAACACCAAGGTTTGCCAATGTGTATGGCAAGCGAGAATTAAAAAACAGTGTACGAAATTCCTCAATCACTGAAGACTATTTCTAACCCGAAAATTAGAAAATTAAAGCTGAAGGAATTTTTATGCCATAGTTTGTTGCAGAAATTTTTCATATACAAATTAGTTTAATTTTGAATAAAATTTTATTTTTCTAAATTAATTTAATCATAATCTTAATCTTAAATAAAAATACTTAATTTTTTAGTGCTAGCGTAAAGATTTTATTCCTAAGTAAGTTCACATTAGAATTATATAGAAAATCATCCTTCTGCAGATAAGCCCTTTCGGCTTCGCAGGAAACACAATGTAAAAACTTTTGTTTGATAAATAAATTAACTTTAAATGAAAAAAAAAAATCATACTACAATCAGAAAGAACTAAAACACTAAAAAATTAATTATCGGATTGAGAAATTTCCCCAAAATTGATGTTCATTGAAACGACAGCGAACTTTACAACTCGATTATGCAAGTATACATCCAGTATACTGGCAAGTCACACCAGAGAAAAGGAAATAAAGGAAATTGTTATGAAACTCAAGCAGGAAGACAAATTGCAATTCCGTCCTGGTGCAAGAAAGTTTAACGTCTAAAGCACAGATTGCAACTGCCCGAAATAACCAACATTTTAAAGCCACCCCTCAGTTATTAGGGACAATGTACAAGCGTGATAAGTCCTTGAACCCATTTGGCATCTTCTCGGTGCAAAAAATAATTAATAGTCATGAAAAGTAGAGAAATCCCGGTTATGCCGGTACGCATTCCCAGCTGAAATGAGACCAGCCGGAAATGTAATAGAATCCCCTTTAACCCTTCATAATGAGGGGCATACTCGCCCCGAGATTCCATCCCCTAATGATTGGTCTGATAATGGAAGCATTATATTCTCCTGACAATTTTATGTCCTTCCGGAATATCTACCTTTCTTTGTACACCGTTACCTACTTTCCGCTGCGCATCTATCTCCATTTTTATTACTCTCGAAAAACAATGACATTAAAGCGTGCAAATTATTTGAGAGCTTTCGGATTTTAGGCCAGAAGGGACCCTCGGTGGCGAAACACATTTTGATGGTGACTGCCATTTGCGTAGCGCAACACATCAGGCTAAAGAAATCTTTATAGGACGATGGAGAAATGGAGAAATGGAGAAATGGGGGAGATACTGTTACTACTTTTGCCAGATTCGTTCACCGGGTGGGCGAGTTGAAGGACCTTAATCAGGTGACATGGAATGAAGATTTATGTTCTCAGACCTTCTGCGGAGGCACTAGATTCTACTGATGTCCAACGTGAATGGATATTGCCGTGTTTCGCAGGCTCAGAAACAATGCCACATTAACAGATTGGATTCTGTAAGGGTGACTGGCTGAGATATGCATTGCTTCGAGAATGCCACAAACTAAGACGACTGCGACTGGACCAGTGCTCTGTGGTATGAAGTTTTGATTTTATTGCTCTGGAGAATGCCGGATGAAGGCACTTGAACACTTCAACTGAAATAGACCTCCCCTAAGTGTGTATCTTTCGTGTGTTAATGGAACAATTAATTATTAAGGATCATAAAGCCAGAGGCATTTTCTCTCCTCTCACACAGAATGAATTGAGGTACGCCTGACGTGATTCGATATCAACTGGGATTTGTCCATTGGAATTATAAGGCAAGTCGTTTATCTTAAAATCTGTTGGCTCAATGGTTGCAATCCTGGAATAAAACGAAAGTCAAATTGCAAAACTTAGATCGGTATTATGAGATTTTGAAACTTTAATTTGTTCACTTTCTTTGTTGGTCTGCAGTAGTTTATGAAGATAGATGTAAATGAAAGGACTGTTTGAAGAAATTAAATCGATTGCAGAGTGAAATGGATCTTCTTAGGATTGTAGGGAGAAAGTTGAGATTTTATCTATGATTCGGTCTTTAGGAACAAAGTAAACTTCTAAAAAATGTATACATCAGATTTTAGATAATCGGGTCGGACATGTTGTCTATACGACGGAGTCCACATGTCTGCATGGAATTTTGAGGCAAGGGAACACACAATCTTTTTTTTTCTAAAGGCAAATACTGGCAGAAGCTGACGGTGCTGGATATATTTAGCTCGCACCGATAAATGGTGGTGATTCGTTCAGTTTATAATAATAATAATAATGGCGACGCTACAGTCCGAGGGTGACCTGGGCCTAGCTTCTCAGCAACCACTAGTGTTGTGCGTGCTATTGTTCTCTCACGAGTGCAGGGAATCTACAGTTTAATGCCGACTCCGAACGGCAATTTTGAGAAGCTATTTCTAGACAGTTATACTCTTTGAGCATTGTCAGTGACACGAAACAGGTGGAGTCGTGAAAAATGAATGGTTCTTTTTTTTCAAATTTCGAAACCAGACTTCGAGCGTTGAAGTCGATGCACCTATCTGCTACGCCACGGCGACCTGAGTTATTTCTCCCCTTAAAAGTTCGGCCACGGTGCTCTCAGTTAGCTTAACCAAGGGTTCTTGTTACAGAAACGGCTTGTATGACCTGTTTATTTCAGTATTTTTCTTTTGTGTTGTGTTGTGTAGTGTGATGATATTCGTGTACGAGTTTTCACTTTTCAAAAATGTGAATATATAGTAGTGACCTCTACAAAAAATTCCAAGAAAATTTCTTAAAAGTTTTTTTTCGTTGAAAAAAAATACAAACCTTAAGTATAATTTAATGTTTTACAAGAATTTATTACTTTCTAAACTTATTAAATTTAATAAAATAAACTTAAAATAAAATTAACAAAGAAATTTCACTGTTCAAAAAAAATAGTATTCATATTATTAAGAAATAATGGTCTTTAAATAGCATAAATATTAGATTTAAGTTATTTTAAAATACAGTAGGGCTTCAAATTTTGTCGTGAACCCCTTATTATTCAAAAAAACTTTACAACGACGCTGCATGCATTCTACCAAGCTGTGGCAACGCTTTTCTGGGATTTTTGTCCAGGAATCCTTTACTACCACCCAAAGGTCCCGATTGTTTGATGGCTTTGCCTTCTTCACTTCTTTTTTAATATCACCCCAAAGATTTTCTATGGGATTGAGATCGGGGGACTGTGCAGGCCAAGGCATAACTTCAACCTCATTAACCCGAAACCATTCCTTAGCTGCTCGACTCGTGTATTTCGGGTCATTGTCCTGCTGGAAGGCCCATTTTAAATTCAATTCCTACTCGGCGTAGGGTAGCACAGTGTTGTTCAAAATATCAACATAGACATGTTGACCCATTATTCTGTCTATCAGGTGTATAGGCCCAACGCCGTAGCATGAAAAGCATGACCAAACTAATATTTTTGACCCTCCGTGTTTTACGGTTTTTTACAGTATATTTGGGTCGATATTCTGTGTTGGGCGGACGATGAATATACCGCCGAGAACCAGTACCTCCAAAGTGAATGAATTTACTCTCGTCTGTCCACAATACATTGCGCCATTTTTCAACTGGCCACTCTATGTGAGTTTTGGCGAATTGGATACGGCTCTTGAGGTGTTTCTTTTTGTCAAAAGAGGAACTTTCCGTGGACTTCGTGCATGCAAGTCGTGGTCTAAAAGACGTCTACGAATAGTCACCGCACTTACAGGACATTGGACCTCCTTTTCGATTTCAAATGATGAAGCACAAGGACGCAATTTGCTGTATCGGACAATGTGTCGATCGTCTACTTCGTTCGTTTTTCTCTTTCTACCTCGAGTTTGCGCCTTTTCAACATAATTGATGACATTAGCTGCGGGCGCCGTGGCGTATTGGGTAGTTGCGTCGACTCCTACGCTCGAGGTCGTCAATTCGAATCTCGAAAAAAACATCAAACACTTTTTCACGGCTCCACCTCTTTCGAGTCACTGACACTGCTCAAAGAGTATAGCTGTCTAGAAAAAGCTTCTCAATCTCAACGTTCGGAGTCGGCATTAAACTGTAGGTCCCCTCCGCTCGTGAAAGAACAATAACAATAGAGAAGCTAGGCCCAGGTCCACCTAGGACTGTAGCGCCGCCATTATTATTATTATTATTATGTGGAACCAAGCTGAAATATTCATTAAAGTATTGTTGTGGTACGCACTACTATTATTTTGAACACAACTGTATATACTCGTATATACTTATGAAAAAAAACAAGACTCTCTTTTTCAAATTCTACAGCCAATTGAATTCCTTTTATTTTCGTTGTCATGTGACAGTTGTGTGAGTGTTTTGTTTTTACATTGTTTCGACTCATTCAAATAATTTAATAATAAAAATAATGTTAATAATAAAAAAATATTTGAACGTTTTTAAGTTCATTTGAATCTCCAACAGACCTTTCTTTTCCACTCAAGCCCAATTTTCTTAAACTTAAAAAAAATGTTTGTGTTGTTCTTAGTTTTCCACCAGCAAGTCGGGAATGCCGAAAATGTTAGTTTTCGACTATATTTTGTTGGACTCACTTTAAGCAAACGCCTTCACTAAATAAAAAGCCCAAGGCTCTTCTTGAAGTATATAAGCCGCATTTTGAAACCACTTGTGGTAAAGTTTCATAGCGCTACTTCTTAATATTGGAACATTTTTCAGTTCAGTGTTGGAAAACTCGATCTCATGCTTGTATCGTTTTCAAAAATAAAATTAATTCCATTTGTTTATTTAAATTTATATTCAAGTCAAATATTTTAAAGTTACGAAACGATCCAAGCGAAAGTCAGAAATATATTGTGTTACCATTTATCAGCAAGCCATTTGACTAATTTTATGCACGCTCCACTCTTAAGTTATTTTAAACCGACAAAACGTGATTGAACGCTAACGGAAGGGGATGGCAATCAAACAAGGCGTGCTGGGTGGTCAGGTACTCATCAAATTTCGTAAACAATCATCAGCGATTAGGGGAGGGAAAATAGAAGATGAAAAGAAAAAATGGCAGAACCCATATCCAAGGACACAACAAATTTGAAAAAAAAAGCGAAATAAAAAAAAATACCTACAACCAACGTGAGTGGGAAAACATTTTCCGTCACGTAGTCACTGATGATGAGGTGGGTTGGATGGCGGTCGGAAGTGAAAACTTTTCGTGTAAATATTGCCTACGCAAATATTTTCCCAATGAAACCATGATTTGAAAGTTTAACTGGTCGCACAGAGAATTTTAAGAGCCAAACCTCAATTAATTAGCTAAGGATGGGACAGTGATTTATGAAGGTTTTGCCGAGTTCTCTGTGCGTATGCGTGTGCGTGTGCGTGTGCTTACCTGTTTTGATTTGTGTTAACAACAAGCAATGCGAGCGTACCATCTAATTACATTTGGTTGTAATTAATGACTTAAGGCAGGAGATAGTTAAATTTCTGGGGAAGAATATTCTAGCCTTTTGGGAGATGTTTTTCACCGAGACGTGTGTGCTTGGGTCTGAAGGATGCCACAGTTCATGTTGGATTAATTCTTTCGGTAGTAATAAAACAGCAATTCGGTGCTTTAAAGATTTCAATGGAATACCTAATCCTCGCAAAAAAGGCGACTCCAGCAGCCTTCCCGATTTATGCAACACAGACATTGTTTGAGAATTGATTTCGACTTCTGGAAAAGTATACAAAACTGACTTAAAGATTCCAAGTTCCGCAGAAGAATAGGATGAAATCTAATAGATGCAATCCAATCCAATAGGTCAAATACCTTCATTTTTAGAGACCAAACCCATTATTACTCCTGAAACGAAATCCTCTTCACTTCACAGAACACAACGTCTTCCTTCTTCGTGTCACAAGTGCATTTGTTAGACGTTCTTTTGAAGCCAACACGAAATCATCAGAAAATAAAGTGAAATACAAATGCACACTACGTTACTCCTACATCAAGTTAAAGGATTTAGCTCCACCGGCGATCCGACGGTGACAGGACACAACATGAAACCCTCTTCGGTCAGAGGCAACATCCACACCAATGCTGTGCAATACAAGTGAACAGCAGCTCAAACCAGCTCCTTCTCCTGGCAGTGTGGTGGTCGGGTACCAGTGGCCGCAGTGCCAGCAGCAGCAAAGTACCAAAAATCATGGTTCCTCGCCACATCCAATATTTCCCGAGCACTTTTTCCTGTACCAACAACCTCTCCGCAGAGAAGACAAAAATCTCTTTTAATAATCTCTTAGGAAAGTGTTTTCGACATTTTGCCTGCCAGCCATGCCAAGCGAGGCAACGAGTAAAAGAGTATGGCTGCCTGCCAGGCAGGCGCTACAATGCCATCTCACCCCAGCCCCACTTCAAACCGCAGCACTGAAATGTTGTTTTATCTCTGGAAAATGTTGAGACATTTTCCCTGGGAAGCAATTAGCACTTTGGTTACAAAATTCACCATACAATGCCCGGGTTGGAGCCATCCGAGAAAGCAGCGACGAAAAAAGTACACATCGAGAGGACAGCACTTTGCGAGAGCATGAGGTTGATAGGTTGGACACATCGCTCCGAGTATAACTCAACCTTTGACGTAATTGTATTAGTGGGAAGACGGCCAAGTGAAACATTTACTTGGACTACCAGCTGCTGGAGTGGGCTAGCCGAGGATAACATATTTTTGTTGTTCTTTTGGTTGTTGTTTTCGGTTGCATTTTTTTTCCTGTGCTGTGCTATGCTGTGTCTCTTTGGGGTCCATTTTTTGTCGACCTGTTTGTTTTTGAGTGCAGAACAGGACAGGAAGTGCAGCGAATTAAATACACGAGAAGTGGAGACCTGTGCTCTGCGGTGCCGTGTTGGGGACTATGCAACTGGGGTGAATTAGTTTTTGCTTGCCGAAGGACATTTCGACTCTGATTTCTTATTTTGGGAGTTCATTTCGACCGATTGTGCAGCATAACTTATTCCGATTGAGTTTTTACCACGACAGGACGGTGAGAAATTGTCTATTCTTTTGTTTCTTTCGACCTGGGAGACTGTGGATGGCAAGGGTCAGAAATTGCATTACAGCTATGTGCTGTGAGCTCGTTAAAAAAATAACTGGACTCAACTGGACAGTAGCCTTACTCTTTGGGCTCTGACCAGAATTTGAGCTAGGAAAGGACGATTGTTGAATCTTCACGGACGGCTCCAAGAGCAATGAAGGATCTGGTGCTGGCGCCTTTGTGGAGGTCGACAACATTAGACTGCACACCTCGTTGGGTAGATTTGTGTCGGTTTTCCAAGCGATAACCTATGCGCTCCTAATGGCCACGAGCTATATTGTGAAGAACAGGTGAAAGCGGCGAAGTATTTGCGTTTCTAGCCACAAGCTGTGCTTTAGGCCTCGCTCAAGCCTTAATCACTTCCAGGATAGTTTATCCAATGCACGGCTCGGCAACATTGATAGCTGTTGCCCTGCCTAGTCTAGACCTAGTTGCCACGTTTCTGGGTAGGATGACGGCATGGAAAGTGTTGCTCTGCTTAGCTTTGCAAAATTGGCGCCCAACGTGAGGCACGAACTTATTTTCTATTCAGCAGTGTAAACAACTTTGTACCCAGAGAATGGTCTTAATGTTGAGGAAATAATTCTAAATAGCAGAGGCGTATCATACGCGATAATTTGACATACGCATGTACATCAATAGGGACGTTTTAACGGTACACGTGTCAGCAAACGATGTGAGACCTCGCATACGATTCTTCTTAATTATAAACCAACACCTCTCCCCATTTATGTACTTGATTTTAAAAGCGAACATTAAACACGCCAGCGCCAGGGTACCCCAATCTATACATAAAACCTTAATATCCACATTATGGGTCACCTTTTTACCCTAGACGAACTAATAAAATCAAAATATTAATTAAATTCTAGAAAACACTCAACGCAGATGATTTCAAGTGGCAGTAAGCGCAACCACCCCTAATGAATCCTCCCTAAAGTGCCTTATGTCATGTAAAAGCCTGGTATGTCCCGGAAGACATTCCAACCCCATGAATGACAGTACACTCCTTGTATCCTTCGATACACATCTCGGATAATTAATACTGCAAAAGGATCCAGGCATACACCCACAGACAAAGGGTTAAATGACAAATATAATTATATCCTTTTACCATTAAATGGTTAACGTGCATAGCCCAACTCCAATGGATGCATGATTAATGGACATGACATTCGCATCCGATCCCACGATATTATTTAGACGATATTGAAAGGGGCCACTGTTGTGGTTAACTATTGGACTTACATGTGCAACAGTAACTTAAGAACTTCCTGTTTAACTATCACTTAAAAATGTTTCATACTTAAGTGCTCGTGTGTCAACCTGACACAAAGAATAATAAGAGTGAAATGATGGATGTTCTTGTTCTGTAGTGATTAATGCAACGTTTGTTAAACCATCACTATATGGCACATAAAATATTTTTGTTTAAACTGCCCTTCTTATACAGGGTGGGCCATCTAGTGGATTTTTTTAAATCCTAGGTTATTTGATACTGACAGTTGATTCCCGCTCGAAATCTTGACAGAAAGTCAGTATCATAGGTTGGTAGGCAGGTGATAGGGTGCCCTTGCGACCGGGTCGAGGCTCACTAAGACCAACAGTTGGGTCTATTGTGCTCTATGTGTGGTGTGTACCCCGTGAGACCTACACTTTTGCTGCTTATTAGAACCACCCAGATTGTTGTATATATCTCAGGAGGTGCTTCAGCTCTATTTTTTCCAGATCCTCCAGCTCGTTGAAGAAGTTACTGCCTCGTGTTAGCAGTCTCCTTCCCCGTAGGGCTGGACAATCGCATAGCAGGTGGCGGACGAACTCTATTTCCTTCTCGTCCCTACAACTTCTACAGTAGTCGCTAGGGGGGATACCTAACCTTCTGGCATGGGTGTCTATCGGACAATGTCCGGTGAGAACTCTCACCACCGTCCGTATATCCTTACGACTTAGGCTAATCATTGATAATGATTTTATTTCAGTATCATACTTCCACGGAACGAAATGAGATGCTTTACGTTTGAACAACGTTGGGAAATATTGAAAACTTATTTCCAAGTGAGTGCTGTGTAGCCCAAAAAAGTGAGTTTTTCGAAAAGAAGTTTTGGCCGAAATGAAGCACCCACCGCGACTGCTGTACGCAAGTTTGTGCAAAAAGTTCGTGAGACTGTTGTGCTAGTGTACAACACTCATGGTCTCCGTCGTCGTACGATGCGCACAGATGAGACAGTGGCTGCTGTAGTGGCCGAGAGTATGAGACTCAATTCACGAACATCGACTCGCAATCGATCTCAACAGCTCGCACTAGTCTGAAGAGAATTCGCGCTGCCATCCGCTTCGTTATCGCTTCGCAGTTTGAATTGGACAACGATTTTGGACGAAAAATGATCATTTCATCTCGGCGACTACGCTAATAATAATAATGGCGGCGCTACAATCCGAGGTGGACCTGGGCCAAACTTCTCAGCAACCAATCGTATTGTGCGTGCTATTGTTCTCTCACGAGTGGAGAGGACCTACAGTTTAATGCCGACTCCGAACGGCGAGATTGAGGAGCTTTTTCTATACAGTTATACTCTTTGAGCATTGTCAGTGACTCGAAAGAGGTGGAGCCGTGAACAATTTTTAGGTGTGTTTTCGGGAATCGAACCGGCAATATCGAGTGTAGGAGTCGACACACTTACCCACTACGCCACGTCACCCACCGGCGGCTACGTTAACCAACAAAATTGGAACTTGGAAAACCCGCACGTTATTATCAAAGAAGCCAATGCATCCACAGAGAGTGACAGTTTGGTGCGGATTTTGGAGTGGTGGCATCATTGGACCATTTTTCTTCGAAAATGAGCCCGGGAACAAGGTTTCGGTCAACGATGGGCGTTACAGAGCCATGTTAACCGACTTTTTTTTTACTGAAATTGGAGACATGGATTAGGATGACCTCTGGTTCATATAGAATGGCGCGACATGCCGCACAGCCCATGCCACAATCGATCTTTTGCGCACCAAGTTCCCAAATCGTGTTATCAGCCGTCTTGGCGATGTCAATTGGCCGTCTCGGAGCTGCGATTTGGCTCCTTTGGACTTTTTTTTGTGGGATGTTATGCCAACAATCCGGAAACGATTCAAGCACTTAAGACAAATATCAACAATCTACAGCCCGAAATCATCAACAAGGTCTTGGAAAATTAGGGTGACAGAATGCGCTGCTGCAAAGCCAGCCGAGTTAGCCACTTGAACGATGTTGTATTTCATAATTAATGGGAACGCTTGTTCTTACTAATAAAGCCAAAACACATGGAGAGAATTTAATTTTGCTTATTTTATTGCATTTTTAAAAAGGAACTTGTATTTGGCCCACTCTCTATAGTTCATAGTTGAATCTTCTGCTTCAATAGCCATAAACGTACGGCAAACCATAGCTCACACTCTAACACGCTTTCTACTCGATTTAAGGCTTCTTCATCGGTTTTTTACATTCCTCATGCCTCTGCTTAAGGAAGTAGGATTAGGATGAATAGAGTCCTGTGTGGAACATGCGGGCCACTGAAAATGAGATGAGATGAGATGAGAGTGCTGTGTAAAGTCAACTTTGCGTCTCGAGGGTAAACTATGTTATTTGATTGAATAGACTCATTCAAACCTACTTCAGCATTTCAGAATTATCTCAGTATTTTCCTGAAAAGATTAATTTCCGTATAAAACTTCCGTACAGAGTTAGTTGCACAAGTTAGTTGGTGGACATATTAACACGTCGCATTTTTTTCAAGGAACATGAATGTACATACGGTAGGGTATTATCTTTCTGGATCCCGTGTCTTGCTATAAATAAATGAATGCTTCATGTGACATCAAATAAAGTTTTACATACAAAAAATTTAACGACCAAGCTCACCCGTTTATAGTGTAGTGTACTTTGTTTTAATTGCGAGAAGTTTGAGGAAACCTTATGTCGTATCATTCTTCTTCTTTCTCGGCTGGAGCTACCGTCCGAAGTGGACTTGGGTCTAGTTACTCCATCAACCCCTCGAGTTATGCGTGCTATTGTTCTCTTACGACTGAATGTTACCTATAGATTTATACCGAGTCCGAACGGAGAACTTTGAAAAGCTTGCTTTGACAGTTATATTCTCTGAATGTTGTTAGCGAATTGAGAGAGGTGGTGCGGTGAATATAGAAGTTATTGGGTCCGGAATCGAACCTGGACCTTTAGCGGAAAAGTCGAATCATTTACACACTATTCCTCGGCGACCAGCGTCATGTTATTCAGAGAAACTAAGTTACTAGGCCATGTAGAGCTCTACTAGGCCATATGTAGAGCCCGAAGAGTCTTCGACACTGAGTCTGTGCGACAACGCAACAGAGGACGTCCACGAACAAGGTGGCGCACACAAGTCGAGGGAGACCTCGGCCGGCTTGGTGTGCGAAACTGGAGACAGCTGGCGAAAGATCGTGCTGGCTGGAGAGGCATTTTGAGTGAGGCCCAGGTCCACCTCGGACTGTAGCGCCCTAAGAAGAAGAAGAAGAAGAAGAAGAAGAAGTTACATATTGCTACAAAGCTAAGGATATGAACATACTTAGGGAAGATCGTTCACAATAAAGGCAAATGACAAAGTCAACAAGATTGTCGGGTACAATGCTGACAACACACTGACTTTCATTTCACTGGAAAAAAAGGAAACAGAAAAAAGAATAGGTACGCAATTCCCGTGATCCGGTGATGGGCCGGCATCCAGACAAGTCTTAGCGAATTTACGCTACCGATCAAATTCAGAGAAGACTTGCATTCCTGAACTATCCTGGAAGTGGTTAAAGGGTTGAGCAAGGCCTTAAGCACAGCTTGGATGTCGCTACAGACGCAAATGCTTCGCCCCTAACACCTATTCTTCACAATATAGCTCGTAGCCATTAGGATCGCATAGGTTTCCGCTTGAAAAACCAACGCAAATTTACCTAACGAGGTGTGCAGTCTAAAGTTGTCGCTCTCCACAAAGGCACCAGCACTAGATCCTTCATTGTTCTTGGAGCCGTCCGTGAAGATTCGACTACATTCATTTCCTGGCTCAGATTTGGGCCAGAGCCAGTCCTGAGTCAAAAAAAGTCCTGAAAAGTCGACTTTGTATGTTCGTCGCAGCTGGAGGACAGGTGTCCGTGCGTCAGATGGCTGGGGTCAAAGGAAATGCGCAAGGTCATCGAAACACCAGTGCGAGTTGTACCAAAAACCACTTCTTTTTAAACGGAAGATGGCCTTGAGAGTGCACCCCATGATGTGGATATCTAGGGGGGGGGGGGGAGATTCAGCAGTGCATCAAAAACAGAGCCAGGCGTGCTAGGGAAGGCCCCTATGCAGCCGAGACAGACCGTTCTTTGAAGCTTGGTGAAAGCAGCTGTTACGTATTTACGCGAAAGCTTATTCCACCAAACAACCGATGCATACGAGAGAAGGATCCTTATCATAGCCGTATAGATCCAAACGGGTCTTTTTTGGTGATAGACCCCAGGATTTGCCGGAAATTTCCTTACACTGCCAGCAAACTGACAGTGCCTTCACAATATTCGCTTCGATGTGTTTTTTCCACAGAAGCTTCCTATCTAGAATGACACCCAGATATTAAGCTTCATCGGAAAAGCGGATAGTGACACCTTTTAGTACTAGTTGGATCAAACCAGTCCTCCTCCTCGTGAAGAGGACCTCTTACTTACTTACTTTTCAGACCAATGACCCCTGGAAGGTTTTGGCCTGAGCAATTGCCGCCATCAATCCCTGACGGTCCCAAGCGTCTAATGGTCCTAATCAGTCTGTTTGAATATTCACGGGAATATTTATCATACTTAATCTAATGTGTCCATTTGCACCATGCCTCCTTTAAATTATTCATCAACTGAAATAGACTGATAACACTGGCACTCTCCTAGAAATGAAATATAAATGCTATCAACTAAGTAAATGCACGCCTGTCACCAGCGTAACCACTGTCATCACTAAGTGCCATACGAATATTTCCAAATGTGAAAATATGTTCACCTCAAGTCGCTCTGATGCATACTGTCGTACATTCGCCATTAAAAGGATAGCTGCCATCATGACACAACAGCACAGCTAGAGTAGCCAATGTATTTGCTGCCAAAGAGCAACACGAGCTGACCCTACTCTTTTTCAGGGTCACACCCCCTAAAAAGATATGAACACCCATTATTATCCTTTTAGATCCCTATTCTTGTGTCCATTTCCATTTCAACCCAACCTTATGGTCGAATTTAATGATCCGAGAATTATCTTAACGTCTCAACATCGCACGGACGGGGTCAGAGGAGCACAAGGGGAGAAATACGAGTAAGAAAAGCCCAAAACACAAAGCCAGTCCACTCGTACATGTACGAGGATGTCAGTGTGCGTGTGCGTGAGCGTGTGCATGTTTGTAAGTTTGAGTTGCCCATTGGGCAACTTCAGTAGCATTATCCTTCAGAGTTGAAAGTTTATTTTCACTTATGGAAGGATTTATGGCCAAAGAAGAGATTTATGGGAAACTTTTTCACTTGGTCCCTTTTGATTAATTGTGCGTTTTCCATTTTCATCATTTCACTCCACACATTTGGATTGGATTGAAGTGAAGGCATATTAGGACAAGCTGCGAAAGGAAAAACCTGTTCGAACATCATCGTGTCGCTTTCATTTCTAGTTCAACGCCATTAAATTAGAGAGCTTGAACAAGGATGATCGCCCAAAACGCCCGATGGGGCGTAAACTCAACCACAAGAGGGTTGAAATTGATAACTTCATAAGGAAGCATTTCGGTTCTTTCTTTGATTTCATTTTTTATGCTTCTCTGCCTCGGTCCATGGATGGAGTATTCTTAGTGTTATTAGCTGTTGGCTCCGTTGCGGATTAAATTTATGGCTAAAGCATAAAATTATGATTAATCGTGCGGAAAGAAAAGTTAAATACGAGCTAATTTTTAATGCGCCTACGTTAATGGCGGAGAATTGTTCCATCCTCGTCCTCGTGGTGGGTAAAAGTATTGACATCGGAAGCCCTGGGCTAGAAGAGCTCATTTGATTGTGTCCATGGATGCGATGATGCTGAGTCATGAAATCAATATTTATTGTGAAAGTGATTTGTTGGTAATCGTTTCCTTACACTCGCTCGCTCGCTAGACTAGTCAAAGACGCTTTCGTTGTTCAATTGCTTTGGACTTTCTATTTATCATATGAGTTGCACGCAATGAGTTGAGAAGATTTTGATGGCCATATGATGGTTGGTGGGGGACTCAATGAAGTTGTTATTGACGTCAAAGAAGATTTATTGGTTTTTCGATTTTTATTGGACGCCCTTTTCTTAATGGAACAGTCAATTTTTAATGTCTTGATTTCAATATGGTCCGACGTTCGTGTTTGGCTGGTGTATGACATAAAAAGAGCTCCCATTACATCACTGCAGACAGCGTTGAGAGGCCGCACCTTGCTTGCCATATGGTGCAGAAGGATCACGGTGTCAGATAAGGGATTATATTAAAAAAAATGTCAAGTGCGCCATAGATTGTGGTAGAAATCATTGTGGGCGCGGTGGCGTAGTGGCTAAGTGCATCGACTCCTACGCTCGAGGTCTGGGTTCGATTCCCGAAAGACACTTTGATATTTTCACAGCTCCGCCTTTTTCGAGTCACTGACAATGCTTAAAGGCTACAAATGTCTAGAAAAAGCTTCTCAAAGATTCTCGCCGATCGGAGTTGGCATTAAGTTGAAAGTCCACTCGAGAGAGAACAATAGCACGCACAACACGAATGATTGCTGAGAAGCTAGGCTCAGTTCCATCCTGGACTGTAGCGCCGCTATTATTATTATTATTATATGTTGTCTTGAAGGTTAGGTTAGGATGAAAGGAATAATCTTGCTTTTGGGCACCACAATAGGCCTACTAGGACCTTACTGAGGAGTCGGTTTTTGCCCGCCTGTCCACCAACCTAAACTTACCTACGTTCAGTTTTGGACACAGAATTAGCACACTTGAAGAAATCAATAAAACAGAAGGGTGTTGGTTTAAAAAGTTTTTCTTTTTGAATTTTATTTACCTATAAGATACGAATGTGGGCGCGGTGGCGTAGTGGATAGGTGCGTCGACTCCTACGCTCGAGGTTTAAGGTTCGATTCCCGAAAAAAAAAACACCAAACATTTTTTCACTTAAAGAACTTAAAGAAGAATTAAATAAACTCAAACCGACAAAAGCTCCTGGATACGATTTAATCACATGAGAAGTTCTTAGAGCGTTGCCCAGAAAAGCGCTTCTTATGTGTCTGTATCTCATCAATGCTGCCCTTAGACTAGAACACGTTCCTAGTCAATGGAAAGTGGCAGAAGTAATTATGGTACCGAAACCTGGGAGACTGTCAACTGATAAAAAGTCGTATAGACCGATCTCACTTGAAACGTAAACTAAGTCAATTTCTTCCGGGAAAACTTTTTAGAATCACAGATAGAATGTTCCGTGTAAAGTATGGAAACGAATACTCTGTATTCAAATCTAAAAGGCTGGAGTACCACAAGGAAGTGTTTTTGGTCCTCTCCTTTACCTACTTTATTCCAGGGATATACCGAAAGACGAAGGCACCGTATTAGGCACATTTTCTGACGATACTGCCATTTTGGTAACAGCCAAAGCGGTTGAAGAGTCAACAATGAAATTCCAATGTGCTCTAAATCGGGTATACGAATGGACAAAAGTTTGGCGAATCGCGCTTAATGAAGCGAAATCCGTTCATATAAACTTTACATACAGGAACATAAATAACCTACCTGTTTTCGTAAATGGTGTCCAAATCCCCTGCGGGAATGAAGCGAAATACCTCGGGATGACCCTAGATGTTAAACTTAAGTGGAAGGAGCACGTTAAAAAGAAACGTGAAGAGCTAGAGAATAGATATAGAGATATGTACTGGCTTATTGGATATCATTCAAAGCTAAGTATTGACAACAAATTGCTTATACATAAGCAAGTCTGGACGTACGGTGTACAACTCTGGGGTTGTACCAAATCAAGTAATAGAAACATACTACAAGTTCACCTCGGACTTTAGCGCTGCTATTATTATTATTATTAAGACAAGAAAATAATGCTTTGGACCATTTTAAATAAATATAAATCATTTTCAAAAATATTAGCCATGCGACAGTTTTTATATATTTATATATTATAAACCAAATTCCTGCTGTTTTATTGCAGTTTCTAAATAAAATATGGTAAGTAATAAATAAAAGTTATTTCGTGCGATGGGTAAGAGTTTGAGTTTACGTTTTAATTCGATTCGATTCGATCAAGATTGATGTGATGAACAAATTCCTACACACTGCTGAACTGATTTCCTATTTCCACTCTCATTCGGTTATTGTTGTTTTTCTTTTCAAAAATTGTCTCCTTCAGATTCGAAAATCGTCAGCCCCATGGAATTGCGCATCTAAATAACGACCAAACTAACCTGCTAACAGGAAAAGTGAAGTCAACTGGTGTGCCAATCGAGCTTATCAAATTAGCCTAATTTTTCCCTTCATAACACATTCCACAGATTCGTGCACCTTCGTTGACTGCACAGAAAAAAAAAACAACGATTCGAACAAACGAATTTCATTCCGTCTCAAATGGACCCTAACATTACCTTTTCAAGAAGCAACAGAAAGTGGAAAGAAAGAACAAAATCTTCCGCCAATCGTGTCCACAAATACTGTACGAGTATCTCTGTCTATGCGGGCAATTGCCCTAGTTTTCCAGTTTCCATCCCATTCCACTCCATTTGAATGAAATTCTAATAAATTCAAGTTCACGTTTTGTTCCGCTCCGCGCGGAGTGTTTCGCTTCGCAAATGCCTGTCATTTGGATTTTATGATACGTGTAACAATGCGCTACCAAACGAACACAAATAGACTCACACTCCAGTCGACCTCCTCAAGACGAACAGATGGCGGAGGGTTAGCGCTAGCATCCAAGACTCACAATCTCCGACTATCATTCCTTGGAAATCTCAGAGCGATTAAAGTGTAAATAGATCCCCGCACCATCAAACCAGTTCACCCTTTACTCCCGTCGACATCAATGACAACATGTGAAGCTAAGTGCTACCGAGGACACTGAGTGTTGGGGTGAATCACAAAATGATTATTTTGTCAGCACAGATGGATTTGGGGGCGAGAAGGAGTGCTCGTTCTCGCAACGAAAGGCAAGGCAACCCCTTCTTTGGTTGCGCCTGGATTAAGTCTGTTCGCTTGTAGAATGAGAGCAGAATGATACCCCATGTCGACACAAAGTAGTTGAAATGGAATTATTTAATCCTTTAAACACAAACACGGATCGGCGGCGGCTTTGTCAGTATGTGAATGCTGCTGTGATTAGATGAAGGAGCACGCTAAAACTGTTTACTTTTTCACCCAAGGGATACGCTGACAACGACGACGGTGCGGATCGAAATAATAAGAAGAGATGCTTCAGTCTATAAACTTGAGTCTTATCACAGAGTTCGTAACAATGTCGGGTGGCATAAGTTCTTGTCACTGCTGAAAATGACAATCTAAAGAAGCTCTAAATGACAGTACTTGCTGGTGTTTGGGGTTACACTGGTGAAGCGCGCAAGGGCGATAAGTCGCAATGAATTTTTGTGACTTTGCGTATAACTGGGTTACCAATCGATTTAACAGTTCATAAGGTATACACACAAGTGAGTACTCGTATGGACTTCTTTTTGAACTTTGCTTGCAGTTGACACGCGCCGAAATGCAAACAATAGCTTGCTTAATCCCAAGCATACGCAAATGTAAATACGACCTGAACATATGCACGTCTAAGCCTTTTTATATAGAATTGAAGCACGTGTGCAAATAGGACTTTCTGGTTTGCTGTTAATATTGAATTATCGTGAATTTAAATGCTGTCAACCCTCAAAAGATGGAACTGCGTGAAATAAGGGTTACCATTGGCAAGATATTAGTGGAAAAATATAAATTGGGGCAACATCAAAATAAAACATTTTCAAAAGACGCCAACGTTCTCAGGAATTTCAACGAGTTGCATGCGCCTGTAAATACTCAGAACTCTAGGGAAATCTCAGACCAGATTATTTTAGGAACTTGTATCAATTTTTAACAAAATGGCTGTAGCAATTCTTTGACTAGGACTCATCCTAGATAAGGAGCTCAACCGAGTATACTCGAACGAGTCCTAAATGCCAGGCTGGCTCTCTACACGAGCAGGAAAGCCATCGGAAAAAGTGGAGTCTACAACCGCTGAATCTGCTGGATCTACGTCTCCGTTGTTCGGTCTATATTAATGTATGACGTAGTTGTCTGGTGCGCAGTGCGTTAGAACCACCCACACTGATGCACTTGATGTCATCTTTGATCTGATCTTTGATCTAATCTGACTTGAAAGCTCCGAATGGGTTGCCACAAGCGGACAAATGTGTTAGCATATAGGGAACTTACGTGGCAGCCCAATGGACAAGCTCAGGTCTAAGTGCGCTACTAAGCCACTTCACCCAAACCACCTAAGTCCAAATAGTTCCATTTTTTGTGCGTTAATAGAAGTATTTCATCATTATTGCATATGCTAACGACACTCCCACTTTAACTCGTTCTTTCAACCGTTTAATTGCAAAAACCTCCCTAAAGAATAGCCAAACCAATCGTGCACATTTCATACCGTTATCAAACATGGAATACACATGTTATAATAAATGTATGTTCACTTCGTTTTCGCATCAAAATTCAAGAAGTCAACAAAATTATTCCATTATTGTCATCTGACAAATGTCAAATCTCTCTCCAAGAAGCCATTAGCCATTAGTTCCACAGCGGCATACAGTCGGCTTTACACATTACAGTGCCATAACAATGGAAAAAGCTGGTTGCTGATATTTTTATGGATGTTATTCACTGTAAAATTGCCCTCGCCATCAACCCCATTCGCTGAGATACAAGTCATCGATAGCCATTTGATAATTCGCTTATCGGAGTCGTAAAACTTCGATTACTGACATCATCCCGGCATTTACTCCCGCCCCAAATTGCATTTATCAGCAAAACCCAGTGTTCATCCCCCTTCTTCACTTCATACATGCGATAAGGTGAAACGTCAAATTTGTACGGATTGCTGCAATGGCCTCATCAGTTCTATTGAATTTGGGGTAAATCTCTTGTAATCCACAGAAAGGGGATGTGCTCACGTCGCAGCAAGGACACCCTCGCCACTGACTGAGCGAGGGCACATTACACGAGCGAGAATTGTTCATCAACTGCAGTTGCACATAGGTACACCCCGACAGATACATTCTTCTGAAGGAAACAAAAATCCAGATATGACATCATTAATGATTGATAAGCTTGATAGAAGTGTGTATCCGAGCGATAAGCTCGGGGTTACTTTTGAAATCCGAAGCGGGTGCATGTGGAATCAATAAGACGGTTATCTTGAGGTACAGGTTCATTTTTTACACTCAAACAGCATTCAATGCCACCGATAGGCGCACTAGTTTAGTGATGTAATCGAAGTTGACTCCACCCGTGCAGTGCTGGTTAAACGAATGAGTGAGCTGTTAGAGGGTTTTCCGCCTCATTTCCTATAAGTAATGGAAAGTGCTCTCAATTAATCAACTGTCAGAAACTCGTAATGCTGAGGAGTTTTCCCGGATAACGATCAGGAAATGAGGCGACGAAGTTGGCCATCTACATACGGTCAAAGAGGAGGAGTTCTATTACATATTTTAAGGACACGTGTGGCCTGTTGTTTGTACACTGATCGATTGGGGAATTGATGAATGTAAGACGATGAGTTACACATACAAATCCTTGAACATTGTTCAAACAAAATTACTCCGAAACGTTAATAGAAAACTGTAAGAGATAGCGGTGATAGATATCCGAAAATGTCAATCGAAAAAATGAATAACTCAGGCAGATATAAGTTCGAAGGTATAATATCTGTGGAACTTGGCTAAGTAATTAAAATGTCTGAAAATATTGACAACGAAAAAAACGTCTTGAAATTTAATGGCAAGCAAGAATGGCGATTATAAGCGTTAAGTTTGTAAGCATGTCCATTGTCCTTCGAACTTAACTTGAATAGAAAAGCATTTAAACTACTTCGAAAACAAGACGAAAAAAATCATCAATCATCAATATTTGTACTGGTTTCAGGCAGAAATAACACCAAAAATGACAACTAAAAATCCAATTTGGGGCTATTTCGTAGAAATGATACGAAGGCAACTTGCAAAATATGTTCCAAATAGAGTCCTACTGAACATTCGGCTTCGGCTTCGGCCGAAGGTGATCAAAAAGCCGAAGTTCGACTTCGGCTTCGGCTTCGGCCAAAAAACTGGCCTTCGGTCGGACTCTAATGACAGCGCGTAGCCTTGTCTAAAATATAAAAACATTGAACGTCTCCGTAAATTCGTTTTCAACCTTGAGGGAGCAGCGAGAATTCTGCATCGTCATCCTGCTCAATCTGACGAGTTTGGCAGGAATGTCAAAACTAGACATGGGGCTGTATAGCTCGTCTCTATGCACAATGTTATACGCGGCCTTGAAATCGACGAATAGGTGGTGGTGTCAATTTGCATTTCTTTCCGTAGTGTGAACATCTGGCGTGAAACCACACCAATCTGGGCCTATCAGATTGGTGACGAAAGGCTTCAGACGTTCACAGAGAACACCAGAAAAGTTCTTGTACGCGATGTTCAGGAAACTAATCCTTCGATAGTTGACGTAGTCAAATGGATCTCCTTTCTTGTGAATTGGGCAAACGACACTGAGATTCCACTCGTGGGACATGCTTTCCTCCGACCTTATCTTACAGATGAGCTGGTGCATGCGCCAACCAGATCATCTCCAGCTGCTTTAAACATTTTAACAGGCAGACTATTTGCACCACCAGCTTTGTTAAACTTCTGTGTCGATATTGTTATCTTGACCTCGTCTAAGACGGGGGGACGGGATTCTTGTCCATCGACGTCCAAAGTGAGTGGAACATTCTACCTGACAGCTGTATTTATGTCCTCGTCGCCTGAACCAGCCTGATAATCAGAAGTGATTTTTCCAAATTCTCAGTATCGACTGCGACTCTACTACCAGTTTTTCTTGATTGTTTCATAAAAATCAGCATATCAGTAGCGGCTTCTCTGATGGCTTTTGACAAGGTTTTCATTTTTCGTCTATTGTTTGCGCAGGTGACATCGAACTATCGAAAACCAATGCTGTACCGATGAAATCAGCCATAAATGTGCAAAATTAAAAAACATGCTCAATATGATATTTCATACATAACCTTAAACAATATGCAGTACTTTCTCGAAACTATCCCTCCCCAAAAATGCAAGCACTTTATTTTATTTTATTTTTGGAGAGTTTATATTAACAAACATTTTAGTTTTGTATTAGTTTTTCGAGTTATTTATTCATTTTTATAATCATTTCGTTGACTGTGCTATTTATATGAACAACAACTTTTTAAGTTTTTCCTTATTTTGAATTATTATTTTTGCGTAATTTGTATTAATTTATTATTATAAAGTGTACAAACGATTATCGGTTATAAAAAAAGAAAAATTCAGAGTCTCATTTCAAACTTTTGGGGCATCATAAAAATAATTTAAGGGTGTGCTATTTATGTGAACACCACTGTAAGTGCGAATATCCCAAAATGGAAAAAACTTTGTATGAGCGGTTCCTTGATTCCTTGGTTTAGTTTTATTGTTTTTTTTTATTATAATTTTAATAGAATTAATAATAATTGTTGTATCAAATAATTTATTTATTTTAAAAAAAATTGAATTGGCTATTGCAACATACACATTAATTGCAACTACCCTCAGGTTCTATTAGTTACGATAATCGACTATGCACTGTACAAATCAGTAAAAAATCCACAATTTTTAATTAAAAACCTGTGTTTTCTATCAAATTAGCTTTTTGTATGAATTTTGGAACACCCATTAATTAGTTCCATTGATTCTCTTACCATGTCCACAACACCCAAATTGAAAATGAAATCCATTCAAGCAATCGCATCCTTCCACAAAGTGAACAAATAATCATTCAACCATTCAACATAAAATCTGAAATCATGTAAAATAAATTTAATTTCCCTTTACCTCACTCGCAGCAGTTTATAATCACCTCGCCAGCAGAACGCTCTCCACTGAGTTATGTCATCAATGAATAACAAAAAGTGAAACCATTTCCATGAAACTGTTTCACATCCATAACCATCAACATCAATGTCAAATGAAACTCCTAACTCAATAACATGCAAAACATCACGTAAATACGACCATTAAAGGTGAATCTGATTCAATAAAACCGGCAAAAATATAATTTTCATCAAAATCCAAAAACATCTTCCTCACCCAGCCGAGGCCGGTTCACTCCCGAAAAGCATTTACATACGTATGTATTCGTATGTATGTTCAGTTCAGCCTCCCCCTGCATTTGGTTCAGCTTAGCCGCCACTCCATCACAAGTTGGTGTACCCAACAACTGTCGTCGTTTACTAACCTCGGGCCAAATTTCATCAACGCAAACATCATTCACGGTTTTTATGCGAAACTTTAATGGATTTCAACGTCAGGAAATTAAACGACTAAATCAATAAATCCTTTGTCCATGTGCTTTAGGATGATGAATTTTAGAGGCAGCATGCGAGCGCCTGCTACGAGGCACGTGGGGTGCGGAGAGTTACTAGGCGTTGATGGCATCAGCTCGACACGGTGCTGTAAAGTGTCCTGCCACTGGGGAGCCTACTAGGCTGGTATAAATCTGAAATTGGATTAAATCTTGATAATTTAATATTTTTAATGGAGCTCTTGAGGAGCGCCAAGCTGTTTTGGCAGTTTTATACTAACGCGCACTCTTACTCACACACGCAACTCATACACAATAAATTGGTAATGGCGGCAGCGGTTATGGTTGCGAACATCAGTTTGGGGTTAATTCAAAGCCCCATGGCGACCCACTGCCAAAAATTCCATCTAAACCTATTTACTTTGGGGTTATAATCATTAACATGGTGGATTCTGCTGCTGGTAGCGGGTGGGCAATGTCGACGATGGAGACGCGTCATGAAATTCGCTCTAATTTTGAAATTGAACGTTAATGAGTTTTGCCGCCCGACTAATCGCGAAAATTCACGGATGCTATTTTATCCGTCCTGCTGTCCATTCACTCTCCTAGAGTACCTACAGCGTGCGTTGAGCTGAGTGCATCACAAGGATGTGTGTCACAGAGTACGCCATTTGGCTCGAAATCTAGATAGGCAGATATTATATCATTATACTTGAAGCAAACTTTCACAGAGATTTAATTGAATGTAAAAAGTTTGAAGTGCTTTAAGTGGTCTGATTTGGGGTGACGGTGTGGTTCTTTGGAGTTTGTGTAAGTTGCGTGGAAGTTCGTATAAGTTTGTAGTTGGAATTCTTTTCTAGTCTTCTTATTGAATTAGGTCATCTGGAAAAGACGAAGATGGGGTGTGCGAGTGGTAGAGAGAAGTTTTTAGTCTTTGAGACTGACAAGCAGATGCACGAAACTTAAATTGTATCAAATCACGAATTATTGAAGTACTTCTAAACCGTTCCAATGGAATGATAATTATATTATCAATTTTATGGAACTCTGTCAATAGGCTTGAGTTTAGTTTAGCCATCTCAGTGACTATGTTTTCGTTTAGAGCTTATAAAAGTTGATCTTTTCGTCAAAAAGTTAAGGATTTTATCACTGAATGGTTATGGTCTGTGCGCGAGGAACTCAATGTTGGGCAGCTGCTTCTTCGAACGGAAAGGGCTGTACTTCGTTGGTTTGGTCATGTGGCTCGAATGTCCCCATCATCACGACTTCCGAGGCGTGCCTTGAATGTGATTCCATCAGGTAGGCGACCGCTTGGCAGACTAAGGACGAGATGGTTGGACCAAGTCCAAACACTCGTCTGGTTGCGCTTGGGCATAACTCCTGATGAGTTAGAGTCGATGGCGGAGGATCAAGTGGCCTGGAGTTCTGTCGTGGGTGGATTGCCCCCGCGGAAGTGGAACATGCGGGTCTCTGGAAAAGAGATATGAGCAGCTATAGTCGATTAATTTGAACGTCTCACGTTGTAGGACAGGTTGATGATGTGGAGACTCCAACTCTTGTTGGACGACCCAATACAAAATTGTCTACGAAGTGGAACAAATTAGCTGTTTGTGGTTTATCGAGATACCTTTCATGCTTCTAACTGTGGGCGACTTTATCCTTTACACGTCATTTAGCCTAATTTGACTTATCTAATCGGTTAATTTTAGATATTTAAGTAAATTAACATCATTTGATGATACGAGCGAGAAACATAATATATTTCGGCTAAAAGGTTAGGAATTCCTGTCAAGTACGGGCGACAATTTTCAGGGCGGAACTCCAATGAATTTCGTGACAAGACACTATATCGGTTAAGAGCTTAATTGTGGCATTTCTCCCTCATTGCAGTATATTGTCAAAACTAACCCCTTGCAGCTCATTTAAAAATTATAGATGACACCGATAATATCACCGCATCGAGTTCACCTACTTAAACCCAAGATACAAGATAACTTTAATTGCTCCTAGCTGTGACCCGGTTTAAATAATCGCATGTATCCAAATTCTTCGAAATTCCACAAACGAGCGGTTACCTAAATATTCTCTCTACCCTTTGTGAAGTTCTCATTTTTCAATTTATTAAAAACAATGCTGAAATAAGGCGCAACAGTTACCCCACCATATCGGCAGGCCAAGGGACTAGACATCAGCCCGCCGTGCACGGAATTTCTAGGAAAAATTCAGCGCTGTAATTGCACTATTACCTGCTGCAAGTTATAAGTAACATGCGGCGGATCTGCAACGTAATTGTAGGTTGGCGATTAACTTTTGCCACTGTTCCATGCGGAAATGAAAATGTTTACATACTTTCGGGGTGAATTTAACCGATATTTCATGTGTTCGACAAGTGGGCGATGCCGTAAGTGGGAGAGTGTTTTTTTTTTTTTTGACAGCCATTGCGGGACTTTGTGCCGCCAGCACAAAGAAACGTTTTACCTATATTATATTTTATTTCACCTCACAGTGTTACGTTTTTCATGCGGATAAGGACAAAAAAAGTTCACTGCGAAGTGGACTGTTTATTCACTCATTTGACAGCTGATTCCATTGCACTTCTCTTCGTATGGGATATTGGCGACATTGCTGGCTCATTGTCCTTTTTATGTCGCGGTAGTTACACTTTTGATGTGCATGTGGGTATGTGTGCGTTACATTATCCTGTCGCCCGACTGGTGCATCACGTTCGTCATACAGAGGTTGCGTGCTAACTTGCATGTAAAACGCATTTCGTGTGAGCAGATAAATTACGTAAAATTGACGATTGTTTTGGTTATCTGTCAATAGTGTTTTAATCCTTCAATTATTGCTTTGCACGAGGAGCACAGTGGTTTCCGTTCTGGTCGGGTCGGGTCTGGTCTGGTCTGGTGACGCCAAGCTACATAGCGTGCAGGGACTGGATATGTAAATAACAATCCGCAAGTGAGTCGTGAACTCATCAGAACTATATTTAACTCTTTGGGCCGATTATCTATCTTTTAATGCTGAGCTTAAATAATTTATGAACTGGTACACGTAAACATGCTTGTATACAGTAGCTCCATTCCTGCACGCTTAGGTAAAGAAGACTGCACCGCTATTATATTGCTTCGTACGAGAATTTCCACGCGAAATTCATATTTTTAGACAAACTTTTTTTTAAGTTGAAAAAAAACTTGTCCTTAGTATTAAAATCCAAATTTTCACTTAATGGTGTTAAGCTGCATTAACCTAGTTTAAAAATAATATTCTGTAGGTTGCCATTTTATGCATGTGAACACTTGAAACTGTTCTTCAACATTCAGATGTCCCTATGAGGGTAGGGAATTCGAATACAGATACAATTTTTAAACTAAGCATAAATACGACCAAAGAAATGTGAACCCACATGCAGACCTATTCGTCGCCATATTTTTGCATGCTTAGAGACGAATTACGAGTATACAGCGTCAAAACCGTCAGGTTATGCAAGATGAGAAAGGGTCGTCAAGGTCAGCAAGGAATTCACCGAGGCATTTAATGTGGGCGCCGTAGCGTAGTGGGTAGGTGCGTCGAGTACTACGCTCGAGGTTTAAGATTCGAATCTCAAAAAAACATCGAACATTTTTTCACGGCTCGACCTCTTTCGATTCAGTGACAATGCTCAAAGAGTATAACTGTCTAGAAAAAGCTTCTCAAAATCGCCGTTCGGAGTCGGAATTAAACTGTAGGTCCCCTCCACTCGTGTGAAATAGTGAAAAATAGCACGAGAGCGCAACACGAGTGGTTGCTGAGAAGCTGCGCCCAGATCCACCTCGGACTGTAGCGCCGCCAAATATTATTATTATTGTCTATGCGAATACGCAACGGACAACAGCGGCTCTCAAAGCCAACATAACCCATGCCTTGGTCAAATTTAGCCTGATTTATGCGCCAGACTCGTGGAAAATTTGACATTTTGGATGCGCATCACCCTGAGAAGCCTCGACGAATATTTGAACGATGTTATATTTCACAATTATTTTTTATATATTATTATTATTATTACTATTATATTATGGTATCATTAGGCCTTTCAAACGAATGAAAAATGTTCGATGATATCTCACACACACATTGTTTTATTTAAATTTAAAGATACTCGTAGGAAGCGTTTAATGAAATACCCTGTATACAGTCAGCGTCAAAAGTGAGTGAACATTCAGTCATCTGCTGAAGGTTTATCCACTGAATTAATATTGACCGGATTGAGGTAGAACAGACATTGATATATCAAATTAAAGCTCAAAAGTAATACTTTTAAATGTGGTGAATAATATTTAACATAAATGTACATATAAAACAATTATTTGAATTTCAAAGAGAAAAGTGCATTAAAGTGGGTGTATATATGGTTGTGTCGGTGACTGTAAGACAGAAAGGCTCGATTCTGTTAAACGTCTGTATGGAAATTAAGACTGCCATATACGGTAACTGAAAAAGGCGTACAAAGTACAATTTTTTTCTCACTAAGATACTGTTTTTTTAAAGAGATGTATTAACTCACTTTTGACGCCTGTTTTTAGCCCTTTTTTCGTTTGAACTAAATAAACTTCTTTATGATGACTGTTATTTAAATTGAAATATAGCTTATTTTGAAGTATGATTTCAGAGCTTTTATTTGAGGCATTAATGTCAGACGCAGACCATTCCAGTCAGTTTCAATTTAGAGGAATACCTTTCAGCTAATAACAGTTTACTCACTTCTGACGCACACGATTTAATCAAGTTTTGCTTAACTACATGAACTCTAAGTTGTATTTGCTTCAAAATACAATTTCCATTCGGGTCTTAACACACATGTGACCTTCTGTTTTTCAGGTTTTCCTTTCATCAGACTCTGTATTTTATCCTGCGGCAACCAATGACCTCCAACAAATTCCATTCTCTTGCAAACTTTCTCTCGATCGAAATCGATCCAATTGCACCTATAATCGCATTAAGTTCATGGGGCTACTACCGCACAGGTGAGAAGTCCCCAGTGTCAGATGGTATCTGCCATTGGCCGAGTGCCACCAGCGAAACACTACTTTACCCAACTGTGTTCGATTGTTGCAATTTGGGTCAATGGGTATGTTAACACAATTTTGGCAAAAGTACAATTTCGACCCGAACACAGTTGTCGAGTGCATTGACAAAAGTACTTTACTTTCAGTCGATTGGCATGGACTCGTTCTGGCTGCCTGGCAGCGCGAACATCAATTCAGGAGTGGGCTAAAATTGTAATTATCCACATTGTCGTGTTTGTTCCATCTTGGAATCGGTTCCGCGGCGCGCGGTCGTTACTCGGTTATCCGGCCTTCGGGAGGAGGCTCATAAAACTCCCAGCATCATGCAAGCCGAACAATTGAACAATTTCATTGAAAATCAATATACTCGTAGCAGTCGCGGTTACTGCCCTGGCACAGATGTGAGATGGTCGTAATGGGGTGGTGCAGAACATTATTTTCGGCGACTAAATAGGACAATTTAAGTGACAATCCAAAGAATATATTTGCACCCAATTCGAGGTTGTTGTAATAGGATTTATGGGCAGTTGTGTTCTGCTTGCCCAGTGAGTGTCCTACATGCTTGCATTATTTTTGGCTCTCTCCTTTATTAAGTGGCAGCTCATTCGTGGTAATTCAGGAAAATGTTTGGAACACCTGCGCTTTTGAGGAAAGTGCAGTGAAGTGATTTTCTGCGAAAATTCTTACTTTCGCTTTTTGTAATGTAATTTTCTCCTACAGAGCTCGGAAAAAATTAATTTTTGCTTCTGAAATTTGGGTAATCCGGAAGGGACACATGAGACTTTCTGATGCTCGCAAAAGTTCGCAGTTAAGCGCTGTATTTATGTTGGTGGCATCATCAAATGGGCCCAAGTTTCATGTTGGGAAAAATGGGTACCGATGTCGAAGAGGGTTCTGCAATATGGAGAAGATTAATAATAATAATAATAATGGCGGCGCTACAGTCCGAGGTTGACCTGAGCCTAGCTTCTCAGCAACCACTCGTGCTGTGCGTGCTATTGTTCTCTCACGAGTGAAGGGGACCTACAATTTAATGCCGACTCCGAACGGCGAGATTGAGAAGCTTTTTCTAGACAGTTATACTCTTTGAATATTGTCAGTGACTCGAAAGAGGTAGAGCCGTGAAAACATGTTAGGGGTTTTTTCGGGAATCGAACCGACAACATCGACCGTAGGAATCGACGCACCTACTCACTACGCCCAGGCGCCCAGTTCGCAGTTAAGCGCGGTATTTATGTAGGTGGCATGATCAAATGCGCCTAAGTTTCATGTTGGAAAAATGGATTATTTTGGACGAAGTTAACGAACTCCTACTCGGACCTCTCTGTGGTGAAATCCGAAAGCCTAGTACCCTTGACAGAAAATGAGGTAACCCATCCTCTTCTGCGCAGCTGCAAGCAAGAGAGGGGGGAGTGTGAGCCTACCAGGGCCCATTGATCTTTTAGGATGGTGGCGGAGGAGTTGGTCAACTGATCGGACAATAGCTGCATCCACAACTCCAGTCAGCAGGAGTTACCTTCTTCTTCTTCTTCTTAGGGTGCTACAGTCCGAGGTGGACCTAGGCCTCACTCAACATGCCTCTCCAGCCAGCACGATCTTCGCCAGCTGTCTCCAGTTTCGCACACCAAGCCAGCCGATGTCCCCGTCGACTCAGCAGGAGTTACCTGTTCTTCGTGCTTAGGTCGGGACCCTGGAATAGAGACGGTGGCGGATGAGCTGTCGGCTACCGAGACCGGATCCTTTCAGACCTCTTTGTCCGGCTAAACGGCTAAACAAATGAACCTCTCATCCCAGTTGGAGGTTGTGAACCTCTGAGTTCAGAAGCAACAACCTGCCTCGGTTATGGACGGATTCACTGTTGACGACCGCAGCAAATGGAAAAAGGACAACGACTTTCGGTTCTGCACGTGGAATCTGAGGTACTTTAACAGACCGCTTGAAGCCGATGAACACACGGAGGCAGATGTTACAGCAGTCCAGAAAGTGCAGTGGGATGCGCCGGGCTAAAGAACATGAAAAACTGTGATGTTTAATACAACGACTGCTACAGAGAGAGGGAGAGAGAGGCTATGGCAAGAATTCTGCCCGAAAGTTTTACCAGAAGGTGAAACTACTCTCGAATGGATATAAAGTTCGGACAGAAGACTGCCAAGACAAAAATATATACATAATATAATGGCGGCACTACAGTCCGAGGTGAAACTGGGCCCAACTTCTCAGCAACCACTCGTGTTGTGCGGCTATTGTTCTCTCACGAGTGGAGGGGACCTACAGTTTAATGCCGACTCTGAACGGCGAGATTGGGAAGCTTTTTCTGGACAGTTATACTCTTTGAGAATTGTCAATGACTGGAAAAAGGTGGAGCCGTGAAAAATTTTTTTTTAAAAATAGTTTGTCTGAACTGATTTTCGAACCTAGATTGTATAGGTCTAGTGCACATGGGTCGACGCACGAACCCACACGCCCACGGCACCAAGAGTAGAATGGATACTGAGAATTTGGAAGAATCTTTTCTGCAAACGCCACAAATACCGAAGTCAGGTAGAATATTTCACTGAACGTGGACCTAGGCGAAGTCAAGACAGCAATATCGAGACTGAAGTCTAACAAAGCTGCTGGGCAGATGGTATGCCTGCTGAAATCTTTAAAGAAGGTGGAAATGATCTGATTGGGTACATGCACCAGCTCATCTATGAGATATGGGCGGAGAAAAGCATACCCGATGAGAGGAATCTCAGTATCGTTTGCCCGATCCACAAGAAAGGAGATCCCTTTGACTGCTCCAACATACAAAATCTTTTCTTCTCAATAGACATCTATAGAGGTTGTGAAGGACTTCGTCTATCGGGCGATTGTTTATGCTAATTATAGGGGGAATTTTTATTGACTCTTCAAAGCTGAAATTTTCGTATAAGTGAAGGTTGAGCTATAACTGACATGTGTTTGCTTATTTACCGAGACTAACTACAAATAAACCACTGGAATTATCGGCACTCAATATTATTTAAGTAACCATAATACAACGAACGAGGGAATTTTGAATTTCTCGTGGCGGTAAGTGGCTACTGGCACGCCATATCGCCAATTGACTACATACATTGCCATTGGCTCATATTTCACAGGCAAACATTAATAACCAAATATTTGCAAATAAACTAATAAAACTTTTATAATGTACGGTTTTGGAATGATGACTATGATTCATAGCATTAAAAGGAGGTTACGATTCTGAGTTAAAATAAAATACACAATAACAACCTTCAACTGTGGGCCTGTGGGACAACACACAGCGACTGAGATGACGTACACAAATTGAAGGTGACCCCAATCACATTGCCGTGCAAAACTGAGGTTAACTCTGGAGTTCTAAACAAGAAACATTCTACGCTCTTGCAAATAAATATTGTACGTCACTAGGTGTGTGTTGTCTTTCAAATTCGGGAGTAGAATGCAATGCATCTCCGCAATCATTGAGCTCATCAATTACTTTATTTTAGATGACGAGGAAACAAAAAATTCCACGAAGTAGATCTTTACTTACTTACTTAAGCTGGCACTAGAGTCCGGGATGGAACTGGGCCCCAACCAACAAGCGTCTCCAGGCAGCTTGATCTTTAGCTAGCTGCCTCCAGTTTCGCACGCACAGTTGGTTGAGGTCCCTTACCACTTGCGTGCGCCACCTGAGTAGCGGTCTTCCTCTACTGCGCCGTCACTCACGGGGGGATTCGAACACTTTCCGGGCCGGAGCATTGGTTTCCATTCACTCTACATGACCTAGCCATCATAGTAGATCTTTGTCGTGTTAAATTGTTTATCGGAATCGGTTAGTTTTAAGGCGCAGATGAAAATTGAAGCAATAGCACATTCAAATGCAGTAAGTATCTACATCAATGAAGACTTCTATTTTCTCACCATAAAATTCATGAAATAGATATTTTTTTAAGTTCACGTGCAACCGTCCAAATGAATTTCAAATTAAAAGTGTTATTCGATTGGAAAATGAATTGACTCTACTTCCCGCTGAAAACGAAACCATTATGCTCGCCCTCTACTTCTGAGTGCCATAAACAACGCGCACAAGCTTCAAACATTATCCGTAAGGGGATGAAAATTCGATGTGAATTGGAAAGTGGTGTGAGAATTCGTTATTCTTTTCTGTCTTTTCATTGCTTGTCGCCAGATGGCGCATGAACTGTTATAAAATAATTCTCATTTTCCAGTAGCTGCTAAACTGTGCGAAGTAAGTTCAAATAAACATTTCAAATTAAGACTGTCATGCAGTCATACCAATAACCAGAATTCAACATTTCCCTTATTTTGTTCTGTTTATTATTTTAGAATTCATGGAGTTCCATTCCTGTACGTTGGATTTGAGATTTAAATTCAAATAATGCAAGGAACCCGTCAAAAGAAAAATGCTATTAACCCTCCAGTAGCCTTATAAACTCGGTGAATCACTTAAAGTGTTATACCGAACTAAGCGTCATCTATTACACAAACGAAGAAACATAATTAGAACGAAATTAATAGATTTTAACGAAAGTGAATACAACTGTGATTACAAATTCGGTATATTCTTACGCCCGTAGTTTTGAACACATTGACGGAACATTTAAAGAAAACCGATTTTAGGACCAGCTCTTTATTAGTTTTGCAGGATCCAATTTAAAGAAAATGAATGATAAAGTTAGATATGAACTAAATAAGCAGTGAGAGCTGTATTGATACCACAGCTTTGTTATAGGACTAGGAAAGGTCACGTAGTCATAAAGGACGTCTAAAGGTCCCCTTGTTAAGGTCAAACTGCAACACTGAGAATTATTCGGGATATATTACTTGGTTGCGTGATTTCCTATAGACCAGTTCTCCATAATAAGAGGTGTTATTTTTTATGATGTCCTTAGACCTTTCTTGCGTCGTTGTAAACTGGCAATATCCTCATCAATGATGCATGTTAGGTTAATCCATCTAAAGCTTGCTTTAGGAAATGGTAGGCTGATTTTTGGCTTGCAGAATATTCATCTTCTTCACAACTGAGCAAGACAGATTCCTGCCTCTCCAGTGTGACAACTTTTCAGTTTTACACTATTACCCATATTAGGTTCACCTCTGACTATTCCGCTAGCTTTGACTAAGAGTCATGTCATAAAGACACTGCCTTAAAAGTGGCAAGTCGTGGTGGTGCTTCAATCAGAAGTCGACTTGGACTTAGTTTCTCGGCACTGTTGGTATACCTGCAAGTTCTGTGACGAGTAACGACTCCGAACAAAATTAAGAAGCATTAGACAGTTGTACTCTTTGAACCTTGTCAGTGACTTGAAAGAGAGAGAGGAAAGAGGGCCTGAACAACTTGTTTTGAAAAATTGTTGCCTGTTCTGGAAATCAAAACTAGACTGAAAATCTAGTTCATACGAGTCGACCAACATACCCATTACGCAAGGGCGCCTACATCTGTATTGCAACTTTGCTTACAATTCAATTTAACCATTGTCTAGATCCCAGCACTAACTGGGGTTTGAAGAAATCTCATTTCCATAACAAAGCCGCAGCTTCAAATGGTTTGCCAACAGAGCTCTTCAAAGCTGGTGGCGATGTTCTGGTAGAGAACATGAACTTGTGCATGTAGAATTTAAGAAACCGAAAGCATGCCTGACGACTGGAATATCAGCACCATATGCCCCATCCACAAAATGGGCGATTCTACCTCATGCAATATCTATAGAAAAGGCTTGTGTAGTTCACGAACGATCTAGTTCAAAAAAGAGGCCTTACAAGTGAACTAGTTCACAATCATTTTATTTTAGTTTTTTAGTTCAGTAGTTCAACAAACTCAGTTATACCTTATTCTGCATACATGTAATTCAGTAAGAATAACTAAACTAAATCGAACTAAACTGAACTAAATTGATCTTTTGCCAGCTGTCTCCAGTTTCGCACACCAAGCCGGCCGAGGTCCCCCTCGACTTGTGTGCGCCACCTTGTACGTGGACGTCCTCTGTTGCGTTGTCCCATAGGCTCAGAGTCAAAGACTCTTCAGGACAGAGCTGTGCTGTTCATATGCTCTACATGTCCTAGCCATCTTAGGTGTTGGATCCGTAGACGCCTAGCTAGACTCATGTCGCTGTACAGGCTATACAGTTCTTGGTTGAACCTTATCTTCCAAATGCCATCAACGCAAACAGGACCAAAGACCGCGCGCAGAACTTTTCTCTCGAAAAGGCCAAGAGACTGTTCATCCGCTTGGGATATTGTCCATGCCTCTGTGCCGTACAGCAGGACTGGGATGATCAAGGTCTTGTATAGAGTCTGCTTGGTCTTCTGAGAGAGGGCTCTACTACTCAATTGCCTTTTGAGCCCAAAAAACAGGGGTTGGCAAGAGTTATTCTGCGTTTGATCTCGGTACTGATGTTGTTTGTACGGTTTACCACGGAGCCAACGTAGACGAGGTCCTCAACTACCTCAAAGTTATAGCTGCCTATGTGCGTCCTTTCTCGATGATAGCATAACAGCACTTTTTTCTCCTTCTGAAAAAATGCCCTTCTTAACAGACCTGGAAAAGATCTAAATCCATTTCCACATTAAGCTCGTTTTTTCAATACACCAAATATTGTTTTTTCAGAATCATTAACAAAGGTGAAAAGGAAAGAAATTAGTCTGTCAAAACAGTCAGGAAACCATAGCGAGTAAAACAAATGCAGACCCCATCCGGATGTCTGCAACATAAATATCTGAAGCAAACACGACACAGAGCTACGACGAAGTTACAAAGAAATACAATTTCCGATTTATATATTCAACTTTTCTTTACTTACAATTATTGTACAACTATTTTTGAATAACTTTTACAGTACATACAATTCATACATAAACACAAGAGTCCCATTGAAAGTGCTCCCTTTTAAAAAAAAAAATATTTACAATAAAGAAAGAGCTAAACTTACAAATAAAACAGAGTAAATGCTTAAAATTAAATGTTTAACAAATAAGTTCGTCGAATTGTATTAATGACTAACTAACTAGGTGCAACAGAATGTGCAGTGCAGTCCACGGAGGGACATTTTCTTTGGCAAACAATATTTGTTCCTAGTGAAAGCAAAGGGCAAAAGAAGAGAAATGAAAATGACTAATAATAAAAGGAGACGGCACTGAAGGAAAAGAAAAATCGAACTGGGAGTAATTAAGGATCGCCTTCTGAAGAATCGAATTAATTGTGTGTACCCTTCGTGTTGGTCATTCTGCTTCTAATCGAATCGAATTCTTTTGAGTTGGGGGTTGACCGGGGGAAAAATGAGACAGACAAGGGAATCAAAGGAATTCAATCATTACTTTGCCCTGCAAAACTAAGAATACACCTAACTCCACCTACTTAAAAGTAATGAAGGCATCAAGGAAACTAAAAAGGAGATAGTGCGACGAGTGGTATTCCTCTATTCGTCTTGCTGGTTTGGTGCTTTCAATTGAAATTAAATTTCCGCTTTCTTTTCAGGCGTCACGTCCTCCTCGTGCTGTACAGTATTAATTTCAACGTCTTTGACGTCCTCGTCGAATATTTTCAAATCCTTTACGTAGTACCACACAGCGACATCAAAGAGTGACCCGATTGTAACGAATACTGCAGATGTCAGATTCAGTGTGTACCTGATTGCAATGAGGAGATCATGTTAAAATGTTTTGAATTCATTCATTTGTTTTTTTTGACGTACCTCAGAGATTCGGGATCGTAGAGCCAGCAGTTGCCCTTGGTTGTGCATGTTCTTCCCCACACCAGACACAGTTTGTCTATCACCCAGCCAAAGAAGATTGGACTCGGAATGAAGGCGAATAAGCTCATCATCATGAGACCAAAGCCCATAGCCGCAGTCTTATCCTTTTCTGGAACACATCGCACCGAAACGAGGAAGTTACTAGCTCGCCCTGAGGCCCCAATGAACTTTAGTGCGCACATGACGGCTATAAATATCACGAAATAGTGGAAACATTGCACGGGGCATGCTCCCGGAATTGCTTGTCCTCCAAGGAAGCTCTGAAACAAGGTGTTATGCTTCTTTGAAATAATTCTTATTAAGTTTTGACTTACATCTGGATGAATGCTTGTGGACATAGACGTACTAAAATCCAACAAACTGCTTCCATTCATCGTTCCAACATCCCTCTCGATGGAGCTGTTTAAGGCGGTTAAACGTTCAAACACCGGAGACGCATTCGTGTGATTGGTTTGCACGCAAGAGCAGTCGAAGTATGTCTGTAAAAATCGAACAAAGGACTTTTCTTAAACTCTGTTCAATTTTTGAAGATACTTTTTGACAGTCAGACGGTGGCATTGCATCTTTTGACTTACCTTTTGTCCGCTTGTTGCTGTGTGTTGCTGCTTACAGCCCGCATGACACGGCGATATATACGTCATGCCGTCCTCTCCACACACCGGTTCGTATCTCACGTAATCACACTGACAGTTCGAGTTACAGGTTGGTATTAACGATGAACTAAAGGACGGTTATAAGTACAAATACAACTAAAAATGCGCACTCTGTTACCTGTCGTGAATGTTTACAATGACGGATCTCTCATTGTCAGGACATCCAATGAAGGAATACGATATTATTCCGGCCGCAGTGCAAAAGCCCACGAAGACGTTCCACGCCGCCATGTATCGTGCTTTCGGCTTGTACTTGGAAATAACAAATCCAGACAAAAGCACACCCGCTGCAGAGAACGCTAAAGCCACAGTTCCTGTGACCAAACTGAAAACAAAAAGTTTCATTTTAGATGCACACCTTCTTGGGAATTCTCATTAACTCACTTAGACGAGGAAGCAGACAGTCTGTATTGAATCTCTATGTACTTTGGGGTGAAAATCCAAAATGGTGTGTAGCCAAAGAAGTAAAACACCGACGAGAAGTTATTGCACATGAGTGTAGAATTCGAGATAAGTCTCTTGAATGTGGTCAGCATGTCGTTGAAAGAAGCAGGAATTTCCGGTTCCTCAGCTTGCTTCTCCAAACCTTTCAGTTTTCTTCGCTCTGCTTCTACCGCCCGTCTTGCGGCTGCTCTTGGCAACTCCTTTGGAAACATTGTAAGGAAGAATCCAGATGCTGTCAGTAGAGCACCTAGAATTAGCCATCCCATCCACCAGGCGCCAAGCCATCGTGGATCCTCCTTTCCGATCACAGGCTTTAAGTGCGGTACAATGTACAACTTCAGGCAGAATGACGCGAGTGCGTATCCTAACGCGGGTCCCAGCATTCGCAAAAAGTAAGACAAGCCTGCAGGATACAAAGGGTAAACATTTAAAACCTCAGCCACGCTCTCTTACATCATTCATTTTAAGATAACTAAAGTGGCAGCTACCGCCAGTTCATCGTATGGAGCAATGAATTTATGATCCGCTCCCGATAAGTAAGTACAATATCGTAAAGTTCCATGACGGGGAATAAAGGCGACCTTATGTGCGGTTAGTTACAGTGGATGTAGAGTTTGCTCTCTCAGCGATGAAGTGGATCAAACGTCTGGGGTAAATAAACCCTACTTAACTTAGCAAATATCAACGGACGATTGAAGGTTGTAAGCTACAATAGGAAAGACGCGTGTCTGCAGTTAAATCTCGCTGAGTCAAGTTAGAGTGAACGTAGGCAATGATTTGCAAAAATGTCTCTGCAATCCGCGATGTAATTTACAAGCCCCACAGATAATCTTCCTATCATCTTTATACTCACTTAAAAGAGCGGGTGTACTTGATTTCTTGGTGTTGTCGTCCATATAAGAAACACCGAGTGTGTAGTACAATGATCCACCGATTCCAGAGATGAACTGTGCTATAAACAGCACCACCTGCGGTGCGAAGTTCTCTTCATTTATCTCACATTCGAGGCCGTCCCCTTGAAGGAAAACAATGATTTAAGTTAACACAGACTGATTTGTACACGTAAGTAAGAATCCCACCTCTATTCCTGCATAACGACTTTGTGCGCTGTGCTTCAATGACGTCCGCCGTAACGTTCTCATTAGCCATAGCGCCAAACTCCTCTGTCAGAAACAGTGCGTTCTCTCCTGGACCATAAAGGAAGTGTGGCAACGCTGTCAGAAGACAGAACGCGACAATCGTCAGCATGCCTGTGAAGAAAACAAAGTAAAGATTAACTTTCCGTGTGATCTGAACAGGCGTTAGTGACTCTTACCAAAGCCAATCCATCTAGGTCGATGTCCTTTCCCCGCGTAGTAGCTTAACGCCGCGGACACGAACAGCTGACTGATATCATTGCCGACAGATATAATACCGGTGTTCTTGGATGGAATTTTGAAGCGTTTCTCTATGGTTGTTATCGTTCCGTTGAAGTAAGCGAATGTCATCGAAAATATGCAGCCGACTAATCCGTAAAGGCACACATATGCCGTTTGATTGGCGAAGCTAGGGAAGAAAGAACATTTAAGCTGGTTAATGTATTTCAAATTTCGAGGAATTTTCCATGGAAAATCTATGAAGAACGAGAACATTTCGGAACAATGCTGCGAAAGCCTGATCAAATGATAGGATGATCAAATGATCAAATGATGGAATCTATTTGGGGTTTTATTCATACAAATATTCACATCCAAAAATGCATTTCTAAAAACAGAAAGCCCTCAACCCAGGCAAATAATAATAATAATGGCGGCGCTATAGTCCGAGGTGGACCTGGGCCTAGCTTCTCAGCAACCACTCGTATTTGCTATTGTTCTCTCACGAGTGGAGGGGACCTACAGTTTAATGCCGACTCCGAACGGCGAGATTTGGAAGCTATTTCTAGACAGTTATATTCTTTGAGCATTGTGAGTTTTTTTTTTTGAAAAATTGTTTGTCTGAGCTTGGATTCGAACCTAGACTGTGAAAGTCTAATACGCATGGGTCGACGCACGAACCCACACGGCCACGGCGTCCACCAACCCACGCAAAACCAGGTCCAAACTATTGTAGTTTTGTATTGTCTCCAGTTACTGCTGACACAGGTGTGCTCAAACGAAGTGGCTTGTTTGGATATCATGCTACAGTGGTACTGTACGCAGTGAAATTGTCATACATCTCGTTAGGAAAAGTTCTGACCCCCATAAATCCGATGCTATTCTTCCATATTCATATGTAACCTCAAGGGCGCCGTGACTGTGTGGGTTTGTGCGTCGACCCATACGCACTAGACTTTCACAGTTTTGGTTCAAATTCTAGCACAAGCAGCCATTTTTCAAAAACAAAATTGTTCTAGAATTGTCTAGAAAAAGCTTCTCAAAATCGCTGATCAGAGTCGGCATTAAACTGTAGGTTCGCTTCACTCGTGAGAGAACAATAGCACATAGAACTTAGGCCCAAGCCCACCTCGGAATGTAGCGCCACAATTTTCAACTAGACTACACAAAGGATATCAGAAATGTATTCCTCGCCTCTTTAAATAGTTTTAAAATACAGTCGACTCCCTCTAAGTCGAATTTTAAGGGGATATCAAAATTAGTCCGAGTTAGAAGGTGTTCGATGGTTTTTCGTATGGAAAATTGAGTGAATGCTGAAATAAATAAGGCGAAAAAATTCGAATTAGAGGGAGTCGACTGTATTTTAAAACTATTTCTCTTTAAATAGTTTTAAAATACAGCGAGGAATACATTTCTGATATCCTTTGTGTAGTCTAGTTGAAAATTGTGGCGCTACATTCCGAGGTGGACTTGGGCCTAAGTGTGTATGAAATTATGTGTATGAAAAATCCATAAAAATGTCAATAAATCTGTTCGCATTTTTGCCAGTAATCTACGGATCTAACGTGTGTAGAGCGCTTGGGCAACAATTTTTGACTCTTAACCTATGTTGCAACACAACAAAGGACGTTGAAGGTGGCTCACACAAGTGGAGAAGGACCTCAACTAACTTAGTGTCCGCAATTGCAGTCAGTTAGCAGAAGGTCCTGCTGGCTGGAGAGGCTTGATGCTTGATTGTGGTGACCAGATCCATGAGCATGAAAAAGAGGACACCTTCAACACCTCAAATAAAAATTGAAGACTCACTTCTTCTTCCATTAGAAAAGCACACACGAATACAGTAAACAAACGGTATATTTACTTTTAAACAGAAAAAAATAGGCATGAAATGAGCTGTCAAATGAGTGGGAGTGTTCAGACGACTGTTAAAAAAAACACAAAAAAAGGAGCTGTGTTCAGAAGCGAATGAGTTTAGGTGCGAATATATTTTAGGCTGTGTTCGCTGTGTTTGTTGTAGTTTTGTGATGTCGAAAAATTGAGTTAACTGAGAAAACTCAAAAGGAGGACAAATTGCATGTTTTTCCAAAAAGATACCGCACATTTTTTTATGAAACAAAAAGAAGACGTGTCCTCTTAAAATAGGACGTCTGGTCGGCCTATGCTTGATGCCTAAAAATGTGATTAAATCTATTCGCATTTTTGCACAATGAACTCAAAGCTTTATTTTATTTTTTGCTGATACCGAATTGCATCGTGGCGTAGTAGTAGTAGGTAGGTGCGTCGACTCCTACGCTCGAGGTCGTCGGTTCGAATCTTGAAAAAAAAACACGTAACATTTTTTCACGGCTCCACCTCTTTCGAGTCACTGACAATGCGCAAAGATCATAACTGTCTAGAAAAAGCTTCTCGATCTCGCCGTTCGGAGTCGGCATTAAACAGAAGGTCCCTCCACTCGTGAGAGAACAATAGCACGCACAACACGAGTGGTTGCTGAGAAGCTAGGCCCAGGTCCACCTCGGACTGTAGCACCACCATTATATTACTATATTATATATATACCGAAGGACAACACATAACAATAATAAAAACAAAATCACTCACCTTTGAAAAAACTTTCCTTTAAAGATCCCAAACCCACATGTCATGTCATCTGTGATGGGCATATCCTTGAGAAGCTTATCGATTTCATGGCTCATCTTCACTTCGGTTTCCCCACCATTTTTCTCCTTATAATTGCACTTTTCGTCATCTGCCTCTTTCGTTCCATTATACAATAACTTTTCCTCCACTTCACCAGCCTCGGCATCCCGATTATCCTTTTGATTCTCATCGTTTTCCCCCATATTTGCAGATATTTCTAACGATTACACTCATGCACAGCACTATATCACAATCAATTTGAAAACCACTTTCAACGGGTTTAAGGAATATATTTAGCACTCGTACGGACGAACAGTTCACCGTCAGACCAACACAGGAAAGGCATTCACTAAAACGATGTGAATGCTGATGACAGAGGCTTCTCTGTGGTCTACCTCCGAGCAAATGACATAGTTTCACTGGAGTGTGATGGTCTTTAGAAACAATTCGAGATGTGTTCAATTCTGGTGTATTGTTTCATCTCTTATCGGTGTAAGTTTATCGCAATCTTAATCGTAAGTCTTCTCTTTTATTTCAGTCTTATATCGGCAAAGATTGCAGACTCTCCGCTCGTCCCCTGCATATTGTGGAGTTCGTTTGCCCAAATGGTGAAGACAATTGCCAAAGTGATAAAGCGATGTATGGACGTTTCTGTCTCCCTGCTTAGGAAGATTTGGAGAACATTTAAAAAGATCGCGTCTCTTGTTTACCTAGACTTCAGCTTAGGAACACCAGTGTGCTTGGGCCCGTGTGTCTGAGTTGATGATCATCTAAATTAATCCAACGCTTGTCTATCTTGGCAAATATTGTCAAATGATAACGCTGTGAATGTGGTCTGATGTATTACTGCAAAGAACAATGAATCGGTGATTTAAATTAGTTTATTCGAATAAATAAAGACGCCGAGATTTAAGCTGTTTGGACGTTGATATCAAAGCGTGTAGTTTATGACTTTATATAGATGTGTGGAGTGATGTTTATTGAGCCAGCTTAGGAAGCGTGACGGTGGCAACTTTTTCTCCTTTCATTCCCATCTACAGGCATAAAACACGTCTGTGTTTGCATCACTTGCTTACGTAAAGAGTTTTATTTTCCAAGAAACTAATGTCTTCAATTTAGGAAAATACTTTAATCTTATTGCACTTAGTTTACGGGTATCAACAAATGCATATTATGAGGCGTCATAAAAATGTAGATCGGAAGCAATTCAGGGGGCTGTCGAAGAACAAATATTAGCACTTCGAAAACAGGAAGAACGTATTCCTCTATCGTGCAACGTACTAATCATTGAAATATAAACGCTCCCATTCAATAAATGGAGCACAGTGGTGCATGTTGGTGATTACCGCTAAATCGTAGCCTTAAGCCTAGACTCACTACACACTTCAAATTCCATGACATAGTTATGCAAAATTAGATCAAATTCTAATTTGAATCGATTCAGTTCCCTCTTCTGTTCACCAAATCCTACTTTTCCACTTTCAGGGCATATCAATGTTTATAGAGCTGAAGTGAACGTATGGAAACGTTTTGAAGTTTTAAAGACAAAATTTGAAATTCCAAAAATCCAGACACAATCTTTTATATAAATAAATTGTTTATGAAAATTAAATAAAAATTAAAAATAAAATTTACTGCACGTGTTTACTCAGAAGATAATAAAAGATCTCGACTTCTTGGCACGATCTGTTTGTTGGTGATAATCTGTTAAGACACAAAAAGGCAAGATAATATTGACATAGCAGTAGTGTGCGTTAGCATGAGTCTTACAAAAATCTGCTTAAGGTCAAACACTGATTTTTAAATTTATTGCAAACACGCGTCATGGAGAATGAATTGGATTTTTTTGAAACTGTGAACACACAAAACGTTTGGCGAATGAACATAAGAAATAGTGTGGTGAACGATTGCTTCACTTAACAGTGTACATATACCAGTGTGTATGACTCATAATCGCGTAACCCTCGTGAAGTATTTCGAATGTAATGCCATCTCATTGAGTGTTTGACGTTTGACGAAATATTTGTTTTTTAATTAAAAATGTTCATCATTTAAACATTGAAAAAAAGGTACATGCCTCAAGGACGACTGGAGCGAATGAGGCTTTCAGGATGAGGATGTTTGCAAACGTGGTTAAACTAAAATTAGTCATAAAGAAAATTTTGTAAAATTGTAAATAATGAATTCAAACAATTCCAATAAAGCTAGTCAATTAAAAAAGTTTTTTTAATTTAAAAAATAATTATTTCAGGAGACAATTGAGCAATAGAATCCCTCATGAATGTCAAGCTGACTTTGTACGTCCCGTCTACGGCGCAGAGAAGTGGACAATATCTAATGCGGATGAAGGAGCTCTGGGTCTTTCGAGAGAATAATTATGTGACCACAATGCATAACCGCTTAACTCGAGTTAGGACAAAAATGAGTTATAAGCACCATTATGTTCAGCATGTTTAAATCTACTTTCATTAAATTTTTTATGTCTGTATCTTTTTTTAAACAGAAGTTATTCCAAAAAAACCTAGTAGCCTAAGTACTAGTGGTTGTGCTGATTTGAAACTTTGACTGTCTCTCCTGAAAAAGTATAAAAATCGATTAAAGGGGTTATGCTTTGTGACCACAGAATTCTGCATCCGATCTTTAGTCCTAATAGCGTTGATGGTGATTAGAGAAGAAGACTCTACGGGCGGTATGGGGACATAGGTCTAGACAGGCGTCTATGGATCCAACGCCCAAGGTGGCTGGGCCATGAGAAGCGCATAGACAACGTGGCTTAACTTGCCCGAAGAACAAAGTACTTCGCACCCATGGGCAAGCGCGCCAGCATCTTTCAAGCAGAAATCTATGCCATAGATAAATCAAATCAATCTTGATAGGAACTATACCAATTGCGACATGCGGTTCGACAGTCGAGCTGCTACATCATCAAAATGCCTACTTACTTACTTAATGTGGCGCTACAGTCCGGGGTGGACCTGGGCCTCAACCAACAAGCGTCTCCAGCCAGCTCGATCTTTCGCCAGCTGCCTTCAGTTTCGCACGCACAGTTGGTTGAGGTCCCTTTCCACTTGTGTGCGCCACCTGAGTCGCGGTCTTCATCTACTGCGCCGTCTCTCGGGCGTGGATTCGAAGACTTTCCAGACCCGGAGCATTGGTTTCCAATCGCTCTACATGACCTAACCATCTCAATCGTTGAATCTTCACCCTTCTGGCTAAGTTGATGTCGCTGAACCGCTCGTACAGTTCGTTGTTATATATTCCCCTCCACTCACCCTCTATGCAGACGGGACCGAAAATCACCCGAAGAATTTTCCTCTCAAAGCAGCCAAAAGCAACCTCATTTGCTTTTAAGAAAGTCCATGCTTCTGCGCCACATAGCAGGAATGAGGCGATTAAGGTCTTATACAGGGTTACCTTGGTTATCCGAGAGAGGACTTTGTTTATCAATTGCTTTGGAAATGCCTATAGAAGCTTAAAAAGCTGAGTGGGAGAAATAAAGTAAAAATCTGCTCGAGTGGCCATTCCCTGGCAAGAAAAAGAGCATCAGAATCCTCCATAAGCACCGAACCATATTGCGCTGTAGGAGACCATGTCCTCAGCAAAAATTCAGAGAACTATAAAGAAGGAACCGGACAGAAAACTGGAACAAAGCTCATGGCATGAAACAGCTGAAGAAACTCCTAGGTCAGTATAACCGAAATAGGTTTGAACCATGCATCAGAATGAGCAAGAAAAACCTTCGTATCCTAACAAACTTCCTAAGAGCGCACTGTAGACCGAAGGAAACTAGGTTTATTAGAAGAAGGTCTCTGCAGATTCTGTGGAGAATCTTATGAAATTCCAGAACACGCACGGAGATTATGTGAGGCAGTAGCTCACAAAAGTCAAAGATATCTGACTTACTACTTTCTATCAGAGGAAAAATGCAGTTTCTAGAACTATCTCTCATTCTAAGATTCCCGAAGGAAACTGGCTTAGAGAGAATACTCTAGAACAGATTTCTTCACCTATGCGCAACAGGAGTCCATAACCCTCAATACAACTCTGAAAAAAATTGTATTTGAAGGGAATAGAGCAAAGATATCAAAGGGGGCCACAATAGATCTAAAGGTTGCGGTGCAATATACTCTTAACAAAAATAATGATAATAATGCCCGAAGAATGTTCCATTCTTTGGCTATGGTTTAACGCAACATAGGGCATCTACGATTGAGATAGCGCACACAAGTGGAGAGGGAACTTAACCAACTTTGGTTGCACAGTTGGAAAAGGCTGACGAAAGTGCTAGCTAGAAAGGCTTATTAGTTTAAGGCCCAAATCCACGCCGGACTGAAGTTCTATAAGAAGAAGAATCATCATCGACTATGGGCACAAAGAGCATAAATAGAATCGAGAGATTCTACGGAAAATTTTGAAAGAATGAGGTTATCAGAGTGCAGGGGATATTACCGTAAACTGAATCACCACGTGTACGATAAGACATCCATTCTAACTATCTGCCCTAAAATTAGATAAATGTTATCTTCTGAAAAAGCTGATAACTTCGAACTAAATTTTACACCGACAAAGCTATCAGTATGCGAATTATACGAGATGTTCACTTTCTCACACGATAGATTAATCAAAAATGTTACCGAAGTTAGAAACTCGTGTGCTTGAGATAGAGGGAACGATCAGTATCTTAAGCGAATTCATAACTAAACGGTTAAGGCACTACAGTGTAGAAATTGCATTAGCGTACATTTTTTCTAAAAAAACAGTGAACTTCTGAAATTTTAGATTTGTTCGTAAATCTTTCGAAAATAAATATTAAATACACTATTTTTATATTGTTTATAAAACTTAAAACCCTTTAACTTTTGAAGCCAATTCACCACAAAAAAAAAATCGTGTTCGTTATTTTACTGCTACTTCCTGGAATTAATAATAATAGTTCGAGTGACTTGGGCCTAGGGACATACTCCCCGAAATTGCTGTGTTACAAATATGTATGTGCATCTAAATGTGTTGGTAAGCATGGCTTGTGGCCAACTTTCGCAGTTTTTTCCATAAGTGCGGTGCCACAAATAGGAAAATGTACGTCAAAGTTCCAAGAAGGATTTCCAACATATGTGGGTATTTTTGAGATATTTTGTATAAAATATTCTTCGTGCAGAAATATTTAGCCCAATTTTAAAGGTGGTCAAGTTGCAAGGGTGGCGTAGTGGGTAGTTGCGTCGAAAAAATACCAAACATTTTTTCACGGTTCAACCTGTTTCGATTCACTGACAATCCTCAAAGAGTATAACTGTCTAGATAAAGCTTCTCAATCTCGCCGTTTGGAGTCGGCATTAAACTGTAGGTCCCCTCCGCTCGTGACAGAACAATAGCACGCACAACACGAGTGGTTGCTGGGAAGCTAAGCCCAGGTCCCCCTCGGACAGTAGCGCCGCCATTATTATTATTATTATTATTATATAAAACATTTTTAAACCATCATTCATTTAATTGACCGCAAACATAGATTTTGAAGTTTTTATAAAAAAAAACAATAAATATAAATAATATTAAATAAAATGTCATTGCCAAGTGAAAATGGAAAACTAAGTCTGGTCTGAGGTAGCAAGCAATTGGCCACGATTACTATTAAGGTGGTATACACAAACTAAAGGAAATGCTAGCTGGAAAGGTTTGTTGTAGATATCTCACATTCAACACAGATTGTCACATAAGAAAAATAAGCATATTCCAAATGCAGCCTGAGTCATTCAAAATAATGACTAAATTTTAAATCATTTCGATTGTATTAAGAATTTGGGGCATATCTTCGCTCTGCAGTATACAAAAACGACTGGATAGCGCAGTTGGTTAAGTGCCTGCTCCTAGTTCGAGGATTCCCAGGTTCGAATCCCAGTGAAATCGAATCTGGTCCAGTCACCATTTTCCGTTGGGATCAAATTAAGGCACTGGAGTAGGTTGCTATCTGGCAGTACAATGGACCAGTTTTGAGTCTGAGTGCTCCAGTAGAGTTTCAAAAATCCTCCGAAAAAAAAGTGCACAATGAAAAAAATCTCTGCAAAAAGTAAAAAAAAATAATGAAATGGGAGGACAAAATAAAAATTGTTTACAACCTCAGATAGTGTCGCCAAAAACCATAAAACTCAAACTAATTACTTCCGATAAGTGATTTGGCAGCAAAGACAAAAAGGTAATCCAACAATGGTTGGAGACTTTTAAGCTTATTGCAGTGCTGTAGGGAAGAGCAAATTTGCGAAATGGATTACGTTTCAATCCTCTATTACTATCAAGCAACAAGAGGAACTCGTGATGTAGAATCGGAAGTGACTAATCTATCACGTAGTTTTAATGCAGAGTACATTGTTGCAGCTTATGTGAAATTAGTGTGTGAAGGAATTTTCTTTTCTTCAAAATTATACCTCTTCCTTGTAATATATACTCATACAGTAGCCCCAAGCCAAATTCGCTCATATCAGTAATAAAATAAAAATGTTTGTCTTAATTAAAAGTACTGAACAAAATATTGGGTCTATAACTTAATTCGTGCGGTTTGCTAAGAGGTGGCGTAACTTGTATTATTCCGTTGGAACATGCGTTGGAAAGCTACTGTCATTGTACGTCATTTCAGTATATGTCATTAATTTGAGGCGTAAACAAAAATAATTTTTTTTCATACAAATATGTCGAACTTTGTGCCTGAAAAAGGAGTTCTTCTTCGTATTTTAGTGGAAGTTTATGGTGAACATGCGCTAGCTGAGCGAACGTGCCAAAAGTGGTGATTTTGGCTTGGAAGACGATGAACGTCCTGGGCAGCCAAAGAAGTTTGAAGATGAAGAACTGGAAGCATTACTCTATGAAGATTGTTGCCAAACACAAGAATCTTTGGGTGTCACTCAAGCAGCCATTTCAAAACGTTTGAAGAGAACAGTAGCCGAAAAACGCCCGGAATATGCGACCAGACACGAGGTAATCATTTTCCATCATGACAACGCTCGGCCCCACGTTGCTATTCCGGTTAAGAACTATTTGGAAAACAGTGGATGGGAAGTTTTACCCCACCCGCCTTATAGCCCCTTCTGACTACCATTTGTTCCGGTCTATGCAGAATGCCCTCACTGAAATACGGTTCACATCAGAACAGATTATCAAAAATTGGCTTGATTCATTCTTGGCTGCCAAGCCGGCGCAGTACTTTTGGGATGGGATCCACAAATTGCCAGAAAGATGGGAAAAAGTCATAGCTTCAGATTGGCAATACTTTGAATAATACTATTGTACATGTTTTTCCTAAATAAACGTTCTAATTTTGAAAAAAAAACTGCACGAATTAAGTTATATACCCAATAATTATTACATTTTTCTACAAATTCGATTTCTTATTAAAGCAAACTGCAAAAAATTAAAATATCAAGTTCTTTGGTTATAACTACAGTTTGCAAATTTAAAGGTATTCAGTAAGTGAGCGAGTTTGGGTTGAAGCAACTGTATATCTGAGTAGACTTCATGCTAAGGTATGGACCGCAAAAAGAACGAAAAGGTTAGATTTACATAAGCAAAGTATTAAATGGATGGCATCAACATCATGACTTTCAAGAAATTCATCAATTCTATGCCACAACGTATCACCAGTTAAGGAGGCACAAAACGGATATGAACCTAACTTTTAATGCACAGTATTCCTAATTCTATCAAGAAATCTGTGATCGCGTCATTTTCACGCAATTACTTGATGATTTCACGAATGCAATAACATATTTTTCGTAAATTTATTTGCTTACATGTTGAACACACTTTTACTGCTGCGAAACGAAAAAGAAAACAAAAATTGAATTTATTTTCTCTCTGCTCTTATCCACAATGTCAATAACTCACTTATCTCGCGATTATTTCGTTTTTCCTTTCTAAATTGACAAACTCTATACATCCACGGTCAATCCAATTGTTTCGTTGGCAATAATTTTCAAATCAAACTTGGAAGAGTAAATGAAGTGACTTTCGTGTGTAAATATTTTTCGCTTCTCAATTCATTCACATTTGCTCGTACATACGGATGCGATGCATTCAATATTTCTTTTCTGATCAAATCCTGTGCATATTTTCTCTCTTCTAATTCAAGGCACTTTTTCACTTTTGGAATAATTTTTCACTTGATACACTAATTAAAACTTATAAGCAAAATCACAGTCGTATAGGTACGCGGAGCGTTCGTTTTGCATCCATTAATGAGTTTCCTGCTTAAGAAGTCCGCTTTCTGTTGGCAATCAGTGTACAAGGGCTTACTTTTGTGAGCCTACATCATTGAGAGCGCCACTTAAGTTTGCAACTGTTCACCAAATTATAACTCACTGTACTCTTAGGGATATCACAGCACACTTTTAATAAAAATCAGGTGATTGTGATGAGTGATGATTGAAATTCATGTACCATTGATGCATTCCGTAATCGAATCACTTGTTGATATAAAAAATATACAATTTCAATTATTGCTATACGACTCTACGACTGACGCGACCGACCGGAGAGTATTATCGAATGGACACTGGTATCATTTTGATTATATAATGCGCTTGAGAATTTTCGGTTGGGTTAGATTCAGTCAACGGAATCTTTGAATTTAAAACTATTTAAGTATATCGAACATTGAATGTGATGTGATTTCGTGTGGATGTGACGTTAATTTTAAAGTAATTAGAGCTTTTTCGTAGATCGACTAATGTGAGATATACAAATAACTTGAGAGCATCTTAACTCGCGACTAACTAAGCGGCAACGATTCGCATCATTTCAATCCGTAAAAATTGTAAGATGAGCCTTCGGTACTAATTCCATACATATAACTACGTACATGTGTAGTTGTACATCGTACATGGGAAAATCAGTGGAACAAGAACATTTGTTGGCGGGCAAATCAACGAGAATGACGAGGGGTATGTTCTTTGACAAAAGTGTCGAATGGAAACACTGGTGGGTTATGGAAATAAACTGTTTTAGATAATATAATAATAAACGGCGCTACAGTCCGAGGTGGGCCTGGGCCTAGCTTCTCAACAACCACTCGTGTTGTGCGTGCTATTGTTCTCTCACGAGTGGAGGGGACCTACAGTTCAATGCCGACTCCAAACGGTGAGATTGAGAAGCTTTTTCTAGACAGACTCTTTGAGCATTGTCAGTGACTCGAAAGAGGTGGAGCCGCGAACATTTTTTTTTTTTTAAAAATTGTTTGTCTGAACTTGGATTCGAACCTAGACTATGAAAGTCTAATGCGTATACGTCGACACACGAACCCACACGGCCACGGCGCTCATTTTTAGATAATAGACTATTTTTTTTTCTACCAGATTGTGTTTTTGCTACTCAATTATTCTCTTTCATTCTTAGAAGAAGTATTAAAAACCCTTTCTGCAAAAACAGAAGAATCTCGAAAACATGAGCGGTTCTATAACATGAAAATTTCGTAAGGATGAACGGTTTTTTTTTCATCTTTCTTACTCTTTCTTCTCTTTCTTAAAGAGAAACCTATAAATAAGAGTTAAAAATTCAAACATGTTGATGCATTATTTTTTTAAAATAAAATAAATTATTTTGATGTATACAATGTTTTCTATGTATGACTCCAAGTTCTTCTTTAACTAAATTTTGATGCTAGAAAAGATGAACAATTCGAAGAGATTAACAAGGCCTGTTTTATATCAGTCCACTATTTCGAGATTCTACTGTATTACGTTTTCAACGTTCAATATGCGTGAAAATATCGAATGCATTCTTTTTGTACATCATAAAATATGTACTCTAAAAGGTGGGGGCTTGTCTCAAGAAGTACAGAACCCCAGAATCTGAGTGCAAAAAATTCTATTCCAACGAGTTCTTTTATAACGAAGCAAACGTGAACAGGGTGGATAATTTTATTATTAAGCTGGTTCGAAGACACGTTGCACGAGCTATGACCTCGAAAAATGAGCTGATATTTGGTATACATACTATCTCAATGAAACATATTTCGAGAACGCTTGCCGAAGTGGATTCATTCCAACAGAAGCGTTCTTGTTCCTTGACCGGATTGGCTTAATCCAGGACGTTTAGGGATGTCCATTGATCTACCAAGTGGTGCGAAGGACAGTGAATAGGCGACTCCTCTACGAAGGCGATGTCACAAGAGTTAGTCCGGATGATCTCCGGTTCAGTAGATCCATCCCTGCTCACGACAGAACGGAGTGTGACAAGGTCCGATGGTTTTACTGGTGGTTGCAGCCCCATCAAACTCCACAGATGACGTCAACTTAATCAGCTAACTGTTGGTCCCTTACGGCCAATTTGCATTTTGGTTAGGGAATTAGATTAGGGTAATTTTAAGAAAAAAAAAACACAAAAAAACAAAAAAAAATAATAACATAAAAAAATAAATAAAAAAGAAAATGTTAGATAGGTTAGTTTAGGTAAGTTTAAGTTAGTGTTAGGTTAGGTTAAGAATATAAATAAAAAAAATGTTTAGAGTACTAAGTTTTTACTAAATCTTTGTTAGTACAGGTGTCCCTCGTATAACGCGGTGGTTACGTTCTAGGAAAATTCCGCGTTATAGAAGACTTAGCTTTCATATAAAATTGAGGGTTATCTTCCAATAAGCTTCTTCCAAAATAAAATAGGTACTAAATTAAAGATGTATGTACGTTTACGTTTACAACTCAAAATCAAAATTCATATTCTATTTAAAAAATTAAAAAACATAATGAAAAAAAAAAACAATCGGAAAACATAAATATTATTCATTAACAAACTTTATTTTTGTGCTTTCGCTAATCTGTGTCATCGCCTTCATATTTCGTCGAAATAGTGAACGCTTTGGGCGTGTAAATTCATCAGAAGAAATTTCCTCGGCAAAGTTTTCGTCATTTGATAAGAAACAAATTGTTGGACGTTCTCCCAGTGTCAAGTCGAAATTTCGCATTGTAATGAAACTGTTTTTTTTTAAATCGCGTTATATCGGAAACGCGTTGTAGACGTACCGCGTTATGCGAGGGAGACCTGTATTAGTATTCTTTTAGTATAATTAAAAAAAAATATATTTAAAAATCATATAAGGCAAAATAAATTATAAATGCTTAGTTTAACTTAGAGTGCCCTCATAGGGCCATTAAGATAGTATTAGAAAATATTTATTCCATATCTAGTTTAAGTATTTTTTTCTAGAATGTAAGATTTGTTTTAGAGATAAAAATAAAAAAATGCATTCAAACTAAAAAGTAACTAAACCTAAAAGGTGTTTACTTTTGCAGCCTATTGCAGTCGGACCCTTAGTTTTATCCGCCACTGTAAGGCCAATTAAGTGAATTTCTTCATCGAACGTTGTAACCGATAACTTCAATCACTGGCTGTGTTCTTAACGAAATCTTACATTCGAAGATGAACATATGAACATACACATACTGGTCAATGTGCATTAAAAAAGTTAAAGAAAGTAATGCCAAAACGCTGGTAGCCAAAGAAACTGAATACACCATGAACGCTGTAGACAGGTTCTTTTTGGGAGTTCATCTCTGGACGAGAACGGGTAAGAGATACATTTTTTGTATCTCTTAACAACAGTTACAAATAGGATGAAAGTAATACGACATACCGGTTATTACATAATTTCACACAGTCGTGCGCGTAAGTACCTTAAATGTGTTAACCTACAGAAACGGAAAACAAAGGTTCTTCACCACTGAACAGTGTTACTTAAAAAGACAAATTTATTTATAAAAGAAAATGCATACATACATAAAGAGAAGAATAAGAACCATCCCAACAAATATTAAACGTATACTGCCCGGAATTCTATCAATCATACAACGATTTAGCGACAAAGTAAAATTATGTATGTTTTTTTTCTGTTTTGATTATGGAAGTGTGCGGAGAGGTCCGTCTCTCACCATCCCTACCGGTAGTTGGAGTAATTTGAAAAATGTGCGTTCGAGAATACACATATTCGAAAAGAAACGTAGGGCTGGACTATATTTTTCTTTTAGTTATTTTGCACTTTGTCTTGGCGCTGCGTTCTAGGAACGTGGTGTGAGATGGGACGTATGCGTATGTAAATCGTTGGTGGTTTTGTGGTTGAGAAGAGTATTACACCACACAATGAAAGTTGGCGATCGAATTTCTCAGTTGAACTTACGCTCGTTATGTCTTGCAATGCACGTACGTCTTAACTAGATCAGCTGCAGTGACTGGTGTCAAGTTAAACGTTAAGTGATTATTATGAGCTTAGTGCAGTGTATGAGGGTCTCTATATTTGTATACAGAGGCGCTTAAAATGAAATCGAAGATCAAATGAATTACGTAAGTGAATTAAAAAAAAGTTTCAATACAAGCCACAAAAGGCGGAATTGTTGAATATTTTTCTACTTTTTTTTTTGTAACCACAAGACAAGTTAAAGAAATTAATATTTATTGAAGTAAAATTAGGTAAATATTGAAGAGAGGGGGATAATTCGCCTTATGGGACAAGTTGTGTATTTTTATTTTGGAAATCACTCCGGTAACCTATATATTAACTTGCATCCCCGTATCTTAAATACACATAATAAACAAGGCATGTGCAATCTGTTTTTAAACTGATCTGCCCAATTAATCGCTTCTTCAAGATATCTTTCAATGATATGAACAAACAGTCGGCGAAAAAGAAATGTATTCAGTATGGTTTTCTGCAATATTCTGCAGGAAATCTTTTTTTTTAATTTCAACTTTTTGAATGCATTTAATGTTTTTAAGACCAAGTAAAATATTTTGAAACGACATGATTCTAAATTCTAAGGAAATAACTCTTCTTGAAATGAAACCAAGAAATATTTATCTTTTTTTTCTTTGCGAACTGCAAGTGCACTCAAAATTACATTCAAAATCGCTTACAACGACATCGGCTATAACGACGTATTGGTTATAACGACCAAATTCTTAGGTCTCGGCTGAACCCCATATAATCCCACTGAACAAATCGTTTACAACGACATAGCTTATAACGACATATCGCTTACAAAGGCCGATTTTTTCAATTTTTAGATAAAATATTGGTTATAACGACTAAAATCGACGCAGCTATTGGTGCGACCGCATTTTTTTCTAAAACAGTTAACTGTTTATCTGTAGATGCGATGGATCTGTGTACATAGAATTTTGGATATGTTACAGTTTACCGTTTGTTGACATGTTATTCTTTTTGTTTTACGTTTATTATTGGTTGATATTATTGTTGAAGATCGTATCCCTGATGTTGACGTTTGAGTTAAAATCGGTCTTGGCGAAGACTTAACTGAAATTGATGAAGCAACAGCCATTCTCCACCGTCATCCGAACGTGGGACGAACGTGTTTTGCAGGGATGCTTAGATTATACAATGCGCTGTATAACTTGTCTCCCTAAATACTGTCATACGCGGCCTTAAAATCGATAAACCGATCACCATCTGTGGTATGGACTTGACGCTCCTGTGTGTTTTCCAAGATTTGTCGCAGTGTGAATATGTGGTCGATGGTAAACTTCGCTGGCCCGAACCTGCACCGATATTGACCAATCTGACTGTTCCCGTAGGGCTTCAGGGGGTTACGTAAGACAGCAGAGAAGATCTGATATGCGATATTTAGGAGACTGATCCCTCTTTTGTTAGCACAGTTTAGAGGGTCTCCGGTCTTTATCTGCTATCTTCGAGTTATCGGTTACAGCGACCTATCGCTTATAACGACCAAATTCGTCAGTCCCATGAAGGTCGCTATAACCGATTTTGACTGTAGTGTTAATGGGACTGGTGATTTTATTCGTTATATCCGGTCTTACCCAATTTTGTCCTTTATAAAAGAGTGGACGGGCTTTTCTTATTCAAGCAAAACTTTTATTTATTTATGTCCAAACTAATATAAAATTTGTTGCCGTCGACATTTTTGTTTTGGGAACTCTTCTTATATTTTCCTCCATTTAATTCTAACATTTTTCACAGCCTTTGTGAAAAGTTTTAGCCAACATAACAAACGATTTCAGCTGGCAACCTGAAATGTATCTTCAATTTTTATTTCAGTTTTTGTAAGTAAAAACGTTGTAATATGTTCTGAGTCTGATTGAGAAAAGGGACTAAACACTGTCCAACAAAAGAACTCTGACAAAAAAATTGTAGAGGTGTTTTTTTCACATAAATATGTAATTTTCTGTATATTAGGTGTGTTTTTTTAATATTCTATACAGAAAAAAGTATACGTAAAAAAGCATATATCGATAATTTAAGAAAAAATTAACTTCCCTTCAAATTCCTTCTTAAAGTATAAATGCCTTTGTTTTCAAATTATATGCATTTGTCATTCAACAATCTCAAAAAATGATTTGGTATCACTGTTTTTACTGCTGCTAATTTAATTATCGTGGATAGTTATACAGTTTGTGGTATTCTATACTGGCTATGGTGTACGTGTAAATTATTATGCTTTTAGTGTATTTAGAATATCAAAAAAAAATCACACCTATTATCATATTGCGAAGCAAGCATATAGTTTATGTTTGGTAATGTTTCCTGTTTGCTATTTGTGAATTAGTAAGAACAATGATTGAATTAAAATATATTTTTAGAATATATTATTTTCCTTGTATTTTTAGATCTTACTGATTTGTTATAAGGCTGATATCCTGATTATCAGTAAACTACTACTTTAAGCGGTTATTTTGCACGGAAAAAGAGTAAGAGAAGAAAAACCTCATAAATGAAGCAATGTTCTATAGATGTCCAGATGATTTCTGCAATAAAAATACTAAATATAAAAAAAAAATTAAATAAAAAAAAATTAAATAAAAATGTTTTATTATCCCTAAAAATGGTTTACCTGGGAATACCTCACCGCAGATTAATTGCCTTCAACCCGAAGGCATTGGATTAAATATCATGAACAAAATCTTTAAAAGTGTTGTTTTTCACGATCTATGATAATTTCATATTATGCATACATAACTTTTTAAAAGATACACACGATACGTAATCATATTTTCAGAGAGTCTGTTAGCACCCGTATTCACAGTGTTTAAAACAACGTTCGGAGGAGTCGTTAAAGAAGCTTAGTAGACCCCTACATCGGTTGCAAGGAATTTACAAACGTATCTGAAAAACAAATAAACTAATTCTATGTCATCAAACATTCAAAGGCGTGTGAAGATTTATTTAACTTGGAATTTAAGAAAAAAATGTTTACTTCTAAAAATAGCGTGAAATAAATTAAATATAAGATTAGAAAAAATAATTAAATCCAAGCTATTATTTACATTAGATTGACGGGATAATTAACTTGTTTTCGAAATAAAATACGACGAAAAAACATGATTTACGCCACCCACCCTCATATTCTGTGTTCCTACAAGCTTTTCTCATGCGCTCGCTGATCCTTTCCCTGATTTTCTTTTCTATTGGTTCACATAATGAGCGAATTAGTGAACTCCAGATTCAGCTCACGTGCCAACATAAAACTCCTGATAAATTAACAAAGTAAATGGGGCATCATCCCGTTATTGCACTCCCATCTCTTACCAATTTTCTTCTGTCGGAACACGTAAGTCCTAAGTGGTCTCGATGATGTCGACCAAGTGACGTGAGGTGAAATTGCTCTACCATCCTTTTCGGTGATTGGATTTTGAATCTAATTTAGATTTAGGTGCAATTTATTTCTTCGCCTATCTCTGTAAACCGCTGTCGGTCACTATTGTCCTGTCCTCCCACAAGTTTTCAAATAAGTGCGAGGGAGCTTTTTAGCTTTTTTGTTCAAAGGACGATATGCGAACATTAAAGGTAATTTTAGAGAAAATCCCCATCTTCATAGTGTGTCTCGGCAGTCGAAAGATTTATGATAGCGCAATATAACAAATTTATGACACACTATACATATTCGAAAATGTAGATGTACGAGTATACCGTCTGTGTGTGTCGTTTAATAGAAGGACGAAAATTAGCTCCTGTTCAAAGGCATGGCAATGACACTGACTGTTGGGCATGGGGAAGTATCTGACTGAAGCTTTTCAGTGAAAACAGAAGGTGGGAGCATAAGGCGAATCCTTTTTCGAAATTAGTTTAAGAAAAGGCTTTTAAGCGAGGAAACTTTTCTTGGTTCTTAAGAGCATTTTGCAAACGAACTTTATCGATAGTTTTTAATAAGGAAAATCATCAGTGGATTGGGGGTGGCCAATGGGGAAGGTTTAATTTCCATTCGATGTATATTGCAAATTGATCGGGGAAATATTTGAGCGGTGATGGACATTGTTGATTGAGGTTTTCATCAACATTTTCAAAATTATTTTCAAATTTTATGGATGCGAAAATATTATGAGTAGAGTGAGGAGAAACTCAAAATAATTTAAAGTTGATGCTGAGTAGAACGCAGCAAAACTAAATTACGAATATTGTATGGTCACGTTCTTATTCTTTTGAAGGGATTTTAACAGCACATTTCGAAATTTGGTTGATAAATTAGTCTTATTCTTTGAGGCTAATATTCTCCGAGGCGATTGGGAAATCTGAAATGCCCAATATGAGAAGAAAAACCTAGTCTAAAGTATGGAAAGAATGGGGTCTTTTTTAAAGGGCTAATTTTTCAACTTGGGGGCATTGTCTGTAGTGACAGCCAATTTAACAATTGGTAGTTGATTTGTTGTCCACAAGAAAGGAGAAACCTTTGACTGCGCCAACTATCGAGGGATAAGTCTCCTTAACATCGCATATAAGATATTTTCTGCCGTTCTGTGTGAACGCCTGAAACCTTTCGTCACCAAACTGATAGGTCCTCTATCAGAATGAGAACTGTCGCTGCTCCATCAAGGTCGGTAACGAACTCACCGAGACCTTCAATGTCAAAAAAGGTTTTAGACAAGGCGACGCGCTGTCATGTGATTTATTTAACATCGTTCTTGAGAAGATCGTGCAAAAAACACTGGCCAACACAAGAGGCACGATCCTCCAAAAGTCCGTTCAACTGCTAGCTTACGCGGATGACATTGACGTGATTGGGCGAACACAGCGGGCCGTCAATGATGCGTTTGCTGGCATTGAAACGGAAGCGGATAAAATGGGTCTGGCGGTAAACGAGGGCAAAACAAAGTATATGCTGTCATCGAGAAAGGACGCACAACATCGACGACTTGGTCAGAACGTCACCATAGGCAGCTATAACTTTGAGGTAGTAAAGGACTTCGTCTACCTTGGCTCCGCGGTAAACAGTATAAAGTACCGAGATCAAACGCAGAATAACTCTTGCCAACCGCTGTTTTTATGGGCTCAAAAGGCAATTGAGTAGTAGAGCCCTCTCTCGGAAGACTAAGCTGACTTTGTCCCAGTCCTGCTTTACGGCGCAGAGGCATGGACAATATCCCCAGCGGATGAACAGTCTCTTGGTCTTTTCGAGAGAAAAGTTCTGCGCGCGATCTTTGGTCCTGTTTGCGTTGATGGCTTTTGGAGGAGAAGGTTCAACCACGAACTGTATGGGCTGTACAGCGACATGAGTCTAGCCAGACGTCTACGGATCCAACGCTTGAGATGGCTAGGCCATGTAGAGCGTATGGACAACTTAGCTCCGGCCCGAAGAGACTTCGACTCTGAGCCTGTGGGACTACGCAACAGAGGACGTCCACGAAAAGGTGGCGCACACAAGTCGAGGGGGACCTCGGGCGGCTTGATGTGCGAAACTGGAGACAGCTGGCGAAAGATCGTGCTGGCTGGAGAGGCATGTTGAGTGAGGCCCAGGTCCACCTCGGACTGTAGCGCCCTAAGAAGAAGGAGAAGAAGTCATATTCACGTTCCTTCATATATAGCAGAGATGAAAAGATGAAATAAAAAACGTATTTCTAAAATTGTTTATCCATCGGACATAATGAAAATATTCGCAAATAATTCCCTTCTCTTAATGAAATTCAAATATAAATCTAAAAAGTTTCAAGTACAGTTGTGTCAACTTAAAAATAAACTAAGACATTTTGCGAAGGATTTCTTTCCTTATCAAAATAAAAATAAAACTTCAAAGATTCTCAAGCTTCCTAAACAAATAAAAGATTAAAAGTAAGCACAAGAAAAATGATTCCGAAAAAAAAGGAAAACCAAGAAAATCTACTTCAACTTCATAATCTATTTTTCCGCCTCCCCTTGCGACGCCCGATGAGCACGCCTCATTAAAAAGGACCATTGAAAGCAAATAAAAGAAAAAAAAAGAAAATCCTGAAAAACGAAAAGAATCACAAAACTGAAGATGAGAAAATTGAGTTCACTGAGAACGACTTAAAATCGTTATTAGAGTACGTGAGACCACCACAGAGCCCCATCATATTTCCTTTTGCAACAAAAATTGATAGCAACAAAGCAAAACCACGACCAAAGGACCGCCGAATAACCAAAGGAGAAAGAGAATAAAAATTCTCTTCGCGCTCGATTCGATTTATGGACTAATTATTTTCGTGGAGGCAACACGGACGACTGAATGGTGGGACAATTTTTGTTGAAGATACACACAAACACAGTTAACATTGGCAAACATCGGTAGCTTATAGGACTGGAAAAAAGGGGTTACCGAGCCATGGCATTACAGAAGACCGTTTAATTAGAAAATTCTTAATTCCAGCAAGGACCGACTGTCTAATGCCAACAAATCGTCGTAAAATTTATTCGCAGAGCTGAATTTTTCCACTGGCTTTGGTGGCGCAACGCTGGTAAATCGAAGACTACACAGAAGGAAGGAGCAAAATTCGTGACGGTCATTCCATTTTGTGTCTTAAGACGGAAAAGGATTATGCACATTTGGCAATGGATGCTGCCAAAGTATTTGTACCACGAGTAGGTACTACAACCCTTGAATGGCTTTCTGTATGTGTGGGGGATGGTTTTTGGAAGCAACGAAGACCAAGTACTCAGTTCAGTGAGTTGTGCTATTTTTATTCGACGCTTATAAGGATTCCTATTGTAAGTACCAGTTACGGGTAGATCTGGGTTTGTGCTCATTGCTGGCGTATTGATGGATGCGCAAGCAATGAATGGAGCTTATGATTGAAATTATTACCGAATAAGATTTCGAAGAACATGGCAATGTTTCTGGTGGCCTTACGAAATGGAATTAATGAGGCATATCTAACATTGCTGTGGAGATAATTTCTTCATTGTGATCCCTTATTAGAGACATATTTTTCCAGTAGGTAAATTTTAAATCCTCATTGGACCGGGATTATTTGCGTTGGTTAGCTGTTTCTCATTTAAAATTGTGTAGCAAAGGAAAGCATTTACCAATTAAATGAAGGATAATTGAGGGAGATGTTGTAGGATATTTATTCAAGAAGGCGCGATTGACTCTGTTTTGATGACAACTTTTTTTAAACGATACAAGACTCAGTTCGGCCAAACACCGAACAATTTTCAAATAAACACCTTCGAATTTATCTCTAATCGTCTTCAGCCAGAGAGAGAAGAATTTATTTCCCAGAATTAACACCATCATTCCGCCACAAATGGAGCATGGGAACTAGCCACGCGTGCTTATGGAGTAAGACGTTCCTCGCAAGGATAAGGAACCCTTAAATATATTCCACAAGAAGATTACTGACACCATTACCAAATGCATAAGTAAACATAAGACAACTCGTGTGAAGACATTACCCTTCCGACAAGCACTTTGTCGACAGGCACTTTGCACTTATCATCGACATCATTGCCGTGAACCCTAAATGTGGGGACATGTGGTTGACTGCAAAAAATAACCGAGACGTATGATGAAATCCTTTCAGGAGATGGAGCTGATTTCTGCCCCTTTTCATATCTCCTAACCTTTGAATATCTGAGCATGAGATATAAATCATTCGCGGAAAACATACCGCATCCTCTTTTGTCCTTCCTCCAGCCCCCAACAACCCGCCATCCAAACATTTTTAATTGCGTGAGAAGGTTTGGTTTTGCGCTTGGGCGGGGCAGGATTTTCTAGAATTGTAAATAGGATTTTCCTATTATTTCCATCCCGCCCGCTGTGCGCATTAAATGCGAGCTCTTCCATCCTCAGAAATAGAGACGAAAGGATTCTGTGTGTACATCCATTCTTTAAGCACACAGCAAAAAAAATTAAAAATAATAACAATTCCTTGCTAACAGTGGCAGCGATATTTTTCTCTGTTTTGCGGTGTCTTCCCTCGGCGGTACTTTTTTGTGTACACTTTTATGGTGAGGTGAAAGAAAGCGTATTCATTTTGTTTTGTTTCGTGAGTTTCTTCTCCTGTTTTGGCGTATTTTGTATAATTTCATTTTAATTTCAATTAAATCCTTTTGGGGAACAACTGGAAATCCCTCTTCATTCGTTTGTTCTTCGTTCGCTGGCATTTTTCTCGTTCTCTTCTATTTTAATGATCTGAATTAAGACTTTAACGTGGGCAAAGATTTTCGATGACAGCCCTTGGAATCATTTATTTTCCGTCATGGAACAATGGAAGAATTTTAATAAAGAAAAGGTTTTGGTGATAAACAATCGAGAGTGTCCGAGGCAAAGACGATTTATGCAAAATGCATCATTAGATTATTTATCTTTAGCCTTTAAACTATTATATTTGAAGAGTGGTAGTGGGATTTTGTTGTGTATACAAAGTGGAGCATAAAGTCACATTTCACTTTAAAAAAAAACATTAATAAATAATAAATAAAAAATAAATAAAAATAAATAATTGATTAATATTCAATTTTTTATTAATAATAATAATAATAATGGCGGCGCTACAGTCCGAGGTGGACCTGGGCCTAGCTTGTCAACAACCACTCGTGTTGTGCGTGCTATTGTTCTGTCACGAGCGGAGGGGACCTACAGTTTAATGCCGACTCCGAACGGCGAGATTGAGAAGCTTTTTCTAGACAGTTATACTCTTTGAGCATTGTCAGTGACTCGAAAGAGGTGGAGCCGTAAACAATTTTTTTTTGAAAAATGGTTTGTTTGTCTGTACTTGGATTCGAACCTAGACTGTGAAAGTCAAATGCGCATGGGTCAACGCACGAACCCACACGGCCACGGCGCCCACTGCCACAGACAAAGAAAACAATGAATACAGCTGAAAATTGTATCATAGTTTGGAGACATGTAAAACAACGTAATAAAAATATGTTTGAAAATCAGACTCTTCAAACCCACTAAATCTAAAAATCCCCTTTATTCTCTGAACACACATCTTTCAAGGAATGTCAACTCTAAGCAATAACATTTCTTTTTCTTCTGTAACGAATGTTGTTATTATATTTTTAAACAATAAAGAATTTGAATAATTATAAATATTATAAATACTTTATTCTTTTTTACTAAATAAATTGAAAAATATTTCTTACTTTCTGTTAGCAGAACCATCGTTTCATTGGAGCTATGATTTCTGGTCCTGGGATTCACCCATAGGCCTTTTTATCAAACCAATTGTTATAAGATTCGATGTCATCCAGACGAGCACGTCTTGCCCCAGGGTGCCTTGGTCAACATCCCTCTTCCAGCGTCCTAGCAATATTTAGCCACCTATTTTCCACCTCATTTAAGTGATTTTCAGATCGAAAAACGAATTGTGACAAATTGCTTTGGCCAACCGACGATGTCTCATGTAACTATGCAAATTATAACACCAAATTGTGTAATTTTTAACTATTTTATTATTATTTTAGTTTACATCAATTACGAAAAAAACAATGACAGTCGTGAGTGTTGTGTGATGTCTATGCAATATTCTCATGGGGTGCACATCTTTAAACGGTTATAAAATAATAGCCTCATGTGGTAGAGATCTTACAGCTGCAAATCAACCAAAACACCACCGATAAAACTCGACCAACCACCGGTTCTATCAACTCAATTGCCGGCATCATATGTTCCCTTGCAATAATATCATGAAACCGTAATTTTATGATCTTCCAAATACCATCGAATAAAGTCGTTCATTGATTTAAAGTATACAAGTTAAAAATGTTTTCCTTTCCGAACAAACCCTCTTCGCAAGAAACTTCAACCCACAACCACCTCTCCCACTGATTCAGGAAACATACCGCAACCCTAACGAAATTCCGCACACGTCTTTATATGTCGCAGTCGTTCTCATGTGCTGGGTAAACTCTCTCATACGCGAATCACCACCCGCATCCACAAAACGAAGCATTCTAAGGATGTTCTGCGATGCCTATTTCGCTGCTACGCCGATTACTTATCTATTACTTTTGGCGGATTTATTTGCATATGCCTACCCGAATGATGACAATAAATAAATTTCACAAACTCTGAACAAATGAATACTGAAAGAAAAAGATACCGAGCGCTGACTTAAGGGCTTATCGGCGGCGAATTTTGCGGGCAACATTTTTATTAGCAACTCACAGCCGCATGCACGAGGGGTGTTTGCGAATGGCGGGAGTGAAAATTTAATTTCACCCCACTGACACATATACCACATATCTGACGGTACATCTGGGAAGAAGAATATTATCATACGAATGCTTAACATTTCCATATTGATATAGAGAGCCGCAGTTTGTGGGTTTCTTTTCGTACGCTGCCGAATGCCAAAAGACTACTCATTGTATATGGGTACTCTGCAAGATTTGAAATTATCTTCTTGTGATTTATGCGCTGCAATAGGGATTCATATTTTTGGGAGCATTTGTTGGAGTTAACTTGTAATAATTCTTAATGATTTGAAAGTATCTCAGAGTCTGCATGAAGTTATAAAGAACGCGTTTAATTATGCTGTCATGGATTTGTGAATTCGATGCGATCAAAATCTCTGCATTGCCTGGATAGAATACACAGAATTTGTGCCATCTTCGGGTCTACTCAGAAGGGTGTCCAAAAGATTTGTGGCGAAAGCTTAGAATTTTGCGCCATTTGTGCGGTAAAGTGTTGCCAACAAAAAATAAACTGGGCAAATGCGAGTTGTACTCGCACGGCGAAGGTTCCGTCGCATAAATATTTGTTGATGGAAGCATTTTTGAATATCGGGCGAAGAATTCAAGTTATTTGAGTCAAATTTTCTTCTAACTTGAACCCAAATCAACCATTCATTACTACATTCGTGCATACAACCAAACAAACAGCCATCCTATACCTCTAAAAAAATGTATCTTAGACAGAAAATCCCTTCCATCATATCCAATCACTGCTCATGCCTGCGGTGTGTACATTGCTGTTGGGCATTTAGGGGTTGAAATGAATGGAATGTGAGAGGTGACACTCATCATCGTTTTGAGTCGTCGATCTTTTTCTTCTTCTTAGGGCGCTACAGTCCGAGGGGGACCTGGGCGTCACTAAACATGCCTCTCCAGCCAGCACGATCTTTCGCCAGCTGTCTCCAGTTTTGCACACCAAGCCGACCGAGGTTCCCCTCGACTTGTGTGTGCCACCTTGTTCGTGGACGTCCTCTGTTGCGTTGTCCCACAGGCTCAGAGTCGAAGACTCTTCGGGCCGGAGCTAAGTTGTCCATACGTTCTACATGGCCTGGCCATCATAGGCGTTGGATCCGTAGACGCCTGGCTAGACTCATGTCGCTGTACAGCCCATATAGTTCGTGGTTGAACCTTCTCCTCCAAATGCCCTCAGCACAAACAGGACCAAAGATCGCGCGCAGAACTTTTCTCTCGAAAAGACCAAGAGACTGTTCATCCGCTTGGGATATTGTCCATGCCTCTGCGCCGTACAGCAGGACTGGGATCATCAAGGTCTTGTATAGAATCAGCTTAGTCTTCCGAGAGAGGGCTCTACTACTCAATTGCCTTTTGAGCCAAAAAAAAACAGCGGTTGGCAAGAGTTATTCAGTGTTTGATATCGGTACTGATGTTGTTTATACTGTTTGCTGCGGAGCCAAGGTAGACGAAGTCCTTAACTACCTCAAAGTGTTCGTGTTGTGCGTCCTTTCTCGATGACAGCATATACTTGGTTTTGCCCTCCTTTACCGCCAGACCCATTTTATCCGCTTCCGTTTCAATGCCACCAAACGCATCATTGACGGCTCGCTGTGTTCGCCCAATCACGTCGATGTCATTCACGTAGGTTAGCAGTTGAACAAACTTTTGAAAGATCGTGGCTCTTGTGTTGGCCAGTCAGTTTTGCACGATCTTCTCAAGAACGATGTTAAAGAAATCACATCGTCGATCACAGCATAGAATTGTCATTGGTCAACGTCAACGTAGGAATTTTTTTGTCGCGCACCAATTAGAGGTTACATTTACAAATCTACGCAAAGTGCTTAACTTTTTATACGATTTCAAAAATCATTTATTTTTTGTAAACTAGAAATACAGACTTTTCAGAAAATATATAGGATGTTATGCCTTTGAAGAGAAACTTTAATAAATTTGAAGAAATTGCTTGGTTTCACTTCTAGTTCCAAAGAAAATTAAGAACAAATAATTCATGACGAATTTTGATATGGAGGGTCTCTTCGAAATTTTCGTGAATGCATACATCACGCTTAACTCCACCCTACGTGATATGACGTGGCGCCGAAAGACGTGAGATGGCATAGAATGACGTGACGTAATGCGACATGAAATGAGATGACGTGATGCGAAGTTACGTGACATCACCTCACGTTACCTCACGCCACCCTCACGTAAGCTCACGTCACCCTCACGTCACCCTCACGTCACCCTCACGTCAACTCACGTCACCCTCACGTTAAACTCACGTCACCCTCATGTCACTTCACATCACCCTCATGTCACCTCACGTCACCCTCACGTCACCTCACATCACCCTCACGTCACCTCACGTCACCCTCACGTCACTTCACATCACCCTCACGCCACCTCACGTTAAACTCGCGTCACCCTCACGTCACCTCACGTCACCCTCACGTCACCTCACGTTAAACTCACGCCACCTCACGTCACCCTCACGTTAAACTCACGTCACCCTCATGCCACCTCACATCACCCTCATGTCACCTCACGTCACCCTCACGTCACCTCACATCACCCTCACGCCACCTCACGTTAAACTCACTTTAAACTCACGTCACCTCACGTCACCCTCACGTTAAACTCACGTCACCCTCATATCACCTCACGTCACCTCACATCACCCTCACGGCACCTCACATCACCCTCACGTCACCTCACATCACCCTCACGTCACCTCACGTCACCCTCACGCCACGTCACGTCACCCTCACGTCACGTCACGTCACGGCACGTCGCGTCATGTCATGTCATGTCACGTCACCTCATATCACGTCATATAATATCACATATTACGCATCATCACGCCATGTCACATAACTCCGCGCCAAGTCACATCACGTAGGGTGGTATTAAGCGAGACCCTCCATATCAAAATTCGTCAATGAATTATTTGTTCTTAATTTTCTTTGAAACTAGAAGTGAAACCAACCAATTTCTTCAAATTTATTAAAGTTTGTTTTCAAAGGCATAACATCCTATATATTTTCTGAAAAGTCTGTATTTCTAGTTTACAAAAAATAAATAATTTTTGAAATCGTATAAAAAATTGTGTACTTTGCGTAGATTTATAAATGTAACCTCTAATTGGTGCACGAAAAAACAATTGCAAGTTTCAATATAATTACATATAGTGGCAAATAATTGTCTTCAATGACTGTCACCTTCATAAAACAGTTGGCATTAGTTCAATTTAAATACTAAATTAATTGAAAATTTAATGAATTAATTGTACGAGTACGTATGAAGCTGATATTTCAATCGTCGGGTACGCTTTCGTTTTCACAAATTTTACAAATCTTTGACGTTAGGCAAAAAGGTCTTAAATCGGAAACTGCAGTTTTTCGTAAAACCAAATTGAAAATGGATTCATTATTTGCAAATCGGGATTAAATGTATTCCAAAAAAAAAAACTGGGCAAGTACAAGTTGAACTCGCACGGGGAAGGTCGCATAATATTGATGAATGATTTCTGAATATCAAACGACGTTGCCAAACTATTTAAGTTGAATTTTCTTCTAACTTCAACCCAACTCAACCCTATAGATCCAATCAAACAATCATTCATCCATACACATATCTATACCTCTATCCAAGTTTATCCAACACAGAAAATCCCTTCCTATCTTACACATACCCAATCACTGCTCATGCCTGCGGTGTGTGTGTGTTCATTTCTGTTGGGTATTTAGGGGTGAGATCGTAAAGATAACACTCATCAACGAATAGAGTGGCCGAACATAGCATGAAATTATGTGTGAAAATGAAAATTTGTCTCATTTTAAATCTTAGATATCTCAAAATTTCAACATAAATCGATGTTTTGAAATTTATTATTTCTTAACGCTTACGCTGAGGTCTTCAAAACTGCGTTTTCAGATCTTCAAAATTTGCATGTCGATGGTTGACCGTTTTTGGCCAATATCTCGAAAACTATTAAGGCCAGAATGCTCGAAATTGTTTTAAATGAAAGTACTCAATGAAGCCAAGTTTTTTTGATTTTTTTTTCAGATTTTTAAACATTTTGGTTTAGAAATTGCAGGGGGGGGACGCATTTAAAAAAAATTTGGAGCTCCATATTTTCCAAACGGTATTTTGGATAAAAAAGTGTCAGCTTCACCTGTACTGGAGCCACCCCCAAATGGCCCCACTTTTTAAAATCGCTGCATAGGCAATGACATCTAGGTCTGAAGTACCTAATTCCAAAATATCATGCCGATATCTTCATAAACTTCGGAGATAAAAAAGTGTGACAGACACGACGGACGGACGGACGGACGGACGGACACACCGAAATTATAAATGTTCCATTTTTGTAGACGGAACCTTAAAAACAAACTTAAGTTAAGAGACGATGCCGCATGCTACACCACCCTAGATATAATTCTATGACCGTTTAAGTCATTTCCTCCTCATCACAGAAGCACCTGCTAGTCTTCCTTCGGAAGACCATGAAATTTCAGCAAAAGTAGGCTGGTGCCTGGTAGTACAATGGACCAGTTTTTAAGTCTAAGTGCTCCAGTGTAGTGTTACAAAAACCTACAACAAAAAAGTCATTTCCTGGTCACATAATTTCTTGTTTTGATGATCAGGTTCTACCGCCTAAATCACGCAATTTAAGGCCGTTGATCTTTGTTTTTTTTTTAGAATCCAAACCAAAAGCCCACGATCATCTGGACTTGGATTCGAACCTAGACTGTGAAAGTCTAATGCGCATGGGTCGACGCACGAATCCACACGGCCACGGCGCCCACTTTTCACCCACTTTTTCACAATGCTTACGAAGTAGAAAAATAAACTAGTTCTTTAACTCATTCTCCCTAGTAGTCAGACCGCACTTAAGTTGTATTTAATACTGCAACTTAAAACAACCCCGTCGACTCTGTACAGTCCGTGGCATAATTTTTAGGTCATCACAGTTACATGCCCACCCCCACCCATCATTAACCTTCTTCACATAGTATTTAAAAAAATATTTCTCTACACAGGAAGATTTAAAAATAAATCTCAGTTTCCTTGGTTCCTGCGACCACAAGCACATATCCGCACCAAAACATTTAATGAGGGGTGGAACTTAACATTTTCGTACTCCCACCATCCCCGCGAAAGGCAGGACACTTTCCTTCAATTTTTTAGGGCAAAATAATGTTTCATTGTGTTGGTTTCTTGGCGATGATGAGGTCTTTTGAATATTTTAATCCTCAGTTAGACTCTAACAAGAGAGGGATTACACTTGTTCGAATTCAAATGTCAGAAGTGATGAATAAATATTCGCGATGATGAAGGAAACATCCGGAATTAATTCCCTCCCTGAGATTTTTTTCTTCCTTTTTTTTGTTTCGGCTCAGAAGGCCCTAGCAGACTTCCAACGCAAAGATGGTCTGATCTTTCAATGGTCTTAGGATTAAGACTCTTCGACACAGAAGGAAGTTTTAAGGACTCACATTTTTTTCTTCTTTCCATTCATTTTTTATGTCGTTAAAAGAAATGATGGATGACGTCCGCTAAGGTATCAATGCCCCGCTAATAAGAACTTTCAATTAATCACCCATTGTAAGCGCGCTGTCCTAGCCACGTTTACCTACATGTATGCGCTTGGTACTTAGTCGACCAAACCTAAAAGGATTACTTCAATTAAGGATTCCACGAGTTTTATTTATTTTGTTTTTCAAGAGGGATATTTCTGATATCCTCGTTTTTTTGTTCTCCCATCTCCTCGAAATCTCTCCTCAATTTCACATTAAATGAAGTAGCTGGAACGATGTTAAAAATTATGTAAATAATCACAAAAAAGGGCATCAAGGACGGTTCGCTCAATTTGATGTATGGAACAGCAACAGCAGCAGCACTCGCCCTCTGATTGTTGATGGTTGGTGTGCACAGCAATCCCCTTATTCTTTGTTTTGTCTAAGCATTTGTGAAAGGAAAAGAATGAAAAAATTACGAAAAATAATGGAATAATTTTAGAATTTTTCCTCGACGCCTAAGAGGGCGAAAAGAAAAATATCTAAGTCCTGGTTAATCCTTCCTATTATAGAGCATACCTATGGCAGTTAATTCCTTTCATTTGAGAGCCGAACGAAATTGTGTTGTTTTAATTTGATGTTTCTTATTTCTTGCTGCCCCTTTTCGCTTTTTGGGCGTGTGATCACGATTCTTTTTTTTCTTGGATTCTCCGTAAAATGTTGTCTACCAGCGATTTTCTGTATCGACTTAATTTAAAAAGCAATTTCAAACTTAATTTTGTAACGATTAAGAAGGCAAATAGTGGAAAAATAAATTAGGAGAATTGAGCGTGGATTAAGTAATGATTACAGCTTTTGGTGTCATATATACTTATCAACCAGCAAATTTTCTCCTAGAGCTTATCAAGATATATAAAGATGTACATAGAAATATGCGGAAGATGCCCTATTTTCACGTGCGTTTTATATTTATTACCTATTTGTCTCGTAGCGACAAGTTTAGTAAGTTTAAAAAGTTGATTTGATTAAGAGATTGATTGAGTGTATTTCAAAAACTTACCGTGCGGCAAAAGTCAGTATCGGATGGTGAAAAAGGAGAAATGTTATCATTAATAAAAACATAACGATTAGCAAATTTCGAGAAGAATCAATCGAATTGGGTGGGTTATCGCCAATTTTTTAAAAGATTCACACAGTTATGGTACTGTGGAAGCGTTCGGGGAGGATATGGAAGCTCATTGCCCCAGAAAAGCGGATAATTACTAAAGCTGCGACCAAATCATCTAATAGTTGCACGAAATTAGCAACGAATATTTGCCGATCGAAGATGAATTGCGCTAAACGACTTTTAGACTGGAAGACAAGACAAGAATAATATGAGCACGGATTGGACCACAGTAAGTTCAAATTGACAGATGTCTTAAATTTCTTGGAATCTTTTCTTTACTTTTTTTTTATATTATTATGTATAAATTTTTACTTTTATATGATATTTAAATGTATACATAAGAAATTTCAAAATTAATAAAATAAAAAGTATTTTTTTTCTGATAAAAAAATGGAATTTGGACGGTGCGGATGGATTGCATCCCTATAGTCGCGATTTACGGAAGGAACGACAATATTTCGAAAAGCGCAATTTTAGTGGCGACTCGGTGATGATGTGGGGCGTCTGTATATGCAGTTCACAACATCAAAAATGAACAGTCGGGACTATATCCATGTAATCCAACGAAGTTTAATGCCGTTTTATATGACACAGATCCCTGACCTAAAGAAATTTCTAACTAGAACGGAGTGGTTTTGGTAATTGCAAACTGACCCTGCGTCAATTCTCGGAAAGCATGCAATCCTTACAGAGCATACACAATGGACCTTCACGGCCTCTGGGTGAAATTGCTGGCAACAGCACAAAGCCCCCTTAACCTAACCTAACCTAACCTAATTGCCGTTTTTAGCTGATAATCGCCGTATCAATTGAATTTACCAACAAGACAATGCCCGAATACGCACCAATAGGGCAAGCATATGGATATACGGTATATAACTCTGAGGGTGCACCAAAGCAAGCAACAGAGTGTTTATACAATCGTTCCAAAATAAATTTATTAAAACAATCGTGAATACTCCCTGGTATCTTACAAATAGTAATACGCAAGGAGACTTAGGGATGGCGACGCTGGACGAGGAAGTAACAAACTTTGCTCTAAAGCAACATATTCTATTATATAGTCATTGCAACCACGACATATTTCAAACATTGGGCATGACAAATCTCGTACGACGAATTCTAAGAATGAAACCGTTCGATTCTGCGCAATGAAAAACATGGTTGTAGACGTATAATACTCGGTGTATTATACACACTTTTTTACGCGTGAAGATCTTCAGCAACCCGCAAGAAAAAAAAAATTTTTCGATCAAAGTTTATCTTCTTAACAGGTAAAAATAGCTTTTGATTGTATTCGCGTTCGTCATAATAATGTCGACACCACTGTAGTAACACAAACGCAGATAATAGTGCTATCGTCATAGCATAGTTTTCGGCGTTAAGATCATGAGTGGAGATATGAAAAATTGTATCTAAGGTTAGGCGTCATTTCAAATATTATTGACGTATTTTTACACAGTGCTAAAGGAAAGTAATCTGCTGGTAAGTCATAAAAGTGTTCATAACTGCAAAACAACCGCTGTACAGCAATTAATGCAATTTTTGGATTCCCTGCTTTTAGAATGAATTTGTCGATCGAGGCGTCTCCACCATCAATTTTGTACAATAAGCTGTCTGTCATTCTATAAAAATTTCTCGTGGAAACCACAAATATTCGCGAAGATTGAGTTGTAAATGAAATGAACAAATTATTATCTACAGTTTCAATGCTTATGGATTTATTTGTGTGCTTTTAGAGAGACTAGAAAAATACCTACAAATGGCATAAAATAGATCAAAATAGATTGAGAACCAACGATTTGACAGCTGACAGCCTAACTGTTGCCAGCTACTCATATGACCAACCAACCAATTCCAAAGCGACATCAGCATCTATTATGCTTGTCGATTTTAAGACACGCCTAGGGACGAGGTATACGGTGCGATATCCAATTTTAACATTCCTGCCAAACTCTTCATCTGTTCAAAAGCATAAAGGCACGACCTATCAAAAGTCCGTGCAATTTATTGCATAAGCGAATGACATGGACGTGATTGAACGAACATAGCGCATCGACAGTCGGTGTTTATGATAATTCATATGCAAGCGGCTAAAATGGGTTCGCTAGTAAATGAATGCAATACGAATACCTGACTAACTGTAACTTTGAGGTAGCCAAGAACTTTATTTAACTCGGTTTCGTGGCAACAATTACACATGACTTCAGTACAGAGATAAGGCATATTCTTGGTAATCGCTCTTTCTTTGGACGATTGATTTCCAGAACCTTTTCTTGCAGAACCTGGCTGGTATATGGTGCAAAACCATGAGCCTTGCAGCTAGGTGATGAGAAAATACCTGGTCGGATCTGGACTTGATTGGGTCCCGATTGTTTTGACGATAAATGGATGATTTGTACAGTGATACCAGGCTGACCAAACGTTTATGAATCCAACGCCTAAAATGGCTTTGGCTGAGACAGTTCTCTCTCTCTCTCTCAGTTGTACCAGGATGTGGATGTAGTCCGGAAGGCAAAAATCCGTCAACTGCACTGGCTCGACCACATCGAGCGCATGGACAACAACGCTCCAGCTAAGAGGGTGTTCGAATCCGAGCCTCCTTGTTCGAGAAGGAGAGGAAGACCAAACCTCCGGTACAAAGACCAAGTCATTGCGGACGTAAGACAGCTTGGTCTTGATGACTGGAAGCAGCGTGCCCAGGACCGTCAACGATGGAAGGCAGCGATATATCAGGCTTAGACCCTACATGGGTCGTAGGCCTACTAAGTAAGTAAGTAAGTAAGTTCTCGAGTCTAGCTCGAAGTGACGTAAATTAAATACATAGTTCATATATTAAAGGGATACTCAATCAACTTGGAGTGTAATCCTAGAGACAGTTTGCACAAATGGATCTAACTTATGTATTTTATTTACCAATACGATAATTTTTTTGTATCTATGAAATTACACACACCCATACATTCCATATTTCCTTCGAGCTCCCACAGCAAAAACCAAAATTTTCACGAAAACTGTAATCTAGTCTAATCTAATTACATCTAGGTCACGGAAAGGCCAACTGTAATTCGTTCTTAAAAGCTCAAAGAATTCTTCAGCGATTATCTCATGAATATATGTACATCTCGTCAATCTCTTCATATATTCATCTTTCATTTCATCACGTGTCCATACGTCGTCAGAAAAGATATAACTACCACCAATTTATCTATTCATTGCAATATTACTAACAACGAAAATCCCAAGTGCCAGAATTGATTGCTTCTCGTCATAGAATAAATTCAAAAATATCTAGAAAATTTACACTCAAAACCCTGGCAACTATTGAATCTGCAATCAATTAAAATGTCCTCACTAATTCATTTAACTTCTCTCATGAATTTATCTTAGCAGAAAAAAACAAACAAACATAACACTCATACTCGATACTAAGCAAAACAATCTAATTACATAAGATCGGGACCCACTGAAAGTGGATTTCTGTGTATAAGGAATGACTGCGCTGATAACAGCCGCACGTCGACCAATCTCCTAAATCGACTTCCAATCACTTGTGTAAATCATTTTTAAAACATTTGTCCAACTAATTGAAAATCTAAATTCACAAAAAAGCAACCTCACGATACCAACTGCAGGTTAGTGCCTACTTGTAGTTCTTTGGGAAACTAGCCGACCATTTTTTTTGTTATAAATTTAATTAACCATTTGACTTGTGCCTGCACTTTTGATGAGTATGTGTGTGTGTGTGTGTGTGACACTTGGTGTGGCATACACATGTTCGATTTCCTTGATCTAATTAAAAGCCTCGAGTAAGATGTGTTCATTTCGGGACACGAGAGACGGGAGGAAGCAACGAGTAATGTATGTCGAAAAGCACTCAACAGAAAAGGTTTATCAGAAAATTTATATCGGCTTTTCATTACCACTTTGCTGCTCGTAGAAGTGGAAAAGATAGAGCACAGGACGACACATTTATCTTAATGCATGAACGACATGTACATGTGTGAGTAAGATTTTAAACGTGTTTGATACTGAAAGGTATACTTCAACACGTGTTTGTATGAAAAAAAAAGCTTAAAAACTCAGTCGTTGGAAATTTGCTTAGAACAAGCCTTGAAGTAATGCCTTCTATTAATTTCTAGGTTAGGTTGACTATTTAGTGAACCTCTTTTAAGATAAGCTCATATGTTGTCCTAAATCTTACTCAAAAGCCGAAAAATGTAGATTTAAATTCTGAATCTTTACAAAAGCAAACACTTTCGAACTAAGATTTTTATTTGCACGGATAATATTGGGAGATAAGGGAGTAAGTGCTTTCCTTTGACAACTTATGGGCTTGAAAGTTCTTATAGAATGCAGTCTTATAGCTCAAAAGGTGATATAACTCTAATGAGCCCTTAGACAATGGTTTAAAATGTTTTCGCTTTGGAACAAATCGTCGAAAGGTCTCTGCTGACACGGCTATTTTCAATGCAGCGTCACTATTTCGGCGGGTTGTTTCGGTGAGAAGAGATTCATGCTTAAAAGTGAACTGAATTGACGTTTCAAAAATCTGTCTTGTTAAGTCAGTCGGTTAATAAATGTTATTCAATTTTTGAACACCGACATAAAAGATGCCACACCATGTAGTTGACTGATTTTTTTTTAGTTTAATCACCACATCTGCAAGGCCTTCTAATAGCAAGAGTTGAGCTACTCAACGACAACCAACATGCTTCTCTTCGCCTTCGTTAAAAAACGATGTGAATTTTGTCTGCATGAGCTAACGACTGGTATAGTTTACCAGTCATCTGGTATAATTTACCAGTCGTTAGCTCATCTGTTGAAATCAAAGCTAAAGATTGATTTTTTTTACATAAAAACAAACACCCGATAGCCCAAAAAGGAGTAACATTAATACGCGAGAAATATATGACGTGAAATTCAGGATCGTTAAGGATGTCAGCTCATAAAGATCCGAGGCTGCTAATTATATTTTTCTATCGTTAAATTCCCTTCGCTCCAGCCATTTAATGTGTGAAACAATTCCGCTTAATTGATTTCATCAAATTATCAAAATTGAATCACAATAGATCATTCAACTCAGCATAACGACATCACGACACTCGAGTTGTACTGTTTAAAGTCTATTTTCATTTCTCACTTCAGACACACATGCCAAGGCCACACCCTCATGAGTATGTACACATTTATTCCGTATCAGCGACACGGAGGAAGAGCAACTCCCACAAACATGAGAATAAGACTTAATTTGCAGCAATTGCAACATATTTGCAGACGGGACTTAAAATCTTGACAACTTCTTTCCGGATGACATGCAATTTTCAATAAAATCTCTGAGGTTTTCATCCGTCCGCACACCAGCCGCTGGGAAACAGGAATGACGACAAAACCCTCCTCTGACTGGCTGCTGCTTTTATATAGTCCACCCACTCTCCCATCGCATTGTCAGGACGGGGAAATCCGTAAAGGAAAAGGGCTCTCACTCGCTTACAAAGATAAGTATCACTATCCTTTCATTATTTCTAATTTACAACAGCGCATATGCATATGTGTATGATGTCAAGATGTGGTCTCCAGAAGGCGCTGTGCTCTGTGGCATCCGAATACAAATTTGAGTGCTTTTGTGGTTCTGCAAAAGGCACAGTGAATGACGTCTTTGAGGGCAGCGACGAAGATGTCAATAGATACCATGTCCTTGGAACAAAGTGGACCATTATCTGCGGTGCTAGTTGGGTTTTTCGAATAAGCCCGACTGCTACGTTCGGCAGCGTGTAATAGGAAACTTTCTTCAAGTAATTGCGAATGTATGTGTAATAGAATGCACACAAAAGGCTTTGGCTCAACGTCTTCCAGCGACACGGGGGAGGATGCAGTAAATGTCTGGGTTTTCGGTCGTAGTCGTTTCGATTTCGGGTGGGTGATTTGGAAGAACGGTAATGTTGTGGGAAATTGCATTAATTATTCTATTAGCTACGTAATACGCTCTTAATTGCATGATAAACTTTATTGCTTTCGGTCGACCGTCACTGGTGGTTGCACTGTTCCTTTTTTTGGGGTGGAATTTAGCTCGTATTTATTAAAGGCACTGAACAGAAAAAAACATTTTTTGGCATTGGTATGATCGGTAACAGCTTTTCTTTATACAAGCAAACATACACATGCACACTTGTATATGAAAGCACGTGTTTACGATGGGGAATGGAACTGACATTTTTGAGCCATAATCCATCAGGAAGAGAGTCGGAGACAAAACAGAGTCTTGGGGAACACCAGCATTAATTTGGTGGATATCAGACTTGAACCCATCCAAAACGACTTGAATTGAACGGTTCGAAAGGTAATCTCTAATCCATAGAAGAAGAGACTCATCGATACCATAAGCACGCATTTTCGACAAAAGAGCTTGATGCCAAACTTTGTCAAATGCCTTAGAAATTTCAAGCGCAACGATCTTGCTTTCTCCTGCATTGTGCAAGGATTGGTTCCACTTTTCGGTGAGATATGCCATCAAATCACCAGTGGACCTGTTGTCTAGTCTACTATGGAGCAGTTCTTACAAAAAGAAAGATAAACAATTTCAAAAGACGAACGGGGCTGTTTTATATCTGTTCATCTTTTCGAGATTCTACTGTTTATACTTCTTATCAAAAAAAAATGAGATGAAACAGTCAAATAATGTCAATATATCTGCAGATGGGCTGAGAAGTTATGAAATTAAACATTTAATGCTGTTTTAATGAAGGTTTTTAGTGGCTTTTCCTTCTAAATTTAAAAATCATGTGATATTATTTTAACCAATTGTATTTATATTATAGTAGTAAGGTACTTTTACCATATCTCTGTAAAACAATAATTTAAAATTGTATCTATTGTACACTTTATGCCACAATAAATGAAATGAAAAAAAAAAAAGAAAAAAAAAAAAAAACATTTAATGCAGTACCCAGAATTCCCTCTCAAGGATTTAGCTAGCTACTTCCATCAATACAAATAAGTTTAAGAATTTCAAGTCGCAGTGCCTTTCCGTTCAACTTAAGTATTTTCAAAACCCACTGTACATAAATTGATTGACATGTCTCGCTAAATGGCTCCTGCAAAGCGTTTGATCTTCAACTTAAAGGATTCTCCAACTCAATTATTGATAATTCATTCATCTTTCCTTCGTCGTCGCCTTCTTTATCATATTCATATTCTTCATCGTCGATGTACAGTCTTAGCTATTATCACAGAAGAGAAATTATAAAGAAAACCCACCATAACACCCACCCCACAATCCATTGGCAACCCTTTCTTCAATATTTATCGCATGAAGAGCTATGCTATGTCATCGACTGAAAGGATAAATCAAATTTTCATAAAATTTTTGAAGGGAGTAAAAGGATTTTGCGTAATTAAGTAAGTACGCTTTGTCCTCACCATTCTCGACTGGGATACTACTTATAAGGTGGGAGAGTTAATTCGATACACTGCTGCGATTTAATAGGTACCCTCTCAACAATGATTTTATACTTTGTTTGAGATGAAACTAATGGCCTTCATCGAAGTATTTATTATGGAATTATTTTTGAATCGGGATTTGTCAGAAATCCATCTCTTACTTGTTTGAACACCAAATGAATGGAATTAATGATGTAAAATGTTCGTGGAGCAGCTTAATTCACTCGTACTTGACATGGCAAGCTAATTCGAAAGGGTATTTTGATGGTATTAGGATTGATTTTACCAGCTAATGGGACGTGTTCGGTAGGGAGGAAGAATTTGCATTTCCCTCTTATGTCTTATTGGTAAGACAGTAGAGTTGTTCAGTAAGAAATAAGAAGAAACTGCCTTACATTCGGTTTAACAGATATAAGTAACACCCATTTCGTAGATGTTTCAAAGAGTCATGTTCTTCTTCTTTTTGTAGCGCTACATTCCGGAGTCGACTTGGGACTAGCTTCTAGAGCAACCACTCATGTTCTGCATGCTTTTGATACCATACAAGTGTCCTTACAGTCTTATACCGACGACAAAAGACGAAGTTTCAGAATCCTTTCTTGACAGTTATACTCTCCGAGCTAGAGTTTTGCAATGAATGTTTTGAAATTAAGTTTGAAATTAAGTTCAAAACATTCTTTTTATTTCGAGCACTGTAACTGACCCGAGAAAACTGTTGCTGTGAAAATTATAGTTTGTTTGTCCCTGATCAAATAGATCTTCAGCGTAGGAGTCGATGCACTTAGCAACTATACCACGGCAACCACAAAAGATTCAAGTGCTTTCAAAATGTCCCTGTCTACACGATAAGAGCTTGCATCTAATAAAAGGCAAGGAGAGCAGATAAGAACGATAGGTAAAGAAATTTTAATAAAACAACAACGGTGTGAGGTATAAAATTGATTCTGACGTTATCGTGAGACTGCATTCATACCATCTCATCTCATTTCATTTTCAGTGACCCACATGCTCCACTAAAGGGATCTGCCCAGCGGTCGCCTACCTGATGGAATCGCATTCAGGCACGCCTCGGAAGTCGTGATGATGGGGACATTCGTGCCACGTATCCAAACCATCGAAGTACAGCCCCTTCCGTTCGAAGAAGCAGCTGCCCAACATTGAGTTCCTCGCGCACTGCTGTGTTTCTCACCCTACCCGGCGAGTGATTCCTACAACAGCATAAAGAAATCTCATCTCGGCAGCTTGTATTCGCGATCTTATTCTTTCAGTCATTACCCAAATTTCATGACCATAGGTGAGAGTTGGAACAAATACTGCGTTAAAAACCATTAACTTGGTTTTGATACCAAGCTCGGCCTTCCTGATTACAGATCGACCAAGCTGTTTCAAAATTGACGTAGCTTGACCAATCCTACAGGAAAGCTTAGCATTATTCCTCCCATCATTCGTGAAGAAGATCCCGAGATACTTAAACTCTTCACCTGTTTCAATGGGACTCCACTAACGAGTAGAGCGCATAATAACCATATCCTCGGATTTTTTCACGTTAACCTTCATCCCAGCATCAGCACATACGGCCATTCATACCATTATGCATAAAATAGCACATTATTCCAATGGCTGTCTCAGCTTCGCTGGCAGTGCTTCAAGCGGTCAGTCAATTTTTGATGAAGGGGTGCAATTTGTGCAATTTGTTATTCCGGCAATAGCGCCCCGAATTTTGGCCTCGAGTTCTTACAAAGTGATTCGCTTTAACTTTTTAATGTAGACTAAGGACTTGCCATAGACCCAGAGAAAATATTCAAGTGATGTTAAGTCACACGATCGCGGTGGCCTATTGATGAACGTTCGTCGTGAAATGACCCAGTCGCCAAATTTTTCCTTCACAAATTTGAGCACTGCGTCGCTTGTATGCCATGTCTTGTTAGCCACAGCTCGGATATATCGATCTTGTTGAGCTCTGGCCACAGAAAGTCGGTCAACATCGCTCTTTTCCTGAGACCATTTAAGGGTGACAGTGTCTCCTTCCTCATATCGAAAGAAATAAAGTCCGATGATGCAGCCATGCCATAAGCCGCACCAAACTTTCAATCTTTGTGTTTACATTGATGCTTGGTCAAACACTTATGAAGTGTGTTCGCTTCAATCATGAACATTTCGCTTGTCATAGCCGACGAGCCAAAAATGCACCTAGTCCGAGATGATGATTTTTTTAACCAAGCTCCGGATCCCGAGCCAACATTTCCAACGCCCAATTAACGAATTCACGATGGTATCTATGGTAATCCGATTCAAATGCTTGCGTCAGCATAATCTCATACGGATGTAGGTCCAAGTTCAACCGCAAAATAAGCCGAGTTGACGATGTGCAGTTCTGCTGATCGGCGGCGAATCGACATTTTTGGGTCTTTTCCAATACTAGCCAGTATGGCGTCTATGTTTTCTTCTTGTCGCACCAATCTCTGTCTGGTTAGTGACCTAAGGTCCAAAGAGTGTATTCACGGTCAAAAGTGTTCACGACAAATTGCCTTCTCAGTGCGCAAGCCATAATAACGACCGACCTTATGACAGAATTCACGCACGTTCGGCAAGTGTAGAACTAAAATGGCAAGCTGTACTGAATATTTTGACATCTTAATATCGGGCGCCGTGGCATAGTGGGTAGGTGCGTCGACTCCTACGCTCGAGGTCGTCAGTTCGAATCTCGAAAAAAAAAACATCAAACATTTTTTCACGGCTCCACCTCTTTCGAGTCACTGACAATGTTCAAAGAGCATAACTGTCTAGAAAAAAACTTCTAAATCTCGCCGTTCGGAGTCGGCATTAAACTGTAGGTCCCCTTTACTCGTGAGAGAACAACACGAGTGATTGCTGAGAAGCTAGTACCAGGTCCACCTCGGACTTTAACGCCGCCCTATTATTATATATCGCTCAAGGAATTAGCACCTGATAGTGCCCCGGGTTAAAAGAAATGCTCAGTTTGAATATCTTAACTGACAAGCGTCTACCCATACGATAAAGCTGAAATTACTTAAATGGGTACACAACTTTGAATTTGTCTAATGAGGTGAATGAATAAAGTCAATCTATCTCAAGGTGTCCTTATTGATTTTCTTCCCACATATACAATTTTACATGATGCAAAAATCATACACATTCGACCCTCGTACACACGAGCAAATCAAACGTAAACCGGAAATAATGTGAAATCATCATCTCTACACCAACCAATTGTCATCTCCAAACAACCCTCCCCGTGATAAGCTTAGCCATATCATTTTTCCTTTCCCTCAACCAACCAAACAAAATGTCATCAGATCTGTAAAAGATTTTCAGTGAAACTAATTGAAATGTCACCCAACATGTTCATTCAATTGTAGCACCTTCTTCATAAAAGATACCGCGCTTAGCTTCACTGAGATAGTGAGAGCCATCACTATCTCGATCGCAACAAAGAAATGTAAAGCATTAAGCAATACAACACCGCTGATTCCTATCACTGGCAATAATACCTGTTCCGGCGACAACAGACACTGCGATATGCCTGACTGACACAACCGGAATAATAAGAAAAAGCACTTAAGAGATTCGTATTTTTCGTCAGTTCAGTGAGGGTGGTTCTATGAAAATACCTGTCTTGTCAAACAAATCCACAATCTTCACCTATCCCCTCACCGAACCGTGTGCCAGTTGTCAACCTGACAACCTCCCACCGAAAGCGGCAAACAGGGTTTTTGAAGCCTCCATCTACATTTTGTTCGTATAATTCTCGTACATCGGTTATGTTTTCATGTTTGTCATGTTGTCGGCCCGTACATGCTTCAGAGGAGTGTGCGGCACACATACTCGTATGTGTGTACAGTTTCGCGACTGACGAGATATCAGTAATTAGGTCTCGTTAATAGTTTTAATTTGATAATTCGTAGCCTGATAGGAAAATGCTATTTCTTTCATGTTCTTATGTCTTCATTCATTTTTTTGTTTTCAATAATCAGGACCAAACAGGGAAAAGCTTTTAGTTCAATGAAACAGTGAAACATCTTGGTTTGAAATTGCTTTCCACCTCAAACCGCTTAAATCAAAACGGTAAGCATATTGAACGAGCCGTTTATTTGTTTTTGCACATAGCTGAATTTGAAAATTTTTTGAAAGAGATTACATTGAGACTGAGAAAAGCATTTGATTTTTCTGCTATAATTGTGTTTTGTTATCAGTTCACACAATGAGTTAAGAACTTTTGTAGCGACTCTCGAACTGCAACACCATATCGATTGATAACTAAATATAAGAAAGTTATTACGTATAGCTGCCATAGGATAGTTAGCAAATGCTCATTCTCTCAAGGTCCATGGTTCGATTCCGGAAGCAAAACCTTCCATATTTCACGGTACCACCCTTTTCGAATCACTAAAAATGCTCGGAGAGTACAACCGTCAAGAAAAGCTACTCAGAATTCATCGTTTGATATGAGTATAATAATATATAAATTTGGGTGCGGTGTAAACGTACTATAAGACTGTAGGTTGCTTCCACTCGTAAGATAACAAAAGTACACAACACAAATGGTTGCTTTCTAAGTTAGGCCCAAGTCCACCACAGACTGCAGTGCCACCAGATGAAGGAAAAGATTTTGCTGTCTCCGAAATTTTTGAAGAATTCAATTCAAAACAACAGCGAGTAAAAACCTACTGCCAGTCTTGATGGCCCAATTGGTTAAGTGCCTGCCCCAAGTTCAAGGGGTCCCAGATTCGAATCCCAGTGAAATCGAATCTGGTCCAGTCACCATTTGCCGTTGGGATCGAATTAACGGCACTGGAGTAGATTGGTACCTGGCAGTACAATGGACCAGTTTTGAGTCTGAGTGCTCCAGAATTGATTCAAAAATCATCCGAAAAAAAATCACCAACGACTTTCTGCTTAACTCTTTCGGGGCGCAATTCGAGTGTTTGAGTTCGCCTAGGACCTTTTCAATAGAATATAATACAAAAAAAGTTGTGTTAGATTCTAGGGATGTTTCAACTTTAAGTGGTTCCATGCGTCCCGAAAGGGTTAAGCGTGGCTAATAGTAAATAATTTCTGTTTCAATGATTTTTGTTAGTTTTAGCCACTTCCGTTGTGGTTCCTATGGAAGACTAAAATTTAAAAACACGTCAAGATAATTGCGGACGCTTATAAGTGTTTTTAAATGTTAAATGTAAATGTTGTTAATAAATGTTCCTGCAGTATGACATTAAACCCAAAAGGCAACTCATTCAAGCACATTTCATGTTCAAATAAATGTCTGCTACACACAGGTAGGCATTTAAATTTATATACCACACATGCACTCAATACCCTCATAAGATACATCTAATCTGCTTCAGCAATTGGACTTGATAAACGAAAATCCCTTTCAAGGGCTTTACATTTTTATTGCCAAATTAGGTTGATAACATATTCATAAGGCAATTTCCGATCGATGACCAATCTGGGTATTAGAAATAATAATGCCAAAAAGCAAAATATCCTCCTCCCCCCTTCCTGCGGCTGGTCCTTAACATGAGATACTCTGTCAAAGAACCCTACAGCTTCTTCGCAAAGAAAGGTCGCTTCTTCCGCTTGCGTTCGTCGCTTTTTTCAAACCCATTGACCGGCAATAGTTGTAAGCAGCTTGTAACAATAAAAATTCGATTATGTATTATTCGTTGATTTATCATATTCGCATGTCCTTACCTCCTTCAGGACATTCGAGAGCAATCGTTGTTATGGGTGTTTGCGAGTCGGTGTTTTTTTGTCAATGCCTTTTGTGAGGACTTTTAAATCAAGCATCTCTTCATGTTACATTGATGTGAATATAAATATTTTAAGGACATTCAAAGTAACTTATCGTTCACATTTAGTGTGGGTAGAAAATGTCGATTGTTGAGGATGTGGGATAGTCTTATGCACACGTGACTGTTTGTGTGGCTTTTAGTGTCCTCGTTTTCTAACTTTTCCAAAGAAGAAAATCCAAAAGTCACATATCGTCCTTTTATCGTCGAGAACAGCGTAAAGGCAGGAAAATAATAAGTCGCCGGGTGTATGTCATAAGCAGTGGGGAAAAAATATTATCCCCTCTACCGTGGTCAGTTTTTTTTTATTCTTTTCGTGTACTTACGATAGACTCTGCCGTACATTTGAGTGAAATGATATACAAATCGGCTTAGGAAAGTTTTTTATCTTGTCGTTCGATTTACAAACTGTTCACTCCTAAAAGAGGCTATAAATTATGGATATCAGAATGGTTACATCTGGGTTGGAAATGGACATGATATAGTTTTTTCCACTTTTTTAAAGAATTTGCAAATGAAATCGGATGGCCAAAGTCAAACCAAGTTTTTGTAAAGCAAACATATCTTTCTTCTTGAATCACACTTCAGTTTACCAATGCAATGCAGGAAATTTTGACTTCGATACCGATCGATGTCTTGTCTTGGCAATCTACTTTGGTACTTGCAGTTGAAATTTAAGAACTAAGGAAGAGAATTAAAGAAGAGAACCAGAACGCACGAGAAGCGCGATCGAGGAACTCCATCTCCTCGACACCTCTCCATATGTGTTATAGCAGGAATGATGTCCGAAAGTTTTACCAAATTGTAAAACTTTTATCGAATGGGTATAAAGTTCGGCTTGCCGGGACGAAAATAGACAACTAATAGTTGATTCGCCGTCCATACTGAGAATTTGGAAAAATCATTTCTGCAAACTGTTGAACGGTGATGAGGACACAAATACCGCTGTCAGACAGAATGTTCCACTCAACACAACGGACGATGGTAGAAGGGAATACCGTCCCCCCGACCTAGACGAAGTCAAGATAGCGACATCGAGACTGAAGTCTAATAAAGCTGCTTGTGCAGATAGTCTGCCCGCTGAAATGTTTAAAGCAGCAGGAGATGAGCTGGTTGAGCGCAAGCACCAACTCATCTGTAATATATGGTCGGAGCAAAGCATGCCCGATGAGTGGAATCTCAGTATCGTTTGACCGATCCACAAGAAAGGAGACCCCCTTGACTGCGCCAACTATCAAGGGATAAGTCTCCTTAATTCGCCTATAAGAACTTTTCTGCAATTTTGTATGAACGGCTGAAACCTTTCGTCACCAAACTGATAGGTCCCTATCAGGGATATCCACCATAAATCAAATCTTCACACTGCGGCAGATCCTGGAGAAGACCCAAGAAATGCAGATCGACACACACCACCTATTTGTCGATTTCAAGGTCGCATATGACAGCGTGTATAGAGACGAGCTATACAGCGCCATGTCTAGTTTTGACATTCCTGCCAAACTCGTCAAACTGAGCAGGATGACGATGGAGAACTCTCGCTGCTCCTTCAAGGTCGGTAACGAACTCACAGAGACCTTCAATGCCAAAAAAAACTTTTAGACAAGGCGACGCGCTGTCATATGGTTTTTTCAACATCGTTTTTGAGAGGATCGTGCAAAACTCACTGGCCAACACAAGAGGCACGATCTTCCAAAAGTCCGTTCAATTGCTACAGAGGCATGGACAATATCCCAAGCGGATGAAAAGTCTTTTGGTCTTTTCGAGGGAAAAGTTCTGCGCGCGATCTTTGATGCTATTTGCGTTGATGGCTTTTGGAGGAGAAGATTCAACCACGAACTATATGAGCTGTACAGAGACATGAATCTGGCCAGGCGGCTACTGATCCAACGCCTAAGTTGGATAGGCCATGTAGAGCGTATGGACAACTTAGCTCCGGCCCGAAGAGTCTTCGACTCTGAGGCTGTGGGACAACGCTACAGAGGACGTCCACGTACAAGGTGGCGCACACAAGTCGAAGTCGGCTGGCTTGGTTGTGCGAAACTGGAGACAACTGGTGAGAGATTGTGCTGCCTGGAGAGGCATGTTGGGTAAGGCCCATATCCACCTCGGACTGTAGCGCCCTAAGAAGAAGAGCAAGAAGACACGACAGACGATGGACGGATACACGGAAATTATAAAGGTTCCGTTTTTGTAGTTTTTTTTAAATGAAACAACTTACCCCATCGCCATTCAACTGTGTAGTTAAAGTTTTTCTGAAACAAATCGATGACAGGATAATCTAAATAAACTGTATCGAAACCCTATTTTCATTTCAAGCGTTGGCCTTACGTAAATCGCTTTATAATTTCATGTGAAGTGCGCAAACAAACAGAGAAATTTTCCAATGCCAGTCCACATAAGACTGAAACACAAAAACTGGAGAAAAGCAAATACAACTTGACTTGATTAAGAGCTAAAAACGTTGCCTTTTAAGTCACTAAAGCGACACTCGACTTTGTTTGCCGAACAATTCATGTGGCCTGTTTTTGTGCAATGATGTGACATTACACTCATCGCCAGTCGTCAACAGTGCGGGTATTAATTTACCATTAAATCAGCCATTTTGCTTACTCCAGCTAAGCCTGATTCATACTAAATTATGTCGAAATTTGAAGAAATAATCACAGTCACCCGAAGGAAATTCCAATTGACCGTGAGTTGCAAAACTCCGGTCGTACCCTTGGTAGCCTTTGCCCGCAGTGCTGCTGTTGTGTGTGTTTGTTTGTTTATCTTAAACAAATTAGAAAAGCAAATTTGTTTGACCATCGTTCTAGAACGTGATTATCTACGATAGATAGACAGATAGATAGTGTGCACGATGATGAATCAAGTGTATGGTGGTGGTCTCAAGTGCAGTTGGTCGCCTTTATCTCTGTATCTCTTTGGGTGCTCCATGTAAAGTTAAAAAGTTCTCAAGTGGCGGTCTTTTTTGAGCTCCTCGGGATAGGTAAACTCGATACGATGACACTGTAGATAGCGATGGCACAGATAAACCGAGAGTATAACTTAATTAGATTAAATGGTTGTCTTCAATGGACGACGCGTTTTGGAAAGTGCAACTTACGAGTGTGTATGTGTATGTGTTGACTTTTTGAATCAAAGAGAATGACCATTGACGTATTAACAACCGTTGTGAAATGAGACGCAAAAAAGTCCATACACACGTGCTCTGCTCGCTTACTGATTGAACGTTAAATAGAATTTACTCAGCATTAGAATGTAATGCAGGAGCTATTGGCAGCAATGCGAACTTTTAAAACGTATCATTCTCGTATAAAATCAGAGCGGATGTTTTTTGTGGCGTAAGAATATTGCTTTGAAGCCAATTGGGTTAGTCGCCGGTATACTCTAAGTAACCAATGATAACTTAGTTATGTATATACATGCATGTCGCGTATGGAAATACATATGGGCGAGGAATATCGTGTTTTTGCGCCAACATAGACAAATTAGCCCTTAATTATGTTTATCATATCATATGACCCGATTGTGATGATGTCAAAGGCTTACAGCGGCATAAGCATGTCCTGTGGCCATTCATTGCATTTGTTTAGTTTTGCTAATGAAAGTTGTCTGCCGAGGTAGACGGTGGACACCATTGAAGAAGTGTGGTGTTTTTTTCCTTCTTTTAATGCAATTTTTTTTTCTACCAAATGGTGGAATGCTGGGCTTTCCTGTAGGATTGGTCAAGCTTGGTCAATTTTGAAACAGCTTGGTCGATCTGTAATCAGGAAGGCCGAGCTTAGTGTCAAAGCCAAGTTAGCAGTTTTTAAAACAGTATTTGTTCCAACTCTCCAAATTTGAGTAATGACCTAAAGAATAAGATCGCGAATACAAGCAGCCGAGATGAGATTTCTTCGTACTGTTGTGGGAATTACTCGCACACGGCAGTGCGCGAGAAACTCAATGTTAGGTAGCTGCTTCTTCGAACGGAAAGAGCTGTACTTCGTTGGTTTGGTCAGGCGACACAAATGTCCCCATCATCACGACTTCCGAGGCGTGCCTAGAATGCGATTCCATCAGGTAGGCGACCGCTTGGCAGACCCAGAACGAGATGGTTTAACCAAGTCCAAACACTGCCTGGTTGCGGTTGGGCATAGCTCCTGAAGAGTTAGAGTAGATGGCGGAGGATCGAGTGGCCTGGAGATCTCACGTGCATGCATTGCCTCCGCGACCCCTTTAGTGGAACATGCGGGTCACTGAAAATAAGATGACATGATATACGTAGATATCGTTGGCAGATATACTGTCAAGGACTTCGCCTACTTCCCAAGAAAATAGTACGAATACCATTAGTACCGACATTAAACGCAGAATAACTCTTGCCAGTCACTGTTTCTTTGAAGCTTCGGTCCAAAGAATATACACTGAACCTGTTGGGCAACGCAACGGAGGACGTCCTCAAATCCGATGGCTCTCACAACTGAATAAGGATCTCAGCCAACCGGGCATGCGTAATTGGAGGCAGCTGGCTAAATATCGTGTTTTTTACGTTGAGGCCAAGCACCATCCTGGACTGTAGCTTCATTAGAAGAAGAAGAAGCATGCTATTATTGAAAATAAACGGGATTTGTGCGTCGACTTTCCGCAGCATTCGAGGACGGTGCAGTAAAAGAAAAAGACAGGAACTCGTTAATTTTTTATATACAACCTTGGCCAAATGTATTAGGCACCATTTAAGATATGTTATATCTTCAAAAAGCAAGAAATTTAATGAAATCAGAGGAAAAAATAAAAATCGTTTACAACCTAAGATAGTGACGCCGAAAACCATAAAATTCAAACTAATTACATCCGATAAGTTATTTGGAAGCAAAGACAAAGAGATAAGACTGCCTAATACATTTGGCCAAGACTGTATTCCACACATTTCAATCGATGGAGTCAAAAAGGAGACGAATAATTCAACCAATTCTGAATTTATCTCAGCGTTGCGTTCTTCCTTCGGATGTAAGACAACTTGGCCTTGATGACTGAAAGCAGCGTGCTCGGATCATCAAGAATGAAAGAAGGCGATAGCTGAGGTTCAGGGCCTCCATGGGTCGTTGCCCTGATAAATATGTAGGAAGAGGAAGAGAAAGCAACTAGTTTTCAGAGCAATGTTTTTTTACAAGTCAAGCAGGAGATCCTCCTTCGTCTAACTTCTTATGTAATTTTTAACTTACCTCTTCTTCTAGCGGCGCAATAATACGGGGATATATCTGTGGTCACAAGGCATAACCGCTTAAGTCGGTTTTTATGCTTTTTCAGGATAGGCGTTCAAAGTTTCAAATTAGCGCTACTACTAGTACTTAGACTACTAGGTTTTTTTGGAATAACTTCTGTTTAAAAAAAGATACAGACATAAAAAATGTAGTAAAAGTAGATTTAAACATGCTGAACATAATGGTACTTATAACTCATTTTTGTCCTAACTCGAGTTTATGGTTTGTGGCCACAGATATTGCCAGCTGATTCCAGTTTCGCACACCAAGTTGGTCCCTCAATATTCATGCGGCATCCTAAGCGCGGACGTCCTCTGTTGCGTTGCTTCACAAACTCGAAGTCGAAGTTATTTAAATTTCAATGATTCTAGACAGATAGGGGAGCAGTCTGAAAAGTTTGTAGCTTAAAATTGAAACAGATTCTTGTTTTCGGATAAATGTGATTTTGTGCCCAACATTGAGCCGTTTCAAGTCTGCACACATTATTTATTTCATATTTTTAACCCTCTAAATAGTAACAAGAGTCAAATAGAGTCATCGTCAGTCAAGCTGGTACGACTGCTCTTGAATTTAGCTGCCAACCTTTTCAATTCAGCCTCCATTTGCGCAATCTTCCAATGCAATAATATAGGCACGGTACGATGTTAAATTTTTTTGATTTCCAAGATAATTTCAAAACTTTTCTTGAGAATTCTACAGGCCGACCAAGTTGAGCATTTTACGACTTTAATCAGCACCTCAAAGATTGATGTACGGCCCTTTTCATTAGCAAAACCATGTTCAGGATTTCAGAATTTTAGCTATTCATGCAGAGATTAGGAGCGCCTATAGATACAAAACTGTGAGTTCCTTCACCCGAACCTTACAACGAACATCTTCATGTTTCACTTTAATCAAGGCCGATTCGCATCTTCATAATTTTATCATTTAACTCAACAGTTGGCTAAAAACAAGTACGTTAGACTGAACTTAAGAAACTTTCCAGTTATGTCAGTATACATTAAATGGTCAAACTAGAAACACAATGTTACATAATTTCGTTTGAAAATGTAGAAATCAATTTGTACACAAAACACAGGTATCAACACAAAAAGATAACAAATTTCGGACCTTTTATCCACAAATAGGAGTCAATAGGATAAATGTCATTTGTTGCTAATTGTCATGTCCTCCAGGGCTCTACACAAAAGAAAATTCTCACTTATGGAGTGTAAACGGATTACGAAAAGGATTTCCTTTAATTCTACCTGATTTATGAAAAGTCAGGGGATAATTCTCAAAGGAAGTCAATACTTACAATCCCAACGAGAAACAGGAAAACACTCAAATTTTACTACAGGTATGCGGTGAAGAGTTTTCCTTTTCAAGGTTGACTCCTGCAGGACAATGAAAGGAGAGAAATCAAAAGAACTGAAAAAAATACATACATAAGTCATTGCACACATTGATGGACTTAACACAAATTTGATAACATGTTGACAAATGTCAGGAGAAAGTGAATGCGTGAGAGTATATTTCCAGTTGGATGTGTTAATGATTTCTTGAAGCAAACCTTAGTGATATCAAATTTATCTTTATGAAGTAATGAATGTGTCCACATTAATTTATTCCAATATTTTATGTCGAACAGAGATGACTATAAGGAGCTGTGAAACAAAATAGACTTTACTTATTCAGTTTTTTAGTTCAATTCTTGAACAGAGCTAGAAAGGTCATGGTCGACGCGCTCCAGAGGTATTATGTGTCAGCTGCTCCTCGCAATGTTTCGAGTTCAATTCCCAGGAGGAAAAACACAAGCAGTGTGTTCTCTTGGGACACTTGCAAGTAAAATGTTCGTTCGTGGTCTGCATAGTTCGTTCGTCTGAGAACTTGAAAACGTATACACGTGACTGCGATGACGCTAGAGAAAACTTTTCCGAAAATGATTGCTAATAACTAAGTGTTCATTAACCCAAACTTCTAACTAAAAGAAACAGGTTTGATTGATACAATTTCGAGGTGGTAGGACTACACAAGATAATACATAGACTGCTCCTTGGCGCATACAGATTGAAATACTGAAGAAAAAACAAGGTAACAAGAGGTTTCTGTTAAGACTGTTAACAAAGCCAGTGTAACCCGCGACTTTAACACTTCGTAAGAGAGACCACTTTCTTTAATACACGGGTTTCAAGGACTTAGAGTCCTTTTCTGTATAAGAAAGATATTTCCTTTAGCCTTCTCAAGATCCCTCAATTTTACACCTACAGAAATTGAGCACATACGAGTACGAACAGGGTGGCGCATAAGAAACGTTAAGATTTATTTGATGAACAACATTTTTCTCTTTGAAATTATTTAAATTTAGCATTTATTAAAATTTAGATTATGGTTTGGAAATACAGTAGACGCTCGATATAGTGAACATCAATATATTGAACACACAACATTTTATACAGGCTATTCTAAATAGTGAACAAAAAAATCTCGTTATATTGAATATATTGTACTTTAAAACATACGCATTTTGATGAAATTTGCTCCAAGCAGTCCACCCTCATTAGAATGAACAATCTCGATGCAGTGAACAGGCCCGGTTTTTATTAGTTCACTATATCGAGCGTCTACTGTAATTGAATGTCGACTTTTAAAATAAAATTGAACCAGTGTGTGAATCTTTTCATCATAAATTTAGAGCATAAATCATAGAGCAGTCAAAGACTACACATTTTATGAAATGTCAAGATCCTACATATATAGTATAATCTCGAAAAGATGAACAGGTATAAAAAAGGCCCCGTTCATCTTTTCGAACTGTTCATCTTTTCACTCATCGAAATTTAGTTAAAAAAGAACATTTAAAATTAAAAAAAATTAAACAATAATTAAAAAAATACGGGAAACATAAATAAATATAAAAATCTTTCCGAACTGCTTATATTAGAGCCGTTCATGTTTTCGAGACTCTACTGCACATTTTTTTCTCAATATATGAGATCCATGCATATTATAAAACCAAAGCTTGGCTTATGTTAGAACTAAATCATGTTTGTAATAAAATTTCTGCCCGGTAGCATGGATAGCATACAGTCAGGAACATTCAGTTTCATACGATTGTAATTTTCAAAAATAAACTTGATTTAAATGAAAGCCTTGGAAGTCAAATAAATTTGAAGATTTTTTAATTACTTCTTGAAACATTTAGATACTAAATAAAGAAAAAAAATGCATAATTACAATAAAATTAAAAAGAAATAAGATAGAAAGAACAAAAATATAGGAACATTCAATTTCATACGACATAATTGGCTTTTGGTCCGTGTTTGGTTATTCGAAGTAGTCTGTTTGTCCAGATACTCCCATAAATGTTCGATCGGTTTAATATCTGGACTTTGAGGTGTTTCCATCACTTTGGGACAGTTGTATAATAATCACGTTCGCACTAGCAAAGACTTATGCATGGGGTGAATATCCTGGTAAAAAAGTAAAGTGTTTTCTGTCCCCAATTTTTGAGCACTATGAACTAATTTTTTTAAATTGCCAAATACATTTCTTTGCTTATATTTGCATCAATAAATTCCAAATTTTCAACTCCTTCATGGCTCATGCAACCCCATACCATCATTGACTGACCACCATGCTTAGTACCCGTATGAAACTGAATGTTCCTGACTGTATATGTAATTACAAGCTAATTTTTAGATTGTTTTAGTTCCCGTCTTTTCCTTGTTTACATGGCGTTACAGTCGGGCGTGAACCTGGTGTAACTCAACAAACACGACGATGTTATCCTACTTGCCTTGTCTCCAATAAATTACATCAAATTCCATCTCCAATTGTGTGCGCCATCTTAAGCGTAGGCGTCCTCTGTTGCGTTGTCCCACAAGCCTGGAGTCGACCATTCCTCTAGCCGGATTAAAGTTGTCCACTCTTCATGGTCGCTGTACAGTTCGTGGTCAAACCTTCCCCGCCAATCATGGTCAACGCGAAAAGGACAAACGATCGTAAGCAGAACTTTTCTCGCGAAAAGAACAAGGCATTCTTTATCAGCTTTCGATATAGTCCACATCTCTGTGCAATAGGCCAAGAGAGGTCTAAAAGGGTTCAATTACTAATTTCGCTTATTAAATGATAGATTTTAATTAAATTCCGAAATCTTTTTTCAGAGAAATTTTTCAAGGTGAGAGATTAATCGTGAATATAAAAGTAACTAGGAGAAGAACTCAGGAGCAGCACCAGCTTTCTTTAATGATGTTTCCGTTCAAAATTTGGAAAGCTTAACATCTTTTATAGGCTACATAGAACATAATACATATGAAAAGTTTAAATATACTGACGGACCTTTTAACATTATCCTCCAATTATTTTGGATGAAAATGCAGAACATATAATATTTACTGTTACTGTTGCCAAATCACATACAAGAAATTCTACTAAAGGACTTGGTTATCTTATATTTGCTAGCTGTAGCTAAGCCTAAAAGTCCACTAAACGAACAGCGTAATAAAAGGCAGTACAAAAATCAATCTCAACAAAATGTACTGCATTTTTCTCACTCAAGTATCCTTCCGGATGTAAAACTTAACGATGTCATCATCAACATCCGAGTGCGGCTACTACGGTGATAAATATACGTTTGAAGGTATGTGCCATAGGCTGACGAGTACTTGTACGCGTCTTATCTCGCTGCGAGCTAAATGAAAACGAAACGTTTACAGCGAAAAAGGCGTCAAATTCAATTAACCACCTCTGATGGGCTCATTCCCCGTTCATCTCACACAACGTTTCTCACTTGTGTCCTTCTTTATAGAATTGCGGATCATTGCCGCTCTACTTAAAGCGTATTGTATAAAAAAAAGGGGGCGTTTATCGCGCAGATAATGACACTCCTTCTAGAAAAAGGACCAGTAAAACACATACCACGAGTAACAACATACAGATGAGTATTCATTTCCGTGCTCATCTCAAAGCTCTGATCCTTAAGAAGAGCGCAAGAGGAAGAAGAGGAAAACGATTCGAATAAATGAGACATCAAGGGGAATGCGAGAAGCAAAAGAGCAAATCTCTTGCTTTTTATAGCACACACAGTGTTATCTGCAGTACGTAACTGGGAGGGGTCGGTAGGGAGGTTTTAGGTGAACGCAGGCGCCGTTTGGCCTGTATTTATGTTCTCCCACGTAAATAGGAGCAAGGATTTTCTTATGTACACGAGGCAAGGACGTTATGCTCCCCACAGTTTGAGTTAGGGCGATACATCCGAAATTATACGAAGATGAAGAGGGGTTTATTTACAAGCACATAGGTTAAACATAGGTGCATGTAAAAAAATTAGAAATAAAAAGAGGAGGTTCAGCGGGGAGTCTAGGATATTGTGTGGATATTCGTGGTGTACATAAAGTGAAGTGTGGGAGATCCTACTTTAATTGGATTTGCTCTTTTAATAAGATACTTAGTATTTTTGACAGTATCTCCGCCCTCCTGTCTAGCGTTTCTCTGCAAAGATTTCGTGGAATTATAGGCTACACATATGAAGGGTACACACGAGTAAGTTAAGAAAGAAAAATGGTTCAAAATGATTTCTCAACTTTTACCGACGGTACTTTAATTCAAAGTTACAAGACCGAGTTGCTGGTCCGTTTGAAAATAAAATTAAAAAAACAAAATAATCCTTGTAACACCGACAAGAGGTTTAGTATTATTTTAGTATCAAGTTGTTTATGCAATATTGTACATAATCCAAGTTTTTTTTGTTATTTTACACGACATTAGACTTCATTAAAGAATGCTGTCTGAGAAACTGCCAATTTCATGCAGGATAGAATAAATATTGCAATTGGTGGCTGGAAATTAATAGATAATCGAAAATTTAAGCATATTTAAATAAAGCTCTGAAAAAGTTAATTAGATTCAAACTGCTTTCCTTTTATCCAGCCCTCGTATATTATGATGTGTCTTTGCGTAGATTCTAAAGCAACTCGTGTTGTGTGTGGAAAGCAACAGGATTTGCAACGGTCGATTGCAAACGACGAAGTTTGGCGAGCTCAACGTTATAGTTTTTCTTCCGGAGTACTGTCAGTACTCACGAGAAGTGATGCCATAAAAGTGAATATTTAGTTGGTGTTTAGCGTCAATTAGATTTTGATTCGAACCCGAGAGCCCCGACATAAGAGTCGACGCGATTACCCACTACGGCCTTGCTGATCACATCATCCAATGAATTAAAATAAAAAGTAAAACGGTCAAAATTGGAATGAATTGATTACAAGAGAATATGTATTTATGAAATTGTGAATTAAGGGCTATTGACAGAATACGTTTAAGTCATTTAACAGAGCTACTTCTTTGCCCCTTCGAAGGAAGGGATGTCGTGGATGTTTGGTTTTGTTTAGATTTAAAATAAAACCGAGGACTCAACAATCAGTACAAAAATATGTTGACTCTCAAGGGACGGCCAAGTCGAACGCATGAAAAGTAATGATTTTATGTAGAATTTCTTTGAAACTCATCCTATCTGTTCATAAAGAAGGAAGCTGGAACTTCCAAAGTTCAAGTCAAGTCATCGTCAGGATTTATTAGAGATGGAGAATAGAGTTGAAAGCAAATTCTTGACTCTCCTTTTAGTCATTTAGAATATGGGTTTTCTATTAATAGAAATTATCCTAAACAACACAGTGGCAGCTAACATGTTAAAAGTTTGTACCTCAAATTTTCTATCAATAGCAACAAATGCTAAGCAGTAGCACAGGAAAAGATTTTGGATGATAATTTAATAGGAGGTAATTTCGTCATTACTGATGTAAAGGCTGTTATTCTAAAATCTTTATAATTTTTAACAGATTTTTATTTTGATTTTTTAACAGATTCCACTGTCAGAATGGTGTAAGAAAAGTGTTTTTGTGAACTAAAGGGTCTTCCAAAAGAGTCTCCCAAACAGTTGATAACGTCCATATTCTTGAAGCTACATCTGTCAAATTGGCTGTCATTTATTCAATCTGTTTTGCCTATTCACCATGGACGGACATAGCGTTCAACAATACGTGCAAGTGATAAAATTGTTTTATCAAAATGTGTGTTCTGTTCGGGCAAGGTTCCACGCGCTTCGCCCATTTTACGGTCACTATAATCGTTCTACTGAGAGGACTATTCCCAATGTGGTGGAAAAATTTGAGTCCACTAGTTCAGGAAACGATAAAACGTCGAGTTCGTCGCTAGATCTGCCGAAAACATCGCGCTGTCCGTGAGAGTGTGCAGGAGAACTCGACGCAGTGGATTTCGTGTCGCTCACAAGAACTCGACCTTTCACAGGCCACAACTAGCCGAATTTTGCGTCGTGACTTGGGCCTGTCTACAAAATTCATCTGACCCAATTCGCTGAATGGGCTCTGGAGTGGTTGGAAACTGACCCTAATTTTCTTCGAAAAATTATATTCGGCGATGAGGCCCATTTCTGTACGAATGGGTACGTCAAATAAACAAAATTGTCGAATTTGGGACGATGTAAATCCACATGAGATCCAAGAGCGTCCAATAATAATAATAATAATGGTGGCGCTACAGTCCGAGGTGGACCTGGGCCTAGCTTCTCAGCAACGTCCAATCATAATAATAATAATGGCGGCGCCACAGTCCGATGTGGATCTGCGCTTCTCAGAAACCACTCGTGTTGTGCGTGCTATTGTTCTCTCACGAGTGGAGGGGACCTACAGTTTAATGCGGACTCCGAACGGCGAGATTGAGAAGCTTTTTGTATACAGTTATAGTCTTTGAGCGTTGTCAGTGACACGAAAAAGGTGGAGCCGTGATGAAAAAATGTTTGGTGATTTTTCGGGAATAGAACCGAGAACATCGAGCGTAGGAATCGACGCACCTTCCCACTACGCCATGACGCCCAAGAGCGTCCAATGCATCCCGAAAAAGTCATTGGTGTGGTGTGGATCGGTCCATATTTCTTTGAGAAAGACGTTGGTCAGGACATCACCGTCAACGGCAAGCGCTATAGGTCGATGATTACAAACTTCTTTTGGCCTGAATTGAATGATATGAACACCAACGATATGTGGTTTCAACAAGACGGTGCGGCGCTATATGCCACACAGCTCGCGCTACATTGGAAATTTTGCACGAGCGATTCGAGGGCATGGTCACCACACGTGGATGTGATGTGAACTGGCCACTGGGATTGTGCGATTTGACCCCGTTAGACTTTTTCTTGTGGGGTTTTCTGAAGTCGCAGGTCTATGCGAATAAGCCACAGACAACAGCGGCCCTCGAAGACAACATAACCCATACCATTGGTCAAATTAGCCTGATTTAAGGCCCAGAATCATGAAAAATTGGACATTTCGAATGCGCGCTACCAAGAGAAGCAGCGGTGGACATTTGAACGATAGTATATTCCATACATAATGGCAGCAGTAAGCCTTTTAAATGAATAAAAAATATCGATGACATCTCGCACACTTTTTGGTTTTATTTAAATTTAAAGATAGGACGCGCTTAATGAGTTACCCCTTGCATTTTGCTAATACAGTAGACGCTCGATATAGTGAACTAATAAAAACCGGGCCTGTTCACTTCATCGAGATTGATCATTGTAACGAACGACTGCTTGGAGCAAATTTCACCAAAATACGTATGTTGTGAAGTACAATTTATCAAAAATAAAATATAATTAAAATTTTTCTTCGCAATTACTAAAAAACAAGCCAATATTTATTAGGAAGAATATTTTATTTTAAACAAAAACAACACATACGTAAAAAATGTAAAACACAACAAAATAATATATTCCACGTACAAGCAACGCGCACTTTGTATTTGCTTCAAACAACTCCAAACTTTGTACCATATGCAAACGGTAAATTAGGACAATTGTATGGATACTGCCCACTGCATAGCACTAGTGAGTTTTAGACGTGTTTGTGCAAGCTGAAAGGTTTAAAGAAAGAAAAAAACATAGGTTCACTATAACGAGATTTTTTTTGTTCGCTATTTAGAATATGGATTGTTCACTATATCGATGTTTACTATATAGAGCGTCTACTGTAAATGAAATAGAAATGTTAGCAAATGGACATTTTAAAGTGAAAATAAAGATCTTCAGCTTCCAATACACGATGTCCAATCCAATCCACGCACGTTGTATACGAGTATGTCTTAAGTGTAGTTACTTACAAAGAATTCATCGAAAACTAAATTAATTGCATTTCACATGACTCATTCGATTGCAGCTACTGCTGGCACATGAACTATGGACTGGTTCAGATAAGAAGCGTTATTTTAAACTACGATTTACATATTAATACAGTTTTAGTCATTTTTTTATTTAACATAGCATCAAGTTTTTTTTGGTTGAATCCCAGGTCTCCCAATTGTGGCGCCACAAGAAGAAGAAGAAGAATCAACTTTGTTTTGAAAGACGACTGGATGGCGCAGTTGGTTAAGTACCTGTCCCAAGTTAGAGGGGTCCCAGGTTCGAATCCCAGTGAAATCGAGTCTGGTTCCGTCAGCATTTCCCGTTGGGATGAATTTAATGGCACTGGAGTAGGTTGCTACCTGGCAGTACAATGGACCAGTTTTGAGTCTGAGTGCTCCAGTAGTGTTTCAAAAATCCTCCGAAAAAAAACTCAATCTCTTGTTTTGAAACGCGCACAGTATATTGCGCCCATACATTTCCACCATATTTTTGTTTTACATTTTAAACTTTAAACGGTGGCGCTACAGTCCAAGATGGACATGGGACTAGCTTCTACAGCATTCACTCGTCCGAGCCTGCTATTGTTCTCTCACACGTATGTGGACCTAGAGTTTAATGCCGACTTGAACGGTGAGGTTCATCTAAACAGTTATTCTCTTTAAGTGTTGTTAGTGACTCGAAAGAGGTAGAGTGGTGCACTTTTTTTTTTGAAAAATGTTCTGTTCTGCGTATAGTTCTTGACTAAAAGTCAAGTCGACGAGGATATACGAGACGGCGCCCAAAACTTCACACTTTACTACGTGATATTTTGAACTTGTCCAATTATTTCTTGGTCTTTACTAATTCGAAAGCGTTCGATTTATACAGGCTTTTGTTTCATTTCCCTATTTATACGGAAAGGACTAGTCAATTTTGATTAAATGACATTTTAACGTAAACTTGAGTATGGCTTAACCAGCAACAACAGTATCACTTGTTGTTAGTTGGTTGAGGTCATCTTCCACTTGCGAACGTATGACGATATCCTTTCAGAATCGCAATATGATTCTTAACGAAGTCAACCTCGTTATAAAGACTTTTATAACATACATTGGTGTCGGGGGTTTGGTGTAGTCTCTAACCATCAAATTGCCTTTCACTTACTTTTGCCATAAGAATCATTATTTCGATTCCATTTCTGTCACAGAATTCTTGTCGAAACTTTAATGGCGTCTTCTGAATGATGACTTTTGTAAAGCATCTGTGTAAACATGTACATTGAAAAAATCAAGGATAAGGGAGAATCGTTAGTTTATTTAACGTCGACTTTTTGGTAGAGTGAGTAAATCCCATCGTCCAATTCAAACAAATCTCAGTGTTCAAAAACGATCCATATTTTTGCTTTGTTCCATTTCTGAATTTGTTTCATCTCTAATTGGAATCCAATAATAATATCAGCCCAAAACTTGACTTCGTTCTACTCCCAAAAATAATTAAATTCCAATTAAATAGTTGTCCACCTTCGCCTCTCAAGATCTAAGCATTCGTAAATAAGTGAAAATATGAGACAAAAAGAATTAACGCAAATCAACGATTCGCACCACCTTCAAGTACCCTCATGGAATAAGTCTCTATTAAATGTACCCTCAATGAGACTCTTATTTCACAAAGCACCATTCGAGATACCACAAAACTTCGCAGAACAGCACCCACAGAATACCTCGCATCGGTGCCGCCACACCGCTGAGGCAATTACATCTGAAGACAGTACACTCACTCGTAGGTATCCGCTTTGAAGAAAAATCTCTTCGCAATAAAGTAGAAGAAAATATTTACCCCTCAGACCAGTATGCTGGAGTGTTTGTGTACTATCAAACAACATCCACTACATTGGGTAAGGATACAGCGCCAACAATATAATGCATTCCATAAACGCCGTGGGGGAGTTGGGGATGGACGGTGGCTGCTGTTTCATGTTTCTGTATGTATATGTAGTGTGAGCGAAAAAAAAACACGCCGGGAAGAAGCATTCGCGAGATCTTATAGTTCTTGTGTTTCATCTACACTTTTTTTACAGTTTTCCTTTGTACGAAATTTTCGAGCTCGCCGGGGTTTCGAGTGTTATTGATTTTTTCTTAGTCTGAAGGAGACCAAGGTACACAACTGCTCATAACCGCGAGTATCTAAACCTAGATACTCAGAGGGAAGTAAATTAAAGGTGATGTGTAACGAAAAGATTGCGAACTTCATGGAAGAATGATAAATTAAGATATTTCTGTTTGCTTTTTTCTGCTCTTGTTTATTTATGGCAACAGGACTGAATCGGTGGGTGACACGTGTACGTGGGTGAAATTGGTATGTTAAAGGAACAGTTGACGGTGATTTTATGTGTGTTGCTCAATTTTATTGAATGAATCAGAGAAGTTTAAGGAAACCAAAACGAGGTTGCATTGAGGACTGCTGAAGTAAAAGTACCTATTATTGAAAAACAAAAAATCGCACTTAAAATAGCCGCAATATTTAATATACAATCACAATCGCTTATAATGACATCGGTTAATACGACGTATCGGTTATAACGACAAAATTTTTAGATCCCGCCTGAGCTCCATTGTATGTAATCCACTAGCATAAGAAATCGCTTATAACGACCAAATTCGTCGGTCCCTTGAAGATCGTTATAACCGTTTTTTGACTGTACTACATTATCGGTTTTTTCCACGAAGACTTTACTAAAAGTAATATTATTGTGGCGCTACGAAGTGGACAGCAACCTTTTATTGTTCCCCCATGAGCGGAGGGGATCTGCAGTTCAATGCTGACTCCGAACCGCTTTATCTTGACAATTATACTCTAACGTGTTTTTTTCGGAAATCGAACGCCATGAGGTCTTCTTTTATCATAAATTAGCACAAATTATGGTGAACTAGTACGGCCAAATAAATTGTAGAAAATCAAAAGGAATCATTTTTTTAAGTGGCTAAAAATGCTAACTAGCCAATTATATCACCGTTACTTCATCCAGATATACGTACCAATTGTGATTTTAGCAAAGAAGCATTGACTGGAAAAAAATTGATCTTCTTCATGACAAAGTTATCGTTCTTTCCCAAGCTTAATATGCTTAATACATTTTTTTTATCTAAAAGCACGCAACGTATTTTATGCATTATTTTGTTGGTAATGTTTTTGGTTAAGGAATATAATCGGATGATGACAATGCATTTAGTTTAAACTGTCAGTAACAGTAACGGTAACTTAACAAACTTGGCATTTAGGACTTAGAACTAGCTTCTAAAGCAACCACTCTTGTACCACAATAGTTCGCCCACTATTGTAATGTCACAAGTGGCGTAGAAGTCCAGTTTTATGCAAGCTCCGACCAGAGAAGTGTAGGAAGCTTTGATTATGACTATGACGTGAAAATGAAGGTTCCTGTGGTCGTGATAGAAGCATGGATCTTTAGCGTAGAAGTCACTTACTCACTACGCCACTGCGGTCACTTAGTGCTTTTAAGAAAGGACAAATATACTTAATTTTCTCTACTTTTTTTTGTGTAAGAAGATTTGGGTGCACAAATGTAAGTCTGTTTAGACTGTTCCAATATTTTAGCAAATTTGTCTACAAAAATACCATAGCAGTCTTTCCTGGACGATTAGTTGAGTTGCCAAATTTAAGCACTTTATAAAGGTGCGTTAATTCAAAGTAAATGTTCGAACTAAACTTAAGTAAGTTAGAAATACACAAAAAAGTTTGAAATAAAAATAAACAAAAAAAAACAGTAAATATTAAATTGATCTGAAAAGGGAAATTGTACTGAAATGTATCACAGTTCATAATCATGAAACTTTATATTGCAGTCTTAAAAATGACTACATATTTTCCAAAACGGCATATTTTCCATCACTATGGTATCACTTAAAACGACTGGTTGGCGCAGCTGGTTAAGTGCCTGCACCAAGTTGGGGGGTCCCAGGTTCAAATCCCAGTGAAATCGAATCTGGTCCAGTCACCATTTGCCGTTGAGATCAAACTAACTAACGGCACTGGAGTAGGTTGCTACCTGGCAGTACAATGGACCAGTTTTGAGTCTGAGTGCAGTGTTTCAAAAATACTCCGAAAAAAAACAAGGTCGTCACTTGAAACTTCCTGATGGAAATAAAATTCCCATACATTTTGATTTTGCTGCAGACTTTAATGCATATAGACAGTATAAGAAACATATTCAAAAAAGATAATTTTAGTTTGTTGTTAAGTTTTAAGGAAATAACTATTTTTATTGCATTATTTTGAGAACTTCTGAACACAATAAAATAGGCCTATTCTTCAGAAAGGTATCTAAGTAAAGGAAAATAAAACCAGCAAAGTGGCTCATGCTAAATTGATTCATGTGAAAAATAATGTTGTTTAGCTTGAAAAGTAATTTAATTGGAAATTTATCAACAATTTACGAGTAGTACCATGCTAGTTGTATAAAACAAAAATACTATAATATCAAAAAAATTCTCGGGAAATAAACACGAGCACTTACGAAAAGACAAGGTGACCACAATTACCAGGGAGACCAAACTGATACAAAAATTAAATATATAGTGGTTTACAGGGTCCGGCTATACTGGTCAAATGCATGTCTGACAGATCGAAATAGTTTGGGTTTACATTAGAGTTGTACCGAATAGTGATTTGGCCGGATACCGGATACTGAATATTCGGCCTGCAGTTAGGCCGGATATACCGAATATTCGGCCTGCAGTCAGGCCGGATAGCCGAATATTCGGCGGCCGAATATCTGCCCAAATTAAAAGTGTAATAGTCAGATCAAATCAGACCGGTACAAATAAAACCAACTTAAACATGTTTTTTTCCTTCTCCTCTACAAGATATTCTTACTTTCTACACAGCAGAGATTTTGGGACATTTTTGAGGAGGCTGTGGAAGACAAGTCAGATTGAGTTTTCTGCCAAAAAAATACCGCCGATGAGCTTGAGTTATATCTCAAAACAGTTTATTTTGAACGGAATAGTGACCCTTGGGCTTGGTGATCAGTAAATGAAAGACAGTACTCAATTTTGCTCAAATTTGCCAAAACTTATTTTTCATTTCCATGTAGCAGTGTATACAGTAAGAGACTCTTTTCTGAAGCTCTTTTCTGTATTTTTCTATTAACATTTTTAGAGTAATATTTTTAGAATAATATTCCGTAAATAAAGTTTCCTTTAAATCGGATTAAATTGCTTCTCATACAAAAATATTTGAAACTCATCCAACAAGTGGACTGCCTTTTTACATCAAACATTATCAGATTTGAGATGATCCCACCAAGACTGTCTGACTTCTCGGGCTATGAAAATCCCTCTACTTATTGAATAAACAAAAGGCAACTGAACCAACTATACCTTCAAAGTGATTATTTGCTAGATGAGTTGAAGGATAAATAGCTGATACCAACGTACGGAAGCATATCATGCATTTTTGGGCGATAAATATTGATTAGACGTTTTAAATTGCCAGTACAAACATTATTTTAAATTGTCATAACGATATAAACAAAAAAAATACTATCGAGCAGCCATTAAGTACTTTTGTCGTCAGGCGTCATGCTTCTGGGTAAATATTTATAGATGCTCTGTTTTTTATTTGATTATTTTATCAAAATGTAATTTTTATTCTATTGTTTTCTCTTTAAGCACTTAAATAAAATCTTCTGGAGAAGTATGTTGCGTTAAGTTATTATTCAGAACCGTGTCCATGAAGTAATTGATCTTAATAACATATGTACAATAGGATTTTGATAAGACTTGTAAAGTTTTTTTGTTTTCGCCTTCTCAGCAATTATGATTTCAAAGAATTTTTTTCATACATATAAAAGTTTACAATAAACATTACCAATATATACTCATAAAAATTACTATTTTTTATTAAATTTTAGATAAATGTTAAAAATTTTAAATTTAAATAAATATATGGAAGAATAAATAAACGAAAGTATTTATAAATAAAATAAAATACATTCTCAAAAGCTAAGCCAGATAGTTTTTCTTCGTGTTTAAGTACGTTCAAGTTCATACCTACAATTGCCACATTCTCTTGTTCCTGTTAAGAAAAAAGATACTCAAAAAAAGTTTAGATTTGATATAATGAAACATCTTTTAATTAGCATAGACCACTGTCAACTGCATAAATGAAGAATAACCATGAATGACCACCGAAGTAGAACTGTTAATCATCCACCTTCATCAGCTTACCTCAGTCCGCCATCACTGCAGCATAGTTTTGTTACCAAACGCATCAGTGAAGCAAAGCCCCACAGCAAAACGAAAGTCTCCTCAACTATAACCAAAACAAGGACTTGCATTCAAAGCCAGGCAACAGCGACAGCGGAACCATCCTACTCACTACATAATTAATAAGTTTTCTCTCATTTCAAATAGGTAGATAGGTATCCATCGTGTAACTTTTACCCAGTTCCCCGTATGGGGCGATAGGGGCGATACGCCAAGTACTCGTACATTAATAAGAAGACAGAAAGAGAGGCAAGCAAAAGGAAGATTTGATAATACCAGCACAACGGAACTGGAAAAGGATACCAGTGCCAGTGCACAAAAAGTATAATAAATCCACGGAAAGAAGAGCGGCGAACGCATAGAAACAGAAATCGCTAGAATTCTCCGGACTACCACACTCAAGTGGTTCAGCAGTAGAATTTCCAGCATTCTCCCGCTCCAATGTGGCTTAAATGATGTACCCAAACAACATCCCTAGCCCAATGAACGCACAGCAGAGGTGTGGCCACAGCCGCATTATCTTTCTCCGTCTCACACGCTCCACCAGCACTGGATGGAGAGCACAGCGAACAACAAAAATAATAAAGAATATCGAAATACGAGTAGTATCTAATTGATAATCGTTCACTTACACTTCTTTTGAACAAATAAAATCGAAACTGAAAGAGAGCAAAGTATCGACGAGAGAGTAGACGAAATAAAAGGCAAAAAACCTCCCACCCACCCACTAACTTTGCAGATGTGGTCCGCTCTGTGTACCCCATCACGCGAAATCCTGAAATTCACAGATTGGCTAACAGGATTGGCGGGAATACGCGCGATCAAGGATTACCGAGCATGTACTCCGGCTATATGCTTGGCCTCATCCCCATTTTCAAGAAGAATCTCCTCTCACCAACGACTCATTCTCCGTTTCGCTTGTCGATTAGGTGTGCAAGAGAAGGCGAATGCCTTCACCCAATGCACGAGAAGAGGATCGAACGAGAGCTGGCAAGTACATAACGTAAGATATGTATTTCTTATTCGACTGGGGGCTCGGCTAATCGCATGTAATGCGCGCGCATTATCCGGGCGGCACACTGCCTTATCCCCGCTTCGTTGTGTATGTAAATCGCTCGGATACATAAGGTACAGGTGCTCCAATCGTGGGTGTTGGAGGTGGGATGGTTCCTATTCACTGTACATAGGAATACGTCTCCCTCTAACGAGAGGGAGAAGAGCACTGTTATCACACGGATAATGTATCTTTTAATCGAAACTTTGCCAAAAAAATCACTGCATCGGGATAAACATCTTTCGGAGAAGAACGACTGTGTAGCTGAACGAAAAAAAAAACGTTTTGTTTGGTAAATCTTATGACAGGTTCATCGACGCTATATACAGCGAATGTGTAACTGACGCACAAACACGCACGCAGCTTCTGTGCGATTGTATGGGGTTTGTTTTGGTTCACCACAATGCTAATTTCGCACGCATACACTCAACTTGAAGAGGCTGCGTGTGAGTGCGACGATTCGCCGGGTAGTGTCACTACGCTTTTTGGGAGCAGACTTGGGTACTTGTTGGGAAGACACTTTCGCAGTATGTGGGCGACCTTGTATCGGTGGGTGGAGTGTTTTAATCAAATATCATCTGGGACACTAAGAAAATTTGCAATTTGCAATTATTGGCAACTATGACGTGCGGTTTTTAAATTTAATCTGAAGAGTAAGAGAAACGGGAGAAAAGATTTATGGTTTTTCGTCTCAATTAGTGATGTTGCTCACTGTTTCTTTCGGAGGCACATGGTAAGGGACCTAAGCGTATGACCTATTCGAAGTCATCAGCGAATTAAAATAAAGTTCCCTAAGTTAGACTACGATGGTAAGAATTATGTGTGGCTGAATGATAGCGATCACAATGCAGTCATGGTGTCAAAGACGTCTGCTTATGACTCTATTTTTTGTAAAATAACCCAAGGTCTAAACAAGCGAGTTGTAGCAAATTTTAGGATTGCATCACCAGCACTTGTAGGAATTACTATCTATCCCATAAAATACTTCAAGCAATAGGAGTCTTACATTAGGAGTGCGAGTTGAATACCTATTGTATAGAAAATGAAAAGATTTTTTAAGAGCCCGTTAAGTTATATGCCTTAATTTCTAAGAAGAAACATCGACAACAAACTTTTAAAAATAACTTCAAAAGGATGCAAAACAATTTGAAAGAAACTTTGGGAGAAACGGATTTAAATAAAAGAGGCTTTTTGAAGAATTTTATATGAAATTAATTCAACTCGCAAACATATTCTCAATTCTCAACATTTATAAAAATACTGAATATGTTCCATTTTTGAAAAAATTGAAACACAGACTGTCATGATGACAGTTGACAGTAGAAATAAATATATAAAAAAAAAATAAATAAACGTAAAAAAAACGAAGTAATAATGGAAGAGAAATCCACGATCCTAATTTCTTGTTAAAACCAGCCTACAGTTAGGAACATTCAGTTTCATACGGGTACTAAGTATGGTGGTCAGTCAATGGGGTTCCATGAGCCATGAAGGAGTTGAAAATTTGGAATTTATTGATGGAAATATAAACAGAGACATATATTTGGCAATTTCAGACAGTAGCAATAAAAATATAGATTAAGACCACAAGAGTTGGAAATATTTGCAATATATTGTTGCAAAATTGTTTGGATTTAGATTTGTTTGGTTCTACTTGGCTGTCTTAGACACTTTCAAACAAAGTGGCTATCAGATGCCCTTTGAAGTTGAATACAATATTTCATAGATGCCTTATCCTCCTTTCATTCTTTTCTTCTTTGTAATGGGTAGGTATTATATGCTTAACTCATCAACGACCCACTCATATTTAGATCAGATACTATAACATTAAATAAAAGGAGACATAAAAAATAGATTTATGAAAGTTTTAAATAATAATTTTCATTCGGAAAAACAAAAATCCCGGAAACAAAATGATGTGCAGGATAGAAAAAGAAAATATTGACTTAACTGATCATTAAAAGGAAAACTGCAAGTAGATAATAGGAAATAATTCTAAAAATTCTAATTAATTTAAATTGTGAGAAGAAATATTATATTTTGCCAATAGTCACAATTTAAGAGTTGCGGCTTGAAAGGATTGCGAAAGTGTTCGCTGTTACTTAAATTTTTGTATTCCTTTTCAAGAGAATAAGTAATTTAATAAAATCTTCTAATTGGAACACAAAAAATATCTGTGGTCACAAGGCATAACCGCTTAACTCATTAATACCCAAACGAATTTAAAATGAAAAATGTTTGTTCTTTATAGTGTTTTCAATTTGTTGAAATCAAAATGAAGACAAATACAAGAATAAAATATTTAAAAAAATTTTAGGATAAGAGTTATGGAGGTGTACTTTTTTAAGTACAGTGGGGTCATACATACATACTATATTCATTTTGATTGAGTTTAGTTATGGAGTTAGTTTATGGAGTTTCCAGGCAATGGAAGTAGTAGATGAAATCATGGCTGTGAATAGGTTCCACCATCACTTTTCCCCTCTTACTTGAATGGAGTAAATGTTGATGAACTGATAGTGTAGATCAACGCCGCCAATGTTCACTTCATAAATTTGGAAAAGTTGGGGCTGAAGAATATTTATTTTCTTTTGTTGCTCCTAACTCCAACTCTTGACATAATCACAGTGTTCGATCTGGTCATAATTCGTGGCCATTGTTACTATGAAGTTGTCCTTCCATTTGACAAAAAGCAATCACAAACTGGTAGTCAAAAGTTCCTCTTTCCTACTTTTAAAATTCTTTATTGGAAAGAAGTGGACATTTTTTTAGCCGATTATTCCGAGCTGTTCCAGTTGCCCTAAATTTGTTCTCTTTTAAAATCTTCATTAGATCATAACTAGTGAACAAATTATAGAAATGTATAACATGGTCACTTGAACAATCAATATTCTGCAGAAGGTCAAGAACCGCTCTTGATTCCTGAGAAGGCTTTACGTTTTTGTATGCGTTCCAAGGCGGAATTCAGATTCGTAATCTGTAAACGTTTTCCATAGAAGTGTTTTGAAGGAATAGTTTTGAAATCCATTTGGAGTACTATGAAAAAAAGTGTATGCATGAACCCACAGTACTTTTTAAAGTACATCTAACTTTAGCATTGCTTACCTCCGTATATATGTAAAAAACATTTTTTTTCTGAAGTTTGTGTTTATATCCAATGAACATTGCAGAAATATGCACAATATCTCGTTGATTGAATTTTTTTGTAATCACAAACTTTCTTGAAGGAAGCAGAACAGAAAATATTTTAAAATGCTTTGCGCAAAAAGGCAATTGGACACACGTCTATTGTGATTAAAATGAAAGGAAATGCTTAGAAAAATTCAAAAATACTCAACATAATTGAAGAAAACCTCGAGTAGAATCATATAGTTATAAAATAGTAAGACATTGGTTAAATTAATAAAATTCATTCATTCATTGTCTAAGAAACTTTATCTTAACCTTTTATATGTACCTATTTAACCGTAAAAATAATTTGAGCCCATTCATTTAACACAATCCAGAACTGTTTTGAGTAGAACAATACATTTGAATTTTTCAGTTTTGGATCCACGGAACAAAGCATAAAATATTCAAAATTCCGAGTAATTTTTCAGTTATATTCAACAAATAATAGAATAATAAGCTACAATGCTTCACCGAAACTGTTTGTGAATGATGATCTATGAACACAGTTTCCCAATGCATCGTAATGCTATCAAAATTGAAGTTGCAAACTAAAAATAGTGGTGGATGTTAAGAAGCTTGCATATTTGCCATTTCAAAAGCTGTTAGGATTAGTTTTTCATGTAATGTTGTTGAAGTCTACTGGAAATTGAAGTTTGCTTGTTTTACCTAATGGTACAGTGGGTGTGTTCGCCAGGCTTCTGATTTATTTCCGAAAAAAGAAATAAAATATCATCTGAGTACAGTAATGCGAGAAGGACAATATGCCTGAAACGAGAAAAACAAACAAAACTTCCAGTTTGTATTGTATGGGAACTGTCAAAACGCATGAGAGAGCCCGTTGTTTACGTTGATTAATGCTCGCAATTTGTTAACATATTTAAAGGGCCAACTATAATAGCCGTTCAAAAATGTAAGCTTATGTCAAAAGCAAACGTTAAGTAACCAGGAGCGTTGTCGAATTTCAATGTGCCTATAAATGCTTATAGCAACTTAAGAAGAATTCTGCTGTCAACTGACATTTGCATTCGTAGAGAACGATTTATTTCCGTGTAAGTAGGCAAAAGTGAACGAACTTACCGGAACTGTGCAAAGGGGTTTCTATGGCCACAGTGTATCATTTTTGTGCATTCGCTCGATTGCTTCAGTTTTCCTAAGTTTTCGAACTATTATAGTTGACCCTTATGGCTGAAACACAACAGTGCGTCAGCGTCTGCGTTGTCTTTCAATGCACACAATTCAATGGACATGCACGAAATATTGCGTCGACCTACGTAAGTGAAAAATGAGAGAGATGAGAGAATCGTAATAAAACATAAAACGTAATCCCAACGCACTTCATTATTCAACATATCGGATATTTTTTTGACAGATGCGCTGTGAGAAATGAAGAAATGCTTCCCGAATTGAGAGTTTTTTACCAAATTGAGAACATTTTGTGGCAACTGACATTTGAGACATGAAAACAGCTGACTAAAATTATTTCAACGACAAAACTAACTTGAAATCCGTGTATGCCTGAAAGCATGAATACGCCAAATTAGCAACAAGAAGCACTTTCTTAATTTTTTTTAAATTTCTTGGCATTCATTTTCCGCAATTACTTATTTTCTTTAACATTTAATTGTTTGATGAGAATATTTTTTGATTTGACATTTCAGAAATGAAAACAGCTGACGGAATATTTTTTATTTGGTATTTGAGAGAGAGAGGGAACAGCTGATTAATGCAGTGCGTCAACGCACACCCTCTGTGACATGAAGTCGGCTAGCGCAACGCACTGTTGTGTTTCAGCCATTAAGACTGCTAGCACAACGCCGTATTTTGGTCTACGCCATTATATTGCTTTTTGTTGGAAATTAAACGTCACTCGACGCAGCATTCTGCTTCAGGCATTAATTCGCAAAAAGCGAGTAGCTGTAAAAACAAACAAGTGAATATGCAGGACCAACATTTTTGTGCTAAACTGAACACAGTCATCTTGTTGGATACAAGACAAAATAGTTCCTGACGTAATTTCATTTTTAACTTTTTTAAAATAACCTTCATTGTTTGATTCGCGAACTTGATAAGTGAAATAAAAACAACCGCTTACTGTTGGGGTGTGCTCAAGACTACCTCAAGACTACCGTTCATTCTGCATGCCCTCGCAACCTCTGATCGTACTTCCTGTTCTGGGTCATGGCAACCGCTTAGTGGTACAAAATATCTCCTGGAACGGAGTTGAATCGTTCTTAAATGTTTCTACTCAGTTCCTTAGGCTAATAGCTTTTCATGCCACATTCTTTTTGCTATAGAACAGCACACCACGCCCAAGTGCAAGTTGAAGAGGAACTTATACGGGTTATCGTAAGACACGGGAGACAACTACTGAAAAACTAGAAAGGCTTGTAGTTTAAGTTCAATATCCACTTCAGACTGTAGCAATAAAAATTAAGATTAAGACCACAAGAGTTGGAAATATTTGCCAATTTGCTTTTTACTGTCCTATTTGACCCTTCTCAGAATATACTCTCTTCTCGTTCAACTAGAGGGAGCTCCTTTTACCTCGTAAATCTTGGATATAATCAATCGGAGTAATGACCTAGTTTCTTCCCAACATCGGTAATCAAATTAACAACTTCGGACATTTTGTATCCGTCCGTGTATAGTCTCTACGTCAGCTGCAAGTGTACGTAAAACTAAATTTACTAGGTGTTCCACAAGTGCTACTTAAACAGGATCTCGTTTCATTCGCTGACGCATCGCTAATTTAACATCTTAATTCATCGACGAAAATGGATATTTTTTCACAGACATCCTAAGTGTGCACTTAAACTTTGCAATGAGTTAAGACCGTTTTTTTGGTTATGCATGCATACTGCAGAGATGTTTTGTCGTATTTCTTAATTCCATTTTTAATTAATTAACCACTTGATTAACGCAGCAAATGGGACGAACAAAAACTCGCATATGAAATATTCCTTCATACATTGTGCCAGCAACAAAAGTGTGGATACTTTTTACAATAATTATTCGAACATGACATGTCAGCGAACAAGATGTTCTCCTTCCATTCACATCGCGCCGCCACCATGCCCAGTCAGAAACCTGCTGCCACAGTGTAAGTGCACGATTCCACTATCATCAAGAAAACGCGCATAACATCCACCAGATACACGCGAATTATCTCCACCATTTACATTGTGCTCTGCTTTTTTGTATCTTTAAATACGAAAAACGAAATAAGACAAAAATAAAAACAAACGGGGTTGTATTTCGACACTGCGCGCTTATACGATCCCACATCACATTAACTGGTGGTATTGGATAAAGAGGAGGGCACAAAGCCACCGTGCAACGGCAACACAGTCCGCCGTTGGGTGTGTGAGTGCGCTGTGTATAAGGTAAGGAAGAGTTTGTATTGCATAGAGCAGGGTGGAAATGTAGCTTCTCAGTTGTGCGACAACTATCGTTGTGGATAGACGTACCGCATTCGCATTCGTATCCGTATACCACCGGTTCGATTAAGGATTTCCAGTTTGACATTGTATAGACACCCCCTACTTATTCGAAATTTATTTGTTAACTCACAAGTGAACTTCAGCTCGAGCAGTGAATGAAAATGAATAGCAGCAGAGTTTATTGTGTGTATTAGTGTGTTTCGAAAATATATTTTTGGCGCGCGAGAATAAAAGGTTGCTCGGAATATATTTGCGCACAACCATCAGGCGACAGTAGGATATTGCACCTGTCTTCGAGTGTTCAGTCAACTCCAATCGACGCGACGAATGCATTTCCATATCCTGTCGTATCCAGTGCATTGTAATCGCAATTCGGAAAATAATTTTGAACGCCCTCATTTTCGCAATGTTTGTGTGGTTAATTAGGTAAATTTTTGTCGCTTCCAACTACAGACCAACTAACTTAACGAGTATATCATCCATGCCGGCATATGAGGCTGTACTTTGTGCAGAAGCGTCAAGCTCGACGCTCGCCATCGGCTCCGGTTTTGTTCGTTCCACAATCCGCGATTTAAGTGCAAATTCGACACGCTAATCGCGTCTTATCGAAACTTTTTGTCACATCTCTCGTTCTGTGCCAAGGAAGAACGTCACAGATTGCACACCGCGCTGCATAGATGTCAGCCAGTGGAAGAAGAATTGTAATCAAATTAGCTGCAGTTAAAAGTCTGGCTTTACGGTTCTTCATTTGGCACGGCTGAGTGATTAGTGTTAGTAAATTGCAATTTCTTCTTCCCCAACTACCCACCTTGAGATGTACACGTACAAGTATAAATGACGAATGAATACTGTTCAAAATCAATCTGAAATTGATGTGGAATGCAAATAATGTCTGCATTTGTGACAGAATTGTGTATGTAACGCTTTGGCTGATAGCGCGATATTTACAAATTTAAATGCGAATGAGATTCGTACCGTTTCACCGTATCGGGAGACACTACTAGTAAAAATTGTTGTTAAAAATAACTGATCGGTTTTGTGTGGAAATAAGATATCCGGTAATGGATTTTCAAAGTGCAATGGAAACTTTTGCCGAGGCCTGGGTGGCTGCAACTGCCGGACAGCAGGTGAGCTTTCATATTCAATTTTTAAAAAAATTCAATTTTTATAAAGATCACTTGGCTCAAAAACAAGTGATCTTCAATGTGATCCGATCATGTGAAGGCAGTTCAAAAAAGCTAAGTGAACTCGTTCATATCTCGCGAACATACTCCCAATTCCTCACAAGCTTTTAGTATCAGTGGTGCTTAAGAACGTAGCCCACTTTAGTTTAAAGTATAATACATGGGGATTTTGTGTTATCAGTTGAATGACATATCGATGACTTTGCAGAGAAAATTGCTAATTTATCATTGATAAACTTCGGACATATTAGCATTAATATGTTCTGTTCATGTGAGCCAGTTTTGCTTAGATTAACGGCCAAATTTATATTGCGCGCTTTAATTAGATATCTTGTGAAAATCCAAAAAAAAAAAAAAAAAACGAAGTTAAGTGGGGAAAAGGTAGTCCAAAAGTCGACTGCCTCGTGTTTTGTCTGCTCACAATTTATTGATCAATTTAATTCGCTGCTAGAGAATATTTATGCTGATGGCTTAGGTGTCAGAAATTTCTTAATGATCTTGTGGTTTCATTTGTAAATTGCTTGGATTATTTCCAATAAGACAATTAAAACTGAGGGAAAAAAGTCAGAAGAGGACAGAAAATTACCAAAATAATTGATATCCGTACATTTGGCTAAAGGGCCAACCATAATGGCCGTACAACAACTTAAGAGAACTGAAGCAATCAAGCGAATACACAAAAATGATACAATGCGACCATAGTAACCGCTTTGCTCAGTTTCGTTAAGTTCTGTCACTTTTGCCTACTTAAGCCGGACCGAAATGAATCGCTCTTTACGTATGCAAATGTCAGTTGACAGCTAAATTCTACTTAAGTTTCTACAAGTAACTTGACTGGATGGCGCATTAAGTTAGGTAAGTGGATGCCCTAAGTTAGAGGGGTCTCAGGTTCAAGTCCCAGTGAAAGCCAAGTTTTTTTTTTCGGAGGATTTTTAAAACGCTACTAGAGTACTCAGACTCAAAACTGGTCCATTGTACTGCCAGGTAGCAACCTACTCCAGTGCCGTTATTTTGATCCCAACGGCAAATGGTGACTGTACCAGATTCGATTTCACTGGGATTCGAACCTGGGACCCCTCGAACTTGGGGCAGGCACTTAACCAACTGCGCCATCCAGTCGTAGCGAAAGCAAAGTTAATACGCTTTTATCCGGTTTTTCAAATCTTGTCCAGTCACCATTTTTCCGTTGGGATCAAATTAATGGCACTATCACTGGAGCTATCGATTGGTGGTACTAGTCTGACTGTGGGTATCCCAATGGACCAAGATGGTCTAAGTGTGCTGGTGAATTCACTTGCAGCTCCCTAACCTAACCTTCCACAAGTAATTATGGGCACTTTGAAATTGGACCATGCGTCTGATTACTTTTCCTTTGATTATGACATAAGCTCAATTTTTTGTACGGCCATTATGGTTGGCCCTTAAGCGTTTGGCCTTAATTTTCGGTTTATTCTTAATTTAACAAACAAAATCTTTCAACAAACCTTGACTGGCGTAACGCATGAAAAACAGTTGCAAATGCAAAAATCCATTCGACATTTTGATCACGACGTTACACATGATGTCCATTCAAGTCCTTTTTTGAGAGCGTTAAGTTAGTTGTAGTCGACAAGAGTTGTCTGACCCAACAGAATATTGAAAAGTTCAGGAAAAGTATTCGAGTCAACAACCAGCTCTTAGTTGGATTTTGTGACATATTTTGAAAAACCGTCGGAATGTCTTTAGACGCACGATCATTTTGTACAAACGTCCACTTGCAACTGATTTTCCAAATTACTCAGTTAAATACGTGTGCATATATTTACAAAACCCTCTTATCTAAACATGTGTTCTAAGCACGGTTTTTGGACTTTCTATCTTTGGAAAATGCCACAAAAGTGTAATTCGTCATCTGAGCTATGAACAAACCCTTGATTTTTTTGCACAGTCTTGATTATTTTTTTAAGGACTTAGTATGTGGACACTAATTTTTAGTTAGTCACTGTTGGCATATCTATGTAAGCCAAGACGTCATGGATTAGTCAGCCTTAAGAAACGCATGACACTTGCGTCCGCATGAAGACATCGAGCGAATAAATTGGAAAACTGATGACAATTCTTAGTAGACCTGAGTTACGTTGCGGATATGTCCACTATCCAAGAATTGTCATCGGTTTTTCAATTTTTTCGCAATTTATTGGACAAACAGCCTTGGCCAAATGTATTAGGCACCCTTTAAGATTCGTTATACGAAATAAAATGAGAGGAAACAGATAAAATCGTTTACAACCGCAGATAGTGTCGTCAGAAAGCACAAAATTCACTAATTACTCCCGATAAGTCATTTAGCCAAGGCTGTATCTGTAACATAACACAGCTCTACTCACAAAAGTGAAGTTTCATCGCAAAATATTCAAAATATTGCATAATTAATCAGTATCTTGATGCACTCCTTGTTTGCGCTTCAAAACGACACGTTCAATAAGACCACGCAAAATGGAAACGAAAAAAAAAACCCAAGTACGAGTCAGATATTCGAATTGAGTAAGCAGTTTCGTAAAATTTCCACCACAAAAATGTACAGCAGACCCACGCATTCAAGAATCCGAACGTTCGTTTATCATTTCTGTGATCTGTCGGAAGAGAAACCATCGTCTCAAGATACACCTGTGATACTTTGTTTTATTATGCAGCTGATAGTATATGTATCTCATTTTATCATTTATCTCACCCGGTAATACTTATCCGTTAATAACTCCACTAAAACAAAACAAATCCAAATATCTTATGCCGGTGATGCATATATCCACAAAGTAAAGATCAAGATAAGGATGTTAGCAGATAAAGAGAGTAGATAACCTCTTGTGTGGAGGCGCCTAGAATTTTATTTTTGTTTTATTTGTGCAATTTTATGCAATTTTTCAAAATTTCAACCTCAATCCTATTGCAGTATACACTATGATGCTGTCATCACTTTAGAATATATGTAATATCCACACTGGAACGCATTTGGCTAAAAATAATCATTGAAACTTAAAACATGGTCACCCGACTAGCGCAGGAATTAATAAATTGCTTGTTACACTCTTTTTTTTATTCCATTGTTTGACGTCTATCCTGAGATAAAGTTAAACCACGAAATGAATCACAGCTCTGGAAGAGAGCTGCATGAGCAATCGTCGAATGCTATGATAATGCGAGGGAAACAATATTCTCAGATATTCGACCTCTTTGTGAAGTCTTTAATTTCGTGCCTTCGATCGCTAAAATGTTTCGTTCTACTGTTCTATTCCGAACACCATGTTTTAATCGATCAATGATCGGATGAGATTCAAACGCATTTCCGTAGACAACAAGTATCTGAATGATTATATAAATGAAAAGGAACACGCTACTTTTTTTTTAATGCTATAAGAAATGAAAAACTTTATATCGTCAAAATGGAATCGCAGTTACAAATCAAAGTTCCGGTTTGGGTTACAACTTCCATAATTCCAAAGGATTTTCCCATGCTGCCGGAATTCATTATGAAAACAAAACTTTGACAATCTTACTTCCTGTTAGATCAATCTATGAACGTATGTATGTACAAACTACAGATAGCCTTCCTCTTCTTGTCCGGGGTAAATAGGAAGCAAAATGGAAGTATTCGCTGCAAGGCTTTATTTTTCAGCATTAATCATCAAAAATAAAAACGAAACAAAGCTGAAAAATTGATTTCAAATAAACGAGCCATTCAGAAGTTTGATTGTCTCATCATTGTGTTGACACAGTGGTTTGTTGGGAGATTCCTTTTAAGCTTCAAGAAAAGTTACATAAGAATTCTATTCCGAAGCCGAATGTTCGGTCGGACTCTACCGTGGCGTAGTGGGCAAGTGCTTCAACTCCTACGCTCAAAGTCTATGTTCGATTCCCGAAAAGCACCTTACACGACTCCACCCCTTTCGAAACATTGACAATCCTCAAAGAGTATAACTCTCAAACATCGCCGTTCGGAGTCAGCATTAAATGGTAGGTCCTCTTCACTTGTGAAAGAACATTAGCGGACCACATCACAAGTGCCTGCTGTAGAAGCTAGGCCACTCCGGACTGAAGCGCCAAAATATTGTCATTATCATCAACATAATTTTCCATGGCCCGCATGTTCCACGGGGAGGCAATGCACGCACGAGAGATCACCAGGCCACTCGATCCTCCGCCATCGACTCTAACTCATCAGGAGCTATGCCCAAGCGCAACCAGGCGAGTTTTTGGACTTAGTCCAGCCATCCAGCCTTTTTATTTTGTTAATTTCTCACTCTGAAAACCTTCAGAAATTGAACACAAAATCCTGCACACAAATATAGACTAAAATATTTAATTTAAAAATATTTATCCTTGTGTCCTATTTTGTTTATTTTGCCTTAGGCAAAGTAAGTCGACGGTTAAAGTACGAGATCCCATTCTTTACATACGTTGTTTAAACATCTATTTTCATATCACAGCACAACCTCCCACTATTCACTGAAAATGCTTCGAGAGTATAATTTTAGAGTCCGAAGGAAGGCCAGTTTTTCGGCCGAAGTCGAAGCCGAAACCGAACTTCGGCTTTTTGATCACCTTCGGCCGAAGCCGAAGTCGAATGTTCTGTCGGCCTATATTTGGAACATATTTTGGAGGTTGCATTCGCATCATTTTTGCGAAATAACCCCAAATTGGATTTTCAGCTGCCATTTTTGACGTTCTTTCTACCTGAAACCAGTACAAATAAATGTATACAGACTTAATAGTTTACCAACTTGCAAATGCAAAATCTTTTGATTTCAAATCTGTAAACAATAGCACTTCCAGAATACAAAATATTGGACAATAGCAAAACAAAAAACACAACGTTCCTTAGAACTTCTATTTTTATAGAAAACTGAAAATTCAACATTCGTCTTCGGCAAAATCTTCGGTCTCATTTGGCCGAAGCCGATTGTTTTGCCAGAGGTTATATTTTTAGCCGAAGGTGGCCGAAGCCGAAGCCGAATGTTCGGTCGGACTCTAAATAATTTACATGGAACGCCTCTTAAACTAAGCCTTTCGCAGTAGAAACAAATTGTATATCCCCCCTTCCATGTGTGAACGTGAACTACAGGCTCCACAGAGTCCACTTGCACTCAAGTCGGAGTCTATTTAATTTGGATATTTGCTTATTTATTTCTTTATTCAAAAGCTCACATAAAATTCTAAAATTAAATGTTAGCTGTTAAGCCAGAGCAACAACGCCTTGGGCTAGATTGGGATATTATTTAACTAAAAAATATATAATAAAAATCAGTAATAATTAATTGACTTCTTTACGAATTAGAATTTCTTAATTAAAATGGAAACAAAACAAAATTATTGCATAGAGTGATACCAAATAGTATGGTTTACTTTGAGTATTCCAAATTCGTCTTATTTTCATAACGTTTTCAAAGTTTAAAATTAAAATAATAATACAGTATGAACTCAAACGTACAAACTCAAAGGAACAAAATCAAACAATACACCAACATATGCATTTTTATATTTACCTACTAACGTCACAGGAACTTATATAGGATATTTTTGAGGTATTGCACTTATAAATGTTATAATGCTATTTTTTATAGTGTTGCAAAAATTGAGAATTTGCATGTCCTCGTATCAAGGTTTGCGATTACCGGGTTCGGTCTTTAGTTACTTTCGATCGAGAAATAAATATTCTGTCGATGCGGCGACAATTCAAGTCCGTTTGTAGGCACATAAATATTGCAACTGGTTAATAACAATGGCGGCGCTACAATCGAGGTGGACTTGAGCCTAGCTCCTCAGCAACCACTCGAGTTGTGCGTGATATTGTTCTCTCATGTGTGGGGAGGACCTTTGTTGTAATGCCTACTCCGAACGACGAGATAGAGAAGCTTTTTCTAGACGATTATAATAGACAGTGAGTCGAGGTAGAGCTGTAAAAATTAGAGGTGTGACGGATATCCGACAAGTATTCGGTATCCGGCCTATCCGGCTTCTTTTGTAATATCCGGCCGGAACCGAATAGTCTTTTAATATCCGGCCGAATACCGGATGGTTTTTTTTTCAGTAAAAAACAATTTATTATTGAAAGTTTACTAAAGCCAAATTCTGGTGAATGAAAATTAGTTTTTCTGCATTCAGGGGTAATAATCTATTACCTTTGTTTTCGTATACGATGCATGCTTCAGAAAAGAGTCTCTTACTGTATGAACTGCTACATGGAGATGAAAAATAAGTTTTGTCAAATTTGGTCAAAATTGGGTACATTTACTGACGACCAAGCCCAGGGTTCACTATTCCCTTCAAAATAAACGGTTTTGAGATATAAGTCAAGCTCGTTGGCGGTATTTTTTGGCAGAAAACTCAATCTGCCTTGTCTCTCGCAACCTCTTCAGAAATGTCCCAAAAACTTTGCTGTATAAAAAGTAAGAATATCTTGTGGAGGAGAAGGAAAAAACACATGTTTAAGTTGGTTTTACTTGTACCGGGCTGATTTGAGTATCAGAGCACCAAACTTTTATAATTTGGGCAGATATCCGGCCGCCGAATATTCGGTATCCGGTATCCGGCCAAATCACAACTCTAGTAAAAATATCAAAAGAGATTTTTTCGGGAATTGACCATAGACTTTGAGAGTCGTAACGGCTACCACTGCAACTAAAACTGGTTGGCTTGGACTATTTTTGAATTATTTTTGCAGGATTGCTTTTATTTTGTCATAAATTCACTGAAATGGATTTAGAAAAGAGATGAAAATGTTGTCTAATTCCTTTTAACTTCTTGTATACCTACCAACTCCAAAATTTCCAAAAAGATTTTTTTTGAATTGCTATACGTAAGCATGAGTTTACGTTTGCAGAACGTCTAGTATAGGGTATCAATTTTAACCAAGAACCAAAGCTAATAATAATAATGGCTGTGGATTCGGACCTAGCTTCTCAGCAAGAATCAAAGATCTTTGAATAAAATGCACCCCTTCATCTTTAATAGGAAAATTCAAGGATCCCAGTCATACCCACAAATCTATATCCATACGTGCACGAACATGATTACGAAAAAGTATTTCAATTTATTCAAATCTAATCAGCTTACTGTCTTTTAATTAATTTACCGATAATCTAGTCGTTAAACTACCCCCTCAGCGATTAATTAATCTCAAGTGTGCGCCAATATCTACTTCAAATGCGATCTCTATCGACCGCCCACGCCATCGTAGTTTAATATCATACACATGCATACATATGTACATGACATACATATGTATCTACAATAAAATAAATACCGGAAGATCATAGAAGCTTTGTCAAAGCACAATTTCTATTTCAACTAAGCATAAAACAGATAACTACGCCATACATCAAAAATTATTTGATATACTTTATCATTTAAGTTTTTTTTTTTTGTCTTTCATTTTTTGATTTTTTTCAAGAACAAAAACAAATCTCAAAGCAACGCAAAGCGGCAAAATCACTTAATCCTCCTCAATCCGATTTATGATCAGAGTTTCTTTGAAATATCTTTGCACGTAAATCTATTTAAAAATATTTCCCGTTGATGTCGTAGATGAAATCCTCAAGAGGCTCATAAATGACTGACACCCGAAAGAATTTCACAACCATCCCCTCTGGGCAACCTGTTCATGGGACTGATGGTAAAACAAACAAAAAAACACATACACCTCAGCCCACTAAAGTCACACTGCATTAATGGTATATCGCTCTATTTATCTATTAGAACCAACCCCATGACATCAGCCAGCTGTGTGTATTAAAACAAAATACCACACAGCGATTAAATGTTTTCGATTTATTTATTACTTAAACACCGAATTAAAAGATACACCAGGGAAGACCAAGACAGCACAACACTAAAACACAAAAAAGCAAAAACAAAAAAGACGACGCTAAATTATAGATAGATAAATACTGTTGGTATCTGTATCTATGATTTGCTGAAATCCCCCTCCAGAAACACAGGGAAAAAAAACGTAACTTTTCACACACAAAATCGAAAGGCAGTGTGTATACATGTGTCACTCTAGTGCGCGTTCACATAATCCCCTTGGATTAATTTGAAATCTCACGTTCCTACGTGGCCGCGATCAAAAAAAAATGAAACAACGCGAGTGACTGTGTATTCCACAGAACTCAGTGTAGAGCCGCAAAGAGACGTATCGAACAGACGTACAGTATAAAACACCACCTATACAAGAAATCATCACGAAAAAAAAAAAACTATCGCATGGAGAAATTATTATCATTATCATTTTGGATTATATTTTTAGATAAAATATTCCTCGAGGTATTACGAGATTATCTTATCGCAAATACTCCGACCCGACTGGAAGAAGAACAAAAAAAACGAGAACTGCCAATTGTGCGCTGATAAGGATTGTCCCTGGGCCAGGTTGGAGTACACATTTGTACATAAATTTATCTATGTGCGTATCTAAGTGAATGAGAGGTTTCAAAATGTGCTAAATCTATTTGTAAAATATTGCTTTGTACTGGTATCTACTGGAATGGGTTTAACTTAAATTCATCGAATGGGGGTGGCCTGGGGTTTGGATACTTGAATTTTATGAATAAGGAAATGTTCACCGTGTGTCGAGTGTGGTTGCGGTACATTATGTACACTCATGAACTTGTGTTAAGTGATAACAATTAAAAAAATGTGTCGCAATTAGGTTTTTAGCTTCTTTCTTTTTCTTGGATAAAACCGCTGAGTAGAGGGATTATAAAGATTAAGCACTTGGTTGGTTATGGAGTCATTGCTGAAATTGTGTTTTTATTAGGAAATAAATGTTACGGGTCAAAATTGTCGCGTTTTTTGAATTTATTTACTTTGTTTATCTTCAATTTTTGATGAAAATTTGATCAAGTCAAAATCTATTTCACAAAAAATGAAACTCTTTCAGATTTTTATGGCACCCACTGTTTTATCTAGATTTTATTTAAGCTGAGAGAAGAATTTATCATTCAAAGTCTTTCCAGGACACACTTTAATCGCGGTAATAAAAAGTTAGGAAACTGTTTTTAAGTCATCTAAGATTAGCCGCATTTCAAGGTTTAACTACCAAATCCTCATGTTTGCCGTTTATTTAGTTTCAGTTTCAGAACTATGTGCGATTCTTAAGCTTGAGTAAACAGCAGTCCGAGCCTTTCTAAGCCACAAATAAATACATAAGCATAAAAATGTACATATTTTGATAAGATATGTGATTAAGAAAAATTATATACCCCACGCTGTTGTGTAGTCACACGGCCGACTGTTGACGGCTCATGTCAAGAGATTAACTGGTTGTATTTAAATCCCAGCAGTCTTCATACTGCATCTTGGCATGCATTCATGCGAAATCTGTCTTAGGGAAGCGAACAATTTCGCTCCAGTTCCCCTTTTGCTTTGAAGACTATTGTTTCGCTTTCCATTTATGCTCGATGAACTATGCTAACTTGGATGTCTAACAATACACGGAAACCTTAGAAATCTGCTTATATTCAGTTCAGTTTTAAAAGGAGTTCATGCAACCGTTTGAAGAGATTTAATGTATCTACGCACAAATTGGCTGCTTGCGCGTTCTGTTAATTTAGTTAGCTTCGCAGAGTGAATGAGTTTTTTTAGGTATGCTTGCGAATATGACACCTTCCCGCCTCAGATGAGGCATTCACTGAGTGTGGTTAAGTAATGTAATTAGAAAATCAAAGGAGGGAAGGGTAAATACGTTGATCTCATGCAAAAGAACAATTCAAGCGAGTGCAATCTTTTTCTGATTTCAAACCAATTTTGGGCTACGACTAGACAACAATCATTGAGCGACAATGTTTCTCTTTTTCTGACTTTGATTGCATTCCCGTGAAATCTCTTACAACAGACACAGTCAGACACAGTTTACTCGGAATTATAGACGAAGGAAGTTGAGCATTTTCCTAATCTATGAGATGTATTATTCATATCCGAAACAATGTCCGGGTGCTCCCCATTCGTCTATCCATACTTGAATCATCTCCACTTCGCTCTTTCTGTCTGGCAGCGCAGTCCTACACTCTGGTGTATGATTGCTTTATCCTCTTATCAGTTTGTGGGCAGTAAACAAATTTAAGTACGCAATCTTACTAATGTCAGCAGAATGTTGCTCTTGACTTTATCCAATCGTAATCCAGGGCTTTTCAAAAAAATATATATACACGTCTCTATGTGCAAGTGGATCTTTGTACTTCTTAAGCAAAGATATACGAGTGTACGCACACACATTCGAAAACAAATGTCTTCAAATGCCCATGTACACACCTAAACCAGTCTAATCAAAAATAAATTTTAAGCCGAACTAATTACAAACGTTTCATCAATGGTGTTTAACAACCTTGTTGTTGTTTTCTCTTTGGTATTTCTCGCCTCTTCTACATCCAACAGCCATCCGTTTGGTAAGCTTAAAAACTCATCCGTTTTGTTGAATCACAACAAATCTCTAAACATCAGCTACCTGTGTTAGCTTTCAAAATACCCAGGTCAAACACATGCTCATAGTTGGTAATCAATTTTTTATCAGCTTCTTCTGCTTCTTCTTCTTCTTCATCTGGCTTGATGATTCTGAGTGGGCGCGGATTTAGAGAAATTCGGAAAATTCCAAGACCAATCCAACGAACATATCAACCCAGTCAGTCTCAGTCCGTGGCCGACTGATCGAGCCATAGTTAAGTGTGTGCATCTGAAAAAGAGAGCGATAATTTCATAGCAGATTGAGCTGAGTTTCTGAATGGATTTATTGTAACCAAGCCGTTGCTGTGGTTCATTGTGTGTATCTGTGGTATCTCGTATGTCTACAGTGTGAAATTTGTAATCATATAATGGATATTAGTAATAAGAAGATGACAAATGAACAAAAAAATATGCGTAGATAAAGATTAGTCGGTCATTGTTACGCGCACACACGAAATGGGCAACAAAAAGAAGCGAATATGGTGTGAACACACGATAGGTGGAGAGAATCGAAAAGAAAAGAAACGATACACTAATCGTTGGAATTCAGACGATGACATTGCGACACAAGCACAACGATTAATCATAAATCAGACTTTATTTTAATCCACAGACTCATACACACACACCCGACAAGGGAGTGATTCAGACACAGATACATAGGATTTCCTCAAGCCGAAGTCTTATTAACAACGTTATTAATTTGGTGCTTATTCTCTTTCGATCTACGCCTGTGTGTATAATCACAAATCGCTTGTGAATCATCACGGCGTGTATTGGTGGTGGTGGTGAATTTAAAAAATCCTTGATCATTGATCGATTGAGAAAATTGAAGGAAGAAGGAAATCGGTCTTAGAGAATTTGAAAGGGATTTTGATTTGATTGAAAAAGAAAGCGGACGGAAAATGTGAATAATCATGGCCGGATGTGTTTGGGGTTTAGGCAAGGGAATAAATCCCGTTCCTTTCGAGTAGAGGCCAACGGAATAAATGGCTTATGGCGACTAGCCGTGTAAGGCAATGACGATCGCAAAAGTATTCCTCTCGTGGAATGGAATGAATAAAAGGAACTTGTGAGGGGAAAAAAGAGGAGGAAACTGAAAAAAAGAAGAAATTGTTTATGCAAGTTTATGCTAAGTAATTAAGTGAGCGTACTAGAGGAGAGTAAGCCAAGCGTTTCCATAAAGAATCAACCAGAAGATGAAAGAATGTGGGCAAAAAGTGAATGGAATTAAAATCATGTAAAATCGCATTTGATAATGTCTTTACACAATATTACATGTTCTTATCATTGATACACATTTATAAGGATAATTGCTTATTTATTTTTAACCCTCTCACGATACTCAGAACATTCCTTGCTTATAGAGGTTGATCAGATAGATAGTTTCTCAAATTATTATGTTTCAGCAGCTATACAAGTTCTCAATGACATTGAGCTGTTAGAATATTCAGGCTTGACATTTCATTATCATGCACCGTTTTAGGCTTGCCGAACGTGCGGAAAGTATTTAAAAAATATTATCGAAATTCCGGCTCAGTTGTTGGTTAGATCGGTCGTCATCGTGGCTTCAGAGCGCAGGCAATTCGTCGCAGTGTGGAAAAGTTTGAGCGTCAGTACACTCCTTTGGACTTTAAGCTACCATGACAGAGATTCATGCGAAATAAAGAAAACGTAGACGCCGTAGCGGTCAGTACGAAGAAGGCCCAGAAATGTCACTTCGTCGCGGATCAGTTGAATTGGACATCGCTACAGAGTCAACCCGGATAATTTAGCAGTGGGATGTGAGCCTACATCCGTAAAAGATTGTCTTGATGCAAGAACTGAAGCTCGACGACAATAGCCAACGCCGTGTGTTCCTAAATTAATAATAATAATAATGCTACAGTCCGAGGTGGACCTGGGCCTAGCTTCTCAGCAACCACTCGTGTTGTGCGTGCTATTGTTCTCTCACGAGTGGAGGGGACCTACAGTTTAATGCCGACTCCGAACAGCGAACTTGAGAAGCTTTTTCTAGACAGTTATACTCTTTGAGCATTGTCAGTGACTCGAAAGAGGTGGAGCCTTGAAAAAATGTTTAGGTGTTTTTTCGGGAATCGAACCGACAACGTCGAGTGTAGTAGTCGACGCACCTACCCACTACGCCACGGCTCCCACTGTATTCCTAAATTGGGCGTTGAAAATGTTGCGCGCAGATTCGGATTTTGGCCAAAAAATCATCTTTTCGGAAGAGACTCATTTGCGGTTATGTCAACAAGAAACTTTACCGTTGTTGGAAGCGAACACAATCCACAAGTGTTCGACCAAGCATAACTGCGTTCACAAAGATTAACTGCTTGGTGCGGTTTTTGGCATTGCGACATCTTTGGATCTTATTTCTACCGAAACGAGGAAGAAGACATCGTTACCGCCAATGGGCTCTGGTATAGAGCGATGTTAACCGACTTTCTGTGGCCAGAGCTCGACAACATCGATAGTCGAGTCGAACTCGACAACATCGATAATCGAGCTGTGGCTCCAACAAGACGGCGCTGCATGCTACACATGTGAAGTAACGCTGGAAGTTGCGAAGAAGAAATTTAGCGACTTGGTCATCTAATGACGAGCGTCTGACACCACTCGATTATTTTCTCTGAGGCTACGCCAAGTCCTTAGTCTATGCTAACAAGCCAACAACTTTAAACGAGGCCAATATTCGAGCCTCTATTGCCGGAATAACGACTTACATATTGGACCGAGTCATCAAGATTTGGATCGATCGCTTGGAGCTTGGTAAAAGTGGCGGTGGACATACAGATTCTGTTTGTCGCACCCAATTAGCGCCATGAAAGCCCCGGTCAACCTGTACTTCCCTCATTTCTCTCTTGTCTCGAAGACTGATTTTTCACTTAACAAATTAATACAACTTAGCAGTTACAGTCTGAAAAGACTAGTTCTTTTCCTTCCCAAGTCCCAATCCTTCTTCTTCTTAGGGCGCTGCAGTCCGAGGTGGACCTGGGCCTCACTCACCATGCCTCCTTAGCCAGCACGATCTTTCGCCAGCTGTCTCCAGTTTCGCACACCAAGACGGCCGAGGTCCCACTCGACTTCTGTGCGCCACCTTGTACGTGGGCGTTCTCTGTTGCGTTGTCCCACAGGCTCAGAGTCGAAGACTCTTCGGGCCGGAGCTAAGTTGTCCATACGCTCTACATGGCCTAGCCATCTTAGGCGTTGGATCTGTAGACGGCTGGCCAGACTCATGTCGCCGTACAGCGCATACAATTCGTGGTTGAACCTTCACCTCCAAATGCCAACAACGCAAATAGGACCAAAGATCGCGCGCAGAACTTTTCTCAGGCCAAGAGACTGTTCATCCGCTTGGGATATTGTCCATGAGTCTGCGCCGTACAGTAGGACTGGGATGATCAAGGTCTTGTATAGAGTCAGCTTGGTCTTCCGAGAGAGTCCCAATCCACCCTAACATTAATTTCGTGTTAAAAAATTATTGTTTTTATTCGATTTGAAAGTCTTATAACGTCGGAGATATGATCAATATTTTGCGTTCGCCTCTTATTCCAAAAAAACACAAAATTTTGATTTAATTTTTGTGAGAATTAAAAAAAATATCTCAAATATTTCTGTAAGCTTAGTGAAGCTCCACCTACATAACATCTGTAGTCTACAGGCAAAAGCAAGCTACATGCAATTAAATGTCAGTTTACGTTTTCGTTTTTGAAATCATCTTGATGCTTAGCTACAGACACTAGAATGCTCAGTGATTATCTTACAGATGAACTTAGTTTTTGCTAATTCTTTTTTATTAAAGCTCATTGATGAATGACTTTTTTAACCGCAGCCCGCATGAAATGAATTTGAAATGAGAAACCCCCGCTACATCAAACAAGTATGAGTGATGCAAAAGTTGAAGTAAATCCGAAAATAAATATAATCCCAGATTAAGTGTTATTCCCCCTCTGTGCACAAACACAGACACACCCAAATGCCTCAGTCAGTGGAAAGCGAAACGCCAAGAAAGAGCAGTGTCAACTCTTCCCACCTTGTAGACACAAATTCGTCCATATATCGTCAAACTTATAGCACACCTTTCACTTCCACGCTATAATTTTCTGCATTTCTAATCAACTGAAGAGCTGAAATATCTGTCCTATCATGTGACAGAAAATCACAGCAACCGCACTGCTTATCCAGCAGAGGTAATGGCGAACAACCGGACGGACACATTCACCCTCCCAACCTGATTGTATAAAGTGAAAAAGGGGTTGTAAAAGTTAATCCCAATTGAGAGTTAGATTAAGAAGCGATAAAGTTTTACAAGTTCATATCAAGTTTGTTTGTGAGCGAATAGATAAAGGTAAGTTTTGTTTTCATTTTGTTTGGCTCGTTTTCCATACGAATTATCGCTTTTTTTCGCTTAAAAATTGCACGCCTGACGCACACGAAGCGTTATAATTAATTATTCAAATCCAATTGGATTATAATAATTTATTTTGATCATATATCATATGTGAAGCGGAGAAGGTGGACATTTTTTCTGATTGTCGTGCATTTTATTGTTCGTTCTGTCTTTTTATATTTTCTGATTGATGATATGGTTATATTCGATTCTCGAAGAACTTAACTAGACAGTCAGGTTTTCATCTCATGTGAAGATATCTGCGATCGCTCTCAAGTTAGTGTTGTTTAACATCCTGTTCAGCAGGGATCACATGTCAGGAACATTTGTCAGGAATCAGTGCAACAAAATTGCTATAGGCCTACACTCATTTATAAAACAAATGCCAGTCACCCGTTATTTGCATCGATACCAAAAAAATTCCTCGCCTGATGTATTCAAATAAGGATCACATAATTGTGTATACGAACACATATAAATATTATCACCTTCGAACGCTTTAAATTCAAATCCAAATATGAAAAGAGGGAAACAACCTTAGCAACTTAACGTATTTCTAAAAGTGTAACCTCGATTTAAACGGATTAACTCCATTACTCATAATAATAAGCCAATTTCTACAAACACATTCGCATGATCGTTTACGAGTTTGCCTTGCTTGACCACCAAGCGGCCACATCGGTTCGGTCGGTTTCCATTAATGAGAGAAGCCAACCCGAGGGAACACCGAAATGTTATACACAAGAAAACGAATCAGAAAAAAATGAGAAAAAAAAAAAATAATAATCAAGCGAATAATGTAAAATCACTGAGAACCTTCCATCGCGACGCTGATCTGCTTAACTAAATCCGGCTTATGTCTTAGCATCCGCAGCATCAGCAACACGGTCGAACAACAGCAGTTGGTCAACTCCTTTGCAACGCAAACAGCCACATGATCAGATTAACCAAACAAAAGGGTGGCCTCCGCATGAGGGGGATTCAGATATTCTGATACAGATACAGAGAGATACACATTTTGGAAAAAGTATCTGATCCTGCCAGAGATCACTTCCATCCGGCAGAAGTGAAGAGAACACTAAACCTGGATTAAACTCCCCTCAATGTAGACACGAACACATGCAGAAACCCTAGTGTGTATCACTTCCCACAAATCGCATAGTTAATGTGCGAACTTTTCCACACTTTAATCCTTTCTCCAACGGGAGAAGGCACGATCGATCGTACCGTCAGTGCCGATGGATCGGATTCTCTTATAATATTAAGGTTCATGGGTGGTGTGGATAGATGAAACAATTTTTTGTCTGAGCTCTTCCGGTCGATAGGGTGATAGTCTTTTGACAAAATCAGTAAACTGACGGATACGTGTACCTATGTACAGACGAGTATATATACAAACGTGTAACTACGGTACACGATCATTAATTGTCATTATTTTCTTATGTTACCCATAATCCGATCACCTGCTTTGGACTGTGCGATCATTGCTGGAGTGTACTGAATGAGTGCAATGGAAAATAAAAGGTAACCAGGTTTTTATTCTCTCTCTGTTTCCGAGGAATATAGTTTTTTGGTGAAAGAGCTTTCACCAGAGTCAGTTCTGGGAATTTTAGCAAATCGATCGTAGATAATTGATCGAGAGTTAAGCAAAATTTCCAAAATCTCCACAATGAAAAAATGAACGTATTTCTTCTCTCTCCCTTCTCAATAACATGCTACTTACGACTACTATGTGTATGATTGACAAGATATTAGAAAATCTACAAAAAAAATACTTTCAATTACAATGACTTCATCGTGTCAAACAAGATAATCGTTAAGTTATCATAAAATTAAATCGGTGTGAATCAGAAAAAGTTCGAACATAAATTTTAATCGGTATCTTCCCATAAATGTGTTCATTTAAGGAAATTGATGTGCGTTTCGGGATTTAGGACACAAGATTAGGCATTGCATCACCGATGTTGAATATACCAGCATAGTATTGATATACATTCAGTCCTTATGATCGAAAAGCTTCGCTACGGGTTTTCGACGATGAATGTACCATATACTCTATGTTCACAAGTTTGAGGTGTTGTGAAAATTCATATAAAAAAAAACTTCACAGCGCTATCAAAAATAAAGTCGCAAATTAGTCAGAACGTTCCAAAAACCCGTGAATAATTAAGATAAACCACGACTGTTTTTGAAGGTTGTCGAAGGTGTACAGCTTGTCACAAATTGAGTCGAATCAATTGTTCATGCACGTAATACGAAACAGTGCAATAAAATGTGGATTGCATTGAAAAAGGTGAAGAAGGACAGACAGTATTCAGAAGAGGAAAGATTCCGCAGAATTCAAACTGATCCTCAACGTTGTAGCAAAATGTAATAGTCCGCGAAAATAAGAAAATAATATATCCCAGTTCGATAACAAAATGGGCGAAATTACGTTTTTCAATATACGGTGTAAGTCCTCAGTGTTTCACTTTTTTTAAAAGTACACTTGCAGCAGCCAGTTTTTTAACCCCATACAGAATACGTTATGAAATTTTAATGGTAATACCATCAAGATAACACTCCTAGCACGCCTAAAAACTTGTGAAAACTAGACTCCAACTAAAGGACTTTCAGTTAAAGATCTGTGCAACTGCTAGCCTCCAACTTACGTTGGAAACGAATGATTCAAATGCAGTGTACAGTGGGACCTCAACCAACTGTGCGTGCGAGACTGGAGGCAGGTAGCTAAAGATCGAGCTGGCTGGAGACGCTTGTTGGTTGAGGCCCAGGTCCACCTCGGACTGTAGCGCCACCTTAAGTCAGTAAGTAAGTGTGCAGTGGGAGCTTTCAATATTTATTTATTTTTATTTATTTACAGTGGACGCTCGATATAGTGAACATCGACATAGTGAACAATCCAATATAGTGAACACACACAATTTTATACCGTTTCATCTACTCATCGTGTTGAGCGAATATCTTGCACGATTAATTATGTGAAGTGGTACACAGTTTGGGGTTGTTTGAAGCAAGTACAAAGTGCGTGTTGCTTGTATATGAAATGTATTATTTTGTTGCGTTTTACGCTTTTTTTTATAGTTGAGTTATTTTTGTTTAAAATAATATATTTTTTTTTATAAATATTGGCTTGGTTTTTAGTTATTACAAAGAAAAACTTAAATTATATCCCATTTTTGATGAATTGTACTTCAAAACGTCTGCATTTTGATGAAATTTGCTCCAAACAGCCCACGCTGGTTACTATGAACAATCTCACTCCAGTGAACAGGCCCGGTTTTTATTAGTTCACTATATCGAGCGTCTGCTGTACAAACAAAAACAGCGAAGGAACAACTCAATATTTTGAATGAATTTTGTGGAGGTCCCCTCAACCAATTTGGCGGGCGGAATTGGCGTCAGTTAGCAATATATCGTACCGGGTGGAGAGGTCTGTTGATTGAGACCAGGACTGTAGCGCCACAAGAAGAAAAAGAGTGGAGGTAGCATTTGAGTAAATTGAAAATACAGTGGTGTGCAAAAGATTAGATCAGTGGACGAACACAAAAAATACTCTTTTCCTCGTGGACTTAGCACAAACTGCCTGCTACTGTCTAATAATAATAATGGCGGCGCTAAGTCCGAGGTGGACCTGGGCCTAGCTTCTCAGCCAAACACTCGTGTTGTGCGTGCTATTGTTCTCTCACGAGTAGAGGGGACCTACAGTTTAATGCCGACTCCGAACGGCGAGATTGAGAAGCTTTTTTCTAGACAGTTATACTCTTTGATCATATTTTTTGGTTTAAAAATTGTTTGTCTGAACTTGGAGTCGAACCTAGACTGTGAAAGTCCAATATACATGGGTCGACGCACGAACCCACATGGCTACGGCGCCCACTGTTTATTAGTTTGCTGCAAATTTAGACGATCTTGCGTCATTTGGCATAATGTCACTTCTACAAAGGTCCAATTTTGGCATAATGTCGCAAACTGATTTGGCCCTATGACGCTTTTGAAAGCGACATTATGCCAAATTTTAATATTCGGCCAAATGACCCTTTCAAAAGCGTCATTATACCAATTTGGCACAATGTCATGGCACCGTCTACTATAGTGCAATTTTTTGTAAGAAAAACGCTTATACCCTTCGTCTTTTTAACTCTTACGAATATTTTTCTTATTCTTATTATTATACATTTCTTCTTTTTTTAAATATTGCATGTTATTTTGTGTTATATGTCCTTGAATTTGGCTTCCTCGTTGCTCTTAACTTAACAGAGATTAATTTGTTTGACCCACTCATCCCCGTTCAAGTTTTGCTTAGACATTTCAATATTTATAATCAGATTCCTTCAACTTGTCTGGTGACATGAGTGCCAAAAGATACTCTATCTTCCTACATGCTATTGTCAAACATTAACTTTTCCCAAAAAAACCATTTTGCCAATCCCTAAAGACCTCGGTTTTTCATCAAAAAAGAAAGAAAGAACACGCTCTTAACATGAGTCAACAGGCAAATAACGGATTCATAATATACACACAGATACAAAATTCCCCCCAAAAACCCAAATCTATCTCAAATTAATCACATAAACCGTAAATAAATCAACAAAAATCGGCTGGGAAGCAAGAGACGGTACGAAATAACTAGAGCTCTAACAAAACAGAAAAAAAACAGAGTTCTGATAAAAAATTTATAATTACTCGCGTACTTAATATCTGTTGACATTAGGCGCTTAATCACATTTCAAAGGAATAAACACAATTCAGACACACGCATACACACGAGAAGATACAATTCATTTCATAATATCTTCTTTTTTTCTGTTCATACAAAAACAAAGATTCCTCAAAAGAAACTAAGTATAGGCAGTGTCAACAAAAAGCGGAACTGGATTAAGAGATAACCACTGCGGGCCAAACCCAACCCAGTTCCATGCGCTTGCTGTACTCGGTGGGTGTACCCCTCTTGTGATGCGGCATGTTCTGAGCAAAGTCAGTGTACGGTGGAATAAAGATAAACTATTTAATTTACACGAACCACGCGCTATAAGATATAATCCAAATTCCAAAAGCAACAACAAATATGTACATATATTATTTTCAAATAAGTAAAAATAAGAGCCTTGGAACAGGGGTTCGCTTTACGATGACAAAGTTCGAGATACAAAACGTTTTCTGTGCTTTTTTTGTCCGAAACTCAAGTAAAATTCATATTTTTTTTTGTCCGGTCAAAATGTTAGTACATTTGTCATACAGACAAATTGTACATTTGTTTATCTAATAGATACAAAAATTCGATATCTATTGTGGCTTAGTTGAGAACAACAACAACACATTGGCATATTGATATCTTAAGCTGTCCGCGATTAGATTAGGGAGGGTGGAAGAGCATGAAACAGTCGTTTGGATAAATAATCAGTGCTGCGGTGGCGTAGGGATTCACTGAAATTAATTGTAATAGGCTAATGCGATTTTTATCAAATTGGGTGAGTAAGTATCTAACTATCTGTTGCGCGTTGGTGAAAACAGATTGAAATATGAAATAAAATAAATTAAGGTTTTAAAGATTTCCTGTGAAAAGTGTCACAAGGTTGATGTGATAGATACAATGCGCATAGTATTTGTACGTACATTGAATGGTATCTACAATCGAGTTGTCTTAACAGCGAGCGACCACACCATACACTGGTTGGTAGGTAACAATACGTTTGTATTTTCTAATCAACTTACCTTATTGAAATCTTTGGGGTTTGCACAAAAATGCGGAGGGTTTTTGAATTTAAAAATTCATAATAATTACGAATGTATCTTTATTTCGTGTTCGTAAGAAGAGTTGGGAAATATTGTTAATTTATTCTTCCACCATCTTCCGCTCTTTGAGTGAAGAAGATCTTATTTGCCTCTAGATACAAGACAATCCCACATCTAACAAGATACAAGACAATCCCAATCCGCTCTTTGAGTGAAGAAGATCTAATTTGCCCAGATACAAGACAATTCCACATCTGCTCCATGAAGTGAGTAAGTAGATTATTTTCATAATAATAAGATTTCATCAACGCATCTGGTCTAGATACTTGTTTTTTTTTTGGTTTTATGAAAAGTGTGACTAAATCTATACAAATTTTGTTAGCCTCAAAGTATCAGGCTTTATATGAATGGTCCTTCATTAAGTGACTCCTATATTTAAATTTACATTAAACAAAATGTGTGCAAGGTATCATCTAAATTATAAATTCGCTTGAAAGGCCTATCGATGTCATTATCTACGGAATATAACATCCTTCAATTATCCGCCGCGGCTTCTCTGTGTGGCTCGCATCCGAAATGTCCAATTTTCCATAACTCTGGCGCATAAATCAGGCTTAATTTGACCGATGGCATGGGTTAGGCTTGCTTTGTGAGCCCCTGTAGTTTCCGGCTTATTCGCCTACCTACAACTTCAGAAACTCCCAAAAGAAAAAGTCTAACGGGGTAAAATCGCATGATTTCAGTGGTCATTTCTCATCACCTCCACTTGAGATGACCATGCCCTCGTATCGCTCGTGCAAAATTTTCAAAGTGACGTGAGCTGTGTGCCGCGTAGCGCCATCATCTTGAAACCACAAGTCCTTGGTGTCCATATCATCCAATTCAGGTCTTGAATGTAATATTTTTATAAAAGATAAAAATAAAAAAATGCATTGAAACTGAAAAATCAAGTCAAAAGAAGTTGGTAATCATCAACCTATAGCGCTCGCCGTTGACGGTGATGGCCTGGCCAACGTCGTTCTCAAAGAAATATGAACCGATGACGCCATCAGCCCCAAATCCACACCAATCAGTGATTTTTTGGGATGCATTGGACTCTATTGGGTCGCGTGTGGATTGGTGTTTATCTGTTAACGTACCCATTCATCCAGAATTGAGTCTCATGGCTGAAGACGATTTTTCAATGAAAATTGGGGTCAGTTTCCAACTGCTCCAGAGTCCATTCAGCGAACACACGTCGTTGTCTATGGTCGTTTACCTGCAGCTCCTGAGTCAGTTGAATTTTGAACGGCCGAAGTCACGTTGCAAATTTCGTCTGTAAAAGGCCGAGTTCTTGTAAGCGATGCGAAATCGACTGCCTCGGATTCTCGTAGACACTCTCACCGGACAGTGGCGATGTTCTCGGCAAATCTTGCGTTTCATTGACGTAAGGATCAGTTTCCAACTGCTCCAGAGTCCATTCAGCGAACACACGTCGTTGTCTATGGTCGTTTACCTTCAGCAACTGGGTCAGTTGAATTTTGAACAGGTGCAGACCCAAGTTACGATGCAAATTTCGCCAAGTTGTGGTCTGTGAAGGCCGAGTTCTTGTAAGCGACGCGAAATCGGCTGCTTCGGATTCTTGTAGACACTCTCATGGACGGTGGCGATGTTCTCGACAAATCTTGCATTTCGTTGACGTAAGGATGTTGATTCATCGTTTACTGAACCAATGGACTCAAATGTATCCACCACATTGCGAATAATTTTCTCGGTAGGACGATTATGGCGAACGCGCGAAGCGAAGCGCGCGGAACGTTGCCCCAACAGAACTCCCATTTGTATAAAACACTTTTATCAATTGGTGATTTGGGAAACCAGGCTGAATAAATGACAACCAATTTGACAGACGTAGCTTCAACAATATGGCCGCTATCAACTGTCAAAGTTCAGAAACTCCTATTGGAAGACCTTTTAGAAACCTAAGCAAATCCATCGTGCATGCTATAATCACTGAAAACCAGATCTAATTCGAAATTTTCGGATCTTATTGAAGCTGTCAGATACATTTCTCTACTAATGAGTTAGTTGAACACGTTGCTGCTCAGGCTAAATACGGAAGTCAAAATTCCGGGGATCATCTCACTTCCAGTATTGCCGAAAGTCATAAATTTGGATTAAAACTGAGGAGAGATACATTTCCTATTTCCAGCTGCACACCAAATTATAGACGTAGTCCTACCTACCTATCTGCTATATCAATCATCACCTTTTACCTTTACCATCAAAACCGGAATTAACAAAAGGTCTTTAGTTGAATGAAAAATACAGGTAGCCGCGTCAAGAATTATCTACAAGATACAAGCAAAAAAAAAATATACAAAACACCAGCTATAAGACCATTAATTTAAATTGTGTCACACATTCTGACATTCCCCTTAGCTCCCGGTGCGTATTTTCACTTTTCATGTTGACCATCTTGCCGTGTCCTTTCTTACCGGAAAAGCCACATCCACATTTCGTAAGCGGGCTGATGATCACAATGACGACACCATGCTTCTGACAACGTTAATGACAACGTTGATAATATGAATCCAATGGGCGCATCTAGCGCTCACCCAACCGTTCGACCAAGTAAAAAGATAAACTTATCTTCTTCCCGAAAAAAAAACTCCACACATCCACACAGACACATGGGTAGATACAAAACCACAAAAAGAAAAAAATAATGAACACCGGAGGCGTTGTTTTACACACACACACACGCACACGAAGACAACCCCAGTAAACAGGTGACGACGCGATCGGGACCAGCGCAACTGAATTGCAACGATGCATTCTTGTAAACATTTCAGTAATTTGTATCTCAATGTGCCATCGAAAGTCCCACCGCAACTCGGCCGTGTGTAGACAGGAAATCTATTTTGCTAACATCCCGTGTGATTTCTTTGCCGCACTGCACATCCTCTTTCTCTGTGTCACCTAAGTCCATGTTTCTTCTTCTTCATCATCATCATCTTCTTCTATTCACGATTCGTATTGACATTTTACGACCAGTGACTGTCGTCTGAGAATCTGAGTTTTGTCACTACGACACGACCATGATGATATGGTGGCACGCGGCGTTATGTCACTTAATGACACACAAACAGCGAACAGTAACATCACTTGTGTGTAACAAGATGCTACACTGGGTGTGCACAGTGTGCTCCCGCAGTTAAAACATGAAATGTTGACGGGCTATTAAATGCCATGTGGATGCCACACACGCATGCACTCAGCACTCGGCAGCCACATCACAGTGCGTAAACCATATCACAACTTGCTCCCAAAGAGTGCGTTCGTATCTATGATGCGATTCTTGTGCGATGCAAATCTCAATCCATTTGTGAGGCTACCGCGAAATATTTTACACATTTTTCGAGTTTTATTATCTTGTTATAGATATTCCCCTTTATTGCATCTAGCATGCACTCGTATATGACACATTTGAGAACTTGCACGTGTTTAGAGTGACATACTGAAGGTATAAAGCGATTGTTAACCCTGTCGTAGGTGAGCGCTTGCGATTGCACGGAAGTAAACTAATGAACAATTTAATTCGTTCACTCGTGATGACAAGTTGGAAATTTTGAAAAATGCTGACAGTCAAGGCGAAGATAGATTATTGCGTTCATAAAGCGGCTATTTAGATGGAAATAGACACTTAAAGTAGTTCACTAGATTGGAGTCTTAATTTTATTTGGCAGGGGATTGGTTCATTACGTGAGAGTACATCGATGCTCGTATAATCGAGTTAAGCTTTCATCGGTAAGTGAGTTTATGTGTGCTTTTGGAAGATCATTTAATTACTCAAGCAATTGAGAGACACGAATGAGCTATCGAGTGAGAAGGTCGTAATAAAGAATATTTTGGGCAAATCTATTTTAGCGCGCATGTCCCGAGGTGAGACAAATTTTGCAGATTCTCATGTTACGTTCGTAAAGGTTCATAAAGTGCTTATGAAATGGAACGAGAAATATTCAAGTGCATTTAAGCGGTTTTTTAACTTAACTCAGACTCAAAACTGGTCCATTGTACTGCAGGTAGCAACCTACTCCAGTGCCGTTAATTTGATCCCCACGGCAAATGGTGACTGGACCAGATTCGATTTCACTGGGATTCGAACCTGGGACCGCTCTAACTTGGGGCAGGCATTTAACCAACTGCGCCATCCAGTCGCTCTAATGGAACATAGTACCATTCCTCGCCGTAAGCTCCTTCGTCGTATTTGTAAGGTTTTAGGAAAATTGTCTTTAGTTTTGGGCCACGTATGTTTACGTTATCGTACAAAGTTTATGCCAAAGAGAGTCCATGTAAAAAAGGCACTTGGAAATTCCTCACACAGAGCGAAGATCCCGAAGCACACGACTCTCCAATGGCTTCGAATTCAACTTCCGAAAGTGATCTCGGGCAAAAAAGAGTGAGAAGCTAATAATAATGTAGGGAATTTCAACCGCCTCGGAAATACCCGCGCACGGCTCTTAGACAGCCGATGGCACTAGCATGGGAGTTTTCGCAACGAGACCCAGAGATATTTTTGGTGCTTCATCTGCTATTGTAGTGTGTTTTAGGCGAAATCAAAAGTGGGTTATCAGGCAGCACACTTTCTGTTAATGTCTTCGGCAAATGATGTTTGTTTTTTACATCGATACTCTATTGTCTTTGACGTCGACAGTCAGGCGGTTATCAAGACTCTAGACATACCGTGGCGTAGTGGCCGTGACGTAGTGGCCGTGGTGTAGTGGCCGTGGCGTAGTGGTCGTGGCGTAGCGGGTATTCCCGAAAAATCACCTAAGATTTTTTTCACGGCTCCATCTCATTCGAGTCACTGACAATGCTCAAAGAGTATAACTGTCTAGAAAAAGCTTCTCAATCTCGCCGTTCGGAGTCGGTATTAAACTGTAGATCCCCTCCACTCGTGAAGGAATAATAGCACGCACAACACGAGTGGTTGCTGAAAAGCTAGGCCCAGGTCCACCTCGGAATGTAGCGCCGCCATTATTATTATATTATTATTATTAATTGAAGGCAACTGGTTTAAGATCGTGCCAGTTGGAGTGGCTCGTTGGTTAAGGCCCAGGTCCATCCCGGATTGTAGCGCCATCAGAAGAAGAAGAAGCCTTTCTATCACGTGCAGAACACTGCGCTGCTCCGAAGAGTCTTCGACTTTGCGCCCAATAGAGAACACCCGTTAAGCCGATGGCCCCCCAAGTGGTGAAGGACCTCAACCAATTTGCCATGCGTAATTGAAGGCAGCAGTAGTCGGTCCGATTCCCAAAAAAGAAAATACCAAACATTTTTTCACGGCTCCACCTCTTTCGAGTCACTGACAATGCTCAAAGAGTATAACTGTCTAGAAAAAGCTTCTCAATCTTGCCGTTCGGAGTCGGCATTAAGCTGTAGGTCCCCTCCACTCGTGAGAGAACAATAGCACGCACAACACGAGTGGTTGGTGAGAAGCTAAGCCCAGGTCCACCTCGGAATGTAGCGCCGCCATTATTATTATATTAACGGTGAGTTCTATAGGTCGATGATTACCAACTCTTTTTGACCTAAATTGGATGATATGGACACCAAGGGCATATGGTCACAACAGGGCGGCTCTACATGCCACACAGCTCACTTTACCTTGGAAATTCTGCATGAGCGATTCGAGGGCATGGTGATCTCACGTGGAGATGATGTGAACTGGCCACCGAGATCTTGTGATTTAAGCCCGTTAGACTTTTCTTGTAGGGTTTTCTGAAGTCGCAGGTCTCTGCGAATAAGCCACAAAACAACGGCGATCCTCAAAGCCAAAATCATCAATAAGTTTGAGGAAATGTCGAAAATGGACATTCAAACTGTGTCCCATATAATTGCAGGAGATAGCTGTCGCATGCAATCTAATCCTATGCTGTGTCCCTAGCAAAAGGGTATTTCCGGCAAATGAAGGAAACGATGAGTCACTAGACACCGCATATAAGGGGATCATGTGAGAAGAATGGGAACTCCTATTGCATTGCCAGATTCATAGACAAAACCAAGTCTGATCAATTTTCGAACTAAATCCAAAACGTTCCGTCATTTAATTACTGTAAGAGAGAACTGTAGCTGAAAATTAATACCTTTGTAACTTTTAAAGAAATCACGTCTGTTCTCGTCGAGGAATGTGTTCAACTTGAAAATTTATTGTATCAAAGTTTCAGCATAACAAAAATAAATGTGAGTGCTGCCAGAAGGGCATAAATAAAATAGTTGTCTACTTGACTTGAAGATGTTACTGTGACACTCTGTGACAATTACAGAATTGTGACTCCATAGCCTCGGGACTGGTTACAACGACTTGTCCACAGATATTTGATATCGCGGCGGATACAATCATAGTTTGAGTGGGTCACGGATCTCCTCCGCTACAATGGCGGTAGATTTCATATTTTTCCTTAGAACAATCTTTGAAAATTCTAGGGAATTTTTTATCATTCTCTTTCCAACTTTATCTAGGCTAAATCGTCTAGCCGTCTTTTCTTAGAACTGACGTCGTTTTGTTGCGATATATTGTTAAAAACAGCTCGTCAAAGCTGGGTTTAGCAATATGCCTTGTTGTTCTCACTAAAATTTTGCGGAATTGTATTAACCCTCTATTGCCCACTTTTTTTTTATTTTCACCACCTTTTTTTGCATGCACTCAGAACTTACACTAACAAAAAATTAAAAAATACCGTTGATTTGTCAAAGACAAGGCAACATGTGTAAAGTGTTGCCATCATGTACTTATCGTGTTTTATAACAAATTGTAATTTTAAGTTTTATAATTATAAATTTTAGTGAACCCCGCCTAAAGGCAGTGTCGGGCAGTACAGGGTTAAGGCCTTGGACCACAACTACAAATATTTTTCCTAATTGAACCCCTGAATACTCTATTAAAAGGGTAAGCACTTTATGAATCAACTTTCAAAAATATGAACGTACACTTGTGGATCTAACTAATGGACCCAGAAGGTTGAAACATTTTGTTACTCAATCTATGGATAATCGAATTTATGCCTCCAATGTTGTCGTCCGCCTTTCATTTTTGTGAAATTTCATCAAGAGCAATGAATTGGACGCAAAAGGATACCAGAATAACATCCAAAACAACACATTTTTAGCACAACAACCAAAAACGAAGGCTTAATTAGCAGCTTCAAAGCTAATGAAGCTAAAAAACATGATCGTCCCTCTCCGATGGGCAAAGATGATATCCATCATCGATAGAATAATTGAAAATTATGTTTTATTGTGTTTGTCTTCTTGATGAGAGAATACATGTCCTTCCGTTGTCCTGTTTCACGTTCCATATGGGTGACTCGGATGCATTTGAAAATTAACTTTTGGTAACATCATTGTGAGTTTTTAATTTCTTTTATGACAAAGAGGGTGTTCTCGTTTTTTTTTGTTTTTATGCGTGTATTTTTTTAAAAAGGAATGTCCGCAATAATATAGGAAGTGCCTCTGTATGCTAGCCCCGGTTAGAAGCGGCCCTATTAAAAGAATATTAACTGCATTTGCTGTGATGTGAACCCCCGCGTTTTTATTTATGTGTGTGAATTTAATTTTTTTTCTCTGCCGCATGATACGCTCTCCAACCCCTGTTTGGGTTTCTCACGAACGACATGAAGCATTAAAACAAGGACACAATGGGACATTTTTTTTTATACACTGTAGCTCTGATGGATTCCTTTATTTCTCTACTCAGGGAGAAAGGATCTCGTAATAAGGTAGTAATTTGTGTATTTAGCCATGTATGACAAAAAGACACAATTTTTACGTATAAACGAGGATGAGGAAGAGGTATGTTGCAGTGAAGGCGTAGGGATATGTAATAAAGAAGCACCTACGGCTATAGGAGAGATGAAAGAGGAAAACAAAAAATTCATTTCCGATTTGAATTAACGATCAAGTAGGGGAGAGGGTTAATGTGATCAGCCTATGCGCGACCTACTTTGGTGGTTCGCCCATGTGAACTGCTGTGTGTGAGAGAAGACTCCCTCGATTTTATTGACTGCAAAAGGTGGCAGGTAGGTGGAAATTAAGTGATGCGTTCACAAAAATTTCTGCTTCACCCCGAGGCCGGTGAAAATGAACTCAAGTGTATCGATAATAAAAACAACTTCTGGTCGAATCTCAATTAAAGCTACATCTGGTCAGTCCTGCATTTTTTTCTTTTTTTAATTTCGGCTATAAACTAGAGAAATTATTTATGTCTATGAACTATAAATAAACGCGTCAGAATTTCCTTTGATGTGTTCATTCTCCCACATGAATTCGTCCAAGTCTTTTAATTCGGTATAATCCTACAAATCCCTAGATCCTCTCTGCTATCTTTGAACTGACAAACTGGGGACAGCTTTGGCGTACTTCCCATTCTCTGCTGCTTTGATGTCTAAGGCAGGGATATGGAGATTGTTTTACTATTTCGAGGAGCATCCAAAACAATTAACATCCACGTTCGCTGTTCAGTTCGAATTCAAAATTCAAATTAAAAAAAAAAACAAAATATCCACACGAAAAATTCCCCGACACAATTCATTCACATCCTTGACCCATTTTTCATCTTTGCCATTCCATGTCCAAACAAAGGTCTCCCACACTTTTCGAACACAACTGCTGTCTGGTGGTGGTGGCTACCGTCACAACAACAACCACAACATAATAACTTAAGCAGCAGTAGACTGTTGCAACTATCTAACTAGGTCTATCTTGCTTTTTATGTTTCATCCGTGTGCGTACATACGAGCAGTCATACGAGTGTGTATGGTGTGTAAACGGCAGAACCTATCTCAAGGGTTTTTCCATCGTTCGTTCTGCGACGGCTGACTCCTTCGGCTTGATGATATCAAGTGCATTCAATCTCCCTCCAATGCAATGACTGTGGCACCCTCATAGCCAAGAACGCATTGTTATTAACACAAGTACTTACAACAGTGTCGCAGTTAACTACTTGTACAGCAGTTTGGCGCTAAACTACCAGAGCACACAAATAGCTCTTCAGAATGCGCCTTCAAAGTGAAACTGGATGTCTTTCATGAATTGCCTTTATGCATACCCCGAAGAGGGAGGTCCGTTAAAAAGATGCGATGCGATGCAATGTTAGGCTTGGCCATATGACATTCCTGCTCTAGGGTTTGATCGCGTCAGCAGGAACAGGTGTTCGCACAGCACAACAGCACACGTTGTGCATCTCGACCCCTTTTTGTTTTTGTTACCTTCATCGTCAATGCCACCACCGTTCGCTGTCGCCGCCTCACTTGAGTGCACGTTAGAAGAGCGTAGAAGTTTTCTCTGTATTCTTACTCTCCTTTATAATTCGTACACACTGCACACCACGTCGTTGGTAACGTAGTTTGTGGACACACATGCATGACATCCATTCTATTGCATTTGGAAGTGCACCTATAGTGCAAAAATTACCTTTCCTGTCCTTGTGCTAGTACTAGTAAGGCGTTGCCGCTCAGCGGGGGAACGGTTCACAAAATGTGCGAGCGATGTGAACTTGAGATATTGATAGTCCTTAATTTATAAAATTACAAGGACCACCCTTTTGTGTCACCGCACGACTGCTATAAGGCACTCACAACATCCAAATCCTTCCGACACCGACTTGTGTCAATTCAAATGCCATAAGGGAAATGTGCTGTGACTGGGGGTGACGGTGGCGACGGTGGTGGTGGTGGTGTTGCTTCGCCGTCGGAATATGATTCAATGCCAAAGGGTTGGTTGTTGATTTACCGGTGTCGGTGTGCGGCGCGGAGTTAGCAACCCTTCCAGATATTCACCCCCTCGCACGATTTATTCTCGATTTAAGGCAATTTCCCACTTGAGCTTTAGTTGCCTGTGCGCTTTTCATTCCTTCCATTCTTTGGGGAGTTTTTTTTCGTTTTATTGCCTTAAGGAGTTCGATGGTTCCTTGGGAAAAGGAAGCAGATAAAGTGAAGTGAACTCTAAGATCGACAGGATGAAATTATACGATAATCCGTTCATTGTATTCCTTGCACAGATCTGAACAAGTGTAGTCAGACCACACATTGATTCGATTTGACATATGAGCTGATAAATGATTGTGCTGAAAGGAGGTATTTCCGTGTCACTCGCACTTCAAGCGACACACAAATGCCCGCAAGAAAATCTCGCGCTTGTAGAAGCATTTGAAAATTGACTTCATCATTACATATTCGCTCTATTTGTCGATGTCACACATAAGGTCAGAGTCTATCAAACAATCCAACACCTCTTGCGTAAGCAGACTGTAACCTTGAATTTCATTTGCAGCAAGTATCCAGCGTATCAACGTCAAATATGCTCCGCTCAGCGCCCTATCCCTCCTCAATAAACCCACACATTATATTAACTGCTCTTTATGTTCAAATCAATTTCACTCCTCTTTTAGTTCTATTCAATCAAAATCGATTAAAAGAATAAAACCTCCTCAAGTGTGTATCTATCTATCGATCGATTAATTGCGAGATGCGCCACACATCTCAAACATCTCACACATTAGAAATCAATAAAAAGATACAACCCTCTGTATGCTCACCTACCATCTCCTTTTGTACGATAATTATTTATACACACGCACACAGGCGCAAACAAAACGTTCAAGCAATCGACAGTCAAGATCGAGACCGATGTTTAGTAACTAATCGACACTGTGTCACACTCTTTCGCACTGTTGTCCACCCAAGTGATCGCACTACAGGCGCAGTACTAATTAAATCGCACCAATTAAAGTGTATTGGGGAGAAGATCGTTTTTCCAACACTTCCATATGCCAGCCATACTCCGCTTGACAATAGAGAAGGGAACACAAGCGTACATTGTTTCGGCAAACGATCACCACTGCAACGCGACTGTCAAATGGTACAGCAAACAATAGATCGGGTGCACATACGATCGTCGTACTCCTCGGTTACCCAGTTGACAATTTACGTCACAGAGAATTTGTGAATTTTTGTGAAGTACGCTCGCTGATGATAGGAAAGTGGTCTATGGACCGGGCCCGGGACCATCGTGTCCCGCACTCTCGCCCAATAAAACCCATGATCTAGGAATAATCTGTGGGGTCAATCGATGTTAAGTAGAATCACGAATACCAAACTAATTGGATGTGATATATGATCTGCGAAAAAATATGTGTCAATCTGAAGAATGTGTATCTAGACTGGGTGTCAGTATTGTCATGCTGCATGTAGTGGTGTGGGCATACCAAAAGCATTTTCGGGGTCAGCAAATGGGTCAATTTCTTAGTGACGTAGGAATAATCTGTGTGACTGGTGTGTGTCCCCTTCAATTGTTCCAAGTGGTTGGCTGTTTGTATCTCTTTTTCTTTCTTTAGTTTGGTTTGGTTTTATTAATCTTTTTAAACAATTCTTTTTTTTGTTTTTGTATTTTATGGTCCGTAGTAAATGTATGTCATTGGGATTATTACATAGGACAATCAATTTGTTGGACGTCGTCGGCGGTTGGTTTTCGTCAATTTGTGAAGACAAAAGCCGAAGACGCGCGTATAAGTGAATGAGAGCAGAGATGGGATTGAATTTTATTTGGAATCGATTGATTTGGTCTTTTCGCTGTACGCCGCGTCGACCAGAAGATATAGACAATAGTGTAAGATTGTGATTTTTTTGCACCCAAAGTGGACGGATGGGAGTAGAGTGTGACTTACGTAACTGAAATGAACAAATCAACTTGGTTATTAATATTAAATTGGAGGGAATGATACAACGATCAAAGTAAAGAGAGTAGTTATTGACAAGGCGAGAAGCGGTGCTGTGACTATGATGTGTCGTTATAATGTGTGAGCTTCATATTCGATGTCGAATCTTGGACGTTGCAATGGGGACGTATTGTTTATTTATTTTAGACACATTGTCACCAATTGAATGCGTTGCAGTAGAGACTTGTAAATGAAACCCTGCTAATTATTTATGTGTGCATATTATGGTGATTTACTTAGGTTGTTATGATGTTTCAACAGGGCTTCAAATAAGAAGGCTCCTTGCAATAGACATTGTGACTGAGGCTTTAAAAATTAAATAAATGTTATTGTTAAAAGGATATTTTGTATAAAATTGATTAAATTTGTATTTTGATTATTGTCTATACAAAATAGCCTGCGAGTCTAAAATGCTTTTTAAATGTTATACACATCAATTGTTGTCATCGAAAATATAACATTTTGTCCACTTAATCAGTGCTGAGTTCCAACCAGTAAAGAGTCTTAGAGGAATTAACAGCATATGCAGTCCTTCACCCCTTAATGAGGGAACGGAATAGTTTAACATTTGCAGCCGATACTAAACTACAACATCGCAGTATGGGATGCTATGGGTTTAGTAGCAAAATGTTGATTCGAGAAGTTTCATTTCAAAAAGTCAACAAGCGACTAGCATCCCGCGCTACACTATTGGAATGATCTTGTTGAACCTGGTTCTATACTTCTCCATGAGTGTAGAACTCTTTCAAAAGATCTTTCAAGATATCAAACATTGCTACTATAATAATAATAATAATAATGGCGACGCTACCGTCCGAGGTGGACCTGGGCCTATCTTCTCAGCAACTACTCGTGTTGTGCGTGCTATTGTAGGAGGGGACCTACAGTTTAATGCCGACTCCGTACGGCGAGATTGAGAAGCTTTTTCTAGACAGTTATACTCTTTGAGGATTGTCAGTGAGTCGAAAGAGGTGGAGCAGCGAACAATTCTTTTTTGAAAAATTGTTTGTCTGAACTTGGATTCGAACCTAGACAGTGAAAGTCTAATGCGCATGGGTCGACGTATGAACCCACACGACCACGGCGCCCACAAAAACATTGTTACTATTGGAGGAGTTTTTCCAAGTGGAATTTATAACACTGGAAAAAAAAATTAACATATCGCTTAAAAAACCACTTCGAAAACAATTTATTTTAACGTCAAAACTATTGAACTGATGTTGGCTATTTTTTCGCAATCTTTGAGTTATTAAAAATTGTTTTTAAAAGGAATTAAGGTATCAGCTTTACTCGCTCTTTTTTCTTTGTTGTATCTTTTGAACAATTTAGTATTGACACTACAGAAGGTTGGTTTGTTGGACAACATTTATATTATTTTTGTATTTGCTTTCTGTCCCGTTGTTGTTCCACACGCTTCTACATTGGTTTCAACCACCTCTTGAACTCAGCGTATTCCATCCATCGAATTCTTAGAGAGCAAAACAAAATGGATGGAGGTATTTACTTTTTCTTCAAAAATTGCGTGAAATGGAACTTGAAATTTCCCACAAAGACGTAAAAATAACCACGACCTTGGGAACATTGCTCATAGGATCGCAAGCCAAATAACTGCTTAAATAACGTCCGCAGGAGCAGTTTGTCTAAGGAAATGAAAACAGCTATTCATCTCCTCTGTACATATCCGGCTTTTAATTTAACAACGTCTGCAACCATGAGGTGCCCATTAGAAGTTGACTTCGCTTCATGGGAATCTTCAAATAGCTTTCTATAAGTAACTGCTCAGCCGGTAGTATCGCCTTAATAATATTCAGAGAATATTTACCTACTGTATTCTAGCAGATTTGAATATTCCTTCATTTGAAGAGTGTAGGTGCGTAGGCAGGTAAATGCCCTAGGCGGTTATAGTCGTGGCTCACTTAGACCATTTTTCCTATTTAATTGTAAATGTATAGTAGTGTATCCAATATTCTTTCACAGATAACCCAAAATACTCGAAATTATTCCCCTGCGCTCGGCAACCAAACGTCAAAAATGCCTGAACTTTTATGGCACCAGAATTATTTTGACGAGTAATGTTACTTTTACGTTCATCTTAAGTTCTTTTCAAACCGCGTTCGAATTTTTTCAAATTTAATTTAATAATTACATGCCCAATTTTTCAAGTTGTTCCACAAAATAAATCTCAACTGAAGCACAAACTTGTTTCTTGCATATTCTATAGCCCCTTTCACAAGAATCACACATTAGCCAAATTTGTTGCTTTCTTATCAAAACCAGGGAAAATTCGCGTAACCATACGACGTACCCTGTATTAAGCTATTCACATTTCTAACTCAGTTGCGTGAGTTGAATTTCACCTTAAAACGGATAGTCAGTTTTGATCATAGTTCTTCGCCTTAAAATGTTGAAGAAATCACTAATTTCGAAGTACCTACGTACTAATCCGCACTTCTGTGACCGACACTCATCCATCAACAAATACTTGAATTAATTAGTGACCTTTCTTCCATGCACTCTTCAGCACTTTTTCATAGCAATTTTAGAACGAAACATGCAAGAACTTCAGCAGAGACTAACATGTCTTCTTTCGTGACCGTTGCTACTTAGTCGAAGTACATAATATCCATCGAATCAGCGTCAAAACATGGCATCACTTCGCCGTTGATGATCTGTGGTGGTGATTCCCTGTTGACATTTTGGAATTTATATTGTCTGCTTTCACAGCATCGTGATCCCCACCAACATGATTATTGTCGCAGTGATGATCGTCGCGATCATCACGATCGATGTCATTATCATTATCGTCGTCGGTCATCTCATTTCTGTCATCCTGGCGTCTCTCTTTACGTCGATCATATTAAGTGTGCGTCGGAATATTGAAAGCACTTCAAGCTGCGCGATCGCCCAGCATCCACCAATCATTTGTCGTCCTCAGTTTCAGAATACTTACGGATACACGCACATTGGTACACTACAGTATTCCCTTTGATCGTGTTATAACACAAACATGCATATCACAACAAAAACAAGAGATATAAAGAAAAATTTAATTTCATCCGTCAATAGCCAGTGGCAGCCCTCCGGCGAACTGTTGGACGTCAATAAATATTGACTGGCAGATCTTCAGGAGCAGGAGCGAAGAGACGCCAGCGCATGGGAAGTACATATTTTCGGGAAGACACGACAGCGGAAAGAAGAGACTCAAAGCCGGGGTAATCGCAACGCAAGTCCTTGCGACAAAAATTCATTAAGGCGCATTCGGGTGATGACGACGCTGATGATGATGATATCCCGTGAGCTAAGCCTTAGCCAACCTCCAAAAAAAGAATTTACTCGGAGCCTCGATGATCATGATGATCATGCTGGCAGTGCTTCTAGTGCTTCTGGTTCTTATTCTGCCCTTAGGGACGGAGAAGTTGCGATTAATTTTCGGCAAACAGCATTCTACGAATTCCAGTTGCTACCTTTTAGCATGGCTCCCGCTGCCTACGGTGATCTTAAAGTTGGGCTCCTGCTACTGTATTCTCGATCGACTGCCGCCACCGCTGTTGCACGTTTCTGCTTTGAGGCTCAAGTTTGGATGAGGAGAAGAACCTTTTAAGGTATGCGCGCACGTTGATTGCATTCGTTCGCTCTCAATATGATGGCCATTCGATCGACAATGTTGAAGCTGATGATGATCTTGTGCCAAGTGCTGGTGACGATGATAATGATGACGGTGTATGATGGTGATGATGGTGGTGGTGGTGGTTGGTATCCGTATATCTTTTTTGTACTCTTTTCGCGCGCATGCCATTTAATTTTTGCGAATGACATGATCCCATTGCCATTGCGGAGTAGATTGATGGATATTCGAATGCTTCACCACCAAAAACAGGCTGATCGAAGAAGATTTTACATGGCCTTAAATGTATCTTGTCACAAAGTGTCAGTGGCGATCTTTATCGGAAAATTGGGATCTCGCTGGATGGACAGAACACGCACTGCGCACCGTTTGTGTGTGTCATTCTTCCACTGGACTGCCGTCAGGTATTTCACAGCCGACGACGGGATGTAGATGGTGATCTACTGATGGTTTGTATTCATTTCTGAGAGCAATTGCAAATTGAAATGGAGGTTTGGGGTTTTTTGCCACTGGGGTGGAGCTTTGAGCGCCTTATATGGGAGAAGTGTCTGCCCGTGAATTTTGCTGCAACGAGTATCTTTTTTTTCTTGCATCTTGGACGTGTGTGTGTGTGTGTTGCAGTTTTTTGTTTTCTGAGAGGAGCGAGAGACAGTTTTTGAAGGTCTTGTTTATTTCAGAGAATGATGGTGTGACTTTTTTGGTCCTTCGATTTGGCGCCGAACTGAAGAGACTATCTGCTTGTGTTCATCACGTGAATCATTTGCATATGGCTCAGACTTTGGAAGCAAATTCACATGATTCACTTTTGAAAATTGCGAAATATATCATTTTTTCAGAGAAAATGTGTAGGTTAACTTTCTAAGTAAAACGAACGTCATGCCAAAAGTGGGGTAGCACGACTTTAGGCTTCAGTATCTATGTATGACTAGACAGATCTATCTGAAGCGACTGCCTTTATTCATGAACACATGTAACAGCGCGACTCAGACAAGATCTTTGTCATGATGCGAAATCTCTCACTGATTCCCGTTGTTAAATCGACAAATGCAAAGGATTTAATTCTTTCGCCTGGGAAGGTACTGTGAGACAATGCAAGATGCGATCCAGCCAAATGTCCGAATTCCCGAACGCATACTCTCATCATATTTGCAGCTATTTAGTAGAAAATATTTATGGCATCCAAAGTTTTTCTGCTCACCACCGGTATGTCGGACGATAGACATGCACACACACAAATGTACACTGGCCATGCAAAAAAGCGTAAATTCCATCTTACGCACTGAATTGCTGCCAAAATCTCCCTCCGAACCACCAGCCAAGAGACCATCGCACTGTGCTTCAGACAAGTCTTCGCAGACTTCACAAAATAATAATAAAAAAAAAAAAAAAATAACCGCATGGATCTTTCGCTCAGCATGTGTGGATTAATAAAAAGCATTTATCGTCAAAGATGGATGGTCTTGACAAACAGGTAGCTAACAACATTGAATTTTTGATTAAAAGACATTAAAAATCCAGTAGCCCAAGTGTGGTAGCCAATGTCGTCGTCCTTCAACGTCGTCGCTGCTACCGCCACGGCCACCGTTGCCAATATTGCGTTGGCATCCTTAAACACGGAGCAAAACCGTCTCTCCCTTTTGGCTGATTTCATTTTGCCCTTTTTGCAGATCTCATCACATCTCCTAATTTCATATTTCGTCATTGCATTTTTTGGATGCCTGCGTTGCCCTCTTCTCTCTCTCCCTCCTATCATTGTCCTGGCAACAACACATGCTATGTTATTAAGCGACGTATTGACGACATCGGACACAGAGTGGCGGCGGAGTGCTCTCGCGCCCCAGTTCTTCTCTTAAGGAAGTCAGAATTATTTGTCAGCTTGAAACCGAGAACGGTGTGGTTGTGACGCAGACGTGCGCAGACAACGATGCGGTGGTGATGGTGATCAAATTATTAGAAATGCAGATTCCCTGATGATGATAGCCCCGTTGTGCTTAAGTACCCAGAAGCAAATGTTATTGGCAACATCACATCCTGTCTTATCCATCATCCTACCAGGCCATCATCGTCTTCGTCAACAGGCATCATCATAATCAACATCGCCGCCAAAATATCCGTTCAAGATCGAACGGACAAATCGATCGACGGATGGCATCGATCCGATGGATGGAACGATGGATGGATGGATGGATGGATGGTTCACTGGATGAATGTGGAGGGATTCAATCATTCCTGAGGGCTTCCAATTAAAATTTTGATCGAATTTTATCCTCTCTTGACAACGAACATGTGTAATATAGAAGTAGTAGTAGGTAGAGACCATTCTGTGTGCGAGTGTCCTGAAGAGTATTGAGTTTCACTGTCCCAATTGGCTTTGGTATCGGTTGTACGTGTTTCTCTGTTTTTTTTTTTTGTATTTTTTTAGTATTTTGGCGAAGAAATTAACCCGATCGCCTTAAGATATCCACGGTTTCATCCCAAAGGAACCAACCATAAGGAGTTAATTTTCGTTAATCACTATCTGTGCGGATTGAATGTCTTTGACTTCTGATTCTCGTTGGAGGTTCCTTGACTTTGGTTTTTTTGCCGAATTTTATGTTTCTGAATTTTAAGCACGAACCTTTTGCTGGAAATTCCATTGTTGGGTTTCATTGTCTTACTTAGTTGTTACTTGTGTTCTGAGTCGTGCCGGAGGCTGGAGTTACACTGAAAATTGGATTAGCATTTTTATTTTATTGCACTGTACAAGCAATCAAAGAGTAGTTTTTATTTTGATTTAATAACATGATTGACATGATTTTGCTGGGGGTGATTTAAAAATGTACTATCCTCTTAATGATATATCATCAAACTATTCCTCGGGACAGTTAATTTTGCTAGTCTAGTCCGGTTCTTTTTCTGTCATTTTTGTAACCTAGGTAAAATTAGAGAACAAGAAAAATACCTTATAAGTGTGTATTGTATTTCCGTCTTTCACTTCGCTGTTGACTCTTTATGCAGGAGGTAGATGCCATCGACTTCCAAAATGATTTTAAGTGCTTTAGTGAATTTATGTTGATTTCAGGTTGATTCAGTTTTCACTGTATTATGCTGCTACAGTCAATTTCAAAAATAATTTTTGAAAAAACTGAAAAAAACAGACTGATCCTCGCGGATCTAAATTAATAAATGACAAAATGAAGATCTGACCGTAGTAAGTCGTATTTTTAATATGCCAATAACGAGAGTTCTTTTCTAAGGAGATCCCTGTTAGATATCGTAAGAATATTCCCCATCAGAACGGGGATCGAGAGTTCGCCATGGCATAGTGAATATGTGCATCGACTCATGCGAGCTTGACCTTCAGACTAGATTCAATTTCTAGCCCAAAAAAATTGTTTAAAATTTCACGGCCTCACCTCTTTTTAGTCACTGACAACTCTCAAAGAGTATAACTGCCGTGATAAAGCTCTTCAATCTCTCGTTTTTTTGTTCGGATGATTTCTGAAACTACTGGAGCAGTCAGACTCAAAACTGGTCCATTGTACTGCCAGGTAGCAACCTACTCCAGTGCCGTTAATTTGATCCCAGCGGCAAATGGTTAAGTTGGCCACCAAACCTCAACTAAAAAATATTGCTCTACGAAGTTAGCGGCGGCGAAGGCCGATTTTGGTGCAACCGCCAATAAAAATGCCGTTCTTTGGCAGACCCTGTCCTGACCCGGGCAGAAATCGCCCTGCTGAGCCTGAGAAGATCCTCGTGGCTGCGAGCGAGGTCCGGCTCGTATTGGAGTCGCCTGTCCACTGTTCGGCGAACGGCATGGAAGATAATAGCACATCCTTCCATATAGTCGATGCAACTACCCACTACACCACGGCGCTCACCATGCATAAACCGGATTATAATCACGATGGCAGTATTGTTTCTGAGTTCCTTAAAAAGAGATTTTTTTTGGATAGAAGTTTGATCCAAAAAAAGAAGACAAAATTCAGAATTTTACGAGTTGTCGAAATGTAGTCGAAAAGGTCGTTCTAACGTCGTCAGTTGTTGTAAAGAATGTTTAAACTTTAAACAGAATTCCTTAAATCTCACAGTTGACTAAGAACACATTTAAAAAAAATCGTTTTATCAAAAATGGTAATTTGAATAATACATGGGGACCATAAGGAGACTGCTGAAAATTTCGTAAGCTACTGAAACTGACTAGCGAACAAATTACTAATCAATTTTGAACAATGATATTCTCGATCGAAGAGTGTCAAGGCCTTAGCACTACAGTTGTATCGAATAGTGATTTGGCCGGATACCGGACACCGAATATTCGGCCTGCAGCTAGGCCCGATAGCCGAATATTCGACGGCCGGATATCTGCCCAAATTATAATAGTTTGGTGCTCTAATACTCAAATGAGACCGGTACAAATAAAAACAACTTAATCATGTTTTTTTTCCTTCTACTCCACAAGATATTCTTACTTTCTACACAGCAAAGTTTTTGGGACATTTTTGAAGAGGTTGCGGAAGGCAAGACAGTTTGAGTTTTCTGCCAAAAAAATACCGCAAACGAGCTTGACTTATGTATATCTCAAAACAGTTTATGTTGAACGGAATAGTGACCCATGGGCTTGCTGGTCAGTAAATGGAAGACAGTAACCAATTTTGCTCAAATTTACCAAAACTTATTTTTCATTTCCACATAGCAGTGTATACAGTAGGAGACTCTTTTCTGAAGTATGCATCGTATACGAAAACAAACGTAATAAATTATTACCTCTGAATGCAGAAACACTAATTTCCATTCATCATAATTTGGCTTTAGTGAACTTCCAATATTAAATCATTTTTTTCTTTCTTACTATCCGGTATTCAGCCGGATATCATAAGACTATTCGACTCCGGCCGGATATTATAAAAGAAGCCGGATAGGCCGGATACCGAATACTTGCCGGATATCCGTCATACCTTTACCCTCCCGGGGTCTAAATTTACAACAACAGAAAATTTGATCTTTTCATGATCTTTTTAAACTGAATTCATGGCCATTTTAACTTAATGAATACAAAATGTAGAAATTGATAACTATGTTAGTTTAGGTGTAAGAAAACATTTTATACCAATTTCCGTAGATGGTAAACTTACTCATACGAAAACTACTTACAATTCAAAATCTGTCCTCACGAACAAGTTTATGCTGAGTGCAAGTTTCAGTGTGGCGCTTAAAGAAATGATCTATGCCATAAAATTAATCTCGGAATATTGTCGTTGAAAAGATCGTGAAAAGGCGATAACTAAGTAATTATTCCAAGACACGCTATAAATAATTCATCGATCTAATTACCCTCGAGGCGATACACCTTCAAAGCCTACAACTTAAAGCTTTTTTTAATCAAGTCATTTGTAATGAAACAATTTGCAACCACATATGCTGACAACTTTTCAAACGTTCTTCGCACAACTTCAACAGCATTTAATCCAGGAAAGTATGATATCATAGATTTCAGAAATGAAACTGAAGTAAGTGCTTGAGTTTGGTCGTACGGTAAATGTTTTACAATTTTTGGGGTACATATTTATCTCTGGACTGTGGCGCCGTTGCATAGTGGGTTGGTGCGTTGACTCCTACGCTCGATGTTCTCGGTTCGATTCCAGAAAAAAACACCTAAATATCTTTTCCACGGCTCTACCTCTTCCGAGTCACTGACAATGCTCAAAGATTATAACTGTCTAGAAAAAGCTTCTCAAAATTGCCGTTCGGAGTCGGCATTAAACTGTAGGTCCCCTCCACTCGTGAGAGAACAATAGCACGCACAACACGAGTGGTTGCTGAGAAGCTAGGCCCAGGTTCACCTCGTTCATCTCACCTCACCTGTAGAACCGCCATTATTATTATTAATATTTATCTCTGGACGCACTTTCGTATTCCTTAACACATTCGGGGACAGTTGAAATGCTTTGTCTTAGCAAAAATCACAAAAATTCAGCAGCACATGCCGCTCTGTCCACGAACGTGTTAATGTATAAGCGCTACAAAAAACACAAGTTCATAGAAAATACCTAGGATCTTACAGTATTCAGCGGTTTCTATATTTAAAACTGTTACAAACAAGGATTAACTGGATTTAATGAGCCATCCTACAAAAATCCACTGTGGATTATAGAAGTTTATTATCCCGAGTCCTTAGTTGTCAGAGTTAAAAACATACATTTTTAAGCAGAAAATCTGTTTCAAATTCAGCTATCAAATCAATAAATTAGAACCGATCATCCCTCACTGAATCCAGACATCTGCGCACATGTTTGTAGGTCTAATAAAGCACATCCAAGTCTCTTTGGCCTTCTATTGCAATATCCTTGCTTAAATTTGAAGGACAACAATTTAAGCAACGACTATTATGCAAAATGTTCGAACACGAACGAGCGCCTATTTCGCTTAATTGATTTCGCTTCTCTCCTTGTGGCGAAGACGCTCAAAAAAGACGCGCAATCTGGGTTGGAATTCAATTGATTCTGTGGGTGGCAGCTCTCTGACGCAAATGCAAAATGCGCGTTCTCTATTACTTGCGACTATAATTGTTTTCTTCTTTTTTCTTCTGTTTTCCAGACACAAGCGCTCGCCTTAACCCGATCGAAGACGCCCGATATCACTGTGAAAAAAGAGCACTCATTATCGCCACCCCACCCACAATTGCAGCAGCATCAACCGCAGCAGCTACAGCACCAGCAAATGCAAATCGCTCGCGATACACAGTCGGCATCGTCAACACCATCATCGTCGGCCGGCGGTAGCAGTGGCGTTGGTACTGGAGGTAATGGGGGCGGTGCAGGCAGTGGTCAATTACAAGAAAAACAACACCATCATTCCATGCATCATCATCACCATCCACACAACAATCATCATTCACAGACGAGTCAGCAGCAGAGTCAACCGATGGATCATGAATCGCGAAGTCCACGCTACGGTCGAAGATCATCGGAGGCATCACCTGTACCATCGGTCAATGATCATTCGGGGCTGACGTCTAGTCAAAGTGGCACACTAATTCCATTGGCATCAACGCCTAAAATCAACACTCCCACGCCATCAAGTGAAAATGGCCCTATCGGGGGTTCCGTCGGTATGGGAGGATCAGCTGCGATTGGCGTTGAAAAAATGAAAACATCTCCATCCATAGAACGACGGGAGTTCGACATGACCAAGGTTAACTGTGAGTATGAAGCATACACAAAACATTAAAAAAAAAAAAAACTTTTTAAATAAAGCTCAAAAGTAGGGGTGTAAAATGTCTCAATGTCCTCGTCCTTTGCATGCTTGTGTGCATGTGGGCTCACTGAGGGAGTATGGTCGTTATACGGTTTAACAGGATTAAGCGACAACCACATGGATAAGCACGCATACAAATTTTCAAGATAGTTCTCACTTTATTCTTCGGGTATTCACCCATATGTCGATGGGCACCACATACACAAACACTTAATCCCAATCCCTTATGCGGGGAAGGTTTAAGAGTGTGACGAAAGGATATGGAATCCTAACGCTCGCATACATTCAGACTTAATCGCACTAAAGCAACGCACACTTTCTATTCACTTCCATTAGATGGTGGGGTCGATTGTGGGGGAGAGTTTCAGGGATTACTACGAGCGAGGTGTACGGATATTGGGGTAGAGTCCTTTGGCACTTTTGAAAAGGACAAAAAAAACCCGCCACTTTAAATCGAACCGATGACACCAAAGTGCTCAGATTCTGTAAATGAATGGTGGCCGTGAGTTTGGCTTTTTTGTTCGATTCGAACGTGTTCATTGTTTGCATAGTCCACATTCACATGCACGGTAGCCATGTCCTTATACTTGAGTCATTCCTTCAAGTTCAATTCAACGCAACACATTTTTCTGTTGTTTTCTTTTTTTTGCTTGTCTTTCTAACATCCATGTCCCAGTTAGCATTCAAACAATGTGAGAGTATCATTCGTAGACTAGCCTTGGCACACAGACACACGCAAAAGGATTACGCTGTGACGTCAAAATAAAGTAAAGCCGGATAACTCGTTCCTGGTCCCCTAGTTGTGCGATTTTATCATGGGTAATCCCGTAATCCGAAAGCTGGAAAATGTTCGTTTATTTTAATTCCCGAATGTTGGGTCGCATGCACGATGGAAAAAGGCTCAGAAGCAGCAAAAGCAAAAGTAGGGTTAGGCAAAACGATTTCTACAACACACATACTAGATAGGATTTCAGCTTTCGTATCCTGACGGATTGTAAAGAAGGGCGAGCGAGTGAGAGAGGGGGGATGGAACACGAGCAAGGAGAAAGGGTGATGGATTTGAGTTTTACATTTGTTGCTCGAGAGCTTGTCGAGTTATAGAAGTCGTAGTGGGGATACGTCGTCGTCGTTGTCGTCTTCTTATGTATAGCATCCCAATCTTAACTCACTGGGAGGAGAAGTTCTCTCTCTGTTTTTGCCAAATTTAATCCATCCGTCCTGAGAGTCTAATCCAAGCAACAGCATGGGATCGGGTTGTTGTGTGGATAAGGCATCCGTGTTAAATTTCAATCCAACATTTTTTCATTTTTTTTTGTTTTATTTTCACATTTTCTGCGTCTCTGTTAAAGGGGAAACGGGAAGAGGTTTGTATGTTGTATTAAATTTCGAAAGGAAGACAAACTCGGGGCCATGGATTTTTGGAGTTCAAGGGCATGGGATATGAGTTTGTTTGGTTTTGGGGTTTTTGCGGAATCTGTGTGTCTTGTGTTTTGACAGACTGGTTACGGATTTGCCCGCATGGACAGTTTTCTTAGGTGGCACGCGTGTGTGTGTGTGTGGGGGGTGTAATCATTGCAAGGATCTTAGAGCATGTCAATAAAACACCACATTAAGTGCAATTAAATTGCAACAGAAACATTTGAAGAAAACCAACTCAATTTAAACGAACAGTCAGTGAGTATCTTTGATGTTGAATACACAAGTGAAATACGCTTCCGAACTGATACTCGAATGCAATCCATTTAGCATCGCATTTGCAACAATTGCTTCACGAATTCTCGCTGTCCTCTTTCCCTTAAGCACACACATGCCCATTCACACCCCAAAAAAGCACTCATACTCCGGCTGTCAAACTGCAAAACTACAAAGACACACACACACATACACATCCAATCACTCTCAGTGCAAAATCGCACGGGTGAAGAGTTTTGTATTGAAATCCAACGGATTAAGGATTTGCCGCATTCGACCTACCACCCCCCACCGCATATAGTACTTCACACACTCAATGCTCATCGGAGACGAGACAGATACACAGAATAAGGTGCTAGAACCATAGAGTCGTACCGTAACGGTGGCACTTTTATCGTATCCTCAAACCATCTGACATACGAGTACACTTTCGAGAATACAAGCGCACGGATACAAATGTGGATTTCGCAACACACGTTGATGTACATTGAATGGTTGCATTTGTTTGTAGATTAAGCTTATAGCAGAGGGATTGCTGCACCCACTCTGACCCCCATCTCTAACTATATTTAATCTGAATTCAACAAATGTGTATATCCTACCGGAAAAGTTTGCCCTCTACGAACTCTCGCTGATGAAAACAAAAACAAACAAAAAAAAATGATCACACAGAGAAGAGAAATAACCCAGAGCCCACCTCAATCTGTGTGACATACCCTATCCAAAGTGGAAGCAATCCCATCCACCCACTGTTCAGCATAATCGCCACCCAATTCAACAAGGATTCGTTATGATTTTGAATTGGAGGGGCCACACTGAGGCTGAGGATTCTCATTCCGGGTTTCTTGTTTTTTAGGGTGTCTCTCACTGTCACTGTGTCCCCTGTTCGAATGTGTATTGAATGGCTGAAGGATATGTTTGCATTCGCATGTAATAGGTCTCAACTAATCCGGAATAGATGTACGTATGTATGTACGCACATGCAGATGTAGGTTTGAACACGGATGTATGTAGGAAGGACTGTCTGTAGCTGTGCTCAAAACACAAATGCAAATGCAGTAGTATCCTTCCATTGATATTTTGAAGGTTAAAAACGATTTTCGAAAATTAACACAAGAGGCATACTCGCATATGAGCGTAGGTGGAGAGGGTGAAATGCTTTTTTGGGGGTATGCGACGGGCGAGTCTTAAGCGTTAAGCGTCCTACAAAGCCCATATTGGGAGGTGATAAAGAGACATAAGGAGCATGTATTCCAGAACCTGAAGTCGGTGATAGTTAAGTCGTGGCTCCAGGATTTGTTCCATAATAGAAGTGATTCAGTATTTCGGTGTTGCCTCCCCCATTATCCACCCACTCATAGGTACACTGTACTACAGATATGTGCACAGGAGACAAATACATGTTGCGATTGGAAACCCTGGAAAGGTTTCAGGGATTTGTAGGATGCTTTGCATATAAACGTGCGTATTATAAACGGATTAAATTTCTAGGATCATTGGAGGCACTCAAGTGGCAACTGTGCTCGATTATTACTTCAATCCACAAGGTTCCTCGCTCTCGCACACTATACGGGTTGAATGGGTGAGATTTTACTCTGTGTACTCGTACGCAAACGTACTATATATTTATCCTCCTGCATGGCAGATGTGAGGGTGCCTTGTATTTATTTGGAGAGATTTTTAGTCCCAAATTCAATGGGGATTTACGTTTGGCATGCGATAGTGATGAGCTCCTAAAAGGGGAGTTTTTCGATTGGTTTCTCTGATTTTGTTACGTTTGCATGAACTGTTTATGGGATGTAAGAAATGCTGTTTTTGTTTGTAGGCAGGCTCCTGTTGGCTAAAGACTAAAAGTGCAAATATAAATATGTGAATTTTTCCCTCACCCCTTTCGCTTAATGGTACACGTACCTTATGTGAAATGAAGAGTGAGACGATAATTTGTTGATTGCACAGCACAATTGAGTTCTGCTACTGCTGGGACTTCACTGCCGTCGGTCGTCCTGACATTCAACTGGTTGCGATCGGATGCCAACGTGTTTGTCTTTCTCTTTGTGTTTTCGTTCTTGTTCTTGTCGTTATCCCAGTTGCAATCGTAGTGATTATTGTCACTGAAAATTTGTTTAGGGGGAAGGATAACGACTATTTGCTAGAAAAAAAACATACAAACTGGTGTCTGCTTTATAAAAAGGGGATTCATGGGTTGGGTATTGAATTTATTTTAGGACTCTGAGAGTGAAAGTGGAAAGTTTCGTGTGGGTGTCATTGAAATTGATTTCATTGGCTTTGTATCGCATAATGTTTTGTTTGAAATGGTATTCAGTCTATTCACAGATAAACAGTGTAGGTGTTTATACCAGAATGCAAACGACTTGTTAGATACAGCCTTGGCCAAATGTTTAGGCACCCTAATCCTTTTGTCTTTGTTGCCAAATCACTTATAGGAGATAATTAGCGTGAATTGTATGGCTCTCGGCGACACTATCTGAGGTTGTAAACGATTTTAATTTTTCCCGCTCATTTTATTAATTTTTTTGCTTTTTAAAGATATAATAAATCTTAAAGGGTGCCTAATACATTTGGCCAATGCTGTACATACATATGTAAGGTACTTGTGTATGAAAATCATCGTTTTCCAATTTACTGGCTGTTCAGAAGTATATTTATAGGCGATGATGGTGTCAGTAACAATTTAAGGAAGGTGTTGCACTACATTTGACACGACTGGATGGCGCAGTTGGTTAAGTGCCCGCCCTAAGTTAGAGGGGTCCCAGGTTCGAATCCCAGTGAAAGCAGATTTTTTTTTTCGGAGGATTGAGACACTACTGGAGCACTCAGACTCAAAATTGGTCCATTGTACTGCCAGGTAGCAACCTACTCCAGTGCCGTTAATTTGATCCCAACGGCAAATGGTGACTGGACCAGATTCGATTTCACTGGGATTCTAACCTGGGACCTCTCGAACTTGGGGAAGACACTTAACCAACTGCGCCATCCAGTTGTATTGAAAGCAGAGTTAATAGGGTTTTATCCAGTTTTTCAAATCTAGTCCAGTCACCATTTGCCGTTGGGATCAAATTAATGGCACTATCACTGGAGCGGTCGATCTGTGGTAATAGTCTGACTGAGGGTATCACAATGGACCAACATGGTCTAAGTGTGCTGTTGAATTCACTAGCAGCCCCCTAACCTAACCTAACCTTGCACTGTATTTTGAAAAAGGGCTTGTGGCTTGAGTCTTCTTCTTCTTCTAGGGTGCTACAGTCCGGAGAGGACCTCACTGGGCCTCACCCAACATGGCTCTCCAGCCGGCACGATCTCTCGCCAGCTGTCTCTAATTTCGCACAACAAACGGCCGAGGTCCCCTTGACTTGTGTGCGCCACCGTGTACATGGACGTCCCAGTTCGGGTTAAGGTGTGAACAGAGTCTTGAGAAAGCATAATTTTGACTACCCGCTATCCGCTACGTGTTCTTATCCTCCAGAACAACCTGCAACATCTGCTGGACGGTTCCGGATTTAGAGGGCAACCAAACTTAGCTTAGATAATTTTTCGAATAACTACAAGACTTAACTGAAGAGGAAGAGAAACTCCAAGCAAGGGGAAAGAAATTCTTTTTTTTTTGAAAAAAAAAAAAAAAAAATATATAATGTGTGTAAGTCGTCTGCAGTCTTTTCTGTCATATATACAGACATAACAAGAAAGACGCGGATTTCTTACAGACGTTGGGGAGCATGCACTTGGTCTATCTACATCCTGGAGAGTCATGCTACCTGCGGTTGTGCTCTCAAGAAGTCCAACCATCGATGGAAGCCCTAAAAAAAGACGCGGGCAGTCCCATCTTCAGGTTTAGCTCCTGAGAATGCCTCATCTGATCCTCACCTAGCAAGTTCATCGGCGATCTCATTTCCCGTGATCCCGTGGTGCCTCGGGACCCAGACACGTCTTAGCGAATTTAAGCTACCGATCAAATTCAGAGAAGACTTGCATTCCTGAACTGTCCTGGAAGTGGTTAAAGGGTTCAGCAAGGGCTTAAGCACAGCTTGGCTGTCGCTACCGACGCAAATAGTTCGCCAGTCGATTGCATTTCAAAGAGCACCATGAATCTTACAAAGTCCATTGACATGCAAGCTTCATACAATGTATGATTCATGAGGTCTACAGCATAGCTCTACTATGAACTTGAGATTAAAGATAGACATTCATTCAAAGGGCGACTTGGTATGGCTATTTAATGAATTCGAAGGAAAGAGTGAAATGAGAAGAATATTTAAGATCTTGTCTGCATATCATAGACTAATTTGTATCACAACATTGAGCCCGAACATATGTAGATGATGATCATGTAACTATGCTAACGCGACGCTACGATGAAACATGATTTGCCTGCAATGTTCTTCACTCAAATAGTCAAAAGAAAGAAGTTACTAGGAAGACGAAAAATACAAAAAGGAGCATTTTAAAATTCTAACCAAGGGATTATTGAAATCAACAAATGATACCCTTCCAAGCTTTTGCTATCACTCCGTCTCATTAATCGTTAACTGAAGCCTAAAGACAGACATTCCAACTAACAGCCTAACGCGATTACATCTGCAGGCGCACTCTACCACTAATTCTGAATTTACCTTTGTTTTGCCAAAAATTCAAATCTCATTATTATGGTCTCGCTTGTCTGTCACACTTTACCTATACCTGAGCACATATCACATCAGAACGCTTTCGTCTAGCCAAATTTTCCTACGGTCTCGTATCGATTTTGGGATTAATTTTGAACTTTATCTCTTGTATGCATTATTGGAAGCAGATTATTATTATTGTGATACCGGAGTTTGTTCATCTTTATCTCCTTTCACCCCCTCCGTTGCAACTACAATACTCACCACCGACTAAAGCGATTCTCAACATGACGCCGCCGTTAATACTTGCTTGCAGCCCAGGAGTTACGGATAAATGAATTATTCTATTAAACCGGCGTCTGATCCACAATCCATGGGTTAAATGATATTTTACGAAACTCAACTGTTGTGTTTTTTTTGTTTCGTTGTCAATGTTTTCAAGGTTTTTTTTTGTGTGTGTTGTATTTACCAACCCCGGACTTGTTGTTTGTGTTATCCTATTTTTCGTGGCTATCGTCGGTGGGTTGGCTGAACGTACACCGCTTGATTGCAGTGATTTTGTCTGAAGTTTGCGTGGATATCGTTGTGTGTATTAAGCTAAAAGGGGGATAGATACTGAAATATCGTATTAGAATTTTCATTTTAATCCGTTTAAATCGTGGGTTCTTTCGGTAGAATTGTGTGTATGATTGTATAAGTGTGTGTGTGTGCCTGTGTGGTTAGGCAGGACGTTTGGTTATTTCATTAATTACGTTAAGATGGAGTCCGATGGTTGGTCTTGGATTAGGGCGGCGATATGCTGATTAATTGATTTTCAGCTAAGCAGAGGATAAAGGGGTTTTATTTATGAATCTAGAAACATGAAGTTTTGTGTTATAGAAACTTAAACTTAACCTTACTCCAAAAGGGATTTAAACAACAATTTTGCGACATTTACAAAGGATGATGGATTGTATCTCTTAATTTGTGCGATATGTGTGCATGTATTAAGTTATGTTAGCCTGCGACACGCCTGGTGATTCGGTTTTAGTAAATCGGGGTCTACCCACAGTTCAAGGGAACAAGAAGTGTTAATTTCACGTAAAAAACTCTCGAGCTTCAAAGTTACTTTTCGAAGACTATGGGGTTATGGCCAGCTTCACAAAATCACGGTTCTGAACCAAAGATAGGGTCAAAGAAGTCTTAATGATCTTGTCTGAAAAGAACTGAGTGGAGGAGAATGCAAAACTTTGAACTCTATGAACTGTACGTGGATGTATTTTGGTAGCAAGAAACTTGACGTAATCACGACTAGTGATCTGCCAAACCGAACATTTCTCAAACCTAATAAACCCGAGTTGAAATTTATGCAAACCGAGTTGTAAACCGAACTGCCAACCAAGTTGTCAACTGAGTTGCCAAAGGAGTTGCAAACCGAGCTACAAACTGAGTGAGATTACTCGGTTTTGGTTTTTGCGTTCGAGGCGATTCTTTGGCAATTCTGAAATAGCAATTAACAGTTGCCCGTTCAGATGAGTTGGTAGCAATTTTGTACATCTGGTCTTCTCTAATCGTGTGGAAGATTGAGATGGAAACATGAAAACTGCCTGTGAAGTATTTCCTACAAGTGAAAGGCAACCGCAAAAGAGAGTTTTTTTTTTTTGAGGGTTTTTGAAGCTCTAATGGAGCACTCAGACTCAAAACTGGTCAACCTACACCAGTGCCGTTAATTTGATCCCAACGGCAATTGATGACTGGACGAAATTCTATTTCACTGGGTTTCGAACCTGGGACCCCTCGAACTTGGGGCAGGCACTTAACCAACTGCGCCATCCAGTCGTTTTCCTTTTTGCGTTTGATGACATTTGGAGGAGAAGGTTCAACTCCGATCGAAGTGCCTTTGCATAGAATGTCTGGTAATTTTTGAGAAAGTTCCCACGCAATGAATTGGATACTCGACCAGCGGACACTCATCTACGCCCGACAGTACGACGCGTATTTTCTGATCTCTCAAGACCATCAAAAGCTTTTCATATTTTTTGCAAAATCTCATCTCACGATGTCCTGGAAAGTGGTCAACGATTCGTTGAGAACCGACGCCTGTCTTCTCTATAGACCGCATCAGATTGCGCTTGCCTGCATTGAGATAGCCTGCGTCATCCTGCAGAGGGACCTCACACAATGGTTCTCTGAGATCAACGCCGATTTGGAAAAGGAAATCGCGCGAGTCATTATCGATCTGTTCGAGATGTGGAGTGCGTGGGATGAGAAGGAGGACGTCAAGAATCTGCTGGCCAAGATGCCGAAGCCGAGACCAGTTCCAAAACAACATCAACATCAATAGATCGACAAGCAGATACACTGCTCACTTCGTAAAATAAAGAATTGGTGATATTTTTAAACGAAAATGAGCTGTACAGCGGCATGAGTATAGCCAGGCGTCTACGGATCCAACGCTCTACATGATCTAGCCTTAAGCGATGTCTTAAGCGATGAGTTGAAAGAGTTGAACAAATTAAAAGCTACCATGTTCGAGTTCTTTATTGATCCACTGTGTATTAAAATTATACAAACACATTCAATCATTTAGCCAGCGGTGGTCTGCTTCCTGTTTTGCTCTCATTTACAGTCAAACGAATTTTAGCCTCTCCACTTTCAATACATACTCCAAATCCATCCAAATGACTCACTGAATGCACCCATTCACACCGATGTCATCCTTGAAAGTTAACAGTTATAACGACCCTTAGGAAATTCTGAGAGTGTTGGAGTTTTGCACCATGTGTGTTGCTTTGCTCACAGGGACATTTTTTTGACCATAAGGTCCCTGTGAGTTCATTACCAAACTTAATGGAGAAGCGTGAATAACAGTGATGTCAAAACTTCAAATTATATATAGTTTAGAGTATGGAGAGTCTTGTGATACCTTATGTCAAGCCTTAGGCACCTTAATTCTAACAAAATAACGTCGTATTGTATTTAATCCGCCAGCAACACAGCAACGGCGTGTGTGTAACATTGTCTATTGTATAGGCACTTATTTTCATGTACCACGTTTCCTAACATTCAATTCCTTGATAGATGTTCGACTGGTACTCCTTAATCCGGAGGAATTATAAAGTTACGTTTATTCTTGTTATGTCAGAACTGGTAATCCTTAATCCCCAGCAGAGTTCAGTGATCCGCCCCGTGAATCACTATAACCCTTGATACACACATCCTCTTGATATGTGTGTAATTCATGTCGCTCACCTCTGCAATTTGAAATTCGAATGCACCGATTGAAATGCACGCAGACAGTGACTCATCTTCACACAATGATTTTTCCCTAAAATGTATTCCCATTCTTTAAGGACTAGGTTGTGCACACCTTATTCCTGATGTCATTATTTGAAACTATTAGCAAACCCTTGCAAAGCACTCTGACACACGTTGAACCCACGAGAATGGAAATCCATCAAAGTCATTTTATCATCTCAAATCTTGTCACAATTATCTGAGGACTTATACCCATCTTAACTGTATAGTTTCATTTCAATTTCCCGGGTTAGGATGGCATTCGTCTAAACCTTTTATTGGCCACCTACCGACCCTTCACAACATGCACGACGACAAGTTTTCCCTTTTTTTTATTTTCCCTCATAACCCACTCGTAGCCCGTAGTGTGTAGTGTGTACCTTGTTGCTGGTGTGTTCAGGCTTGCCGGCTAATTCTCAATTGAATTTATTTCCCACTCAACGCAATTGAACTCGGAAACAGCTGAGCATGTGTGTCAATGGAGAAGCACGTGTAGAATCTCCTTGTTCTCGTTGCCTGTGTCATGTACACACGCACACACGCAGTGAACCCACCCGACAAAAAGTGTATACAAATCTCTTCTTAAGCATCAGATGAGAGGGTTACAGACACAAAGATAAAATAGATATCTTTTCCTTTTTTACAAATTTTGTTGTAGAGTAGGAAATGTTAGCATTTTTTTTTTTGTTCTGAAAGGACGGACTCTGGGAGCATCTAACAGTACAAACGGAGTAGTATTGTTATGCTGCTGCTGGGGGGTAACTCATAAAATGTTTCTTAATCGACAAGGAAAGGAAAAGACAAGAGTTCATTGATGTATCGACTTAGTAGTTGGAAAAATCTGATTTACGTCATGTTACTTGACTACTGGGTTATTTGCTGAAAAACTTATCTGACAGTTGACAGCTGGCAGCTGTCAGTGGATTTGCGTTTAGTTTGACTTACCATAAAAAGGCTTTCTAAATAGACGGTCGAAATTTGCAACGTTGGGGATCATTTTAGCCGAGCCCCGCAGACTTCATGGGTTGATCATTAGCCCATATTTCTAAAAAAAATATTGATAGCCTTTTATAAAGAGCATTATAGTTGGTTAAGTGCCTGCCCCTAGTGCGAGGGGTCCCAGGTTCGAATCGCAGTGAAATCGAATCTGGTCCAGTCACCATTTGCCGCTGGGATCAAATTAACGGCACTGGAGTAGGCTGTTACCTGGCGGTACAATGGACCAGTTTTTAGTCTGAGTGCTCCAGTAGTGTTTCAAAAATACCCCGAAAAAGAAATAGGTCCCTAATTACTAAGTTTTCCTTCCTCAATTCGATGATATTTAGGTGACAGACCTGTGGCTTCAAGAAGGCTGTCACATTTCGTTCATTTCTGTACCAATAATTTGGCATAATTGAGTTGTGAATTGGTCAAACTTTTTGACAATTCCATTGGCAATACCCCACATAGTATTGTTTCGCATTTGAAAGAAAAAACTTTCACAGCAACACCTTGACAATGTTTACAAACAACTTGTTTCCACCACCAAAAAATAAACAGACAACCTAGCAACCCAACCGTTGGCACACACCAACACATACATTCATTCTCATACTTAACTCCATCACACAACTTTATCTAGCGTTTTGGACGAGGAGGACGAAAAGTTTCCATCGTGACATCCAGGAGCATACTGCGGAAACGAAGGATCACAACACAACTCCTGTGAGAAGCAACAACAACCGACCAACCGACCGACGATAACGACAACAACCCTCGAGAGGGCCAAGAAAAAGCATGTAACCAAATCCCTCCTTGGGTTGAATGGGATACACTCGCATAAAAAAAAACCGGAGAGAGAGAGAATCCTTTATCCCTTTATCTGGATTTACTTTAATCTCATCAGCCCATGGGTTCTTGGCTGGGATAACGGATTTACTCGGTACTCCCTCATTTTACTTTGAATCATCCATCCTCGGAGCGAGAGAGAAATCGTTTCGTTTCACAGAGACGAAACAGAAACGCAAGCGGGGGGAGTTCAGTGGAAAACTTGAATTTTCAATTTCAACCCTCTTTATCTGAGTGGATTTCTATTAGAGAAATGGATAAGGGATATATTTCTCGCCCACTTCCACATGTCACACGGGGAAACTCAATCTATGAGCAGCTAGCAACTGCTGGGTGTGGATTCATTTCAAAGTTGGTAAAATGCGCACAATTATTAACCGCAAAATTTCAATGATCACAAGTCGCAGAGCGAATATTGTTTGCCTTGAAAACCGTGCATCGTCTTAATCGTGAAACCCAATCCTGACTTTGCGACACAGGTTTACCCAGATGTCGCGGGCCACGAGGTAAATCTGAGTGACGCCTCAAACCCAGGACAACTAATTAAGCGTAAACTGTTCTTGCGGTCAACCAATTCAGGTGGCAGTGAGTGTAGCCGAACCCTACGCTGCGCCGCCAGACAGATGGTGGGGGAGGTTGCGGAGGTTGCCGCACACTCTCGTGGATTAATCTACTTGGTTGGGCGCATAAGTATCGTGGGGAGTTTCCGCTTGTTGCACTCGGTCCTGTATGCACGGCCTGTGTATCTAAAGGTGATACGATTGCGTGATTGCGGTAATCTCTGCTAAACAAAGCACATTTTTGTACATCCCTGATGCTACAAAGCTCACGACACTGAGTGTGCACGAAACTGTTGGCGTTCGCGTCGGTGGCGGCGGCGGCGGCGTTGCCTGTGGTAGTGCACTTTCCAACATCTTAATTCTCTTTGGCATCACGGTGAACGTGCAAACAACATTCATGCCGTCATACGTGTTTGCATATTCATGCATACATCCATACGTATAAATATTATTTCGCATATTATTGATCGAGGGATTATCTCGGGTGCTTCTATTTTAGAATTCCAAAAGTGTAGGTAGTGTATCTGTGCCCTGCTTTAATCGTCGTTTCTGTGGCATGTGCTGTATTGAGCCGCGTTGTGGGGGCGAGAGAGTGAAATCCGAGAAGACCGAGGATGGGGTTTATTGGAAGATTATCAGTCTGAACAAACCCCGAAAGAGATTTCCACAATCACACACTGTTGAGTGGGATAGTGTTTGGTATCTACATATATACACACACACGTATATCTTATGCAATGAGAACGAAAGATATCCCATACAAATGTATGTATGTAGCAGATACATTTATAATCCCCGACAATATTTTCCAATACGTAGATCCATTAATCCCCATGAATGTTTGTGTTCGTTAATCCTTAAACCAACCACCCCACTTTGATACGCTTACAAGCAGCCAGAAACCGACAATGTACAACAGTGGAGGTCGTTGCTTTATGGCCATGTGAATGGGATATGAATGTAGATTTACTTATTGGCGTTTATTTTCGCATTTCGATGTTGTTGATTGAAAGTTTACCCGAGTGAGGTCTTTTCGTTTCTGTAGTGATCCCTTACCTTTGAGGCAACACCCTCTTTGTCGCGTCATAAAGCCTTTTTTATATTCAAATTTATTGCTCAGTTTTGTTGATGGTTGTTTTTTCTTAACTAAGCTAGTCCAGAGACCACCTGTTTGTGATTGTCTGGCAGCTTACAATATAAATGCAGATAATTCTTCTCAGACTGAAGGGACCAGGCACAAAATTGGTGAAAGAATCACTGTTTCTACAGAATTATAGAAACTTTCAAAGCGACTAAGAATAGTTTTGGGCTCAAAATCGGATTTTAATTTAATCGTTTCAGATTTTCTCTCGGAAAACCAAGCTGACTCTATACAAGACCTTGATCATCATCATATACAAGACCTGCTGTACGGCGCAGAGGCATGGACAATATCCCAAGCAGATGAACAGTGTCTTGGTCTTTTCGAGAGAAAAGTTCTGCGCGCGATCTTTGGTCCTGTTTGCGTTGATGGCATTTGGAGGAGAAGGTTCAACCACGAATTGTATGGGCTGTACAGCGACATGAGTCTAGCCATTCGTCTACGGACCCAACGCCTAAAATGGCTAGGCCATGTAGACAATTTTGCTCCAGCCCGAAGTGTCTTCGACTCTGAGCCTATGGGACAAAGCAAAAGAGGACGTCCGCGTACAAGGTGGCGCACACAAGTCGAGGGGGACCTCCGTCGGCTTAGTGTGCGAAACTGGAGACAGCTGGCGCAAGATCGTGCTGGCTGGAGAGACATATTGAGTGAGGCCCAGGTCCACCTCGGACTGTAGCTCCATAAGAAGAAGAAGAGAATAGAAAAAGAGCAAGCTTACAGTAAAAAGAAATTTGTGTATTTTTGCTTTCATTCCTTTTTAATTTTTTCGTCGTTATCCTTTTCAGAGCCTTAACGGAAAACGAAAGCTAATGGTTTAGAATAATCTTGTGTAGAGGGTGTGTCCGGAAAGTAAAGGGAATTTTAATTTTTCGAAAAAAATATTCACTTATTCGTCTACGTTAATGTTGTCGCCTTCAAAATAGTCCCCATTACATATTATGCGCTTGTGCCAGCGCTTCTTCCCATCCTAGAAACACTTTTCGAACTCGATCTTTAGGATAGCCTTGAGCTCTTTTAGCGATGCGCCTTTAATATCATTTACGCTTTTGAGAGCTTCAAGAGCTCCCACAACGATTCTGTGCACAGATTTGCTGGAAATATTCTCTCGAACCTCTGGTGACACAAAAGATAGAACTATGAAAAGGACAAAAACTACTGGATGGCACAGTTGGTTAAGTGCCAGGCCCAAGTAAAAGCGGTCCCAGGTTCGAATCCCAGTGAAATCGAATCTGGTCCAGTAACCATTTGCCGTTGGGATCAAATTAACGGCACTGGAGTAGGTTGCTACCTGGCAGTATAACCAGTTTTGAGTCTAAGTGCTCCAGTGTAGAGTTTTAAAAATACTCAAAAAAAATAGTTCCTGGCCAAAAAAGAAACTTCCATTCGCCGCTATTTCTGTTCCAAATTCAACAATTTTGGGACAAATTTTGTTGCCACGAGTTTTATACTCAAAACCTTCGAAAAAATTTCATGGTATGAGTCAATCGATATACCAACATCATCAGTAACTTTTCTGATTGTGATTCGGCGATCGTTCATAACCATTTCTTTCACTTTTTCCACGTTTTCATCGGCTGTTAATGTACTGGGGCTTCCGGGGCGTTCATCATCTTCAACGGCTTCAAGGCCATCTTGGAAAATCTTATACCACTCGTAAACTCATAACAGATTCACCATAGGCCTTTGTTAACATTTTACACATTGTTTTACACTTCATTTCATGCTTTTTAAACAAATATCGTCAAGCTCATGGGAACATGTCTAACTTCAGCAGCTGCCATAGACAAAGTAAACAATGAATGCAGCTGAAAATTGTATCATGTTTCAGGGGCATTTTTACCAACATAATAGAAAAAATGTTGACAATCGCACCACCAGCAAAACCAGCAAAATTTTAAAATTCTCATTGTCTTCTGAACACACCTCGGCCAGTGCTCTACTTCGCTGTTGCAGTAAATAACGGTCTAATAATACTGATATTTTGGCGCTGCAGTCTGGGCTGGACTTGGGCCTAGCGTCTACTGCAAATTTTTTCGTATCAATTTTTTTTGTCTTAGTCCGTTAGTAGTATTTAAATTGCGCTTCCATTTTTCAATTCAATCCTCAATTAAATAAAGTTAATTTAATTAAAACTAAAATTTAAATTATTTAAAAATTAAATTATTACATTATTAATTAATTAAAATAAAAATAGCGTAAACACGTAAATCCTCGGAAAACTGCTCGTATATTGATTAATTTCAACTGATAATAATTTCATCGACTGCAGTGTGGATCAGTAATTTATCGAAGCATAAAATACAAACAGAGAATTATCCCAGTTGTGCCTGTGCGCCTTCTAAATGACATCCCTTCCGAAATTAATCCTTAATTCCTCTTCCGTTCCTCATAATCCCCCATACAATACACGTGCGTCATTAATGGCAACGAAAGCCAGAAACAAACAAACAACATAGCCAGCCAGGCAACAACTACCAAAACCAACACAACCAACCATGATTTGTATTTTAGATGTTGGATGGAACTTCTCCGAATCATACAGTCAAACTTAGATGTGTATATCATGTATTTGCCACTCCATTCACACTGTTTCGTATTTGCTATCAAATCGTGGGCATAGCAGAACTTCCATCGATAATGCACTGGGGATCCCAATAAAAGTGTCTCGGTGTCTTTGGCGATTTTATCTTGCGTGGTAAGGTTTAGATGATTGAAATCGCTGCGGACACTTGTTACTCGGAATTTTTTAGCACTGACCCTGATAGCGAGTGCTTTCATGAATGGCAATCGATTTTCTTTTCTTTATCGCACTGAAACACAATAAAGTTCGTTTCTTTCAGTCGTTGGGGATAAACGGAGCACCAATCAATAAACTATTTTGCAGTTAAGTCGGTAAATTACTCAATAAAACTGCTTCAGAGATCTGACAGGCTTTCCGTGAAAAGGGGTGCGAGCAAAAAAAAAGTGAATATTAAAGCAGATACCACATAACGCTGAGTAATTCCCTCAAAGGGTGTAGCTCAGTAAATAAAAGAGATTTTTTAATCCTCCTGAGTCTGTAATAATAATCTGTTGAAGATTTTTTCCCCACCACTTTGCGCACCACAAAATTTGTCCAAATACTTCAATTAGGCCTGGCCTGTGGTAAATGTGTATTTGCAAGTGTGTTTTCAAATCAGATTTTACGACTTTGGCAAATAGTATGTGATAGTGTGTGTGTCCTGTGCGCGTATATATGACGTTTTTAATCTTGTTGCATGTTTAAGGTGCACCAGACTTACCCTGCCCCCCATTGTCTTGTGTTGTAAAGTTTACCGCAGCTGAAAGCCCTTAAATCACATGCTTCGTGCCAGCTAATCCGGATTTATTTCTCTATACTTTGTTGTGTGCAACAGTGTTTGCGTCAAATAATGTCACACTTGACAAAAAAAGAAGGAAATTAAAGATTTTCATTCACACCAAGGTGTACAGCTACTTTTTATTTTGTGTTGGTTGCAAGTTTTTGAGCTGAAGTTTTTTGTTGTTTATGAAGATCCTGTGTTTCCAAAATGAGGAGTTGCCTGCTCGTTACAAGTATTATTGAACGGGCTTTATGAGAGCGAGGGGCGATTTTTTAGCTTGTTTGGATGAGTCTGGATGGCGAGAGACCTTTCTGGCTGGAGAGGCATTTTAGGAGAGGTTCCGATCCACATCGGTCTGTAGGCCCTAGGGAGGAGATGAAGAGAGAATAATGGCCGTACGGGAACTTAAAACAACTAAAGGTAGCCCTAAACGACGAACACGCTCGCCGAACTTGCTCGTGCTCGCCGAACTTGCTCTTGCTCGCCGAACTTGCTCGTGCTCGTCGAACTTGCTCGTGCTCGCCGAACTTGATCGTGCTCGCCGAACTTGCTCGTGCTCGCCGAAATTGCTTGTGTTCGCCGAACTTGCTCGTGCTCGTCGAATTTGCTCGTGCTCGCCGAACTTGCTCGTGCTCGCCGAACTTGCTCGTACTCGCCGCATTTTCGTCGTGTATGAGCTGGTTCGTGAGCCGCTCGCTGTTGACGAAAAATTTCGATTTTGTCATGTTCGCTGGCTTTGATGTTCGCCGTGTAGGGCCATGTTCGCGAGCAAACCTCATTTTTGCTGTGAACGTCGCCGAGTGCATATCGCAATGTCAACAGTCAGCCACGATTTTACCGAGGAATTCACCACTTGCGCTTCCCTATCACACATGTTGACGGTTTGAAGAAACAACACGAAATGAATGTTCGCCAAATGTGTTCGCCGTGTACGTGTAGTTTAAAGCGCAACCCATAATGGCCGTACAAAAAATTAAGCTTATGTCACAACCAACTGAAATGTTAGCATCGCCAAATTCCATAGTGTCCATAATTGTTTGAGAAGAGTTTAGCTGTCAACTGACATTTGTATACGTAGAGAGCGAGTAATTTCGCTCTGGCGTAAGAAGGCAAAAGTGACCGAACTTAACGAAACTGAGCGAAGCAGTTATTATAATCGGAATGCATTATTTTTGTGTTATCGCTCGACTGCTTTAGTTCGCTTAAGCTTCTGTACGACCATTATGGTTGGCGCTAAGGCTGTTTTAGCAGCAATTAGAAAATTGTTCAACTACGAGCACAATCCAACAGATTTATGTGGGGATAAGACAGGAATAAATTCTCATTTGCGACAAGAAACTTACTGTTTCGGATCAAAAGCAAATTTCCTCTCAACAGTGCATAGTAATCATTTGGAAAATAAAGTAACTCCCATTCACTTTACCACAAACGGAACCGAATGAAGTTGTTTATCGTAATCACATGTCTGGTCTGCAACACTATGAGCTCACTTAAGCTCAAACCAAAATCGTTGTAACAAAATATAATTAATATAATCCACATGCCACTGTGAATGCATAAACTTTCAACTACACAAACATCTGGTCATCCCAATAAATGTACAAGCATGAATATCGTCTCAGAGAAACTAACCCAAGAACAAACCACCATTGCGGATGTGGCAAATCTTTGGATTCCTCTAAACGAGCTTATCCTATTTTAATTAGGAGAATGAGACTGCTCACAAGAAGACACAACGGAAGACCAATAGAGACACATATATAAAGTGCCAATACAAACTATACCAGCAAATTGAGGCTAGAGTACTGGAAAATCTTTTCCGATTTCAATGTCTTCTTGTTGAAGGGATTAGACGATATTATTTCAAACACACACATAAGTACGTAGGTACGATTTGCTTGAATGGAAAGTGTATATCAAGAGACTTATAACAATTAATAACTGTAGAGCATCAGGCATTTACCATGGCACGAGTATATTCATGATTGGTGGTGGGTCAGAGGTTGTCTGCCACCAGAAGAGGATTAACTATTTTGGTTATAATCTCAAATGTGAAATTAGTGCAGTGAACCAGGGTGAGAATGTCTATCTTCATTTATCTAGAGAAAGCATGCACTTAACTAGAGTTGGTTTCTTAATCTATATTTTCATAGACAAGTTTTGATAAATCTCAATTTAATTCGGTTCGTAGTTGATACAGTCGGACGGCCCATCATGATGGGGAAATAAAAAGGAGTAAACGAGTTCATCCTGGCACTTAATTCAATGGATTGTACTTGGCAAAAGGACATTATTGTTTCAGCAAAAAATTATGTTGTAAAGTCATGTCATGTGTCTCATCAAACTCCCGTTCAAGTTCGTCGGGAAATCAGTTAACAGCAATCAGTTAGCTGCAGAATGCCAAAGCATTGGTGTCAAATTGGCGGTGACGTGAAATAGGGCAAAACGAAATAAAGCCAAATCTCAAATTTGGTCTTATTTCGTTTTCAAAATCGCGATGTGAAATAAAGCCAAATTTCATGTATGGCCTTATTTCGATTTGAAAAATAAGATTTGCTTTAAAATTGTTGTTTTTAAATTTAACTTTTGGAGTAAAAATCCCTCCAGCACCAACGCCTTCATTCTACTCAAAATGAGGGACCCCATCAATTGATTATCAATCGGCAAATCTTTTGAAATGAGTTGGAGGTTTGCTTGAACTCTTTTTGATCCAGAGCAATGTTTGATAAAAAAGGCCCCCAAAGTCGGTTTTACTGCGTAAACTCCCTCCCTCCCAAGGTTGCAGGTTGCAGGTGATTTAGAATCTTTCTTCTAAATCACCTGCAACACCCCATCTGTTGAGAGAGAAAAGAATGTATTCTTAATCATCTCCGAATAAGCTAAACCTCGTTCCCGTTTGTTGTATCGAAAAATTTTGTATTCACTCAGTTTTTTTTAAAGAGGTGATTAATTATTAATTTAAAATGTTCATATTAAATAGCTTCCACTTTTGACTTCATGTCAACATTTCTGTTCATTCTCAGGTCAAAAAAGTTCCATTCAACTGCAACTGTTCGGAATAAAAATGAGACTTGCTCACCCCAGGGAATAAAGTAGACACGTAATGATAAAAAAGAAATAATCCAAAGTATTCTGAGGTATCACATTACTTCCCCCTCATAAAAACCGGATCTGCTGTCAATTTTTTTTTTTTTATGATTATTCTTCCCGAAGTCAGACGATGGGCTTGTGCCCCCACTAGACTTCGCTGATTCCTTACAAATACCTTGGTTTTCTTATTTGGAAATAAGTATCTATGCTAGTCATTAGCATGATGTAGCAAATAATCCTGATTCCGTAAATCCGCTACTCTCAATGATCCCGCTCACTCCCTGCCATGTGTCAACGTACAGTGGCGGGCGATAAGAGCTGCGAAGGAAAGGCAATCGCAGGAGAGAGAGAACCTTATTAATTTGTGGAATGAAAATATTCATTTTCAATATTTCTTTTTTTTTCCTTGCGACGATTTGCGATTTCCTAATTCAATTTCAACCCCTCACCAAGGAAGGAGCAGTGGCTGAGGAATGAGAGAAATATAACCGTAGAGTTACATCCCACTCTACGAAAAATCCGTGAGATCGCAAAGACGTAAGCTCAGATAAGATAAAAGCAGCAATCGTACTCTGGTTGGGCACATATCTCATTATTTCCGTCTTAAATCCGCGACATCGTACCATGGAATATCCTAGATCGCAAGAAGAACGATGATAATGTTTAAATCTTTTGACGTTAGTGGTAGTGCAGAGGTTTGAGTTAGCAACCATTTTGAGAGGCTAATGAAAAGCGAATGATATATTCGCGGAGAATCCACAGAAGCGACCGAAAAGGGCCTTATCGTCATTTATCTCTCCGCCAGGTGATTAGTTGGTAATGCGGCGTGATTCAACCTTTGTACTCCTCCTGTTAAATCGCTTTGCGGTTGCAAAAGTGGAATGGCATTGACTAAGGATTTACAAAACTTAATACAGTTGAATATTTGTCATCGATTTGAGGAGCTTTCGTATTAAAAATGATTAGAAAATGTGTGATGTCAGTTGGCTTATTAAAGTAGGGATAGCATGAGGGTTAGTTTGCTATTCAATTTTAGTGGTTTTACTTTCAGCCATTTGGAGAAAAGGAATTCGTTTAAACATTTGAATGGGAACAATGCAAATTTATAAAACATGGCCAAATAAATAAACACTTCGACGTTGTGTCTTAAACTTCAAATTGCTTGTTGCTTTAGCTTACGACTAAATTGACTTCAAAATTCAGTTTTGAAAAAGTCATTCATTAGCAGCTTCCTATCTTTAAATTTAAATAAAACAAAATGTGTGTGAGGTATGATCGATATTTTCTATTTGTTTGAAAGGCCTATCGATGCCATTTTGTATGGAGCCATTCAGCTTCTCATTCGGATGACGCGCATTCGAAATGTAAAATTGTCCATGACTGGCGAAGAAATCAGACTGAATTTTACCGATGGCATAGGTTATGTTGTACGTACGTACGTACAAGGTGGCGTACACAAGTCAAGGGGGACCTCGGCCGGCTTGGTTTGCGAAACTGAAGACAGCTGGCGAAAAATCGTGCTGGCTGGAAAGGCATGTTGAGTGAGGCCCAGGTCCACCTTGGCCTGTAGCGCCCTAAGAAGAAGAAGAATAGATTATGTTGGCTTTGAGGGTTGCTGTGGTTTCAGACTTATTCGCAGAGACCTGCGACTTCAAAAAACCCCAAAAGAAAAAGTCTAAACGGGTTAAATCACACGATCTCATTACTCTCACGTAAAATGACCATGCCCTCGAATCCCTCCTGCAGAATTTTCAATGTGGCTTAAGCTGCGAAGCACGTAACGCCGTCCTGTTGAAACCACATGTTGTTGGTGTCCATGTCATTCAATTCAGGCCAAAAGAAGTTGGTAATCATTGACCTATAGCGTTCGCCGTTGACGGTGATGGTTTGGCCAACGTCGTTCTCAAAGAAATATGGACCGATGACGTCGCCAGAACTTCGACTCTGAGCCTGTGGGACAACGCAACAGAAGACGTCCACGTACAAGGTGGAGCACACAAGTCGAGGGGGCCCTCGGCCGGCTTGGTGTGCGAAACTGGAGACAGCTGGCGAAAGATCGTGCTGGCTAAGGAGGCATGGTGAGTGAGGCCCAGGTCCACCTTGGACTGTAATGCCCTAAGAAGAAGAAGAAGAAGAAGAAAAAGACGTCACCACACCAAACAGTGATTTTTTCAGGATCCATTGGACGCTCTTGGATCTCATGTGAATTGGTATCGTCCTAAATTCGACAATACATTTTGTTGACGTACCCATTCATCCAGAATCGGGCCTCATCGCTGAAGATGATTTTTCGATGAAAATTAGGGTCAGTTTTCAACTGTTCCAGTGCCTATTCAGAAAACACACGTCGTTGTCTATGGTAAAGTCGTTTGCTCAGTTGAATTTTGTACGGGTGCAGGCCCAAGTCACGACGCAAAATTCACCAAGTTGTGGTCTGCGAAAGGCCGAGTTCTTGTGAGCGACGCGAAATCGATTGCCTCGGATTCTCCTGCACACTCTCACGAACAGCGGCGATGTTTTCGGTAAATCTTGCGATTCGTCGACGTACGGGTGTTGGTTTATCGTTTACTGAGCCAGTGGACTTAAATTTATCCACCACACTCCGAGTAGTCCTCTCGGTAGGACCGTAAAATAGGAGACCGTTAAATGGGCGAAGTACGCGGAACATTGACCCAACAGAATACCAATTTTGATAAAACAATGTTTTCATTTGCACGTGTTATTGAACGCTATGGCCGTCTGCTGTGACAGACTGAATAAATGACAGCCAATTTGACAGATGTGCCTTCAACTATATGGCCGCTATCAACTGTCAATTGAAAGACCCTTTACTAGTCAAAAAGTCGATAGTTTTTAAGCATCAAAGTGTTGCATGCTCAGGAACTTTCTGTATTCTGTAACTCGGTTCTCGCCAATTAGTAAAATTTTGAATATACAGTCGACTCCCTCTAAGTCGAATTTTTACGGGATATCAAAATTTGTTCGAGTTCGACTTAGAGGATGGTTTTTGTATGGAAAATGAGGGTAATGCCAAAATAAATATGGGGAAAAATTCGAGTTAGAGGGAAATTCGACTTAGAGAGGGAGTTCGACTTAGAGGGAGTCGACTGTATTTAATTTCGACACCAATGCTCCCTTGGAAATCTTTCTAAATATTTCATGGCTTGTAATTATTTTTTGCATAATCGTTTGCATCACATTCTGAAAGGCTTAACTATGAGTGACGAAATATCCCAGAGAATCCGAAATGAGCAATCCAAGAAAAACACAGATTTCCCATTGATAAGGGTCACTTCCTCTGGAAAAAGCACACGGAGTACCGGAATCCTAACGTCTTAAGTAGCTTCTATAGCACACTCACACATATGTGTGTAGAGTAATTTAAAACCACACCATTTTAATCATCGTGTTCCTTGCGGATTTCCACCTCCATCTAATGAACAACACACAAACGAGAAAAGAACGTAGACACGTCCCAAGGAGCAATCCATCTCTCATCTTCCGGTCAAAGAAGTTATGCTCTAAGCTCCTGTCCCTCCTTCTGGATACCCATTCTTCAACGAGTAACCCTTTTTGATAACAATCCTCTTTTAGCCTCTATGCCCTCAATGGTGTGTTTGTGCGTGCATCTGTTTGTGTGTGTGTGCAATTGGTATTTGTTATTATTTATAAGGTCCACCAGGTGAACCAAAAACTGGACTTAATTCCACACTTGAGATTTTCTTAACTTGTTTAAGCTCTTCGTTGCTCCGTGCTGGATGGCACTCCTTAGGAATCTGAATTCTGATGATGGTATGCGTTTGTGCTCTCCTCTGTATCTGCCTCAGAGTATCAGTGTATATTTAGGGGTATTAGCAGTCCCGAATGTGTGGGATTTTCTTAGTTGCTGGAAAGATTTTGTGCGTATACTGGGTTGCTACTTGAAAAACAAATTCTTAACAGGGCTTAGAAAACACTTGGCACAAGGATGGAAGGATAGCATATCCTTTATTGCTGCTTCACCCCAATCAGGGCAAGTCCGAAAATCTTCATCTTGTTCTTTTCTTTTGCGCAAAAATTAAGGAAACGCTGTCCGAATGGAACCGGTTGGTTTTGGGTGTGCGTATGGGTGTGTTTTGGTTTGAGTTGGGGCAGGAAGTCTAGTACGTCTTCGATGAGGGTCATCTTGAGCTTGGGTTCCACCACACTACAGCCAAATCCTTCTTAATAGATAATTCTCATTGGAATATTATGGAAAATTAATGATTGGCAGTTTACTGGTATGCGTACGAACACACACACAGGCATACCCATGTAAGTGTAGAACTAGCCTAGAGAGGATTTTAAAGGACGCAGCCAGTGCCAGTGATTAGCATTATTGTTTTCTGAGTCACAATCATCAGTTGCGTCCCCAGAGATTGGTTGATGGGTACACCTACGCATATGTGTGTGTAGAAGCATAGCGATGGGGGTGGATGTAAACCCTTTGGCTACTTTGGGTTCGATGGTGGTGTATTGAACTGGACTAAGAAAGATAAGTTGCTACTTAGTTATGCGTAAAATAATTATTTCTAGGGTGCTTCTTTGGGATTCTTAAAGGGGCGAGAGTTCTTAATCGCTCTTCGGTCAACTGGCCGCTGATATGGATGTGTGTATGTTTGTGTGGGTGAACGATGGGGCTTGGGTGTATGGAATTAATCCGCAAACGGGAAGATATTCCATGTCTTATGAGTTCAGATTGGTGTTGTTGTTGTCGTGATTATCAATTATCCTTGTTAAGAAGGAAAAGGGTTACGCCAATGGGGATGTAATTAAAGCGGATGGGGTATTTTTGGTTTTTCCTTAGATAAAGATTGATGATGTCTATTACTTGACGCGGATTATAAATACATGTTTGGTTTTGCATAAGAACAATATACTGGACAGGAAGTTAAAGACATAACTTTAAGGATTCAGTTCTTGGAGCCCTATTCTGAATTTTGTCTTCTAAAAGTGTTGTAAACGGTGACCAGATAAGAGTGATGGGAAAAGAAATTTGAATAAAACAACAATGGTGTGAGACATAAGATTGATTTTGACTTTATTTTGAAGTCATTTATTACCATTTCGTATGAAATAGCAAATTATTCAAATTGCCGCCTCGGCTTTGCTGCCTTCAAGCGTTCGATCCAATTTTGTTATGGCTCGCTCCGAAATGCCGGCGTTATTCCGACAACAGCGTTTCGAATGTCCTCGAGCGCGTCCAAAGTGATCGGCATCTTTGCGTAGCCTAAGAAGTTGACGTCAACCCAGAGAAAATAACCAACTGATGTCAAGTCGCATAATCACGTCAGCCAATTCATGAAAGCTCGTCATTAGATGACCAAGTCGCTAAATTTCTCCTTCACAACAACTTCGTTGCGTTTGTATGACATGTAGCGCCGTCTTGTTGGAACCACAGTTCGCATATACTGACGTTGTCGAGCTCTGGCCACAGAAAGTCGGTTAACATCGCCCTATACCTGAGACCATTGAAGATAAAGAAATAATGACAGAAGACGTTGGCATGTCATAAAACCCACCAAACAGTTAATCTTTGTGGATGCATTGATGCTTAGTCAAAGACTTGTGGATTGTGTTCGGTCCAAAAACAGAAATTTAGCTCGGTGACAACCAAAAACATGTTTCGTCCAAGTTTTTGACCGAAATCCGGATCTCCGACCAACATTTCCAACGCTCAATTAGAGAACTTACGGCGCTGTCTATGGGCGTCCAGCTGTAGCTCTTGCGTCAGCACAATTTTATACAGATGTAGGCCCAAATTATAATAATAATAATAATAGCGGCGCTACAGTCCGAGGTGGACCTTGTCCTAGCTTCTCAGCAACCACTTGTGTTGTGCGTGCTATTGTTCTCTCACGAGTCTAGGGGACCTATAGTTTATTGCCGACTCCGAACAGCGAGATTGAGAAGCTTTTTCTAGACAGTTATACTCTTTGAGCAAACCAAATCACCTCGAAAGAGGTGGAGCCGGGAAAAAATTGGTAGGTGTTTTTTTTTCGGAATTCGAACCTTAGACCTCGAACCTTCGAACCTTAGACCTCGTTTTTTCGGGATTCGAACCTTAGACCTCGAGCGTAGGAGTCGACGCACCTACCCCCTACGCCACGGCGCCCACAGGCCCAAAATTAACCCCCAATATAAACCGGGTTGACTCTCTGGCAATGTCCAATTCAGCTGATCGGCACCGAATCCACATTTCTGGGTGTTCTTTCATATTAGCCGCTAAGGCCGCTATGTTTTCTTCATTTCGCACCAATCTCTGTCTAGTTGGTGGCTTAAGGTGTGTATTCATGCTCAATCTTTTGCGTATTTACAACTGAGCCGGAATTTCGATAATAATTTTTAAATTATTTCCGCACGTTCGGCACGACGAAATGGGAAACCTTTGTGTATATTGTGGCAGCTGAATATTATGGGTAACTTTGACACAGCTGCTGATACACAACAATATCTTTCATTGCTACCGTAGGCGACGTGGCGTTATGGGTATGCACATCGACCCATGCGCACTAAACTTTCAGTCTAGATTCAAATCCCAGAAAGAAAAGAAAATTGTTTACGGCTCCACAGTCTAGGTTTAAATCCAAGTTCAAAGAAACAATTTAAAAAAAAAATGTTCGTTGCTCCACCTCTTTCGAGTCACTGGCAGTGCTCAGAGTATAATTGTCTAGAAAAAGCTGCTCAAAATCGCCGTTCGGAGTCGGTATTAAACTAAAGGGCTCCCGCAGTCGTTAAAAAACGCAGGCTCGTTATTGCTCTCTGCTCACTCTTTACATAGATTATGCTTAAGTTTTCGACGAAGAAAAACGCGCTAAGAAACATACATCGCTTAAAAACTACTGTATCCAACTTCCGTAACCGAACTGATGAAGTTGTGTGTTCATTTTGAATCTTGTTGACAGGAGTTTTCTTTTTTTTTTCTACAGAATAACTAGAGCATAACTAACTCTCCTAAATCATAGTTGTGGTACCTTTTACTAGCACAGTGCCAAAATCTATTCATAATTTATGCATATTTTCCAAAATCGTCGTTGCAACAATTCGCAAAACATACGCAACATACAAATAATCATTTATTAACGCGCACAGATTGGTTAGCAAAGGCCATTGTTTCATCTTCTTGATGTGAGCAGGGAAACAAATGAAATCCACAGTTCAAATCACACATACTCAACAACAATCCTTTGTTCCACATTCAGACATCTCAAAGCTATTGCTCATAGATTATTCATCCGCAGCTTAACTCCCATTAACCTCTTCGAGTGTTAACTGACACTCACCCTTCCCAAAGTGCATTGATTTTCAGCAAAGCTGGATAAATCTTCTCCTCACCAGGACGACTGTATGGAAAAAAGTCTTTCAAGGTAAAAAAGAATACATACATATGCACGTATTCCACCTAAGAAACAGACTAAGTGTAGATTAAGGAAGGCAACAAACCCATACAACGTTACAAGGATTCGATTAAGAATCACTGTAAGGGACTATTAATGCGGTACACAAGTAGGTATACGGCGAATAAAGCAACCGATCAATTCGTTCTTAACCAATTGAGGAGGATGAATGGAGAATTTTTAAATCCCTTGAGGGGTTCCGCGAAGGCATTCAAGGACTTTACTTGTCTCACTCCCTATCTCGAACTCGAACCCATTTTGTAAAGTCCTGGAATAAAAGCGTGCAACAAAACAAAATATGAATATGCAAATAAATTCATTGCCATCCTCGTCAAACGGAAGCCGCTGCCGCACCGCAAAGATTCAGAATTGTGTGGTGGGACAAAAAAAAGGGCGCACTCTGATGTGTACGTTTAAGTCTGACGAACAATGACATCGAACGCCGTGTTGGGAGGGATAAAATTATGGCGCAATGGGTAAAAGGCAAAGGATTAACGATTTTAAGGATTATTTCGTGCACTTTAAATGGGTTACTCAGCGATGGTGGACTCTACTTTACAGCAAGCAGTGTGTGTAAGTGTTTTCAAAAGACAAACCGGTTTCAAGGACTCTCCGGGTAGTTTTTTTTTCTTTCTTTGTTTTAATCTTGTCGACAGAGCTTAGACAACTCCAAGGGATGTTTGGATTAGTGCCGGTATAAGTGATTTATACATATCCTGACGGGTTCATTAGGGTGAAAAAACCCCGATTAGGCCTTAATGCTATAAACAAAAATGTTTGCTGAACCTCTTGACAGAACGGCAGCAACTGCAAGAATTTGTTTGTATTTTGTTTTCGTTTCTTTCTTTTTGTTATCGCTTTCACACTTGCACTTGCATGGTGCTTTAATTAAACTGCAAACTTATTATTAAAATCGCTTCTTAAAACTTAAACTCTGTCTGGAAGTGTTTGAGGTGGCTGTTGTTTTCGTGAAAAGTTTTGTTCTTCACATCACTTTTGGAGGGCGATAAAGTTCATAAGACCTACTTAAGACTTCATCTTCTTCATCCAGCCATCCATCAATGAGATACTTCTTCGCTCGCGTTACTGGCTGATGCCCATGCACATAGTTCATGTTAAATACTTACATATTCTAGTTATCGCTGAATTTTAAATGAATGTTGAGTCATAATTTCATACACTCTCTGTGTACACATAGTTACTGGAAAATTAAACGGTAGTTTCGCATATAAGGATATTTAGAGGTGAATGGATAATTTTGTACACAAAATTTCTGTGATTTGAGGAAGGGAGAGTTATTGTGTGATGCTTTAAAAAGTATCCTTGGGCACATTAGACTTTGAAACTGAAAAAAGTCGATGCACGTCCGATGTAAGGCAACTAATCACGTCACGTTTTAATAGAAAATATATACAAAACTGTTCCAAAGCCAACTTCATGTTCTTCTGCATGAAGAAGGTACAGTACAGAAGAATCTTGACAAAATGAGCACATATAAAATCGGTCCCGTTCATTTTTCTTGAATTGTTCATCCTTCCAAGCTTCGACATTTAGTGAAAGAAGAACTAGCCGAACTAGAACTAGAAATAGCCGTTTATAAAAAAAACATTGTACAGCCTTGGCCAAATGTATGGGGCACCCTTTAAGATTCGTCATATCTTTAAAAAGCAAAAAAGTTAATGAAATAAGAGGAAAACCTAAACATCATTTACAACCTCAAATCAAACTAATTCAAAAATCAAACTAATTGCTTCCGAAAAGTGATTTGGCAGCAAAGACAAAAATGTTAGGGTGCCTAATACATTTGGCCAAGGCTGTATACATCAAAATAATAATTAATTTAATTTTTAAAAATCAAGAAAATTTTAAAACTGGTAGAAAACAGACTTATTTGGATTTTTGTTAAGTGCTCTAAAGTAGACTGTCGTTTTCAAGAAAGACGGACAAAATTTCTTCATCTTTCCGAATGGTTCACTTTTTCGAGACTCTACTGTATTGTCATTTCGAAGACTACCATTATCACGCAGATATTACCCATCTTCAAAAGGAATCAGTCAGCAGATCGAGAGTAGACATTGGGACAGAACTCTAGTCAATAGGATGGCATTTGGCCGATACTATTTTACCCTTCGTTGGAGTACTGCCGGTGTTGAAAATAGAATTCTGCTTCCCTTTCTAAAGTCCTTCTTCTTCATTAGCGGGCGCTACAGTCAGGGGTGGACCTAGGCCTCAGTCAACATGCTTTTCCAACTAGCACGGTCTGTGACCAGAAACACGGTCTAGCTCAAAAGTAGAATTTCATTAAAAAGTTAAATCTTGACTATGTAGAAGCAAAGACTTGCTCAAAAACAATGTTTTTCTCAGAATAGTAGTCAAGTTAAGTCCAGAGGAAGAATCTCATTAAAAAGTAAATTCTTGACTAAAAGATTAATTCTGCTCAAAAATATAGTCTTAATCAGAAATTAAGTTCTGCTCAGAAACAGAGTCTGACCGGAAACAGAGTCCTGCTCAGAAGTCTCGTCCGAAATTCAGTCTTGACCAAAAGCGGAATTACTTATCAGCTTCCTTCAATGATCACATCAGTCCATTACAAAAGGATTATCAATGCTACGCTCGATGTTCTCGGTTGGAATCCCAAAAAAACATCTAACATTTTTTCACGGCTCCACCTCTTTCGAGTCACTGACAATGCTCAAAGAGTATAACTGTCTAGAAAAAGCTTCCCAATCTCGCCGTTCGGAGTCGGCATTAAACTGTAGGTCCTCTCTACTCGTGAGAGAACAATAGCACGAATAACAGTAGTTGTGTAGTAGAAGCTACACAAGAGTAGTTGCTGAGAAGCTAGGCCAAGGTCCACCTCGGACTGTAGTGCCGCCATTATTATTATATTAATCTCCGCGGTCGGAGATGGAGTATATTTCGGGGCCTAGATAGACAAAGTCCAAAACGTTGGTGTTGATGGACCTTTTTTGTAGACTTCGCCTTACTTCGTCTTACCTTCATTTACCGCAAGTACCATCTTAGCCGCTACCTTCGCGATGCTCGCAAATTCTCCACTGACAGCCCGTTGAATCCTTTCCATTATTTCAATGTCATCGGTTCGCTAAAGTTTGCTCAAGTCCGGCAAAGGCAAATTCAATTTTTAGTCTTGTTTACTGTGGTACCCTCTGACGTTCGAGACGTCCTTTATTCTTTCAACAACTTGAAGACGAATAGTGGAATCTAAGCAGTGTCACAAACGGGGATTCATTAGATTCTTGCTTATGGTCAATCCACCACAAACCACAAAACGTTCTCCCATTTTTCTCATTCAGTCAGCGAAATAACTGTGCGTCTTACACTTTAATAAACATTTCTAGCTAACTACTTTTTCAAGAATCCGATACCAAGTCAAAGACAATTCGTCTCTGAACAATGACTCTTCCACATACCCTACATACCAAGTCGTTGCACATTCCAATCTCATTCATGCATACCCACACACGAGAGAGAGAGTGAAAAAACAAAAGCAAATGTCTTGCACTAATACAGGGTAACCTAAATCCCTTCTTAGGCTTTCCTTGTAAAAGATTTCATACTGAAACTTCACCACCAGCCACCATTGGTATTTAAAAAGCGCGATTGCTATGATTTCTTGAAAAGGTGTCAAAGAATAAAAAGAATATTTTCATCCAGCACAACCTAACGACGCGCCCCACCTCCAATGCCGCCTATTACGTGTGCTTAATATTTTTTTACGTTCTTAGGGGCTCACGGCGTAAGCAACAGACAATGCAGATGGCCCGTCTTAAGTCCAAACTAATAACGGATATTTCTGCATTTCTAATCCAATAATAAGTAAAAAAAGAACAAGAATGACAACCGGTCTTGTGACAACTAGTGCAGCGGCATTATAGAGACATTTTCTTTCTCATTTTTGTTTACCTTCTGCAAGACGGCGGTGGGGCTTGTCATCCCCATATCGAAAGGGGTTAGTCTCTGACTACAGTGTCTCATATCTGCAAAGAAAAATAGAAGCATATTCCTTTGATTTAGGTTTTCGTGTGGATGGGGGCGGCATACCATGCATACCTTTCTTTGCTGAGCAAGTTTTTTCCGGTGTCTGTTGATGTTCTTTTTTTTGCTTTTATTTTACGCTGTCTGTTTTCTTTTCTGTAGAAGCTGCTATATGGTCTTCTTCTAGTCTTCTAGTCTTTAGCAAACGCCGATTGCTAGTTGATGAGGTGCCGATGAAATCCTTTGATTGATTTTTACTTGTGTTATGGAACTAGAAACGTAAAGTTAACAAATTCATGTTTTTCTAACTTTCCTGATAATGATTGCCCGTTTTAAAAAAAAAAAAAAGAATATCTAATAAATTAATTCGTTACTTAGCTCATTATTAACCAACTGGGTTAAAATAAATTTACGTGATAAAAGTCAAATCTTTTCAAATTTCCTTTCATTGTCCAGTTGTCGTAGACATCGCCTAAATCGCTTAATGGTAATTGAACCTCCATTGTTTTTAACTGCATGCACTTGTGCGTTTCGCGGCAGTCGGAACGTACTAGCAACTTTGTAGTCTTGGGCTTAGGTCCAGCTGTAGGCTGTACATTTTAACACCTGGCTTTTTGAGCAGAGTCAAAAGTAACGATTGAAACACCATTGAAATGAAGAACGTTTTGAATATAAACATATACATTTTCGATTATTAAATCCTCATCCTCGACGTACTGACACTCAGTCCTGTCTTACCTGTTTCCAACATATTTTCACACCAATTGGATTAATTTAGTGTGCCAATTTTCCAATATAAGCTTGGGACAATAGATTGTAATCGAGTGCTAGAACTAGAACACAAACACACAAGAATCTGGTTTAAGGTCTTAAATTTATTTTAAAGTTGATGTCAGTAATGTTTATCTAATATTATTTCTCTCTTAAGGAATTGTTTTTTAAATAGTCACTTGATTAAAACCCTTATGTCCATGATGTCATCATTCCGTAACCCTGATCAGATACCTAACACCACCACTAATACCCCAACCATCAATCAATCCACAATCGAGCCCGTTAAACTTACAACTCTCAAGTGCGATTCCGAATGACTTTATCAAGCCACTTTGCTTTAGTCGAGTGCCACACACTTCACATTGTTCGGGGTTGTAAAAAAATTAATTCTATTAAGTTTTGATTTACTAAATATATTTACATAGCTGTAAAAATCCCTGCTCACCCCATAAAACAAGAGGAAAAACAAAAAGTGTGTCCAGTAATAAACCTAAGCACCTGAGCAGTTCAATATAAATCGAACAAAACGAAAAGGAGAACAATTAACAATAAACTAACTGGTCTGGTTGGGGAGGTTTATCTGCGATTTGCGCGCCACTTGAAATTTAATATACTCGAAACTATTTGTGGCTGAATTAAGTGCAAACGTTTCAAGGGGTTTTCGGTCTTTACATTTCGTTTGCAATTCTTAAATACGGATTGATGAAATGTAAATTGTCTACGTGTGTGTGTTCTGGTATTACGTCCGAGACTGTCGCTATAGACGACGAATAAATGCATTCGATGGTTTGTGTATCTACTCACGGGAGGTATGACATCAGATAAGAGATATGATTAGATCCGGGATAAGTGTTCGATTTTTAGTACTTCAAAAATATTCGTAACTCAAATAGATAGTTTTCAGTTTTTGTAGGGTAAGCCTCGTTGCTAATGCTTCTGAGGTTAGAGATATCTTGCAGCAGGCTTTAGGTGAATTTATTTACTAGACACTTAGCAATGGTTGATTCGAGGTATTCTTTTTAATCTGAATACATATATTGAACTCTATAATTATTGCGGCGTGTATAATTATAAGTTCAGTGCTAAAGATTCAGTTTTTGATTGACAAAAATAAAAATGCTGTATTTTACACAAATTTGTTAATTTTTTAGCTTTCTGACTGATTAGCTGTGAGTGCTACAGTACTCACTTTTAATATAATACTCACATTTAATGTAATAAAGTTACTTAAAAATTAAAATAAACGTAATAGAATTGGGGCTGAGAAAAGCGTGTTCGAGCTTTAACGACGAAAGTGAATTAATTAATATTTAATCTTCTGTAAAATTCTTCAAAATTTTTATTTCTTATTTTTTCAAAGTAAATATTTGTATTTATAACAGTAAATAAATATATTTAAAATAAACTTAGAAATCTGAATAATTAAATCTGGCCGGTACACTAGCCATGTTATAGGAAGTAGATAGAAATCCATTAGGAAACGTATCTGAAAGGAAAAAGAAGGAATGGAGGGAGTTAAGAAAGCAAACATAGCGCTCTATTGCTGTTAAAAAGCAAATGGTTGTATATCGGGCTTACAGCCTAGAATAGCATACTGGCTGTACACAGCCGTAATCTGACCAATCCTATTGTATGGAGTTATTTGGACAGTTGTATGGACAGCTCTTGATAAAGCCTTCAACCGCAATCTTCTCGAACCATGTGTAAAGATCTGCAAGCATATGCATCAGTGGGGCGCTAAGGACAACACCATTCGACGGACTGAATGTTGTTCTGCATCTCCCTTCACTCGACTTGCTTGAAAAACAGGTAACTGCCTGTAGAGAGGTTAGACTCCAGACACTTCACCTGTGGAATAAAGACCATATAATTCATTCCACCATTCTAGATAACCTCGAGTTTCTATTCCACGACATCGACCTCTTTACTGACCGTCTTTACTGTATCTCTTCCTCTCATTAGGGCTTTTTTTTTTTTTGTTCGGTTGTGCTATCGAGAAGTCCAAACATCGATGGAAGCCCTAGCTAAGGACGCGGACAGTCCCAGCATAGGTTCAGGTCCTGAGAATGCCCCATCTGAACCTCGCCTAGCAAGTTCATCGGCGATCTCATTTCCCGTGATCCCGTGGTGCCCCGGAACCCAGTCAAGTCTTAGCGAATTTAAGCTACCGATCAAATTCAGAGAAGACTTGCATTCCTGAACTATCCTGGAAGTGGTTAAAGGGTTGAGCAAGGCCTTACAGCACAGCTTGGCTGTCGCTACAGACGCAAATAGTTCGCCCCTTCCACCTATTCTTCACCATACAGTTCGTAGCCATTAGGATCGCATAGGTTTCCGCTTGGAAAACCGACGCAAATTTACCTAACGAGGTGTGCAGTCTAAAGTTGAAGGCACCAGCACCAGATCCTTCATTGGTCTTGAAGCCCTCTTGAAGATTCGACTACATTCCTTTCCTGTCCAGTCCTGAGTGCGTGGAAAGTAGACTTTGTATGTTCATCGCAGCTGGAGTACAGGTGTCCGTGCGTCAGACGGCATATCCATAAGACTGGGGTCAAAGGAAATGCGGTGCGCAAGGTTACCCAGTGCGAGTTGTAACAAAAACCACTTCTTTTTAAAGAAGATGGCCTTGAGAGTACACCCCATGATGTGGATATCTAGGGGAGGGGGGAGATTCAGCAGTACATCAAGAGCAGAGCCAGGCGTTCTACGGAAGGCCCCTATGCAGCCGAGATAGACCGTTCTTTGAAGCTTGGTGAAAGCAGCAGTTACGTATTTACGCGAAAGCTTATTCCACCAAACGACCGATGCATAGGAGAGAAGGGGCCTAATCATAGTCGTGTAGATCCAAAAGGATCTTTTTGGTGATAGACCCCAAAATCTCATTATTAGACACCTTTATATTTTTGTCTTTGCTGCCAAATAACTTGTCGGAAGTAATTAGTTTGAATTTTATGGTTTTCGGCGACACTATCTGAGGTTGTAAACGATTTTTATTTTTTCCTCATTTCATTAATTTTTTTGCTTTTTGGAGACAAAACGAATCTTAAAGGGTGCCTAATACATTTGACCAATACTGTATTTAAATAAATCCTCTGACGGAAATCCTGCAGTCTACCACTCTCTTCATGGTATTTTTAATTTTAAATACACAACAAACAACAATTTAGCAAATTGTTGAAATCCCCTAACACTTCCTAATTAAATTCCAGTATCTTAACACATTTAGGAATAAGGTGAGAAAGCAAATCCTCCATAATTCTTACACAAATCACATAACACACACAAATGCTCCGTGTACGGATTTATTCTCTCTTTTTGCATTGAATGTATGAAAAAATACCCCCAAACGAAGTCAACTCATTAAAAATTATCACCCCCCATTCTTAAGAGTATAAGGCAGACCCATAAAGCATGCGTTCTTTTTTTTTTTTAAGCCCAACATGCTTAAGTACTAAGGGGTGGTGATATGTTCATGAGAAACCCCTCTTTAGCAACTAGCTTTGAATTGCAAAAGCTTCTTTTCCAACAATTCATTGTACGGTTATTTAATTTGTTTCATTCTGAGACATGTTCATGCAAATATTTGTTTTTATTGCAACAAAATCTGATTAAGGCGAAGAACATATTTCCGTTAAGGTTCAAATTATTTTCCTCGATTGTTTTGTAAGAGCGGCTGGATGGGGTTTGTGTTAGGTTTGTGAAGCATAATTCTGGATAAAATGCGTTTAATGCATTTCATGCAAAATTGTAAAGCCCTCTTGCAGACCAACTGCAGGTTACAGGTGCCCAATTCGATTCCTTTCGCATAACTCTTATTGGTTGGGTTCCGAAAGCCAATTAGCGAGTTCGTGAAGTGTTCGTTGATTGAAATGGATAATTTTTAATGTACTAAGTCTCAACTCAACGGACAATATTTATTTGCATGTAAAATAGTGATGGTAAATTAATTAGAAACTAAAACTAAGCCGACCACAATGAATGAAACAATAAAAAAATGTTATTCTCTCAACGCACGACGTCCATAGAAAACGTATGCTAGAATTCAAAAAGGAAAGGATGACCACTAATTAGTTAGCGAACACTCACCAATAATTACGCAGAAATAGGTCTATTAAAATACCAAAAATTAATACTCCACGTACATCATGCAGTTATAAAACGCCACATATGCCACAACAATGATCCCTACCGTGGGCAACCACAGCAGCAGGCGCCAAAAATTAAAAAAAAAATGAATGAAAATACATCAACCAAAGGTTCAGGCTGCACAGATTCGGGTGGGCAGGCACGCTCAATTGTTCGACCGCATACGCGCCCACCGATAAAAATCGGACCATCGAATATAATTGATTGAGAACAGATTACAGGTGGAAATGAGCTTAACTCGTAATATTATTAATTATTCCATTTAATAAAACGGCAGCAGTATGCTATCATCATCATCATCATCGTCATCACCAGCCATCGTGGAGGGTAGCCACTGGTTGATAAAGGACACAGCGAACAATGTTCAGTCCAAACAAATAAACTGAACGGATTATGGGCGCCAAAAATGCAGAAAAAAAACCTCATGCACACCCACCTCTCTACTCAACCTATTAAAGGAGCAAGTACAAAAATGACAGGATAAAGGGATAAATTATTTTATTCAATATTTTGTTGAAGTTTTCCGAGAGTAAGATGAGGGGTAAGGGTGTTCATCGCTGGTGAAATTTTTTTTGCCTGGCAAGAATCGCCTGTTTAGCCGTAGGACACAATAGTTAATTTTTGCTTTCCGGGCATGGCTGTGAACAATTGGAGATTTCACAAAACAATGCTGCACGTCTCTACAAGGGCGCAGAGTCAAAGCCGACTGACCAGAGCCATTACTGATTTTATTTCCATGATTAAGCTCGAAAATTGATGAATGAGTGCGGTGGGTGGTGGCAAATATAGGCGGTGCAAGAAGGCAGCATGGTGTTCGGAACTACTGAGCCTTTTTGGGGAAAATTTTTGAATCCTCGAAAAATGGTATTATGTCTACAATATCTGCCCGATGGGATGGTAATTAAAATCGGTGCTGCACTGGACTTTGCATTGATTATGAATTTGCCTATCCATCCTATCCATTATCCCCATCAGTTAGAGGTTAAAACTCAAAAACAAAAGCTGATTTGGTTCTTGCAGCTTCACAGATTATATCTCCCCCGTAGGCTGTAGGTGCTGCCAATTTTAACTAGCATCTGATGGGAACTAGCTTTGCGTTGGGTGCCTTGTACATTTTTGGGGAATTCATTAAAAATGCTGCGAAATAGGATAACCTATTTAAATCGCAATTCTTAAATTTCCCATGAACGAAGGATTGTTGTCCGCTCATGTGTATAATTTCGATGTTAATGTTTCATTATGTTCCACCATTTATTCGATGTGCTGGTTAATTCAGAGTTCACTGTTGCAAAGAGTCGAATTGAGATCTTATGCATTGCGAACAGCAATCAATCCACAACGCAAACATCCAGCATTAGGTTGGTTTTACTTCCATTGAATCCTTTTGCTTCATCGTAAAACCAAAAGAACTATTTACACCAACCGCATCATAGACTTGATAAAGTCCATCGCATTAAGGACTTATATACATACCCCCATCATCATCGAACGAACGTGCAGTATATGTATATGCGCGTGTGTCTTAACATGAATGAACTACAAACGGCTATTGAGCTCTGAGGGATTTATCCTTTTGGATTTTGATAGTGAACCTGCTTTCCAAAACATGTTCGATAGCATACAGGATTTTGAAAGGATCCACATAGCAACCACCCACACACCTACCTTATGAGGGAATTTATGAATTTAATTTTGAGAGATACTCTTTAACATGCAAAGTAATTTTGTTTTATTTTAATTTCAGCCAAGGTACCACTTCACTGTATTGTGGAATCCGTTCATTCACTACAGGCATCCCTTACAATCGACACGCGGAATGCTTACAAACGGCGCCCTAATATCGAAACAGATTGCTACGTTATTGTTGAGGCATCCACACTTTGGACAGATATCGTCAGTACGGCACTTCAAAAGCTCGGCTATTCGATAGAAGTCGCAAGCACTGCTAGAGGTATGCATCTCCCTGAATTCTTAGAAAATTATCACATCTCTAATTAAATTGTTCCATTTGTTATTTTCATATTTTCAGGCTCACTTATTATTAAAAATTGGAAACCGATTCCGTTGGAGAATATTTCTGACAATCCTGTGGTGCAGGTCGGTGATATCTTGGGTGAACTTGCGTCGGTGGTGACGCTGAGGATAGTAATTTTAAGAGCCAAACCATCCACTTTTGGGGAAATCAAAGATAAATTGCTGAAATTATTAGTGCTTCAATCGCATGCCGTACTCCGATCCACCGGGTGTCCCTTGGATGAGGTAAGTGGGAGTGGTACAAAAATGTTATATTTAATTTTAGAATGAGAGGGGAATAGCGTAATAATCGAAATGAGGTTCTTATTTTTATTCGGACTTTTTTTATGCTTAAATATTTTTTAAAATAAGTAAATAGAAAATATTTCGGTGGAAATCATGAGTAAAACCATACAGTTCGAATCTTATTGATATGAAATGAATGCAAAAATATTAAAAAACAAAATAACGATATGTAATATAGTGGGTGCCGTGGCGTAGTGGGTAGGTGCGTCGACTCCTACGCTCGATGTTGTCAGTTCGATTCCAAAAAAACACCTAACATTTTTTTCTCGGCTCCACCTCTTTCGAATCACTGACAATGCTCAAAGAGTATAACTGTCTAGAAAAAGCTTCTCAATCTCGCCGTTCGGAGTCGGCATTAAACTGTAGGTCCCCTCCACTCGTGAGAGAAAAATAGCACTCACAGCACTAGTGGTTGCTGAGAAGCTAGGCCCAGGTCCACTTCCACATCCACACCTTAAGTAAATGGCGGCGCTACAGTCCGAAGTGGACCTGGGCCTCAACCAACAAGCGTCTCCAGCCAGCTCGATCTTTAGCTAGCTGCCTCCAGTTTCGCACGCACAGTTGGTTGAGGTCCCTTTCCACTTGCGTGTGCACATGAGTCGCGGTCTTCCTCTACTGTGCCGTCCCTCGGGAGTGGATTCGAAGACATTCCGGGCCGGAGCCTTGGTTTCCATTCGCTCTAAATGACCTAGCCATCTCAATCGTTGGATCTTCACCCTTCTGGCTAAGTCGATGTCGCTGAACAGCTCGTACAGTTCATTGTTGTATCTTTTCCTCCACTCACCCTCTATGCAGACGGGACCGAAAATCACCCGAAGAATTTTCCTCTCAAAGCAGCCAAGACCAACCTCATTCGCTTTTGACAAAGTCCATGCTTCTGCGCCATATAGCAGGACGATTAAGGTCTTGTACAGGGTTACCTTGGTTGTTCAAGAGAGGGCTTTGTTTATCAATTGCTTTCTTAGCCCAAAGAAGCAGCGATTAGCAAGAGTTATTCTTCGTTGATAGCGGTTCCTAGGCATACAAACTCCTTGACTACCTCAAAGTTATATCTGTCTGCTGTGACGTTCTGTCCGAGACGTCGGTGTTGATTGACAGCATATACTTGGTCTTGCCCTCATTTACCGTTAAACCCATCTTCGCGGCCTCCGACGCAATACTCACAAAAGTGCCATTGACATCACGCTGTGTTCTTCCAATCATGTCAATATCGTCGGCATATGCAAGTGGTTGGACGGACTTCTGAAAGATTGTGCCTCTGGTGTTGACGTGCGAGTTTTGCACAATTCTTTCAAGTATGATGTTGAAGAAGTCGCATGACAGCGTGTCGCCTTGTCTGAATCCTTTTTTGACATCAAAGGTCTCGGCTGGGTCCTTACCAACCTTGATGGAGCAGCGTGCATTCTCCATCGTCATCCTACACAAACGGACGAGTTTGGTAGGGATGCCAAAACTAGACATTGCTCTGTACCTTCTGGCCAAGTCGTCGATGTTGTGCGTCCTTTCTCGATGACAGCATATTCTTGGTTTTGCCCTCGTTTACCGCCAGAACCATTTTAGCCGCTTCCGTTTCAATGCCAGCAAACGCATCATTAACGGCTCACTGTGTTCGCCCAATCATGTCAATGTCATCTGCGCAAGCTAGCAGTTGAATAGACTTTTGGAAGATCGTACCTCTTGCGTTGGCCAGTGAGTTTTGCATGATCTTCTCAAGAACTATGTTAAACAAATCACATGACAGCGCGTCGCCTTGTCTAAAACCTTTTTTTGACGTTGAAGGTCTCGGTAAGTTCGTTACCGACCTTGATGGAGCAGCGAGAGTTCTCCATCGTCATCCTGCGCAGTCTGACGAGTTTGGCAGGAATGTCAAAACTAGACATAGCGCTGTATACATAGCTCGTCTCTATACACGCTGTCATATGCGGCCTTGAAATCGAGAAATAGATGGTGTGTGTCGATTTGCATTTCAGATCTGCCGCAGTGTGAAGATTTCATCTATGGTGGACTTCCCAGGCCTGAAACCACACTGATGAGGACCTATCAGTTTATTCACAAATGGTTTCAGGCGTTCACACAAAACGGCAGAGAAGATCCTATAGGCGATGTTAAGGAGACTTATCCCTCGATAGATAGCAGTAAAAGGGGTCTCCTTTCTTGTGGATCGGGCAAACGATACTGAGATTCCACTCATCGGGCATGCTTTCCTCCGACCATATCTTACAGATGAGATGATGCATGCGCCCAACCAGATCATCTCCAGCTGCTTTAAACATTTCAGCGGGCAGACTATCTGCACCAGCAGCTTTATTAGACTTCAGTCTCGATATCGCTATCTTGACTTCGTCTAGATCGGGAGTACGGTATTCTCTTCTATCATCGTCCGTTGTGTTGACTGGAACACCCGATATTTGCTACCAGTTAATTTATTTTTCCCTCTTGCCATGAATTATTCATTCTTCTAAAATTTCAAAGCATTCCCAACTTTTTCATCAAAGCAAATTGTCACTCACACCCTTGCTTAGAAAACTCTCGGAAAACTCAACACAGTGCAGCGGCTTAGACATTTCTTAAGCCAATTACTTTAAATCGTCCTCCTTTGTCGCTGAAGTGCTGTTCCAGCTACACACTATTTTATTCCCCTTGACAAAACTAACAATATGTTCATCGGCACATAGAATTCAATCCTCTTCCAAAAGGAGGATTTCTACTTAGCCCATTTAAATGTTTCTGCTCACCTCCTAAACTTTTGGTAATTTGACGCATCTTATTAAAATAATAATTCGGCTTAGGTTATATTAGCCTCCTCCTGACGCACATACGCGTACAGCGTCGATTCTAAGACCATAAAAGGATTTTCAAAATAGCATACATTTTTTATGAAAGTCCCACCCCATCCAACCGTCTTCCCAATCACTGAACCAACTAACAGTGATTTTTAGTGCTGTCGCGAAATCTGTCTAATAATGTCACCCAAGTGGAAGGCACAGTCGGTATGGTAATCCTTGCAGAGGAGGATCAAAATATTGCGTTCGGTGAATATTATCACAGGTAAGTATGGGTAGACACAATCTGTCCAACACAAGAAGAAAATGTTAAAACTATCTCTTGGATACACTTTTCATCTGATATACATCCACCGAGCAAGAATCGAAGAAGAGACGTACACAGATGACAGGCAAACATCTTTGTGGCACTACGAAACAACATCGAGTAGGTAGGTATTTTCCTATTCTTAATCGGATCAGGATGAGCGGTTCGGCTAGGTTCAGTTTCACATATGCGAGGCACACACGAGTACACACGGTTTGTGTGTGTTTCTTTTCTAATGCGATACTTGTGAAAGGGGTGCGTGCTTTGGCATTCTCGCCCGTTTGAGACATTTCTTGCCACCATCCCCAACAGCCAGTATTGGGTGCGAATGATTTGATTTACTGTACATTTATAGGGGCACACTTACAACCAAACGCTTCTAGTTTTCCAACTGTAGAAGAAGTATGTGCGAATCATTTGCATTTTACTAAAAAAGGGGTTTACGGGAGCGGATTATTACTCAAATAATACTTCTGTACTTTACTTTGTGTCTTAAGGAAAATTTGTGTATGCATGTGTGTTTCGTTTCAAAGCATTGTGCGTTCATAATCTTTTAAGGAGCACAGATGTGCTTCCAGGTGTGTGTTTGTGTGTAGATTCGAACATATTTCTCTGAGTAAACAAAGAATCCTTAAGGAGTTCCAATTATTCGCTTAAATTTTTGATGCGATGAGCGAACTAATCGCTTGGCATAGGCGAGGATAGGGTAAGGGTTCAGGCGAACGAATACAAGGTGCTCAAATTTTATCCCTCCTCATTCGTTTAGTGGAGGAGCTTTGTGTTTCCTTGTCAGGCTGATGTTTAAAGTACGATTAAATCGCGAGTAGTTGGGTGGATATTTCGCATGTGGGTGTGTGCGTGTCAAAAGTGTTTATCCTTAAGCGGAACATTGAGGACGTGAAAGGTTATTAGACTTACGCACAAGTCTGAATGTATGCAGGGACCAATGGAAAATGTCGTTTGTAAATCGGTTTCCACACAGAGCTCCAAAAATTAGTGGCCACAGGTGTTGCTTTTGATGGAAAATGATACCCAGTCTGCCCAAAATGATCTTGAGTAGTGTTAAATGTACCAACAATTCTTAATCAATTATCAATGCTTCCCCATTCTGCTGCAGCATCGATTAGTCAATAAGCTTTATTATAATTTTCCCTTTAGAATTTACAATAATTATTTCACAATCAAACTAATCCGAATCATTTTTTGTTTTGCTCTTTTCCTCTGCAGGTTACTCTATCACAAATCTGCCGAAGCTCGTATCAAAGTGCATTCGGTTTCACGGGCGAAATTTCAGATGATTTACGCCGCAAATTTGATCAGTGGTGGAGCAATCAGCTTTCACCGCAATCCCCCATTGCACCGAAAATCCTCCCCTTTATGGCAGCAGCCGCGGCAGCAGGTGCTCCACAGCCAAGTGACATGGAATTCGGTACCGTTGGTCAAGTAGCCGCAGCAGCCGCAGCCGCTGCAGCTGCACACGGTTTACACAGCAGTCGTGAGACACTCCTCGATAATCATCATCCACCACCACCGCCACCGCATCATCACCACCATCCAAACATGATGGTTCATCCTGCAATGCATTCGATGCATCATCACGCATCATATCCAACCAATCAGAAGACTCGAATGCGAACGAGTTTTGATCCAGAAATGGAGTTGCCTAAATTGCAGAAATGGTTTCAAGAGAATCCCCATCCGTCAAGGCAGCAAATTCAAACCTACGTAATGCAGTTGAATTCGTTGGAGTCACGACGCGGCAGGAAACCCTTGGATGTAAATAATGTCGTCTACTGGTTTAAGAACGCACGTGCTGCGCAAAAGCGTGCCGAAATGCGAGGCGGTCAAATGCCAGGTGCGGGGCTAGGAGCGCCTGGCGGTCCCGCGGGAACAAGTCATTCGGCAAATGGCTACTTGAGCCACCATACACAACAGTTAATATCCCATGATTACTTGAAGAGTCCGATGAGCCTGAAGTCAGATGATATTGACACCATGTCGCAGCACTCCGATGATATCGACGATGATCAGAGTCGGCCGTTGTCGCCACAGTTGCCACTCTCGTTGACAATGCACGAACGCAACCGATCCCCGGAAGACGGCACCTCATCGACCGGTAAGGATGATGCGACCACTAATCATAATGGCAACGTGGTCGAGAGGAACAACAACTCGGCTGGAGGGACTAGTACTGATGAGCTGCCGAACGGAGAAGTTGGAAGCATGGGTGGAGATCGTCATTCCGACACAGAAACACAGTCCCAGAACGGTGAACCGAAGGACAACAACAACACCAGTTGTAGCAACAACAACAATAACAACAGTTCAAGCAATCGAAGTGTAGACGAACGCTGTGAATCGCCAAAGAACTCACCAAAATCTGAAGACCTCGATATGGACGATGACAATGACACCAGCCAAATGGATGACTTCAGAACACCGTCACCGGACCCACGCAAGGATATCTCGTTTCCCATGGTGCCAAACTCAATGTTCTCCCAATCATTCATGTACATGCACTACATGCCGGGTTTTGGCCAACCGGGACACCCGCATCACACGGCCGCCGGAATGCCGCCGGTGCCAATGGGAGCGGGTAGTCTGAACCTGTCAAATCTATCAAACGAGGAGCGCCGAAAAAGAAATCGTACTTTCATCGATCCGGTCACAGAAGTGCCAAAACTAGAGCAGTGGTTTTCAATGAACACACATCCGTCGCATAACTTGATACTAAAGTACACAGAGGATTTGAATACTATGCCTTATAGGTGAGTCTAATACTCATTTTTGTTAATGGACGCTGTTCGATATCATTTGTGTTTGACATGAAAAATATTGATTTGTTTTTTTTTTTTTGCATATTTTCAGACAAAAGTTTCCCCGCCTCGAAAGCAAAAATGTTCAGTTCTGGTTTAAGAATCGCCGAGCCAAGTGCAAGCGCTTGAAAATGTCGCTTTACGACACATCCCAGTGCTCCCAGCTCAGCGGTCTGAATTCCTTCGTTCACAAGTACGATGAACGCGATTGAAATATGGCAGCGTCGGGTAATTATCAAATAGCAGCCCACCACGGTTTGTCATACTATCCTAGTGCCGGTCGACAGTGAGACTCACAGTGATGCCATCAAATCGTTACAAAAAAACCAACACACACACGTGTCATTGAAATGCTTTGCACATTTGATTCCAGATTCTAGTTCAAAGGAATCGCGAGAATGTGTATCAAATTACACTACAAAACAACGCACTTGAATTCTTTTTGCAATTATTATCAAGTAGTCAAATTTTTTTATAAGAAAATTCAATGATTTTTCATCTAATACTAAATAATTCCAAAATCCAGTTAAATAGTTCGTAACTTTAAGATTATTTTATTCAATTATTACGTTTCGTCTTTTCGTTTCCTTATGATTATTGTTACAAAAACCAAAGATATCAAGATATAGTTTTTAGACTAATAGAAAAGATTTAAGAGAATTTCTGAAAAAGAAAAAAATCCAAACAATAATTTAACTATAAGTAAACGAATATTTATAGTGATCCCCTTTGTCAAAAAAACAAGAATGAAATGACAAGTATTTTATAATAAATTTAAGAAGTACAATTATTTTGTTTTTCCGCAGACTTTAATAAAAACAACACACAATCAGACGATAACGAATTAATTAATAACCATCTAGTGCGTACATAAATAAAAAAAGTTCACTAAAAAAAAAACACTCATCATTTCTATCTCTCTTCATAGCTATATAGTGTATCTCCAATGAATTATTTTTTCCACTCTGTAATTTTTAAGATCGTTTAAATAAAATTTTAACGTTATATATATATTTCTTGAGCAATATCAATTATCAACTAAGAGAAAATGAAAATCTTGTGAAATGTAAATAGTTGGGTATGACATGTTTTCTTTTTACTATTTATTAAATGCATCCTCTTTTGAAGCAAATCGGGAAGACAATGTGTACACAATCGGCTTTTGTTTTGTTCATTTGATTTGTTGAAGTGAATCGTATGCGATGAATTCTTGCGAAATTGTTGAGTTAATTATTACCCTTATTTTTTGTTTGGTATTTAATACCGTGAAGTACCACAATAGCACTAAATAGCATTTTAAATCAGCATTAATAATAGTATTACTCTTAAATTATTAAAATTATTAAAGAACAGAAACTGTAGGAACGTTTTCAAAAGTATTATTCCATTGTAAATTAATTACATAAAACTAAAAAATAAAACCATTTTAAATGTCGAAATATGGACCTATTGTTGTTTGTTTTTGATCAAATTCGATTGACGAATGATTTTATTTCAATGTGGGATCAATTTTACGGAGCAGGTAGAACGTTTGCCTAGCGCAGTCGCTCCATCTTGTTGGAACCAGAAATATGAATGCTGCTCCGCCATTGTCGATCATTGTTCTCCAAGAAGGGCCGGAGGCGAAAACTTTTTCTACCATAACACCGCATCAAACAGTGCATCTTATTGGGTGTAACTGATGCTGGTGTATTGTCCTTGGATTTTCAGAGCTTCACAATCTACAATTTTGCCTGTTGACATAACCATTTTAATGGAAATGCCATTTGCATGGCTAATTGTGCAAAACTAATATCGTATTGCAGTAGTTGTCGATGGACTTGCGGTGTCAGTGTTTCCATAAACTCAATTATAACCTGCAAAAAGAAAAAAAAACAAGTTTATTGAAAATAAATAACTTATTCGTTTTTAACATTGTTTGGTCTTAGTTGTCCCAGCCTGTATGAGCTGAAACGTAAGTACATAAATATAAGTAAGTACGTGATTTTTTTTCTAGCTTCGTCTTAGGTTTTCTCTAGGACTCTTAGCTTAGATAAACATAAATATTCCCAATAATATATTTTAATCCATTTTTAATCCATCACTTAAATGTATATGCTTTGCCATGTTTAATGAGCCCAATTGCTTTCGTCGGCTGCTGGCGAAAGCCGTCGTTGTCCTCAAAATGGGTCGCGCAAGTAAAAAAAACAAATTTTTTTCTTTTGAACACTGTAAAGTCTAAAGCTTATATCTATGAGCTCACGACCACCCACACCTTGAAGCACTGTTTCAAGGTCACGGTCGAAGGAAATTAGAACAAACGAGTATATATGCGCCATCTAATCGTCGAAGCCATTTTCTATGATATATGAAACTCTTCCCAAATCAAGCTCGCTCACTTGTTTAATACAGTGAAATTTGGTAATTGGAGTTTAAGACAAATGACCGTCTTATAAATAATTGTTTATTTTCGGATTTTGCTGTAAGTAACGAATTGAATTTGTAGAAATGCTTAATGTTTTTTTCATTCCATACTTTGGGTTGGAATCTGCTAGCCTTCATAAATTCCACAATTAGGCAAATCTGGGAGAACACACACGCCTTTTCACATCCTTCACACAAATTAGGTATCCCAAAGGATGTGGTATCAAAACGATGCTTTCATGGCGCTAATTGGGTGCGGCAAACAGGATCTGTATGTCCACCGCCACTTTTACCTATCTACTCGTACCTACCCTGGGTTAATGTGACAGCATATGTATAATTTTCGTATTAATAAACATTTTGAAGTTTTGTGTCGTCTGTCATATTTTGCTTCCTGCATGGCTTTTAAGACACCCTGTAGTAAATAATAAATTGGCTAATGAAATTTCTTATTTTTTATCTGGGAAGTAAATTTTCCTTTGCAAATACAAAGATTCTCAGTTTTTGTGTTTCTTGTTGTTTATTTGGTGTATTCATTCAAATTAGTTTTGTCGTTGAAATAATTTTAGTCAGCTGTTTTATTTCTCAAATGTCAGTTGCCACAAAGTGTTCTCAATTTGGGAAAAAACTCTCAATTTTGGAAGCATTTCTCAATTCCGCTCTCACAGCGCATCCCTCTGTCAAAAAAATATCCAACATGTTGAATAATGACGTGCGTTGGGATTACGTTTTACGTTTTATTACGATCCTCTCATCTCTCTCATTTTTCAGTTACGTAGGTACGTAGTATTTCGGGCATGTCCATTGAATTGTGTAAGTTGAAAGACAACGCTGACACTGACGCACTGTTGTGTTTCAACCATATATCACAAAACCTTACAAAGTACATGCTTGGAATATGCTTTTTATAAAATTTGTTTAGGCAGAAGAAGAAGAGACGTCAATGTTATATTGGCCTTTAAGCGAAGTAATCAACGAAATTATACATATTCCCTTTGGAATTCGAAACCTGCAGCAATTAAAATTCCATATAAACAGGGAGAAAAACAAGATTTAAATAATAATTTTATGTAAAACTGTGCACTTTACTCTAGATTTTTTTTTATCACAAATGAGAATTAAGGCTATTGATGTTAAATATTCAGTTTCATGCATACTTACTTATCAGACCAACGAATCATGGAAGTTGTGAACCTGAGCTATTACCGTCTGCTATCGTTGATTGTCCTGAGCACGCTGCTTCCAGGCATAAAAAACGAGATATCTTACGTCCGCGATCGTGTACCTCAGGATCTGTCTTCCTGATCTGCACGAACCAGGTGTCTAGGAATCGAAGAATATCCTTTTTATCGGTTCTTTTGAGAACTCAGACTCAAAACTGGTCCTTTGTACTGCCAGATAGCAACCTACTCCAATGCCGTTAATTTGATCCCAACGGCAAATGGTGACTGGACCAGATTCGATTACACTGGGATTCGAACCTGGGACCCCTCTAACTTGGGGCAGACACTTAACCAACTGCGCCATCCAGTCGCTTCGCAGACTCTCTTAGACGCAGCATTGTTGTTCATCCCCTCGAAGTTGCCGAGGCAGTCTAGTTGATTGATTTTTGCCTTCAGTATTATAACCACTCCGCCGTGGCGAAGTGGGTAGGTTCGTTGACTCCTACGCTCGATGTTCTCGGTCCGATTCCAGAAAAAACACCTAATATTTTTCACGGCTCCACCTCTTTCGAGTCACTGACAATGCTCAAAGAGTATAACTGTCTAAAAAAAGCTTCTCAATCTCGCCGTTCGGAGTCAGCATTAAACTTTAGGTCCCCTCTACTCGTGAGAGAGTAATAGCTCAATATTTTTCGCCATTTTCAAATATTTACGAGCTTAGATTCAAGACGTTATCCAACATTTATTTGAATTGAATGTCATTTATAAAGAAAGATGTTAAAAACTTTTCCAGACACTACGCTTAAAATCAAGAAATATAAGCTGGTTATCTTACATTAAAGATGAATAGCTTCTCCATGGGACCCAATTCTTCTGCTATAAATTCATAGTTGATTTGAATGGAATGGAAGAACTCCTCGTTTGAGACCTAATGAGAATTTCGCTAAAATGCTTTGAAACATTGTCATTAACAAAGGTTTTCTAATAGAAAAACCACACGGTCTTCAAAATTTCTTAAAACCTTAACATGATTTATCCCAATCCGAAAAAGTTGCTAATGAACTAGGCAACTTTTTGCTCTTTATATGCAAATAGAATTTAGAACGCCTAAAGTATACCGAGCCTCTGGAGATCAATTTATCTGAAAGAAGGACGAAATGACAATATCAGTCACTAATTTAAGATAGCTGACTTCCCAGCGGACTACGAATCACCTGTTGAAAGCGGAGAACCATGAGTATGGCAACTTGAGTATGCAACTTATTCGCGTGTATTTGCAACATCAAATGCGTATTCATGATTTTCATTAGGTACATCTTCTTTACATAAAAATAAATAGAATAGTAACACACCGGCAGCATTACATCAGCATTCGCATCAACATCGGCGATCGAATTCTTCTTTTTTTTTCTGGTGACGCTACAGTCCAGGGTGGAACTCGGCTTCAACTAACAAGCCCTTCTAGCTAGCTTGATCTTTCGCCAACTGTCTGCAAATGCGAACACCAAGTTGGTTGAGATCAAATTCACTTGTGTGCGTTACCTGAAACGTGGACGTCCTTTGTTGCGTGGCTCGACCGGCTCCGAATCGAAGATTCTTGTGGCCGGAACTAAGTTGTCCCCGCGTTTTAGATATGTAGCATATTCATCTTAGGCATTGGATCCTTGCTAGACTCATGTCGCTGTACCCATGTCCGCAAAGGTTGTAGTTGAATCTTCTTTTTCAATAACTATCAACGCTAACTGGGCCAAAAATCGCACACAGAACGCGATCGCTTTGTAAAATTCTGTGCACACTTTGTAATTTTTTTTTAAAAAAATCTTTTCACTGTATTCTTTTTACGTATTTCTTACACGTCCAGTAAATCAGTCAGTATACATCTTGAGTCTGCTAGAATAAAGTTTATCCAGAAAATAAGTTTTGTTTTATTTTTATAATCTGCAACCCTTAGTGTCCTTGTAGCTTCGTCCTACTCATTTTGTCCATCACCCTTAGTCCGCCACAGTGTTTATTAAGTAAACCACCATTGGCATTGCGACACTAGTTAAGTCTAGATCTAGGCTATTTTTGCATTTGGCATATTTTTATGGTAATTTGGATACAGGCAAATGAAAATCTTCACACTGCGGCAGATCCTGGAGAAGACCCAAGAAATGCAAATCGACACACACCACCTATTTGTCGATTTCAAGGCCGCATATGACGTCGTGCATAGAGATGAGCTACATAACGCCATGTCTAGTTTTGACATTCCTGCTAAACTCATCAGACTGAACAGGATGATGTATGGACTGTACAGCGACATGAGTCTAGCCAGGCGTCTACGGATCCAACGCCTAAGATGGCTAGGCCATGAAGGGCGTATGGACAAATTAGCTCCGGCCCGAAGAGTCTTCGACTCTGAGCCTGTGGGACAACGCAACAGAGGACGTTCACGTGCAAGGTGGCGCACACAAGTCGAGGGGACCACGATCGGCTTGGTGTGCGAAACTGGAGACAGCTGGCGACAGATCGTGCTGGCTGGAGAGGCATGTTGTGTGAGGCCCAGGTCCACCTCGGACTGTAACGCCCTAAGAAGAAGAAGAACAAGTGAAAATCTTGCATTAGTCTTTATCACAGTAATTAAAGACGTGAAGGTGAGCGCACGTTTTTTTTCAACAAATTGTGATCCTTCGAAGCTGGAAGAATGCTTTAAGGGATCATAAGTCATCCACTAAGGAAATCATGCTTTTGTAATCGCCAATTTCAAACAAAGGGAATTCAAACATTTTGCGATTCTTTTATTTGCAATGAAAACATTTAATTCTTGACTTCGTGTCCCTTTTTCGTGTTCCGCAGTACATTACTCGAGCCATCACCCTTCGAAGTATAGCAACTTCAACACTGAACTGAGTTCGAAATAATTACCTTCAGTAGAATTTCGCACTTTAAAGGATAATGAAATAATTTGTTCGTTGTTAATCATTCATAATCCTTTTGAATGCTTGCTTATTCACTTTGGATATCAGTGAATACAAAAATTTCAGTTTTTACTGAAAATACATTCTGTTTAAAATATGTTTAAAGGATTGTGCAAGTATGGTTAAAATTGCTATATTCGTGGTGTTTCGATGTTGTATGAAAAACGTTAATGTATTTTATATAGATGTTTGTCAGTTTTTAATCAAATATAAACCAGAATCACTTTACGCTTTCTTGACACACTACACATGGCAGCGTTTGAATAATCGGAAAATCACTTTAAATTTGCAGATCTGTAACCATTTATTGCGCCGCCTAAGAGTATGCAATAATATATTCACGTCAGATCAATTTGTATCCACGTACACTGGCAACTGTGAATCGAAAAAGATCAACTAAGGTTTGCATTATATCCTTCCGTTCAAATACGATGTTTAATCCACATCAAAAGCAACCGTACGCACTTTTTCCAAAAATGATACTAAGCCTCGATGAAATATTTTCCTTTAAAACATAGTAAATTAGATTTAAATTACTACGTCGCTATACAAGTATTAAATCTCTTGCCAATTCTCACTCCTAAGACTGTTGCTTATGTTCAGCGGTGGAGTGTATCTTTGCGTCATCATTCATCTGATTACTACGCAAATCTCCTAAAGAAGTCCAGGCACATGAACCAAACGAAACCCAACTGGATATTCGCTGTTGGTTCAAAATTCCTCAATTTAAAAAAAAAGAAAAAGAAAAACAACCGAATGATTCCTTAAGGCTTATGGGTTCAGAGGGTAATTCTCGAAACACCCACAGACATCCCCCCCGATGTTCGCGAACACTAACCAAGAACATAGAGCACCTCACTGCTACCAAAATAATTTCATTTCTCATTCTTGGAACATTTATTTGGCGGCCTTATCAGTTGAATATGAATATTTCCGTTTTTATGATCATTTATGGTGGCACATGAATCACTGTGCACTTCCCAGTCTCCCCGAGTCAGCTTCGCTATAACATCTCCCCCGAAGGAGTTCAAAACCCAGTCATAAGGAATCACGGTCATGCATTATTGTGTCCTTTCTTCCTTTAAGAAAAAAAAAGGAAAACTTCATAAGTGAACACCATTATTGCTACCCGTATGTGTACGTTATTTATGCCGCGCAATGAGTTAGTGCGAGACATAATTTCGTTGATATTTGCATTATTATCTTTCATATGCGTTGTGGAAAATTAAAAAAGTTTCACGGAAATAGAAAATTTCTTTACTGGTCGTGTAAGCTTGCGCGTATTGTATTTTAATGAGAAATTCCGTAGGATATGTAAACCGAACGCATCTTTTGGAAAAAATTGTAGATATTCCAATCAAGCCACACATTGGTTATGCCTTTATTTATTATGGAAATTAATGAAGGCTTTTAAATAAGAAATTATGTCAGAAAATCCGTACAGATCGAATTTAAACAACAAATACAGCCTTGGCCAAATGTATTAGGCACCCTTTAAGATTCTTTATATCTTTAAAAAGCAAAAAAATAAATGAAGTGAGAGGAAAATATAAAAAGTGTTTACAACCACAGATAGTGTCGTGGTAATTACTTCCGACAAGTGATTTGGCGGCAAAGACAAAAAGGTAAGGTTGCCCAATACAGGCTGTATATCTGAACTCATTTGTTATAGGTGGACACATGGGCTGTGTACACATGGGCTGTGAACATTTTATACAATTTGACGCAAAATTAATCTATTTTTGCAAATGGCGTCGTAGGTCAATCATATTTGACATTTGTGAACTAGACAGCTGCAGTATACAAATGTCAAGCCATCCTGAATCTCAACAACGGAGAGGACGATTTTGTTTCGAAAATCATCATGAGCGACAATGAGCATTTCCACTTAATCGGTTACGTCAATAAACAAAATCTTTGCTTCTGGGCACTGGAAATCCGCGGGTGATGCACGAAGAGCCATTACATCCACTCAAAGCCTCTGTGTGGTGTGGCGTACTAGCGGGAGAAGTGATTTGGGCCGTATTTTTTTGAGATCTTGTTGAAAGTAATGGAAAATGCGATAAAAAGGGCACAAATGTGTATCAACATAGGCGACAACCACTTGGCGGATATCATCTTTCCACAGAAAAAATTGTAAAGATCCAAATAAAGATTTGCATCACTCAAAATCATTTTTTTATATTTAGTAAAAAAGTAATTCAAAAACAAAATTGAATGATTAATTTTGCGCCGTCTTGTAAATGTACAGCTGCGGTCAAAATAATAGTAGTACTCGTACAACTAGTAACTTAAGGATTTCCCTCGGGAATCCTAAAAAAACGCGGACGGGAGGCAGAGCCCCCAACAAAACAAACTATTATTTTCTATACGTTTTTATTGTTACTTTTTTTTTAACTTTTGTTATTCTTAAGTACTATTTAAAAAGAGATAACATACATTTTTCAGTTTTAAAAGAAAAAATAAAAATACTTCTATTTAAACATATTCAAAATGGAGCGGTCAAAAAAATATTAGTTTTTTAAAAAGTAATCTGGAAAAGTACCACAAAAAGTGAAATTTTGTTTAATATTTTTATCGTAAAAGGCATTGATGGCATTTGGAGAAGAAGATTTTACCACGAACTGTATGAGCTGTACATCAACATGATTCTAGCCAGGCCAATGCCAAAGGTGGCTAGGCCATCTTGGCAGCGGCCCCCAGGAATGTTCGTCTGTCAGCCAGTAAGACAAAGCTGCAGAGGACGTTCACGTCTGGGGTCACACACCCAAGTAGAGAGGAACCTAAACCAACTTGGCCTGTGCAATTGGCGACAGATAGAAAAAGATCGTGCTTGAGCGGTTTGATTTCCGAAAAAACAGCTTTGATATTTTCACGGCTCCACTGATAATGCTCAAAAAGTACAACTCTCTAGAAAAGGCTTCTCAAGCTCGCCGTTCGGAGTCGGCATTAAACTGTAGGTCCCCTCCACTCCTGAGAGAACAATATCAAGAACAAAACGAGTGATTGCTCAGAAGCTTGGCCAAATTGACCAAAACACCTCTGCCCCTACGAGCGACTGGTGGAAAACATGATGACAGGACGTTTTCTTGCAACGAAGAGTTGATAAAACGAACGGTGGAAATAGATTGCAACGAAATTTTAGTCCGGTGTGTGGGGCAACGTAATAGGAGGATGATAACGGTTTAAGTGGCGCCCAAAAATTAAGTGCAATTGTGTGGAGTGTGGAGCTAGCGAAGGATCGTGCTGCAGCCTCAAGTTTAACTTAAAGCGCCATCTAAGAAGATTAAACTAAAAAATGCAAAAAACTAAAATCGTATAAATACTGAAATAAGGACTACCATGAACCTCGTAATCCGTTAAACATACTCGTATCCTCTCTGACTCCCTTCCAGCACGTGTCTTAATAACTTAAAAGAATTTAAACTCCATCAAGTCTAAAAGATTTATTCTTGCTTTCCCACTTATTTGGTAAATTTTCTTACAAAAAGAGAATCTTATTAATAATTCATTTCAATACCTAAACGAACTTTATTACTAAATCACCCCCAAGGGAGCTATGGCGTTAGTGTAAAAATGATAATCCCTTTGTCGCGATAATTCATCGTTCTTCCTCGGTCAAGAAAAGAAAGTCTTAGGCATCCGACAATCCTCCTAAGACGTCTCGCCCTTGCTCGACCAGAGAAACCAGCAAGTCCACACGAAATCCTGCATCTCACCTTTTTCCGTCCAACAAGGAAATGCCACTTAATGCCCATCCACCAAGGTGGTGGAATGAGTGAGTGAGTGGGTACCAGCACCCACTGCGAACGCCACCCAACCACCCAACCACCCTCAGCCAGTGCTAAGCGGGCGAAAAATTCTGTCTTAACAGGTTTTATAGAGTTATCATTATTACAATGAATTATTGCAAATGAAGGCGTAACCTCGATTAAAATTTACTGATGCCAGCGGGTGAATGTGGAAAGAGGGTAGAAAGTCGACGTCTTTGCTTTGCCGCAGGAGCACTGTCAGAGACTTTGGTGAACATTTTTCTTTGGTAGATGCAAAGATTTAAGACTTTTTGCATATCAACCGAACGAAGAGATTTCATTTTCTTCAGCTCGGAGGTGAGGTCGGGTGGCATCAGGTTGTCTTAAGATTCATATTCAGTGTGCTTAGGCAGCGGAACCACCGCCAAGGAAAAGTGACTACTGACTACCGAATACCGAATACCGACTACCTTTATAACGACGACAAGGAGGACAACGATGATTCTCATTAGAAAGGATACAGAAGTCTTTATGCCAGCAGGAAGATCAAAACTAATACGAATTGATTTATGGCAAAAGCCGAAAAATCTTAACCAAGCTGGATGCCAGATGTGGGTTGGGGGTTGATTTCTGTGGAAAAATTCCCTCAAAAGCAAGACGACTGGTATGGTGTGCGCCGAACGGATAAAGGCATTAAACTCTTTGCTTTCTTTTTGTTTACCCTCACAGTGGCATTTGAGAGGTCTCCCAATGACTTGTGTTTGTCGTGTGCCTACGTACGTACCCGTACACCCCCTTCAAGGTGTTCCTTAATGCCTGCGAATTAGATGCTACGGGGAAATAATTCATAAAGTATTTAAGATGGCAAAATCGAAATTTATTGTTATTTGTGAGACGACAAAATCTAGGTTAACTTTGCATTAAGATAAATTTATTAAGGACCTGTCTGAGAACAGACATCCTTCTTCTTTACATAAGGAAAAAGATACTGTGTTATGTACACATAAATGTTTCCTGTCTTAAGATTGGCAATTATCGTAATCCCCTTGGCTCGTGAGATGGTAAAGTGGACATTATTGTGGTGTCATTGGCAATAGCTTCACATTTCGATTGCGCCCTGAATTTCTTATACTCGTATGATGTTTTTATAGAAATAATCCTCTTTTGGTCACTAAACTTGGGTAAGATGTTTGGATTTCATCAGATATCACCGAAGAGATACTCATAAAATTACATGTGGTATGCATTTTGATAGGTTTTCGAGCATACTCAGAATTTGGCAGAGAAAGACTGGATAAGTAGAGTGGTAGCGGTCATTATATAATAATAATAATGGCGGCGCTACAGTCCGAGGTGGACCTGGGCCTAGCTTCTCAGCAACCACTCGTGTTGTGCTTGCTATTGTTCTCTCACGAGTGGAGGGGACCTACAGTTTCATCCCGACTCCGAACGGCGAGATTGAGAAGCTTTTTCTAGACAGTTATACTCTTTGAACATTGTCAGTGACACGAAAGAGGTGGAGCCGTGAAAAAATATTAGGTGTTTTTTCGGGAATCGAACCGAGAACATCGAGCGTAGGAGTCGATGCACCTTCCCACTAAGCCACGGCGCCCATATCCCTTAAAAAAAGACGATCTAATTTTTGAGATCCTTGATAGACGCCACCACAGTTCGATTCAGGTGAGAGAAACCATATCCATTCTCTGTTCAAAATGTTTTCTTTTAACAATCTGTTGCGGGAGGACACCAGGCACCCACGGGTTCTTGACGGACCTACATCGCCAAACGACACTGGAAGGGTGTTGTTTCGTGTTAGGGCTAAGCTAGATAGTTTTAAGGTAGATTAGGTTTAGCTTAGGTATAGTTTTACGTTAGGCAGGTTATTTTGGGCGTAGGTTAGGCTAGTTAGTCGCGGAGCTAAGCTCCCTTCCGGTCTCTTTTGGTGGTAAAGGCATAGACCTTGAACACCTTTCATTTTCTCTTTCCTGTCTCTTCTTTTTCTTCTCTTTCCTATCTTTTAGCTGTCCGTACGTGGTCTGTTAGGGTATTAGGCTTTCTTCTCTATCTATCTTTTCACCTCTTTCTATCTTCTCTTAGCTTGCTACAGGCACGATACTTTTTGTTTGCAAACTGGTGGTGAACGAGTGGGAGAACAAGAACCGCCCCGTCCGACAAGCTAAGCCGTGCAACCGCAAGCGTGCCGCCGTCCTACTACCGTCACCGAGGCCCATCCAAATTTTTCTGTAACAAATCCTTTAGACGTATCCTCATAAAAGCCTTGTACTCACATTGTACAGATTCAGCTTTAGTTCACATTTTTCTATTTTCCCATGTTCAAATGCATTCAGTACAGACCATTAAATTTTCGTGACCCCATCCTCCTCATCTGATGTAAATCCAGAGCACTTTCATAATTAGCATATCCCAAGGCTAGGAGATAGAATTTAAATCAATCGAGACTTCAATCGGCTTAGCCGAGTGCCCACGAATTGCTAATTTACCGCAATCACCGGGATTTTATTCGTTACAAAAAAAAAAAAAAACCCAAAAGTATTTAGAATGAACCGAAAAAAATTGAAGAAAATCGCAAGATGTACAAGATTTCACCCAAAAGCACCGAGGATTTAATGTCCTTTCAAGAAGTAATTGCCGCGTGTTATTCTTTTCTTTACAGCTCATCTGTGGCAGTTCCCACCATCGTCGGTTGTCATCCCGCTAATTATATCCTTCGTCATCCATTGCTCCCAAGTCATCGACTTTATTAACGCGGATTTGCTTGCATAGTTTCGTACAGTGATTTACTTCAAGGACCACCTAATGCTTGTCTGCTCAGTACAAAAAGTGAAATCGCATTGACAGCGCAGTCAAACTGAAGGATGTCATCGAATTTTAACCTCACAGCATGAGCGAGTATTGAGTTCAGCTGTTATCCTCTGCCAGCTTCGCTCATCATCGTTGTCGTTGTTGTACCGTCGAAAGACGTCTTCGTTGCCGTCTTCTTTCATTGTGACAACAACATTAGGATAGGATTTTCCTGTACCCCACTGTCATCCTGCTTATTTCAGAGGGTCTGCTGCAAATAAAACTGAAAAATTAATATGAAATCAATAGGAATTGCGGGGATGTTTTCATTTGGTTTTGTTGGTGCGTAAGTTTTTCTTCTTTATCGTCCTTATTGACAATGTATGAATGTTGACAACTGTAGGGGTTGATTTATCGAAGGGTTGAACGGAGGCACTAAGGTTACTGTTGTTGTTTCCGGATGTGGAGGAAGGATTGTGGGAGGCGTGTGTTTTGGTGTGGAGTTTCAAGTGGGATATGTTTTTTGGTAGACGCTGTACAAAGGGCAAATGAGCGTGTAAGAGGGGAATGAAAAAAGTCTGTTGTAGCTGTGTCTGGTAAAAAGCGGAAAATCAAACGTCGACGAACCAAAAAGGATTTGTGTGGGAGACACCTTAGATTACAATCTGTCTCGACTGATAAACTGCTGTTGCCGCAAAACTGTTGCTCACTCATCCGGTTGTCAGTTGTTGACGCTACCACATTTAATGGATTCAACGCTTGATCGTACAAATTGTACAGGGATGGAGGACGTGGATATGTGTACCTTAAAATCATAGGAAGCAGTGTGTGTTTTGAGTTCTTCTTGAGTTTAAGGGTTTTTATTTTACCTTGCCCGGTTGTAAGCTTGTGGTAGTGCACACATATTAGATATCCCACTTCTGAAGCACATAGAAACTTCCTTAATTTCACGCGCGGCTATAAATTATAATTAAAGAACTCAGTTAAGCCCTCTCCTCCGTTGACTGTCGCAGCGTGCACTTGGGATAAGGCAGCATGTAAAACTTTCGTTCTTTATTTCGCCCTCCCACAACCCTGTGAGCTTAAGTCAGGAGCATGTGTGCACGCCCTCGAGAGGGCTTGCTGAGTCAAATCCTTCCCTAGATGTATCACCCAAAACTACGGAGAGACAAAAGCCCTGCACAAAAATGATATACAAGTCCTACCTTCTTCAATGATAATGCCTCTGTTTGCCCATTATTCTTCACCCGGGGATGAGATACTTTACCGTCCCGAATCCAGCTGCCCGCCGAGCAGCATGCCGAGGGTTGCACACGAGAGCGTGTGTGGTGTAATTAGAAAATAAATAATCGCCATCTTCGCGGCGGATTTCAGGGAAGAAATTCCAAACGCCTTCCGTGTGTGTTCCATGTTTTGGGCCTAAGCCTTTGGTTCAATGAAATTATGGCTCGCACAATAATTCATCCATCGCTTGCGCCTTTTGTGCAATTTTAATTGTTAAACAAGAAAACGGATGCACATATCCAGGGTGTAAATTAAGATTTACTTCACTTCACTTACTTCACGTCTACACGTGGGCCAGGTGTCCTTGACAAGATAAAGCAAGATATGTTTCTCAGTGAGGGCTTCATGGTAGAAAGGATGAAGTGACTGAAAAGTGCACTTTGACCAGAGTTGGTGCATTGTACTGCAACGTGTGGTAAACCAATTGGAACTTTCTGTAAAGCGCAGCACACTACAAATGGACACCTCACTGAAGTCACTAATGTTGTCAAAAAAGAAGGCTCCGAAATGTTTCAAATGTTTCATTGGGATTCGAACCAACTGCGCTATTCAGTCGTGCTCTCCGAAATGTTTGCATCTGGACAACTTTTTTTTTACGTGTATTTTTATTCAAAAATGTATGATTTTTACATTCTAGACAAAAATACTTAAAACTAGCTTAACTAATTGAACTTTCAGGCGACTGGATGGCGCAGTTGGTTAAGTGCCTGCCCCAAGTTCGAGGGGTCCCAGGTTCGAATCCCAGTGAAATCGAATCTGGTCCAGTCACCATTTGCCGTTGGGATTAAATTAACGGCACAGGAGTAGGTTCCTGGCAGTACAATGGACACCCCGAGAAAAAAAAAAAAGTAATGAAATTAGTAGACGTTTTCGGCAATCGCTAGATGTGCCTAAAAAGTATGAAACTGAATAAAGATATATTAACCAGCAAAATGAAAAATGCGCAACAAAACTATTTCTTTTTGTTAAATTAAACGTACCTATCTCTGGTTCCACTGGCTACAAACAGTCTGTTCTCGGATGAATAATGTACCCAGCACCGGGTACTTCTTTTCCTGCTTTTCGGCATTTGCAACACAGAGTCACCAGCCACTGGGTTGCATCTTCATTACCCATTTCCCCAACAACGAAATACTAAGGTAGTTGCACCTATAAAAACATTATGTAATCTATACTCTCTCTACGGAAGTTAGTCATTTGGAAAGTAGTCACTTGGAAAGTATAAAACAGGAAACACGTTAGGAAGACTCTCAATGCACAGAAGAGATTTATAAACTTAACTGTTGATTTAAGGACTAAGTAGTTGCACCCTAATTCAGCACGATTCAAGAAACAACCAAAAATAATTGAAAATATTTCTTTCTTTAGAAGATCTTAGTTTTGTGTTGCTTATGTTAAGACAATATTAAGACAATGGGCGCCGTGGCCGTGTGGGTTCGTGCATTGACCCATGCGCATTAGACTCTAACAGCCTAGGTTCGAATCCAAAAAAAAGACAAAAAAATTAAAAAAAAAAAAAGTTGTTCGCGGCTTTTGAGTCACTGACAATGCTCAAAGAGTATAACTGTCTAGAAAAAGCTTCTCAATCTCGCCTTTCGGGGTCGGCATTAAACTGTAGGCCCCTCCACTCGTGAGAGAACAATAGTACGCACAACACGAATGGTTGCTGAGAAGCTAGGCCCAGGTCCACCTCGGACTGTAGCGCCGCCATTATTATTATTATATTATGTCGCGGTATGAGCATAGCGATGGTTTTGTTTTGTAGTTGCTTCTTTATGTTGTCCACCACTCTAAAATAGGAATTTATGTGTGCTCATACTTTTTACATTCAAAAATGTGCCAAGTCGCGTATCTAAACTTTTCAAATCAATATATTCCATGGAATTCAAAATTAAATTTAAATAAATACATGCTCTTGTACACGCATACATGCCATACCGTTTGTATATATCTCATTCATTCGTAAATAGGTAAATCTTATTGTCGCAACAGACCGTCCAATCACCCACCCAACATTACATCCGGTGACTGGCAATCAGAAAATATCCTGCAGATTAGAATTTTATGATTGTGCTGCATCAAGAGACATCAACCCTGGCCAGAGGTGTTCATAAAGAACTAAAACCATCATAACGACAAGCGAGTCTGGGATGAGAGCCGTACCGGATTTAGAAAACGTCAACATTTTGGACAGGACGAGCAGTTCGTCTGCAATCTGTGACTGTGACTTTGCGGACGAAGAAAAAAAAACTGCGTCGCCCAACATTAAGATAAGAAATTCTACTTCCGACAGTTTTTCAATTAAACTGTGTATTCTGCGGTGCGTAGAGTGTATTTATATTTCGAATTGGCGCACAGCGATCCTGTATTCCTCCTTCCATTCCAGTTTGGGTTCCTCCTCCCCAAAAATTCACACCAAGGAGGACAATAAAAAATATGTATCTCGTGCAGAGGGCGAGGGATCTGCTGTTTTGAATATGGCTTACGGTAATGGGTGCAGAGGTCTCGCCCAATTCATACTCCCAGTCATATCCTTAGTAATGATATGCAAAAACGAGCAACGATTTGTTGCTTATCTCGATACGATTCGTCAAAATTTGTTGCCATTTGTTTGCTTTTTATGTGTTTCTCTTGAGGATATGTACGCGTATTCGTGGAGGCTGAAGCAGGATCTTATTCCTTATCGGTGATTCTGTGAAATACATTTTTTTCCTTTTATTGTCTCCATATCTGTGAAATGTAATTGAAAAAAAACGAAATAATGAGGAGGAGTGTCACCCCCACTTATTGACTAAAAATTGAAACACAAACAGATCCAGATTCCAAGTGAATTCGTCTGCTAATAGTGACATCCAGTGTAATGTCCTTTTTATCGTACACAAACACAAATCAAAGTGAAAATAATTTTTGCTCATTTAATTGGATACACTGGCAATGAATGGCGAAGGTATGTCTCCATTCATGGCCGTGTTTTGGGGAATGCACTCCCACCGATGTTCTTTGTGCGAAGGAAATCCTTCGCATTGTGGATGTAGGGCGAGATGTGAAGTGACGTCAAGTTGGGGTGGTGCACACTGGCGAAAGAAGCCTCTCCTTAGTTAGGTCCATTAAACTTTGCCTTCCGCTTAATGCCCGTATAAATATGAAGCAATTGTACAGTTGAAGAAGGGAGATTTTGTTCTTAAGTAGAAGTAATTTCCTTTAATAAATTGGAATATCCTTTTTATATGCGGTCAGTGATGGAAGATAGAAGAGCGTCGACATAGTGGCTGGTGTGTCCTTTTGATAGAAACGGCTAGAAGTTGATGTGATGTGTGAATGGACGTTTGGGGGGTGTTTGCTTTGTTTGTCTTTACTACTTATGATTTGTTGAGATAGACGAAGTTTATTAATTAGTGATGCGTAAGTTAATTAAGTGATTACCAAATTAGTCACAGAGAGTAATATGTATTAAATATCTGCACGCTTTTGCAGTACAAATGAATGAGGGGGCGAATAATAGACTTTCAGTAAAAGGCGCGGTATGTGACTTTTCATTTTTGTAATTAGTTGATTGGATAAATCATGCTTACGTCTATATACATGTTGGATAGAGTCTTTAGCTTAAATGTAGGTTGTAGGTTATGATTATGATTACTATCAAACAAAATAAATTAAGTAATTAACACTTAATATTGCGCTTCATCTTTTAAAGATCAGTCTTAAACATGATCGCTTACGGATAAACGGAAAGTGATTGGAACAATTTGTATACCTAAGCATACACTTACATATGAAAGCATTTCGTGAGCACATCGCCAACAAAGTCGGCAAAATAAACATTGCTTTAAAATTGCTATACCCACTCATCAATCGGAAATCTTCTCTTTCAATGGTGAACAAAGTTATAATCCTTATGGGGGAACTCTTCATCAAAGAACGAATTTTGAATTGATTACCGATAGAATACAAAAACTGAACAACAATGACTTCACATGACTGTGTACTTTAGCTTAGACATGATGAATATGAAACTCTGAATAATGACATATGTTGCATATCTCGAGTCCTTATAAACCATAATCGCTTAAAAAATCTCAAGTCACTCTCGACAACCTCCTCTTCATGCCTGCAAAGTTTCATTGAAATCGGTCCAGTCGTTTCGGAGATTAGCCCGAACAATCAGACAGACCGACACTACGATTTTACTAATATAGATTTGCATACACACTATTTTAAACATCATTGCCTCCATCATTCAATTATTCGCATACCAAAAACAACAAAACAACAACACTTACCGGCAAGCGCCGTCTGTGTACAAAAAAATAAACCGGGCAAGTGAAGGATGATTTCTGAATATCAAACGACATTTCCAAACTATTTCAGTTGAATTTTCTTCTAACTTCAACCCAAATCAACCATTTATTCATAAATTCATACATCCAAACAAACAAATGTTCATCCCTACATATACCTATATCTCTACCCAAGTTTATCCAACACAGAAAATCCCTTCCATCATACATACATACATACCTATCTAATCACTGCTCATGCCTGCGGTATGTGTGTGTTCATTTCTGTTGGGCATTTAGGGGTGAGATCGAAAAGATAACGCTCATCAACGAATAGAGTGGCCGAACACAGCATGAAATTATGTGTGAAAATGAAAATTTGTTCTTGTTTTAAATCTTAGATATTTCAAAATTTCAACATAAATCGATATTTTGAAATGTATCATTTCTTAATGCTTGCATTGATGTCTTCAAAACTGCGTTTTCAGATCTTCAAAATTCGCATGTCTATGATTGACCGTTTTTGGCCAATATCTCCGAAACCATTAGGGCCAGAATACTCGCAATGGTTTTAAATGAAAGTACTCAATGAAGCCAAGTTTTTGTGATTTTTTCAGATTTTTAAACACTTTGGTTTAGAAATGGCAGGGGGGGGACGCATTTAAAACTTTGGAGCTCCATATTTTCCAAACGGTATTTTGGATAAAAAAGTGTTGAAAGGAACCTCCACCTCATTTCGAAAGATCTGTCGATTGATATATATTTCGATGGGGTGCGACAATTTTTCAAAATTAATGTCAACTTCACCTGTACTGGAGCCACCCCCAAATGGCCCCACTTTTTAAAATCGCTGCATAGGAATTGACATCTAGGTCTGAAGTACCTAATTCCAAAATTTCATGCCAATATCTTCATAAACTTCGGAGATAAAAAAGTGTGACAGACACGACGGACGGACGGACGGACGGACGGACGGACGGACACACCGAAATTATAAAGGTTCCGTTTTTGTAGACGGAACCTTAAAAACGGATCCAAGCAGCAAAACTATTTTTGCCAAAAAAAAAATCGAATGCGACTCTTACCAATTACATCCATACAATGCGAGTTCGATGAAAAGAACCTTAACATGATCATTTACTGACAGGTGTCAATGTGTTTGCGCGTATGCGCTACAACGTGTATTTGGCGTATTCATGACATCAGCACACATACAGAACACGAACATAGGCGCTTACGTATTTGTTGTTGTTTTCTTTTTATAGACAAAACCCGATGTTGGCATAAAAAGTCATAACTCACGAACGCATCGACCAATGTTGTGCAAACTATAGACAAACCATCTACACGACCATACGAGCAAACCCTAAAAGTGTTATCAAATTCGGTTTGACCGTTCGTGAGCTATAAAGTCACAACACACTTGCAACAATATTTTATATTTACATATAGCTAAACTTGTAATAATAATAATGGCGGCGCTACAGTCCGAGGTGGACCTGGGCCTAGCGTCTACAAGTTTCCTCCAATCTTCTGACTCTAAAATACGAAATTACAGAAGTTTTCGGTGATGGTCATACTCTCGTAGCATTGCCAGTACCTCGCGAGAGATGATGTCATAAATTGAAAAATTGGAGCTACTACTACTACTACCATCAAATTGATTCCGATGTCATCCTGATTTCACCCCGACTAGCAGTTGACGCACTCATCAAATATCGCACGTCACCGGCCCTTAAGAAAAGCTAATAAGCTAATATTGTTCTCTCACGAGTGGAGGGGACCTACATTTTAATGCCGACTCCGTACGACGAGATTGAGAAGCTTTTTCTAGACATTTATACTCTTTGAGCATTGTCAGTGACAGCACGCATATATACATATATACTTATAATAATAATAATGACGGCGTTACAATTAGAGATGGACCTGGGACTAGATTTTCAGCAACCACTCGTGTTGTGCGTGCTTTTGTTCATGAGTGGAGGAGACCTACAGTGTAATGCCGACTCCGTACGACGAGATTGAGAAGCTTCTTCTGGACAGTTATACTCTTTGAGCATTGTCAGCGACTGAAAAGAGGTGGAGCCGTCAAAATTTTTTTTTTAAATTGCTTGTCAGAATTTTTTGGGTCGGCGCACAAACCCGCACGGCAATTGCACCGTGTTAACTGAAATGTTAACTTATTTATTTTCTTTTTTGTTATTTATTTATTTTCCGTATATTTATTTACATCTGTATTTAATTATTTATTTATTGTCTTTTTAATTAATTTGTTACATTGTTTATTTGTTATTTATTTTTATTTGAGGTTTTTTCTATGTTTTCCTCCTATGGAATTGCTGACAAATTTCAAACTTAAATTTGTCCTGCCATTAGAAGGGGACCGTACACTGCCGAGATGTTTTGTGTGTTCTGTTTTCTATCCATACTGTTATTGTTTCTTAGGCAGTGAAGCGTTTCGGGAGTGTACCTTTTTGAAAAATTACTCTCCGTTTGTAAAATCCCAACCTCACCTAAATATGGCTAATTGTTGGTCTGGACACAGTGGTTCGTCAATGCTGTTTTTGCAGCACTTATCGGACTTGTGCCCACCCATCCTCTGTCGCAGGAACTGCTAAGTAGTGCCAACTTAGCAAAGGTTGTAGTTTTCTTCACCTTTGCTTTTGCAGTTCATTTTAGGAACCACGTTGGTTTTATTCTCCTTTTTAGTCTTGGCCTAATTTGCTTGCCTACCGATACTCCTTCGAGATCGGTAATGAAAAAAAACTGAGACTTATGTCAAAAAGACAAATTGACACTTGATCTCTTCAATATCGTTCAAGACTCTCTGGCAAGTACAAGTACAATCTATCAAAGGTTTAAACTAACACAGTGTGACTTGATGCAGAGTGGGCCACACACACGCTTAATGTTTACGGAGCCTGTTAAAATGGCCGTTTTACCACTGCTGCGGTTGGTGGAATTAATTGATCTTTAGGCAAATAATTTAGGAATTAAAAAGAGTTCAACAGTAACACTTATCAGAATCACGTACAGCCTCAAAAGTTGTGAAAGAATTATTAATAGCGCCTAAAAGGCTGCTTTGAAGTATCGACTGTGATGTAAAATACATTAATTGGATATCACTTCACACAATAAGTGACTAATTTTTGGTAGATGACACTTAAACAAGACTGTCTGGCAAGTTTTGCTTTCCCCTAGGCCCTAAGTAAACAGAATTTAATAAATATTCTATGAGCGCATTCCTATACATATATATTCCTATAAAATACAACTCATCACATTAACATTACTTCAAAAAATAAATATACGCTAGCCATTTGCAACTCATTTCTAAGCTTTCATTAAACAACTTCTACTAAAACTTCTGCTAAAGTAGCATTAAATCGTTTATAAGCATCCTCCGAAACTGCTCAACTTTGTAGTGCAATAAATATCTTGATGAAATTCTCAACAACTTTATCCATTAATTAAAAATTCAATTTTGCTTTACATATTTCGTGGATTTCTTTCGACGCTCTGATCCTGTCTGGAACGTACTTAATTTTATAAAATTCACATCTTCACTTCCAAGACAAAAACTCATAAATATAATTTTTCGCACCCATACTGTGTGGCGGGCAATACATTTCAATAAGCCGCGCCTGCCTCTGATTAATGAAGACCGGCAAACTTTTTAATAAAAACCATCTCAATCGTTTATCTACTGAAATGCACGGCCCACAGAAAGTTGCCCGAATTCACGTTGAGACTGCTTTCGTGATAAGCGCGAGAAGACATCTTCCACTTCAGTGATAAGCAACAAGAAAGTCCGACCTTTGAAATGTATATGTAAGCCTGTCAGTAGATAAAAATCCTTTAACCACCACGGCGACGTGGAACACCAGGCATATAATCAACGAATTGCATTTCCCCAACAAAGCTGTCCTTGCAGTTGATTTGCCTCCTATCGGAGCGGAGGACAAGTTGAACAAGGAAAACAGGAAATTAACTTTTCGCTACGAAAAATCGAAAAGAATCTCGAGAAACCGCAATCAAAGGCGACAGACAGAATTATGAAAAGGACTGAATAAGAAAGTGTCCTTGCTCGATTACGCTCCATCAATGGGTGTTCTTCGAAAGGTAAGTAACAAAGACGGGAAAAAAACGGTTCGCTCTGTGACAGCGTTTATCTGTTCTTTTGCAAGGACTCAAACAAACAAAAAATACAAACATCATGAGGTGGAGGGAGGGAAGGAAAACAGAACATCACGATGATAACTTCAGCCGTCCTCATTCCGGAAGACAGTGGGAATGATTCTCCAGCGAGAGTACCGACTCGCACGCCGCCGTTTCTTTCACGCTTAAGGGTGTTATCATGCAATTTTCATGGGAAAGGGGGTGCTTGGCAATAAAATATGCACAATATTTCAATTTGAATATCAATGCGAAACGACGTCATCATCCAGAGAAATGTCATAAAGATATCAATTGTGTTGAAGTTTACATCGGTTTGGTCGGTTACGACCTGGAATGAGGTTAGGGTGGATGGATGGGTTTCTCCACTGTGATGATGATTATTTGAGCATAAAGTACTTGCGTGTACTGATTGAGATCAGAAATTACGACTGACGATACACGGCCATTAAGAGAATCCAAAACGTAAGTCGTAATGGAAATCAGAAGACATTTTTGAAATGCATCTCTGATTTGAAAACGTAAAAATGGGGGTGATGTGGTCTTGTATTTCTAAAGAATTCCACTCCATCCAGTGTATTTATCGCTTATGGCTTTTGACAAAATTGATGGAGTTCTTTAGAGTAACTAGTTCTTCATCAGAACCCATCCTCACATCGTTAAAAAAATGTTGTTTGAAAATATTTCTGTCCTTTTGAGCAATACTTGATTCAGTGTTATTATAATGGGATCCTGATGTTCTTTTGATTGGTCCTTAAATAGCCCGGGGAAAGAATTAATGATGCATTTCACATTGTCATGATGAGACAACTGTTTTTGATCCAAAAACTGTCAAAACAATAAACAGAATCCAAAAAAGTATTAAGATTGTGTGACGCAAGTTTTTATTTTCATGAAGTTTTTATTTTTAAACCGAAAAAAATCTAATCATTGTCAACATAAGACTTTATCGGTATAAAGCTCACTGAAATCGGTCGAAAATCGCCTGGAAAAAGAAAGATAAAAATGTAAACAGATGTTCTTTAGATTGAGTCACGGTCTAGTGAACGACTGTCTTAGATCACACAGTCAGCAGCAAGACAATCACAAAACCATTTTGATATTCAAAAGAGATATAAACTCCTTGATATGTTTCTTGAGATAATACAATCATGTTTTCATTAAAGGTTCGGGAGTGTTCTAACGACTAACTCTTAGTCTTCTTCTTCTTCTTCTTCTTCTTCTTCTTCTTCTTCTTCTTAGGGCGCTACAGTCCGAGGTGGACCTGGGCCTCACTCAACATGCCTCTCCAGCCAGCACGATCTTTCGCCAACTGTCTCCAGTTTCGCATACCAAGCCGGCCGAGGTTCCCCTCGACTTGTGTGCGCCACCTTGTACGTGGACGTCCTCTGTTGCGTTGTCCCACAGGCTTAGATTGGAAGACTCTTCGGGCCGGAGCTAAGTTGTCCATACGCTCTACATGGCCTAGCCATCTTAGGCATTGGATCCGTAGACGCCTGGCTAGACTCATGTCGCTGTATAGCCCATATAGTTCGTGATCGAACCTTCTCTTCCAAATGCCATCAACGCAAACAGGACCAAAAATCGCGTGCGGAACTTTTCTCTTGAAAAGGCCAAAAGACTATTCATCCGTTTGGAATATTGTCCATGCCTCTGCGCCGTAAAGCAGAACTGGGATGATCAAGGTCTTGTATAGAGTCAACTTGGTCTTCCGAGAGAGGGCTCTACTACTCAATTGCCTTTTGAGCCCAAAAAACAGCGGTTGGCAGGAGTTATTTTGCGTTTGATCTCGGTACTGATGTTATTTGTACTGTTTACTGCGGAGCCAAGGTTATAGCTGCCTATGGTGACGTTCTGGCCAAGTCGTTGATGTTGTGCGTCCTTTCTCGATGACACCATATACTTCGTTTTGCCCTCACCGCCGGACCCATTTTAGCCGCTTCCGTTTCAATGCCAGCAAACGCATCATTGACGGCTCGCTGTGTTGGCCCAATCACGTCTATGTCATCCGCGTAAGCTAGCAGTTGAACGGTCTTTTGGAAGATCGTGCCTCTTGTGTTGGCTAGTGAGTTTTGCACGATCTTCTCAAGAACGATGTTAAAGGAATAACATGATAGCGCGTCGCCTTGTCTAAAAACTTTTTTGACATTGAAGGTCTCGGTGAGTCTAGGCTACAAATATAGTACCGCGAGCTTCCTAAAGTCTCCTTAAATGAATTGGCACTAACCATCCTTTCCTCTTCCTTTTTCTATCTCTTTCCTGATCAGTTTTAATTTATTGTGAGTGTTCAGAGCCGTGACGTAGTGGTAAAGTTCATCAAATCCGAAGCAGATTGTTCCAGGTTCGAATGTGAATTGATTCAATGGGGCAAACTGCCATGAAAAACTTTTTCAAATTCGCCATTCGATGTTCGCCAAGCGGTCGGTCCAATTTTTAATGACTCGATCCAATATTGGCCTCATTCTTTAGCTACCAAATTTGTTGGCTTGTTGGCTAAGGCTAAGGACTTGACGCAGCCTCAGAGAAAATAATTGAGTGGTATCAAGTCGCATGATCGCGACGGCGAATTGATGAACGTTCGCAGTGAGATAACCCAGTCGCCAAATTTCTTCTTCACAACTTCAGGTGTTGCGTTGCTTGTATGGCATCTAGCGCCGCGCCACCTTTTGGGACCACAACTCGGAGTATATAGATTTTGTCGAGCTTTAGCCACAGAAAGTCGGCTAATATTGGTCTATACTTGAAACCATTGTGGTATCGGTGTCTCCTTTCACATTTCGAAACAAATAAGGTTCTATGATGCCGCCATGCCATAAATCACACCAAACAGTCAACCGGAGTCGGCATTAAACTGTAGGTCCCCTCTACTCGTGAAAGAACAATAGCATGCACGACACGAGTGGTTCCTGAAAAGCTAGGCCCAGGTCCACCTCGGACTGTAGCGCTGCCATTATTATTATTATAATGCCTAATTAGCGAATTCACGGCGTTGCCTATGGTCGTTCGGATTCAGCACAATCTTATTCGGTTGTAGGCTCAAATCCTATCGCAAAATAAGCCCGACTCTCTGGTGGTGGGCGCCGCGGCGTAGTGGGTAGGTGCGTCGACTCTTACGCTCGATGTTGTCGGTTCGATTGCTGAAAAAACACCTAGCATTTTTTTCACGACTCCATCTCTTTCGAGTCACTGACAATGCTCAAAGAGTATAACTGTCTAGAAATAGCTTCTCAATCTCGCCGTTCGGTGTCGGCATTAAACTGTAGGTCATCTCCACTCGTGAGATATCAACAACACGCACAACACGAGTGGTTGCTGAAAAGCTAGGCCCAGGTTCCCCTCAGACTGTAGTGCCGCTATTATTATTATTATTATGACTCTCTGGCGATTCAGCTAATCGGAGTTAAATCGGAATTGCTGGGTCTTCTACGATACTGACCGCTACGGCGGCTTTGTTTTCTTCATTCAGCACCAATTTCTGTCTGGTCCAAAAGACTGTACCCATGCTTAAACTTTTCCACGATGCGACGAAGTGCCTTCACAATGAAGCCATGATGACGACCGACCTGACGTCGAAATTTTGTGTATTTACAGCTAAGCCGAAGTTCCGATATCATTTTTAAATTATTTCTCCACGTTCGGCAAACGTGAAACTACGAGTATATATAACGACATGGCAAACCTTACTGAATATTTTAACAGCTTGATGTCATTGATAACTTTCAGCGCCGGTCCGAAACAGATAAACGTCTTGTGCTAGCCCAACGTTTAGCGCCCTATTTATCAATTTTGTTAGCAGAAGTCATTTTCACATTACCCAAGCAACGAAGAAATATGCAGAGATAGCTTTAGTAAATTCTGTTATAAGGTCATAATGATCTAAACATTCCATTCTATTGACATTAGAGTTACTAACTTTGACAGCTGCTGAAACATAACATTTGACTACCTGGTCACCCTTTACTTCGTCGTCCGCTGTGCATATCCTTTTGAAAATGCTGCTTTCACATTGATCTCACATTCATATTCGATAACGTATCAGGAGTTCAACTCAAAACAAACCTTGTGAATTAATAAGCTTTTTGGTCTGATATAACAGCTAATTCAACGATTGCGAATAGAAACTGCGGGACTACAAGACATTCGAGTATAATTTCTAAAAGCAGGTTCTGCGTATTGCCCGAACGAAAAAAGCGCTAATCTGTTTTGAATATAATAACGCTTGAAATTGATTTACGCGATTTAATCCGCTCTAGTAAAAAGGTTTGCCGAGTTACCACACTTGCTGATTGACAATTATTTACCTACACCACTGACCTTCAGTTATTGGGATACTAATCAGATACGATATCTGTCTAACATTTCAGGGGTGCCAATATTCAAAAAAATAATAAAAAAGATGAAATTCCAATTTGAATTTGAATCAGACACAAAACGGTTTCGTTAAAAAATAAAAAATAGGAAAGAATGACTGAAATAAAGATCACAATTTCAACTACACTCGGTTAGGCGATTTTAAATTGTCAGTGAATTATCGACAAATCTGTTGTTATCGGTTGAAATGTGCTCCTCGATTACATTCACTTTGCGCATTATCTTATCGGTGGATTTTTTTTCTCAAACTGATAAGAAATTCTCCGCCGCTTGCACAGGTGAGTAAGTCAGAGTTCCAGTTTTCAAACGAGTTTCGGAATCTTCACGTGCACGCCGTCGAGTACAATAGGAGTGATTATAAGTGGGCGTATCATTCAAATTTGTGCTTCTCTCGGCTTTGTAGAGTGCTTTAGCTTAGAAACTTTAACTCAATAATTTTAATTGATTTGAGAATGATCAAGAATACAAAATAAACGCGAAATAAATGCAAGGAAACAACAATTTTTCTACCATAATCGCTTCTAGGAAGACATTATTGCGCCGCTGTCGTATTGGTTCATAAAGATAACAAATCATAGTAACAACGAAATATTCGAAAACCGAGTTGGATAAACAGGTGAGTTATAATAAAAGTGCATTTGTCCTTCAATTATAGTTGGTTGTGCAGAATCTCGAGTTTCGTAACGAATTGAAGCCTTTTTGCGCACTTTTCTCAGGTGTTGTGGTCAGTGTATTTGTATTGACAATCTTTCATTCTATATTAAGACAATTAGTCAGACAAAGGCACCGACGAAGAAAAAACGAGGAAAACTAAAACAGCTAATGAAGACAAAGGCGTTTGTTGAACAATATAATATGCAATAGTATCTCAATAAACACAAAGTTACTGATAAGATTAGATGTAAATATATAATAATTCATTAATTAGCTGTGTACCAGTTCGTAATTTAATATTTATTGCTGAGACTACTCGCTGAGGCTCGAAAGTGAAGACGAATAATTTCGAAGACACAATAGAGTGTGAAGTTTCAATATGAAGAAGTCAAACTGCATAGGTCTGTGCTACCCCACTTCTAGCAAATCTAGGTACGAAAATTTTTATTCAACTAAAATTTGGAAAAAGGGTGAATGGTTAGATTCTCATATCAGCTGGCACGGCTTTGTTCTCTTGATCTTTGTTAGTTTGCATATGTATATGTAATACTAACTATGAAATTAAACCGACTGGATGGCGCAGTTGTTTAAGTGCCTGCCCCAAGTTAGAGGGGTCCCAGGTTAGAATCCCTGTGAAATCGAATCTGGTCCAGTCACCATTTACCATTTGGGATCAAATTAACGGCACTGGAGCAGGTTGCTATCTGGCAGTACAATGGACCAGTTTTGTGCTCCAGTATAGTGTTTCAAAACCTCCGAAAAAAACAAAAACTATGAAATTCTGCACAAAGGAACTTCGTTGGCCTAAGTGTGATCCCCTGAGGGGAATAGCCGCAGTTAACCTAAACTTGAACTCAGTTTGTGTCTTTTTGGTTGTCAGATTACGACAACTTGGAGGACTTTGATTGATCCCCTTTTATGAGAAAAAGGCTAAAAAGTTATGTTTAGTTTCTTCCTAAACACATTACTTACTGACTTAGCAGGCCTATGACCCATGTAGGAACTGAACCTGATATATCGCTGCCTTCCATCGTTGACGGTCCTGGGCACGCTGCTTCCAGTCATCAAGACCAAGCTGTCTTACGTCCGCGATGACTTGGTCTTTGTACCGGAGGTTCGGTCTTCCTCTCCTTCTCGAACCAGGAAGCTCGGATTCGAAGACCATCTTAGCTGGAGTGTTGTTGTCCATGCGCTCGATGTGGCCGAGCCAGTGCAGTCGACGGATTTTTGCCTTCCGAACTACATCCGCATCTTGTCCGGTTGTGTCTTCTCCTCCATTCGCCTTCCTCGCAGACGGGACCATATATCCGACGTAGAATTTTTCTTTCGAAGGCACCAAGAATCAGCTCTGCAGTTCTGCTTAGTGTCCAGCTTTCGGCTCCATATAGCAGGATTGGCAGAATAAGAGTTTTGTGCATGAGCATGATTTTGGTTCTTCGAGTCAGGAGTTTTGAGCCCAGGTGTTTTGACAAACCGAAGTAGCATCGGTTGCCAAGGGCGATTCTACGTCGGATCTCCACTGTGATGTCGTTCGTGAAGTTCACGTTTGCCCCGAGGTAGACAAACCTCTTCACTACCTCAAAATTGTAGCTGTCGATAGTAATGTATTGCCCTAGGTGGTGTGCGGCGGATCGTTTCTTGCTCGACAGCATATATTTTGTTTTATCCTCATTCAGGCCCAGTCCTAGCTAGATGAGCGCCCTGTGCAAGACCTTGGTTTAGTAAAATAAGGACATGACGTATCCTCAGAGAAAATAATCAATTGGTGTCAAGTTGCATGATCGCGACAGATGACCTAGTCGCCAATTTTCTCCTTCACAACTTCAAGCGTTGCGTCGCTTGTATGACACGTTGGAACCACAGCTCGGATATATCGATGTAGTCGAGCTCTGGCTACAGAAAGTCGGTTGACATTACTCTTTACCAGAGACCATTGTGGTATCGGTGTTTCCTTCCTCATTTCGATAGAAATAAGGTCCGATGATGCCGCCATGCCATAAATCGCACCAAACAGTCAATCTTTGTGAACGCATTGATGCTTGGTCGAACACTTGTGAATTGTGTTTGCTCCAAAAATGAAATTTTTTCTTGTTGACATTGCCGCTGATCCAAAAATGGTCTTCGTCCGAGAAAATGATTTTTTGGCTAAAATCTGGATCTCCGACCAACATTTCCAGAAAGTTCGCCCAATTAGCGAACTCACGGCATTGTATATGATCGTCCGGACTCAATTCTTGCGTCAATTTTTACGTTCTAATTATGCACAAATCCAACCAAATCCTATCATGTCTGCCAGTCATTTGCATATTTGTATCACTAAACATTGACTATTTAACCACTACCCCATCAGAGGAATTGTAAGAGGAGACGATATGCCCTGCGAATTTCTCAAAATTATGCTTTGATAGCCTCTAATTCACTATCATCCTTTGGTGGATTTTGTTTAACTACTTCAAGATACTTCACATTCCACGATTATTGCAGTTTGCGTGGACACGACCTAGTAACCATTTAAATAAATTTATTTTATTTTTAAGCTATTCACATTATACAATTTTTGTCTATTCGTTTCAGCAGCGAATGCAATAAATGCCTCCAAAGCAATGGCCACCTACAAAGCAATTGCAATATTTATGTTCCTGTGCATTGGTCAGTGTGCCAGCATCAATTGCCCGTCCGAGTGTAAGTGTCGATGGGAGCTAGACAGCCTCATAGTGGATTGTTCCAACCAAGGCCTCACGGAGTTTCCAGTAATCGAAGAGGGAGTGCCTGTGGAACGTTTGGACCTCTCCTACAACTACTTTCAAGAATTCCCATCGATCTACGCAGACATTCACTCACTCATCTACCTCGACTTGACATCTAACGACATTCACCAAATATCCGAGGATGCACTCATCGGCTTCCAGTCACTCCGAACGCTTATACTCGCGAACAATACCATTCAAAGCTGGGCCGACATAAACCCCCGAACCGCTTTTCAGCACGCGTACAATCTTCAGACACTCTCATTGTCCGGCAATCGTATTAAGGTCTCCTCCGATAAAAGAATACCCCCAGAAATTGTCAGCGACTCACTCACCGAACTTGATCTCAGCCACTGTGGACTCACTCAAGTAAACCAATTCTTCGGTGGCACGCCAAACCTGGAGAGACTAAGTTTATCCGCAAACGAATTGACTGGACTGAACTGGATTTCGCTGCCACAAGTCGATCGGCTGAACCTGTTAGCACTCGACCTCTCCTTCAATCCTGGGCTGGCAAGCACCTCCATTGATGCATTGGCCATCCGGACCTTACGAATGATCAATCTATCGTTTTGCAACATAGACTCGCTGAGTCTGAGCGGTCTCCCAAATCTGATGATTGTGATTTTAAAGCGCAACATGATACGTTCTGTGACCAGAGAGCTGTTCGAGAGTAAGCCAGCCTTGGAGGTGGTCGATCTGTCACACAACGCAATACGTAGCGTCGACTCAATGGCTTTCTCAAATCTGCACCGGCTAACGAGTCTGGACCTTTCGTACAATGAAATCTTTCGACTCGACCGCAATCAGTTCCGCAACAACGACGACTTGGTGACCATCAACCTGAGTCACAACATTTTCAACGACTTTCCAAGACTCATTTCGAACTCCCTGAGGTCTCTGAATTTGAGCAACTGCGAGATTATGACAATCGATTCGGGTGTCTTCACGGGATTCAAGGCACTTGTGAGTTTGGATCTGACCCACAACCCGATTGCGATCTTCCCCACGAATATGAAGTCGGAAACGTTAAAGAAGTTGAACTTGAGCGTGTGCAGGTGTGTTCACGAGTGAAATCGAGCCGAACATTTAATGCATTCCATTCATTCCAGGCTCTCCATCGTCAGAAATCAAACGTTTCGGGGTTTCCCGGAATTGGCCAGCCTAGATCTGTCCGGCAACCGGTTCACCAATCCCATCCCGCCAGAGTATTTCACGTCGAACCTGTATTTGAGCCAAATTTGGCTGGCCGACAACACGTGGCGCTGCGACTGCCACGACACCACATTCATGGCCTTTTACGACTGGCTGACCGACACTCCCCCAAAGGTAAGTGAGGGCGCCATCTTGTGCAGACCCCAATGCTTAATGCCTTTCCTTGCAGCTCCAGGACAAGGGAAATGTGAGGTGCTCCAGTCCGACGGCATATTTCGGGAAAACTTGGGAATCAGCGTGCTTGGCAATTTGGTACCCGACGAAGAACGACAAAGCGGCTCAACGAGTGTGGACGATAATGATGCTGCTGCTTCTCGCAATGGGCTGCTTCCTGTGCATGTTCTCATGCGTCAGGAAATTTTTGCACAGGAAAGTCAAGCAAAGAAATCGACAGGAGCGCGAGGAGAACGAAGCTGAACTCCAAGAGATGTGAGTATTCTTCTCCGATCTGACGGCGTAACCTCTTTCTACTCTTCTCCACAGCCGTCGGCAGAACAGCCGAATTTTGAGCCAAACAGCTCAGCAGAACGCCCCAACCGTCAACGACCCTCTGCTTCCCTCCTACGAAGATGCGGTTCTGATGCCCAAATTGGAAAGGACTAGCAAGTCAATGGTGGACCTGTCCAAGCCTCGCAAACAACTCTCGAGGGCCAAAGCAGACACCGACTTTGAAGACTGTGTGCTGGACCACCATCGATTCCGCAGCGAGGAGCTCCTATCCAATCGTGACAAGGAACGGACTGCGTACATCGAGACATTCCGTAGGACAGGCAGGATTGACCACAATCCATCGGGAAGCCGCCGATTCAGTATTGAAGAGTCGCGTTTCCCAGCGGCGCACTTGAAGTCCCAAAACCTCCAGAGTGCTGAAAGAATTGGCAACTTCCAGAGCTACGAGAACAGTCCCTACACCAAAAGAAGGCCCAAGCCCCCGCCAGCTTCAGTATTCAAGAGGGCCAGCATTCGAGACAGTGTAGAATTCCTAACCGATTCCGAGATCAACAGCAAGCCAGGAAGTCCATTCGCCCAACGTCGCCCGATACAAGAAACCTCTGTGTCAACGCTGTCTTTGCAAAATGAAAAGACTAAGGGGAAAATTCCAGCGGATCGGAGTTTCCACACCGTGGAGGAGCACTTTGGGCGCGATGTGGTTGATGATAAGCCAAAGTCCGTCGATTCTAGTCTAAGTGATTTTCAAGTCATGCGATCGTCTGATGTGGATCTGTCCTCGATAGCGGATTCAAGTTCCAGACATTCCGATGGTCCCATAGTTGTAGTTCATGCCCCAATCAGAGAGAGTAAGTTCTAAACCTTCAGTTTTATGTAACGTCTATAATTTTAACGCCATTTTATAAGATTTCTGTAACGATAAATAAATTATTTATTAAAGAACCAAATTTTGTGAGACTTTATACTCGTATATGTACCTTGACTCTGGTGTAGGCTAACATTGCGAATGCGATGATCTGCTAAAGTGCTACGTGATAGTGATAGTTTTAACCACACGTTGCACAACAGTTTATTCAATCACTTCTTAAAATACCCCTCGTCCCATACTTGCAGAGCAAAGTCTTCCGCAACCAATCTGTTATTCAAAAAGAAGTAAGACGTCTTTTTGCCACTTTATTGTTAGATTAACAATAAATTGCAATTCTTTCCACTAACAGAGTCGGGTTTTTGATGAAAAAGACCCGTGCTTTCAATTATTTGTGCCAACAAATTAATAAATTTTCTAAAGAAACTGTTATACACTGGTTGCTATCTTCTTGTAAACTCAAACCGATGATGGTGTATATTCGCTGGTATTCGTTTTCACAAGTAGGTGACGCCCCTTTCTTGTAGCTAATGGTTGTAATCTTAACTACATCGCCTCAACAAGCGCCCGAACTAACTGAGTGCTGTATTTGCTACGTTGACAAGTACAGTACTAAGGAACATTTCTGGGAAAAAAAATCAATGAACTTGTAGAACAATTTTAAAACAAAATTGATCTGTGATATTTTGAGGCCAACGTCAGAAGCAAAAGTTATTTTATGTGGGATGTATGGTCGATGTGAAGGCTTCACTTTTTCTTAGTGATTCTTAGTGATTGCTTTTTTCCTTAGTGATTCACTGAAATGTGAATGAATTTAGGACTCAGTATAAGTTATTTTCCGAAAAAAACACCAAACATTTTTTCACGGCTCCACCTCTTTCGAGTCACTGACAATGCTCAAAGAGTATAACTGTCTAGAAATAGCTTCTTAATCTCGCCGTTCGGAGTTTGCATTAAACTGTAGGTCATATCCACTCGTGAGAGAACAGTAGCACGCACAACACGAGTGGTTGCTGAGAACCTAGGCCCAGGTCCCCCACGGACTGTAGTGCCGCCATTATTATAATATAGCGTCGGGTAAATAGGGTTCCGCTCCATTTGGCCTTCATCACGACGTAGTTTGTTAAATACATTTTTTCGCCGATTTAAGATCAAACTCCGACTCTGAGTGAGACAACGCAACATAGGGTGTCTACTTCTAAGATGGCGTGGAGGTAGACCTCAACCAACTTGAAGTGCGCAATTGACGATGGCCAGCAAAAGATCGTGCTAACTAAGGGGGACTTGCTGATGGAGGCCCACGTTCACCCCGGACTGTAGCGCTACAAGAAAGAGGAGATCAAATCGGTTACTATCCTAAACTTGTTTCCTGTCGATTTTATTAGGTACTGAGCTGTGTGTACCTGCTCTACAAAATTCCAAAACTATGGATAAAACCCCAATCAAAGAATAAGTTTAGTCGAAACAGCTGTAGATTTTTGCACATAAAAAAATAACCATCTTTTTGTTTCAATTATAGCAAAAGTAAGTAGTCGCAATTTCCAGTTTTCCCTACAGCTTTCCTCCAAATTAGCGGTGTATACTGACTTTCAATTTATTACTACTCTAATTGCTAAGCTCGCTGATGGAACTATGTGCCATGCTGGTGATTAAATCAAATGTCCTCATTAGCACGCGATTTGAGTCCCCTTGACAACATCAAAAAACATTAAATTATTTGAAGAAAAATAAAAGACAAACGTTAATTAAAATAAAAATGTATATATTTCGTTTAAATTTAAATTACAATTATATGGTCATCCTAGTTTTATAAACGAATCCACTAGTGCGACATAATTTTAATAGGAAAACGAACTCTACTTACCTAGACGCATAACAAAAAGTATAGCACTATTTTCTGATTTTGTAAATATTCTCTTGCCAATGTTTGCAAGGACTATTTAGCTCCTCCAAGGACTATCAACAAAAAAAAAGTACAGTTCCTTACATCGATTACAATTACCGCTACAGAATTGATTGATAAAATAAAATAAATCTATTCCACATGCGAAAAGTATATTTAAAATGAAACAAACAGCATAATTTACGGTTAGTGCTTATAACATCAAGAAAATTAAAATTTAAGAAAAAAACAAACACGGCAGTACACATATACAGTTACGTATATAAAATTAGTTTAACACAATTTGATTGAGTCAAAAAAATGTAAAAAAAGAATAATAATAAAGCATACACAGGAAAGTTAAAATAAATTTGTCTTTATTTTATTTTACACAATTTAAGTAAAATAAAAGAATCATATGCATACAGATATGTATGGACAAAAATGAATTTATTTTTTTTTTGTTTTTAAATTTAGCTTCAATTAATTTATTAACTTTGGTATCTACGTTCTCTTTTTTTTCCGTTTTATTCCTTTTTGTCTTCCTGTTTAGTTATGAAATAATTTAACAAGGGCAATAAATATTAAAAAAAAAATAATACAAACAGACATATTAATGTATTTTTATTTAACCTTTAAGTTAATGATTCTTGAATATATTCTTCATCAGTAAAACTTAACATAACTACCATTGCTTTTTTTGATTTATTTATTTTTTGGCGCGTGACAAGTGCCTTCGTGTGAACTTAAATAGATTAGAAGAATGTTTTTGTTTTGTTTCGAATAATTTTGATTGAGGAACACGCACCAAAGGTACTTATAGAAAATTTACTTCTTAATACAAATAAAACACTTTTCTTTTTCTCTTTCATTACCTTTAAGCTTATCACAATATTTTTTTCTTAGTTTAAGATTAACACTTCTTTAGTTAATAATGTTTTTATTTTATTTTATTTTATTTTTAATTTTCTTGTTTCATGTGCGTTGAGTTAAAAGTCATTTGATGATCCTCAACTCTAAAGGGAATTGAAGAGGTTTGGCTTTGTGTGAAAGAACTGGGCTTGCGTGGTGGTCGGTCGCTTTTATCACTTGAATCTATACGATATTTTACACAGTCTGGAATTTTGTTGGGCGCCATTTTTTAGATCTTCCAAGTGAAGTCATTCCACTTAAGCCACAACCTTTTGAATTCCCCTTTGTATGGACACATGTTTATATTTTCGAAGTATGATGAACTACATCAACGACTACAATAAGCTCTCACAGATATGTAGCTTAAGAGACTTTAAGAAAATAACTGCACTCATAAAAAATCACGTGTGTGTGTGTGTTTACAAATACATATGTATGTATATATGGATGTGTGTATATATATCCTCAAGTTAACCTAAGCGACCTATCTAAAATATTATTGCAGTTGTGTCTGTGGTTCAGTGGGCTGGTGGACGCCAACTTCGTCTTGGCCAGTGGGACGTGCGACAGGCGTTGTGATGATATCACCTGCGTTTGATTTGCTTCTTGTAACAAGCAGTGGTGTCTTCGGTTTTGGTGTTTCGGTCAATTTGATTTTGACTTTGCCAGTCTCAGGCGAGTAGACAGGGCTGTATCGTCCCATTTTTGGGGATGAGGGCAGGAAGACATCGTCATCGCCTTGGTAGTTTTGTTTCGATGCTCTCGGCGACTTTGGTGGCGGATATCTAGGAATAATGCGATGGTTTGGGTCATAGGGCTGTTCTTGCTCCGGTTGCCGAATGGTTGGCTGGATAGGCTGCTCAGCGGGGCTGACATTGTTGTTGTTCGACTCGTTCGCTGGCTTACTGTCGCCATTAAGTAGTGGCTCGTGTGTTTTCTTATCCTTTTCGTTTTCATACGATGCCCGTTTGTTGCCACTGATTGGCTTTGCCAGGTCCTCCTTCTTCTTTTCACCGATGAGTGGAGCATGCTCGTGGCCGTTCTTTTGGATTGGCTTGCCGAGATTCTTCTTGTCCATATCCATGAGCTCGGTTGAACGTGGGTTCTCAACGTCGCTTGCGCGGTTTCTACTGCTCGCCTTGCAGCGTTTTATTCCAACAAACAGGATCAGACCTAGGACAAGTAAAAGAATCACTCCCAAAAGGAAGTAAGTTCCCTTTGATTCGCCGTTCTCGTCATTGGCAACCATTATACTAGCTTTTTCTACGTTTCCATTCTCCTCCACCGATTCTGGAAGACTATCGTCGGACGTCTCTTCTGAGGGTGCACCGCTCTCTTCATTCTCTCTAAACACCACTGGGACTATTGGATCTTCTGAAACTTCCTCTTGGGCTTCTGTGGGCTCATTGAACTGTGCGATTCCTAGGCCTTGTCCAAAGATGTCAGAATGTGAACCTTCCGAGGTTTCCTGAATTGGCTCCTCAACATTTTCAGGTTCGTCTGGAGTTACGTCGTTGTCCTTCTCCTCATCAATATCATCGTCATTCTCGTCTGGGTCGGTGCGGATAATCATTGGCACAATAATCGGACCCATTCCGCTACCTGATCCATCTTCTTCTTCGTCAATCACATCGGCCGTACTCTCTGTTGCATGCAAAGGCTCCTGTGAATCCTGTGGCTTGTCCAGTAAATCCAGCGACATTCTTCCCATGGATAGATCACCAGAACCCTCGACATCGTCCATCGGGTTCGCTTCCTTTGAGGACTTCTTCTTATCCACGGGCATGAAATCTTTTCCCAGCTCTTCCTCGTCGCCATTCTCCTCAGCAGATCCTTCAATTGCTGGCTGATCGCCCAACATCAACTCGTTCTCCTCCTCATCCTCATCAAACTCCAGCGTTTTCTTCTCCCGTTCACAGATCTCCGACTGTTTGACTTGCAGCCAGGGCTTGCCCTTAACCTCAGCCGGATAGGTGCATCTTACCGGATTTTGGGTGTATACGTGCTTCTCCTGCAGCCAGTTCCTTACTTCTAAGGTTTCGCAGGAGCAATTGATCTGGTTATTGGTTAATTCGATCGTTCGAAGTTTCGATAGCTTGCTCAACTCCAGCGGCAGATATGTGAGTTCGTTGTGTGACAAATCCAGATGCTGAATCCGTTGTGGGATCTTGGCCAGTTTCCCGGATGTGATGCGATTATGCTTCAGATTCAAGTTCTTCACACGTCGCCCCAGTCGGCCCACTTCGGACAGCTCATTGTTAGACAAATCAATTGTGGTCAGATCCCGTAGTTTCTCCAACTGATGTGACGGTATGCGGGTGAGACCAATATTCGAGAGATCGATGGAATGTATGGGCAGACTTTTACCTTCCATCAGACCCTTTAAGCTAGTACACTTGGCATGGTTGTACGCGGTTGCGCCATTTATCACCATGCATTGGCAGTCTTCGGGGCAGTCGTATGTGCTGGCCGAAGTTACGAGAACCAGCGCTATCAGTGCGGTTAAGCTAAGTTTTCGTTGCGACATCATTTCGTTCTGTTTCGTGTTATCTGAAAGGAGATAAAGGTTTTGTTTGGTTAAACACAAAATTCCATAGGTTAAGTAAAAAAAAAACACAAAAGTGCATGTGTGAGTGACTGGAAAAGTGAAACTTGAGCAGAGATTATAGATATGACACAAACAGACCTCTGGAGATACTAATCTGAGTTAGTTTCTATGCGATTAGATAAATTAAATATAATTAACGATTTCTTATGACATCAGTGTTAATTGTTTTCTCGTACTTGTGCGTGGTCTTTGCGAGCTCGCTCTTAGATGATTTCATAGATTTTAATTTAGCTCTAAGTTTAGACTGTTTTTGAGTGGCTTGACGTCATTGATTGTTAATAATGCGACTCATACTGAGATTTCAACGATTCGACATGTCGTTCGCAATGAATCATCAGATGATGAAGGCTGTGCGCCTTAAATGGAATCGTTAGATTAAGGCGTTCAATTGCTATCAGATACATGTATCTGATGCAATATGTCGGTGGAAATTTTCGATGGCTGAAGTGCTTGATTTTTAACTGGAAACTTTTTCTAGTTGGAAGTTGGAAAGTGACCATTTTTTTTTGTTCGGAGGATTTTTGAAACACTACTGGAGCACTCAGGCTCAAAACTGGTCCATTGTACTGCCAGGTAGCAACCTACTCCAGTGGCAAATGGTGACTGGGCCAGATTCGATTTCACTGGGATTCGAACCTGGGACCCTTCTAACTTGGGGCAGGAACTTAACCAACTGTGCCATCCAGTCGTTTAGAAAGCGACCATAATAATAATAATAACGGCGGCGCTACAATCCGAGGTTGACCTGAGCCTAGGTTGACCTTTCCACCTGTTTCAATGGGACTCCATTAAAATGTAGAGTGCATTGGACAGGCGTTCTGGAAAAAATCACAACCTCGGATTTGTCCACGTTTGTCAAACCTATCTGGCGCGCGTTCTATCTGTGAGGATGCGAGGATAACTAAGTCATCTGCAAAAAGAAGATGACTTATCCTCAACTCTCCTAATGTGAAACATTTCTCGCCTCGACTGCGCTGCAACATTCAGTCTACATATATAATGAAAAGGAGAGGTGACAAGAGGCACCCTTGACGAAGTCCCACGGTGAAAGATGTTGATTTACTACCGTTAACCCGAACTCAGCTGCCACAGTTTGTGTATAGAGCCGGAATAGCCCTCAACAGAAATCAATCCTGCAGAACACTCCAGAGTTTACTTCGGGGAACTCGGTCGTATGCATACACAACACGAGTGGTTGCTGAGAAGCTAGGCCCAAGTCCATCTCGGACTGTAGCGCCGCCATTATTATTGTTCCAATATGAGTTCATGCATATTTCCTGTCACCAACAGATGACGATATGGAAGTCAAATTTTCGTTGGAGTGGTAGTCTTATTTATGTCGGATTTAACTTGTCAAATGTTGGCTTTCAAGGAGCCGATAATGTACGGGTATAAGTCGACTTCACATAATAACACAGAAAATTATATGTCCTAGAGGTTAATTCATGATGGACAATATCCCAAGCGGATGAACAGTGTCTTGGTCTTTTCGAGAAAAAAGTTCTGCGCGCGATCTTTGGTCTTGCTTGCGTTGATGGCATTTGGAGAAGAAGGTTCAACCACGAACTGTATGAGCTGTACAGCGACATGAGTCTAGCCAGGCGTCTACGGATCCAACGCCTAAGATGGCCAGGCCATGTAGAGCGTATGGACAACTTAGCTCCGGCCCGAAGAGTTTTCGACTCTGAGCCAACAAGTCGGCGCACACAAGTCGAGGGGGAGCTAGGCCGGCTTGGTGTGCGACAGCTGGCGAAAGATCGTGCTGGCTGGAGAGGCATGTTGAGTGAGGCCCAGGTCCACCTCGGACTGTAGCGCCCTAAGAAGAAGAAGATGTTAATTCATATGACCATCATGCGAAATTATGCTCACACAAAATGTTTTCGTCAATAAATTGGCTATGCCACGTGCTGTATGACTTGTTACAGCCCTTCCGCATTAATATCATTCAATTGGGCAAGAAAAAATCAATGATCCATAGCGAGCTCCGATCACTCTAATGTTCTGTCCCGATCAATGACTCCGCCAGTAAACATCACGACTTTCTGTAGATGTCACGGCGTCTCAATGATGACTTAAGAATTCTCTTCACTCCAATTGTTGCTCGTTGGCGGCGTAACCATTTAACCATTTAACTAGAAGTTAACCTCATCGGTAAACAAAATGTTGTGGTCAATAGAATCAGCAAACTCGTTTCCGTCTAATTTGCAAGTGTTGTTCTACCTATTCATGGTGAATTGGCGAATCAAACTGAATACTAATCAGCTGTTAACTGTCAAATCCGCTGTCATTGGAAAAAGTATTGCCAATTTAAAAAAAGAAACCCATAAAAAAACACCCTATTTTATCCGGGACGGGCTGATTAACAATCAGAATGAATATTTATTTTCAAGTGACTCAAATGACAAGAAGTGTTTAAAATAGCACACTTAAAACAGCCTTTACCATGCTTCTTTGGCAAAACATTCTTGTTGTGCTTCATTTCTTGCAGAAGTTCAGCTCGAATGACAGTTTTTATGAACCCGCTTTTGTCAGCGCCTTGCAATTCGTTTAAGCACATCAATTCAGAGCCAAACATGACATCACCAATTTCCCTGTAATCGACTGAAGAAGTGCATACAATTTGTTTGCTTTTAACTTGTTTGCGAACCACTTTTCTAGATAAAAAAAATCATCTGATGTAATAGCTATTACGTAAAATAGTGGTCACAATCATACATCCATGAAAAAGTGGGGTCAGATAGCAATATCAGCGTTATCTTTGAAGCACCGATCTTATTTCCACTCGAGATAGCCGATGTTTTGCGTAATAATCCCGAGACAGAATTCGAGCACTGTCGAAATAAGCCCTACTATCTAGTCCTGTCAGTGACTTAATTCTTGAAAATAGATTTCTTTCCAACTTATACACCTTTAGTCATGGGTTATCATTTTAAATTTTTATTGAATACATGAATACACGCCAGTTAACCAGATTAGTCTTTTGTCACCTACGACGACGGTGGACATTGTTGCGATGTTGTGTGTGCCAATTGATTAATTTACTCTCCACACACTGCAGCACCAACAGCAAAACGTACAACGTCATAAGACGACAAAAAGAAAAAAAAACTCACTCTATGAATAGATTACAATTTATAGCAAAATGCACCAGACACTAAGGCAAGTCCGGCGCATCCCATCAGACTCAGCCCGGCCAAGCAGTTGCTGTATTTTACTAATAAATCTGCATTGGTAATAAAGAGTTTATTTAGCACGCGTCAATTTATGAAGTGCATCTCTCAGATGTACACTCGTGTGTTGAGTTCGCCCCTATTCCTCGCTTTAGAGATAATCCTACAGAGGGGAAGGTTGCTATTAGATGCGACAATGTGTATAGGTCACCCTCTTTGGATCTCTAAGCGAGGTTAAGTGAACGCGAGGATCTTGAACAATGGGCGATCTCATTCACGATAAATGACCGTCATTTTTTTTCTCTTCTTCTTTTTTGCGCAAATAGTTTGACGATGTGGTTGTAGCTATATATTCGTTAAAATAGAAACTAGACACGGAGAGAAGATAAAGATGTTTTATTTCATTGGTTTGCAGTGGCAGTAGATGATGTGTACTCGTGTAGGTGCAAAAATAAAGTAAGACACAGTTTTTTCCTTAAGGAGAATTATTCAATTTGGGAAAAGTTGAGACAGATGAGCAGACGGGCAGCAATTCTCTTTTTCTATTCATGATTATTTAACGCCAACCCACGGAATTGAATTATGTAACGTCGTAGACTTGTACTCGCAAACTGAATGTCCCTTGTCCGCCTGAAAAACTTGTTCTATCTAGAAAAAATTCATTTTTCACTCATTCCTTAGCCGTGGCCCGCATATTCTACTAATGGGGTCGCGGGAGCAATGCATGAATTCGAGGCCTCCAGGTCACTCGATCCTCCGCCATCGACTCTAACTCATCAGGAGCTATGCCCAAGGGTAACCAGGCGAGTTTTTGGACCTGGCCCAACCATCTCGTCCTGGGTCTGCCAAGCGGTTGCCTACCTGATGGAGTTACATTCAACGCACGCCTCGCAAGTCGTGATGATGGGGACATTCGTACCACGTGACGACAGCCCTTTCCGTTTGAAGAACCAGCTGCTCAACCTTGAGTTCCTCAGACACTGCCCTTTTACTAACCGTCTCCCGGCGAGTAACTCCCACAACAGCATGAAGAAATCTCATCTCGGAAGCTTGTATTCGTGATCATATTCTTTTAGTAGTTACTTAAATTTCATGACCATAGTTGTGGGCGCCGTGGCGTTGTGGGTAAGTGCGTCGACTCCTACGCTCGATGTTGTCGGTTCGATTCCCGAAAAAACGCCAGAAATTTCTTTCACGGCTCCACCTCTTTCGAGTCACTGACAATGCTCAAAGAGTTTGTCTAGAAAAAGCTTCTCAATCTCGCCGTTTTTCTTTGAACTTGAATTCGAACCTAGACTGTGAAAGTCTAATGCGCATGGGTTGACGCACGAACCCACACGGCTACGGTGCCCATATGTCCTATGCTGTGCGCAAATGCTGCGTTCACGGTAAAATCGATAGACTTGGATCTTTTACAACACTTTCACAGTATTTTCTGCAGACTGTACATTCCGATTGCCTATAGTGCGCTAAGATGGACGATTATATGAACCATAATCTGCTCGTAACGCACGAAACGTAGCAATTTTAACACGTTCAGTTCTGCGCCATCTAGTCGTCGAGAGCATAGTTTCAATTGTTGATGCAAACACCTGTAAGTCGATTTTTTTCCTTAATTAACCCTAAGTCACTATTACGCCGTTTGGAATAGTGAAGATAAACCGCAGTCCGGAACACTCTCTTGCAACAGCAGATGCATCTTAATTTCTTTTCGTGTGTTGATGGATTTTAACTGTTCCCTAATTCGGCCACCTCGAATTCACACACGACCCAAAGATCTTTGACGTCTACTTGTGGAGCTATAAATCAAGAAGAAATCCTTTCATGCCAAATTGTCAATGGCAAGATTTGTTACTCCTATGGGTCAATTTTAATAACACCAGCATAAGAGCCGGAAAGTTTCCATGATTGACTTCGCATTGCGATTTACGAGTACACCGTCATAAAGCCAAGAGGAAAACTTTCTCTCTCCCATTGGTGGGATCAATGCATAGGCCAAGCCATTCTCCGCCGAACTGCAAGTAATGAAATTTTAAATTGAAAACTCTTGTACGAGTGTACATAGATTGGAAGCAACTTGTCGACTCTTTTCCCTTCTACGAGCTGTCAAGTCTGATAGATCAACTTTCATGGCATCATGTTACCATGTCTAAGCACCTTCGCTGGCGGCGCCCTTTTCAAAGTACGTTGGTTACTGTATTCTTGCACCTTACTTGGTAGATGTACCAAGCAATTCCGTCAATTCGGGGTGTGTTCAATATTCAAAAATGTCCACAAATGAATCCATACTTTGCGAGATCTTCCATGGTAACTGGCTTCAAAACTAACTTTTACCTCCCATCAACCAAAAATGTAACAGATATCAAGTCCACTAATCGCCCCATTGACCGATCGATTCTATTTGCCTAGCACTGGAGAGCTCCAAGAATCTGGTTTCGAATAGATTGAGGGGAATGACTCACTTGACCACAATGCCAAACGTTACTTCTTGAATGGACGAGTGGATGGAGTACGTAAAAATTGCGGTCTTCTTTTATTCCTCTCACGACTTAAACATATGATCGATATCTTTACGATGATGGATGGCGTGCAACACGTGTTGCTGTTTTTACTGCGGACATTTGGTCCATCAAAATGTTGTGGAATAGTTATATGTCCTGCATGGGGGAAAAGTGTTCTTGTACCACCTGGAAATAATTGATTGTCAGACACTCCAGAGAGATGGTTTTAAGGTTGCGTGAAGATTGTGAGCGATCTTCGAAGATTGGCATGTATGGTGATTTTGTTGGAATGTAGGTTTTGTGTGGAGTTGTATAAGACATGTTAAGAGGTTTGTATCATGAATTATTTTGCAGCTGCTAACTGTCGCCGGAGGGAAGTCTTTAATTGCTTCTTTTACAGAAGAATTTGATTGAAGGTCCGCATGAAAGATTTACATCCGGAGAAACAGCAGGAGAGTACTGAATTGCATAGGGTACTTTTTTTCAAGATCAAGATCTATAGATCTATAGTCTACAGTCTAAATATTACAGAAAACGCACCATAGTTATGCAAATCCACAATTTAACGCATCCAAAAGATACACAACTGAAATCAGAAGGAAATGTATGCCATTTTGTTGCAAAAAAGGGGACCTAATCAATTGAATAAAAATACAATTTCATTCTCAACTCAGATGGTGTATGTGGGCAATTTAAATAAACTTGCACTTTTCGTGCTGTGTCGCGTTCTCTGGTCGTTGTACTCTCAAGACTAGCTGTAACCTTCACAAAATGAGTGAGTCTTCATAAGTGGTGCTGACAATAAATAAGAACTGAAATTTCAGCTACTAACTTATGTCGCACACAAATTGAGGATACACAACAACACTCACCCAGCACGCAGACCAACACGTCAGCATCTATCCAACTGCCGAATATTATCATTTTTTCTCTTATTTGCTCGTTGTTTAGAGCAATTTACAAATGAACCCAAGAGCAGGCTACAGCTGTGCGAAAAAAAGAACCAAGATTGATTTATTTATGTGCAGAGCTGAATACACCGAATAAAGCCGTCCAACCCGAAAACAAAAAAGAAATAAATTACACAAATTCAACCACAATTGCCTTTTTTAATCCGGATTTTAAATCTGAACTCGGGTCAGAAGCAGTACGATCCAAACAAATGCATATGAATGTACAATCATAACTAACAACTGCTTTGATTTCAAATCAAGCCGCAGTTAATTAATTTAAGGAAGCACAATCAATTGAATTTTATTCACTTTCAAAGCTGATCTCAGATTCAGACACATACGTTTTCGAAATTATATTTAATGCCAGTCAAATTGGTAGAAATCATTTGATTGGCTATAAAAATCGTTCGAAGTGGAGAATCGACAGATTTTAAGCAACGTTAAGTAAGGCAAAAAAAAGGGGGTACCAAATAAAGGGTGACCAGAAAGATGTTTTTTTTTATGTTTGAGCAGCTGTTAAAGTTACTAATGATATCCAGGTGTCAAAATATTCAGTAAGGATTACTTTTTCATTTCATCATTCACGGTTTCACGCTTGATGAAAATGCGGAAATTATGAAAACAATAGTATCGAAATTCCGGCTCAGTTGTAAGTACGCAACTTGCTAACAAATTTCGTCGTGATCATGGCTTCAGTGTGCAGGCAATTCGCCGCATCGTGGAAAAGGTTGAGCGTGGATACATTTTTTTTGGAGAATTTTTGAAACACTACTGGAGCACTCTGACTCAAAACTGGTTCATTGTACTGCCAGGTAGCAACCTACTCCAGTGCCGTTAATTTTTATTGCGCCAGACGCATTCGAAGTTCAGTGGGCGCCGTGGCGTAGTGGGTAAGTGCGTTGACTCCTATGCTTGATACTGTCGGTTCGATTCCCGAAAAAACACCAAACATTTTTTCACGGCTCCACCTCTTTCGAGTCACTGACAATGCTTAAAGAGTGTAACTGTCTAGAAAAAGCTTCTCAATCTCGCCGTTCGGAGTCGGCATTAAACTGTAGGTCCCCTCCACAAGTGAGAGAACTGTAGCACGCACAACACGAGTGGTTGCTGAGAAGTTAGGCCCAAGTCCACCTCGGACTGTAGCGCCGCCATTATTATTATTATTATTTTGCGCCAGAGTCATACAAAATTGGCCATTTCGGATGCGCGCTTCCCAGTGAAACCGTGGCGAACATTTTAACGATTTTATTTTCCATACATAATGGCTTGGATAGACCTTTCAAACAGATAATCAATTTCGATGATACCTAACATACACTTCATTTTATCAAAATTTAAAGATGGAAGCACTTAATGATACACCCTTTATAAGCTGTATAAGCCCCACCATGAGCTTTGAAGGTGCTATCAGTCGAAAGCGAAAACTATTCGTGAATGATGTAACTGATCACAGAAGCAGTTGTTGACGTAAACTAAAATACCAAAACATTCACATTATTTGATAATGAGATACATGTTAGCTTCCTCCTTTAAAAAATCAGAAACATTCTAAAGAATAAAATCTAGAGTTATGCGATCATCTTACAGAATAAAAGGTTGATTCTTTTATTTGGGAAGCGAAAGAATGACCAATAAACTTATAGTTCCGAATATTTACATACATTAACTTAACAAAAACGACGACCAAAATCGTTGTATCTCTTCGAGACGACCTTGAGTTTTATCGACATGCTACCAAAGTAAAAATATACCTAATGTCGGTTATTTCACGAATCCACACAAAGATGCGTGGGATAGCTTAAAGTTCATTATCATATTTTCTCTAAGTGGTACAATAAATACACATGCCGCCTTAAGTTTATATAAAAAAATGCAAATTTTAATCTCCATCCTTCGATACAACCGGCGCGTCGTCTCAAGTTCGTTTGTTCTAATGATTAACGAGACAAATTATGTTTGAGAAAAGCGCTCTCACACATGGCTCCGTTTTCAGTGCTGAAACAAGACGTCCCGCTGATTGTCTGTTGCAGCTTCAAATACGAACACCACCATAATCTCAGCGACAAGACACGATGGGGAATACGTGTCTTATTCTTGACTGCTCTTCCTTAACTACGAAGCATTTATTAATGAGCAGAAACAAGATACTCTTGTGTTGTATTCGCTGACCTTGACTGGTGCTGGTCGCGTTCGTTTTGAGAATTTTTACAAATACATACTGTTATTCGTCTCCTCCTAACCGCTGTCATAAACTTGCCCTGCAAAGCGAATTTATTAGACTTAATTTGATGGAAGATACGCATTTTATATCAATTTATTCGACCCATAGATACACAGATACACAGACTGTGCAAGAAATAGACCTCAGAAAGGCGCAAAAGTTGTATGACTTCAAATTTGATTGCGAATATGATTTTTTTTGTTTCTTTTTCGTGTCGAGTATTCGGTGTTTTTTTTTTGTGTGTATGAATCCCAAACCAAGTGAGTTGAAAAAGCTGACAAAGTATTTGACCTACATCGACCTTGCGTACGTACGAGTACAGCGAAAGAGCGAATGTATGAGGTACGGCAAGTGAATCGAAAAGGCAAATCTATTACAGCAACGTGCGCTTATAAATCATTGTACTCACACAAAGTATGAGTTCATACACCACACAAAACTGGTCAAGCTTGGAGTTTATTCACCTGCCTTAGTTGGTGAGTCGTCGCTTTTCATTCGCCACACTCGCGGCTAAATGGTTGAAGATTCAGGCAAGACTTAAGTCTTTTCGTTGATTCATCAAAACGATCAGGTGATACCAAAAAAATCGTTTTATTTTTGCACCTCAAGCGAGTTTTTAATTTTCAAGTTTTAATTTTGTCCGAGTATACTCGTATCCGTACGATCATTCGAGCGGTAAAAGGTGAGATGATTTCATCAGTAATTTCTTTCCAAGACGAACTGCATTGACTCGGGTATTTAAATTAGAAAAACAATGTCACTTAAGCCTTTAACAAAACGCGAAAGGCTACCTATGGACTGCGGGATACGATGAAAACAGATATGCCTAGAATACAAATTGAATCAAATGTTTATTTTTGTTCAGTCGATAGGTAATTTAAGCGCTAAAAAAATTCGATGACCTAATGATCAAGGTATGCGAATGTACAAGATAAGGATTCCGATGCATCGGTTGTACTCGTAAACTTGTTACTTGAGGATTTCGTGTTCTAATGTTGAAAAAAGCTCTGCAATCGAAGTGATGAATAATTCGAAACGAATTAGATTCTTTCGAATTTGATTTGGGACTCACTTTTGTTGCATATCAATCGGTGATTTTTTTTCGTACGAGAGTCTTGAATGAAGGAGTAAAGGATTTAAAAGAAAATTTAATTGAATTTTTCATGGACGAGCTGCCCAACATCTTATAGTCAATCAATTTTGTTTAGATTCCTCTAAATGCCAGCGAATGCAACCTTGTTTCGCATTGAAATTCAATTTTATGCAGTTAATAACTCAGAATAAGTGTCACTTAGCTTATGGTTTACGGCTTTTTTGCACTTTTATTCCATTCATGTTTATTCAGCTGATCTCTGTTGAGATATGAGAAATTCTGAAAACTTAGGGCAATCAGACTTGAGGACAGTGTTGCCAGATCGTGGGAAATTCCCATTTTCGAAGTGGCTCCCTCGCTTGAAGGAGATTGAATCTCTGAATCTTGAAAAAGTAGGTTCCGTCTTTAAGCAAGCAACATCATGTCGTTTATTCGAAAGCTGTTTTGGTGATCTTCCGTCGTATACCTATCTACACAAATCTTCATACATTCACATAGGTTTCAGTGGCTTAAGAGGGAACTTAGTTCAGAGTAAGTCTATTGGGTTGTCTGAGGGATTTAAAAACAGACTTAGTTAAAAATAATGATAAATTTGCATAACACCGACATTGTTAATCCAAAATGGATGGAGAATTTCATCAAAAAGAAAGGGGAAAAGGGGAATTTAAATTTCTTTAACGTGGGAATTTCGCTTTATATATCCGGCAGCTGCTTCTCCCAACGGAAAGGACTGTACTTCGTTGGTTTGGTCACGTGGCACGAATGTCCCCATAATCACGACTTCCGAGGCGTGCCTTGAATGCGATTCCATCAGGCAGGCGACCGCTTGGCAGACCCAGGACGAGATGGTTGGACCAAGTCCAAACACTCGCCTGGTTGCGCTTGGGCATAGCTCCTGATGAGTTAGAGTCGATGGCGGAGGATCGACTGGCCTGGAGATGTCTCTCTCTCATTTTTTTTCGATCTGGTAACCCTGTTTTTTCTACGACAACTAATTTGATAGGTGACAGCAATTTGTGGTCAGCTGGATTTTCCATTTCAATACGATTATACTTAAGCAGGTACAATGCTTGCAAATTAGCCTAAAATGAGTTTGCTCTTGATTTTCATGTTAACCACAAAATGGGGATTGTTTCTGGTTGAATGGTTTCACTAACTAACAAAACTGCTGCATTTGGAGTGAAGAAAAATCTCATTAGCGAGACGATGTATCATTACATTAATATAAAATAGTCAAGTGGAACTGGTGTATTTTTTTCTTTTCAAATTATCTCGGAAATCTAAAGTCAGTGGAGATCGGTACACATCCATGATTACTGACTTCTCTTTTCTCCAATTGAATTGTGTTTACCTAAGGAATTCGTGGAATTGTCGCACAAGGCGGAATCCGTTTATCTAAGTAAAACTTCAATCATCGCATGATCTTCAAGATCGCGAGATTTAACACACTCGGATTATTTTTCTTGGGTGTATATGAAGTGACTACTCTCCGTTGATATATTTGATGTGAGATGATAATAATAATAATAATGGGGGCGCAACAGTCCGAGATGGACCTGGATCTAGCTTCTCAGCAACCACTCGTGTTGTGCGTGCTATTGTTCTCTCACGAGTGGAGGGGACCTACAGTTTAATGCCGACTCCGAACGGCGAGATTGAGAAACTTTTTCTGGACAGTTATACTCTTTGACTATTGTCAGTGAATCGAAAGAGGTGGAGCCGGGAACAATTTTTTTTTTGAAAAATTGTTTGTCTGAACTTCGATTTGAACCTAGACTGTGAGAGTCAAGTGCGCATGGGTCAACGCACCAACCCACACGGCTACGGCTCCCACTCCCGAGCCAGGATTTTCTGCACTATTGCCGGAGTACAGCTCTAGCTGCTCGAAGAAGTGAAAAAAGACTTTCAGATTGCTCTGAATTTGTGTCATCTGCGATAAATAACTGAAAACTGTCTTTCAAAAAAGGCCAAATATTGTGGCCATTAATAAGACTTTTGAGTATTCAATTTCTTCGTAATGCTCCAGGCTTCTTAAAAAATATTTAGAAAATACACATTTATGCCTTCTATTTCTACGTGTCCAGGACAAAGCTACGATCGACCTAGGCACCTTAAGGTTTAAGGGTATTTGTTCGAAAAAAGGAGAGAAGATCAAATAATTTGAAACTATGTTTGCTAGCTTACCTGCAAAACGTGGTTGTTCACAAAACAAAAAAAAAAAGAAAACGGAAAACAGATTGTGTGCTCGAAAATTAGATTCTTTGAAATTTATCAGTAAACAAAACTAAACGATGGGCGAGTAGGAAAAAGGGAAGTCATATTTACAGGCAACCTTGAGTTTAATCTTGTAAAACGTGCGATTGGTTTTCAAGTTAAATTCTGTACAACCGGATGACATGTGTACAACTCTTGAAAATATCAAGGGGCCTTGGAAATGTAAATGTGGCGAAGTCGGGCGTTAGATAGATGACTGGAGAGATTAAGGGTGAAAAATGTATGTACAATGTATACACGTGAAATGAGATTCTTTATGGTACAAGATTTAGAAAAATAAAAATTTAATAGATTCGGTGAAAATCAAAACACAAAACGGACATACCATAAAGGTGATGAATAATGCAAACCCGAGCATTTTCTGTGCAAATGTCAGCCTCTAGCTAGAGTCAGACAACGCATTCTGGGCAAAGCCTTCTTTAACACCCCTAAAAACCTCTCGGGGGCAAACATTTATAGTCTGCTAGCCTTCAAATCCCACAAATACACACTCCTTTTCAGCCCCTTCTCACAAATTAGGTATCCCATAGGATGTGGTATCAAAACGTCGCTTTCAAGGCACTAATTGGGTGCGACAAACAGGATCTGTATGTCCACCTCCACTTTTACCTACCTACCTAATGCAAGCTCTTCGTTGGACATCATTTCAGTAAGACGTAAATATCGGTCGGGGTATGTTATAGTATAATCTCGAAATCATGAACGTTTCTAAAACATGAACAGATCGAAAAGACTAACTTTCTTTCTTTTTTTTAAAGAAAAACCTTTAAATAATTATGTTTTTTATCTCTTATGACCATTTTTCTTTATTTATATATACCTAGCTTTTTGAAAATTGACAAATGTTTATTTATATTTTATATATTTTGTTGCATTGTTTCTGTTCATCTTTTCCAGATTCTACTGTAATTGTAAGTAAAATTTGTTTTTTCGAATAAGTTAAATAAACTACCCTGTAGTACTATAATAATAATAATAATAATAATGGTGGCGTTACAGTCCGACGTGGACTTGAGACTAACTTTTTTAGCAACCACTCGAGTTGAGCGTTCCACAGGCTCAGTTTCGAGCTAAGTTGTTCATGCGCCAGCCATCTTAGGGGCTTGATATGTAGATGCCAGCCTAGACACATGTTGATGTATTTTAAATTAAGACCAAAAAATGTGGTAACTTTAACGTAAGTTTACTTCTTAGGTTACTTGCACAATTTCGGGTAAAATGACACCCATATATCGAAGGTAACGAAAAGACAGAGTTTCTAGCAAAGCAGGACTAAACCTCCATTGTGCCTGGCCTGAAACTATTTCCAACTACAGGCAAAGGAATGTGTGAACACCTGATCAACAAATGGGTCACAACACCAAAAAAGGTGGTCAACCATGAATCGATGTAGACAAGCAAAGATAATAAAAAAAATGTCCATAAGTGCTGCCCCGAAATGAGGATTGAAGAGCATTAAACTGGGTGGTGGCGCTATCCACTGGAAACTTCAGATATCATCTGAAGATGATGAGCTTTTTGAAGATGACTCTTGTATACTATGCCTGAAGGAAAAAGAAACTACGGCAGACAGGTGTGTCAATGTGCGGTATTGGCCAGAAGAAAAGAAATTCTGGGTCATTGAGATTACGCGCCCGATCTCTCTAGAAAAGACGCTGGCGTTAATAACTGGAATGCAGATCAGAGAAGAACTGTTTGAAATAGAGTATCCCTGACTAAGATATATCGTGGAAAAGGGACGGAAATATACGACATTCCCTGAAACTTCACGTACGTACTAATAATAATAATAATAATAATGGAGGCGCTACGTTCCGACGAAGAGTTGGGCCTAGATTTTACAGCAGCAAATCGCGTTGAGCGTGCTATTGTTTTCTTGTGAATGGAGGGGACCCGCAATTTAACGTCTACCCCAAACGGCGAGACTGTGGCGCTCTTTCTTGACAGTTACTGCATACTGCATGCATTGAAAAGCAGTAAATTTTGACATCTCGTCGAATTAGTCTGCTGTCATTGTGAAAAGTGAAAATTTAATTCACGTAGCAAATTCCTTTTGTCATAAATGGCGTTCTTTATAAAAGCCAATGACTATTTTGTTACTACTTTTGAAAATGTTATGGGAAATTTCAAAATACTATGCCAGATTCCAAAATTGTACCGAATTTTACTATCTTGCTGATCTACTACATGTGAATTGAATTCAAATCGATGCGTAACACGACTGGATGGCGCAGTTGGTTAAGTCTCGCCCGTAGTTCGAGGGGTCCCAGGTTCGAATCCCAGTGAAATCAAATCTGGTCCAGTCACCATTTACCGTTGGGATCAAATTAATGGCACTGGAGTAGGTTGCTACCTGGCAGTACAATGGACCAGTTTTGAGTCTGAGTACTCCAGTAGTGCTTCAAAAATCCTCCGAAAAAAAAACGTGCATCGATACGCGACCATGCAGCAAGCACATGTGTTCCCTTACAAATAAAGACAAGTCTGCACGTCTGTTTCAACCATTATACTCTATGAGCATTGTCAGTGTTTCGATAGAGGTGAAGGCGTAAAATTTTAAAAATTATTTTTTTCTGTGCTAGGAATTGAACCTAGACTGAAAGTCTAGTTCGTTACTACGCACACAACGCACATATCCACTACGTCACGGCGTCGATACTCGCACTATCAGAATCATAAAATGATAACAAATTCATATACTCTCCTCTCTTTTAGGTAACTCACAACCAGACCGATCAGTGAAGAGCGAATAAACATACTGGCTGTTCTGTGTGAAAATAATTCACGTACTTTCATTGCCCGCATAAGAATGCACTCTCCCATTCGTCGTCGACATTAAAAGGAAAACAAAAATAATTGGGTTAGTCCGAGCATTTTCGTCCAGCATTTAATAATTTTAAATGCACAGCAAATGGAAAAAAAAACTACAGTGACCCGATTTTTTCTACGAAAAAACATGAATAAATTCCCAGCAATATGTCATATAACCGAGAATTTATCACCCACCTTCATTTGATATTTAAATTATTTTGTTTTTGCTCTTTACTGGTTTCTGTTTAATTGTCTGTCTCATTTTGTGCTAAAATTAATGTCCAACAAATTTGATTTTATAAATAGATGTCACCGAAAGAAAATAAGAGTGCATACTGAGCCAAGGATGTATCTTTTCACTTTTCCTTTCCGCAATTCTCTGATGCGATCAACTGAATCTACCGTGTGAGTAATTTTCGTTTTGCCTACTTCCTTTTCTGTGTCATTGGCTAAGTATTGCAGGCAACTGCAAAATCAACAAATTCTAAAGCAAACAAAACATGTACTTGACAAGTTAGACACAAGCAATGAACGTTTACTTTTAAATTAGAAATGAAATAAGACAAGATTTACTTACAGTCACCACAAATATAGAGCATTAGTTACCTGAAACGAAAGAAAAACAGATAATATTTCAATTAATTCCATAAACAAAACAAAAAAACAAATAAAAAACGTCCGTCAGTCTAGTGAATACTGAACGTCATTCGAACAGAGCGAATTCGTTGGTATCGTTACTTTTCTATACTTTGAAGTAAATTGCAGAGCAATTAGATTGTTAAGGTGCTCTATTATCGACTAAGGTCTGCCGGGTGTTCTAAGACTAATTGGCGCTGTTTTGAACTTGATTTGTTTTGATCTTGACACAAGGAAGGTCACTGCCTCTGGTGATCAAGTTGATCATGAGTAATTATCCGTAATTTGTGCAAGAAAATAAAAGCCCAAGACGAATCGAAAAATGCACAGCAATCTGCTGGGGGGAATTTAATTCACTAAATATATCTTCCTGGTACGACTTGCTAATTTTCGTGGCTCGCAAATTTATTAAATTTCAAATTACGAGGTAGATTTGGCGGCCGGCCAGTTCCTTTGGAGCTTTGTCAATGATTTTTGTTTTTCTTGTTTTCACACACCACCATAGATGTGTGGTTATGAATATTAAATTCTTCGAAATGTGATCATACAGGGTGATCGGGAAGGTGTCTATGCCGAGTCATCGACTCTGGGAAAGTGCACAAGACTAAGTGTTGTTATGTTACCGTTAACACGAACGTGCAGCGCGTTATAATGGGGGTATAAATAAACATCAAAGCGAATAATACAGCTTCTACTCGTGCTTTTAAATTATATGCAATCACAGTAAATCAATTTGTGTATGCACAACCGAGGGATGCATTTTTTACACGCTATAAAAATAATTTGACACTTGGAGAGGAAAAAAAAAGCAGCATGCTGCTTGATCAACTGCCACCACTATCATCGCCTCACCGCAGCACTTTGCTCGTTACACAAGTGCCATTAAACATCGCAATGATATCCATAATCAAGAGCTCAGCATGTGTCAGATACCACCGTAAAATATTACTATGCTCATGCACATGTGTGCACGTTCTCAGACACCGCATAACTGCTGCAATCACAGACACAAAAATATCGCTGGCATATTCACAGGATGGTAACTCAAATAGTTACCACATTGTTTCCTGTTTCGCTAAGTGATTACGACTACGATGGATACAATTGCCGAGGCGAGAGTGTCTAATCAAAGCCACAGCTCTCGGTCACATGCATGAGCTAAATAACAGTTTTGTGAAGACATTTTACACCTTCTCATCTGAAGAGTGCCATAAGGTCGTCTGTTAAAAATCGTTACTTTTAGTTTCTTTTTCGGTTTCAATTTGAACCCGGTGCAGTTCACTCGGGCAAGATTTATTGACGGTTGTCCGTTTGCCCAACACGAGCACATGAGTTTAGTATTCAGTTTTTTTGACCTTAAGCCGACTCTTAACCATTGCCGCCGCAGCAGACGACTTTTATTGCCAGCTCTTGAAAAAAATGTATTTAATGTGACATCAAACCTGCGCGTACAGACGATTACTTTCAAATATGAGTAGGAAAAGATGTTTGGTAATTGTGTCACGGTGTCAACTTCAAGACACTTCCCGGCTGCAGACAAAAAGTGTCATCAATTGCCAACAGCATTCCGGTTTATAATTACGAGTACCGGAGACAATATCTACCATGACCATTGGTCAATCAAAATCTTGATTTAATTGCAAAATTTGAAGTGATGTGGACAACGGGTTTAATTTTAACACGGATGTAGGTAAATTGTAATTATTTTTTTAGTTTTATCTGATTTGAGAAAGGTTGCGCTATGAGGAATTTTCTTGCCACCGACATTTTTTGGATGCAAATTAGACACGCTTTGGACATTACCACGGATTTATCAATTCTGATATGAAATCCGAAGTTGATATGGACATGACCGTTAAAGACATTAACTTGATCGATGCAACACATTATGAACCTTTTCTTTAACCTGTGCAATGAAGTGTACTTGATAAAACTTATCTTAATAATTATCTAACTGAATGTTTATCTCTTATCTACGGTTAGCCCCATTCCATGTTTTAACGTCTTTTGCCAAAATAATTCTTATAACTTGTATTAGTGCTGTAACTTATTCGCAAATTTCGTGTATCCGGATACCCGTTTCGAGATAGTTTCAAATACCCCCACTAATTCATTGCTGATAATATCCGAGATAACAAAATTACCCGAAAAGTGACTTCAAGCAGACGAAAAAAACCCCTTTGTAAGAAAGATATGCGCGTGTTCAAATTCATTCATGTAAATAGATTTTAGAATGTGTGTACTGGTACACTTAAATATTTATGTGCAGAAATTAGGGACAAGTTTTGTGTGAAATGCAAATATTTATAATTTCTGTTTCTGTTACTAAAGGGCGACCAGACATCAGTGACATTTTTTTCCAATTTTTGTGTTTCAGCAGCTGTCAAAGCTACCAATGACATACAGCTGTCAAAATATTCCGAAAATTCTGCCATTGTGCTTGCCGAACGTGCGGAAATTATTTAAAATTATTATCGAAATTCCGGAAACTCCGGAAATGACCCGACCGCGGAGATTAAACGAAGCATAACTCTGGCCAATCGCTATGTCTTGGGCTTGGACGGCAGTTGGAAGACAAAACCTTCTCTCGAAGAACGAAGCTATCTACATATATATCTTCTTCTTCTTCTTGGGCCGCTACAGTCCGAGGTGGACCTGGGCCTCACTCAACATACCTCTCCAGCCAGCACGATCTTTCGCCAGCTGTCTCCAGTTTCGCACACCAAGCCGGCAGAGGTCCCCCTCGGCTTGTGTGTGCCACCTTGTTCGTGGACGTCCTCTGTTGCGTTGTCCCACAGGCTCAGAGTCGAATACTCTTCGGGCCGGAGCTAAGTTGTCCATACGTTCTACATGGCCTATCCATCTTAGGCGTTGGATCCGTAGACGCCTGACCAGACTCATGTCGCTGTATAGCCCATACAGTTCGTGGTCTACATATACATATATATATACCTTGATAGTCCCGTCCGGTTATGTGGCGCAGAAACATTGACAATATCAAATGTGGACGAAGGGTCGCTTCGAGAGAAAAATCCTTTGAATTATATTCAAAATGAGTTTGGAAGAGAAGATTGACTGACATACTTAACGAACTGTACAGCGACCTTGACCTAGTCAATCGAATTCGAATGTCTCGATTCAGATGGCTGGGTCATGTAGAGCGAATGAACATAACCGCTTCGGCTTGGAAAAGCTTCGATTCCAACCCCGAGGGTAGAGGAAGACCTCGAAACTCCGGCTCAGTTGCAAATTGACAACGTGAATTTCGTCATGAGATCTATTGCCATCATGGCTTTTTGAACCTTAAGACCTGAAGACCCAGTGCCGATCAGCTGAATTGGACACCGCCTGAGAGAGAAGCCGTTTTTTTTTGCGGTTGGATTTGGGCCTACATCCGTATAACATTGTGCTGAAGCAAGAATTGAAGCTCGACGACCATAGATAACGCCATTTGAACGCTAATTAAGCGCTTTTAGAGGGAAATCCGGGTTTTGACAAAAAGACCATTTTCTCGGATGAGGCCCATTTTTGGCTCAGCGTATATGTCAAAAAGCAAAATATCTGCTATTGAGGCGAACACAATCCACAAAAGTTCAAAAAAGCATAAATGCATTCTCATAGATTGAATCGATGGCATGGCGGCATCATCGGACCTTATTTCTTTCGAAATGACGAAGGAGACACCGTTACCATCAAAGGTCTCAGGTATAGAGTGATGTTAACCGACTTTCTGGTCAGAGCGCGACAACATTGATATATCCGAGCAGTGGTTTTAACAAGACGTATGGCGCTACATGCCATACAAGCCGCGCAACACTCGAAGTTATGAAGCAGAGATTTGGCGAATGGGTCATCTCACAGTGATCGTTCTTTAAATGGCCGTCGCGAATTGACACCACTCAATTATTTTCTTGGGCTACGCCTTATTATACATTAACAAGCCAACCACTTTGAAACACCTCGAGACCAACATTTGAGACGCTATTCCGTGAATAATTGGGCACATATTGGACCCAGTCTTGAAAAAATGGCCCGTCCCCTTGAAGCACTGTCTGTAAGGCCACAGTGGTCGTTGGAATGATGTGCTAATCCATAATGGCTTAAATATAGTCTGTGTTTACCGATGACTCTAGCAAAGATGTCTTCTTTACTCAGCTTAGCGTTAAAATCTCCTAGAACGATCTTGGTGTCGTAGCTGGGGCATTGATCGTACGTTCTTTCTAGGAGATCACAGAAGTCATCCTTACTATCATCATCTTTACTATCCGTTGGAGCGTGGCCGCAGATTAGTCTGATGTTGCCGAATTTAGATGTGGATTGTTACTAAGGGGCTCGCTTATGTACTTAAAGCTTAAGACTTTTTGCCTAAGTCTGCCTCGAACAACAAATCCACATGCCTTCGCTCTTTGTAACAATCACCGTAGTAGATATCGCAGCTTTTCATCCTCTTTTTGCCCGGCCCATCCCAACGCACTTCCTGGATTGCGGTAACGTCTGCTTTATAGCAGTCTATGGCCTCCTGTTCAGGGACCTCACATTCCAAAACCGAAAGTCATTATCCCTATTCCGTTTGCTGGGGTCGTCAACAGTAAACCCGTCCATATCCGATCCAGTTTGTGTTTTCTGAACTCAGTTCTTTTTACGTGCTGAGGAAGTTAACCCCACGCACAACCTCCAACTGGGAAGACAGGTCCGTTTGTTTAGCCCCCGGACAAAGGGGTCCGAAAGGATCCGGTGTCGGTAGCCTCTTGCAGGCTGTGTAATGTAAAATTCTTTTTCTAGTGTTCTTATCTGTTAACCCCGTTCATACGCACAAACAAATGCAAATACACACATCTAGCGCATGCTCTAAACCACACACACGGATGGTATGAAAAACAATCTAGATACCCAAAATTACATGAAACTTACACTTACACTGACACTACACAGAATACCCGGTGCCCAACTGTCTCGGATCCAATTTCTCGGATATCCAGATATCCGCACAGTCTCGTTATCCGGTCACATGTCATAGCAATCTCTTAAAATTCAGCTTATTGAATGAAACTACAATAGTCCACCTAGATCGGGTGCTGTCAACTGCAGTAAAATATACCCGTAATATAAAATTTTGAATAAATTCAGATGACCACAGATAAATAACTCGAATACTACGCAGATGAGTGATCGCGAATTAAAAATTAATGCTTAAATACTTACACTTTATGTTAACCTTTTTAATAAAAACTTTACTTTGCCGAGCTGTCAAACGGTCATAAAACGACCATACTCGTACGTATGTCATTTCGCAAATCAAACACAAGAAAAGAAAACAAATATGCACAATAACATTCGAAAAGATAAAAAAAAACACGTCACACTAGTGTGTCAATTCGTATAATCCACAATGAATACAATGGTTGTAGGCGGCAAGATTTTAATATTGTTGTCTGCCCGATCTGGTTTTCCGGAGGGGAATTTGATGTCTTATTTCTAAGGTCATCGCTGACTGATTAATGCAGAAAAACGTCTGAATGTCAAAATTGCTCAGCAATTTCATGAAGAACACTCTAGATTTTCATCTAACAACGGACAGGATTCCGACATAGATTAGATGAGAGAAAAAAAAAAGGAAACAAGACAACCGTGACATCATTTTGTTTGAATTCAAAGAAAGGTGACGATGACTTTGTTTTTATAAATAGAGCGAAATTAACATTTTGAGTCATAAACTTTCGAACAATGCAGCCTAGCGATTATTATTATTGTCTTCTTTCACTTCCATGTGGGTTGATGGAAATGATACATGCATATTTATATGCATGCTTGGAAATAATTAATAAATTACGCTTGAAGTTATTTGGGATTAAATGAGGTCAAAATGGATGGAGAGTTTTATAAAAAACATACCGAATAATAGAAGGGAATGGGAACAGACTGCACTTAATTTATTTACTGAAGAATAATGTTTTACAATGACTCCCTTTTTAATGCAAAATCATTTCTTCTGCATTTTTTCTTAAAACTAAACAAAAACAAAATTAATTTTATTATCAAATTTTATGAACGAATTTAATTAGAAACCAATTGGTATTTAAGTGTTCAATACTAAATTGAATTTGAATTTTTTATTTTTTATATTAATCTAACGTCATATCCGGCAACCAAGTCCTAAGAATACTCGTTCATCAACCTATATACAGTGACGTCCAAAAGTTTTCGTATAATGCATTTGGTAAAAACAAAGTGATATAAAAATTCGTTGTCCTCTTAATCTGAATAATTCACCTAATTTTAAATAACTTCTTTAAAAACGTCTTTATGTAGCAAAAAAATAATAATAAATAAAAGGGTGTTAACAATATACATCTATCTTCTTTGTCAAAGCATCCATTCCGCACTTGCACTATTTCGGCTGTCAATATAGGCAATCTATCAATTACCTTCTAAATACAGCCTTGGTCAAATGTATTAGACACCCTTATCTTTTTGGCTTATCTTATCGGAAGTAATTTGTTTGAATTTTATGGTTTTCGGCGACACTATCTGAAGTTGTAAACGATCATATCTGTTTCCTCTCATTTCATCAATTTCTTTGCTTTTTGAAGATATAACGAATCTTAAAGGGTGTCTAATACATTTGGCCAAGGCTGTATCTTCCCATGTAATTGATCCCCAGGTTAATTGATGTATCCCCCAAAGTCCGTTGTTGGACACTGTTATTGAACATATTTTCCTATTTATTCTAAAGCAACTCTATTGAGTTGTGATCGGATGTTTATGTGAAGAGTCTGTTGCTCTCAAACTCGATAACGAAGTGTCTCCTTCTAGCATTTGTCTGTACGTCTCCTTATTCATAATTCCATCGATACAATGCCTATCGGTGGAAGGAAATCCTGCACAGATTATTATTAATTCATGACCATGCTCAACTGTTGAGTAGACATGTGTGCAGATAGGGAGCGTTTTCTTTTCAATAGACCGCTGAAAGAAGACTTCCCTCAATGACATGCATGACTCCGATTGTCTGTACATTCGATTTTTTGATTAGTCCGCTAATGTACAGATTTTTTCCAATTAGTACTTGACAACTTTGAATTTTCACTGTGAATGCACCCTTAAACCAATGACCAAACTGTAAATGCCAAAATATTCAGTGGAAACAACATTTTCATTATTATGGAGTTCACGAACGAAGAACGTTAACAAATAATTAAAATTTACTGCCGAAATTCTGAATCTGTGATGGCAACTTTAAGAGCGTGAAAACCAATTTTTTGGTCGTAATTCTCGTCTGAGTAGACAGTCAATTCATAGTCAGGTGAAAAAGTTTGAGCCTAAATGTTCGCTTCTGAATGTTCCTCAACCAACATGTTGGTCGAAGTGCCATTGCTGGTGTCATTGCTTCATTTTTTTTGTCGATGAAATGACCGTGATGTTACAGTCAAGTTGCAGAGATCGTTACAGTGACATGTTGCAACGTTATTTCTTTGGTCTATTGCACGGACTAAACATTTATGATATGTGATTTCAACAAGACGGTGTCACAAGCCACACAGCGGGTGCAACAATCGACTTATTGAAAACTCAATTCGATGAATGTGTTATATCGAGAATTTGTCCTGTTTTATAGGGCCACGTCGTAAGAGGATTATAGCGTTAATATTAAACGAAAGATAGCGAACGTATGGCCGAGTCATAAAAAATTAGGTTCAACGAATCGACTGCTGCAAACGTGCCCGTGGTGAACATACGAACGACGTCGAATTCCACACATAAATATTTTGATTGTACTTCAAACCAATAATAACATTTCCGAGTTACAGTCCGACCTCAATGAAATTAACTAATAGAAATTTGGGCAGTTGCTTTTATTGAGTTTTTTTGCAATAATAAGTCAACAAATTGTACGTGGCAAAAATGAGACAAAAAGTTAAACACCTCATAATAGTAAAAAAAAATCGTGTCTTGCACTAGTAAACATACCAAAATTGATAATTAAATTATCTCAAAAATAAAAAAATTTTAATTTTAATTGTTTTTTTTTTTAAATTGAGAAATTTTTGATTATGTTTTTTTGGACACAGAATTCTTTTCAAAAGCTGACTCTCGTCTTAATTCTATTTATCCTGGACTTGTTCACCTTATATTTCTTAGAGAGCAATTTAGCAATCAAACCCCTATTTATTTTGATCTAAAATTTGTCTTCATTGCTCTTTGGGAGGCTTAGGAACACTTTTCACAATAGCCATAACTAATAGTACACAGTAATGGAGAGAGAGAACAGAGGAAAAACTGCGCCTCCTATAAAAAACGCGCACATCATGTAACAATAAAAAGTGCAACAAATAGCTGTAAAATACTTGCCCAGACCTAGCAAAAATAAACAAGAAAGAAAATCTACAAATAATAATAATAATAATAATAATAATAATAATAATAATAATAATAATAATGGCAGCGCTACAGGCCTAGCTTCTCAGCAACCACTCGTGTTGTGCGTGCTACAGTTTTCTCACAAGTGGAGGGGACCTACAGTTTAATGCCGACTCCGAACGGCGAGTTTGAGAAGCTTTTTCTGGACAGTTATACTCTTTGAGCATTTTCAGTGACTCGAAAGAGGTGGAGCCGTGAAAAAATGTTTGATGTATTTTTCGAGATTCGAACTGACGACCTCGAGCGTAGGAGTCGACGCACCTACCCACTACGCCACGGCGCCCACTGTACAAATAGCGAACGAAAAAAGAGTTCGCGAAACAATAGTTGCTTTTATCGGGTCACCTTTTTTTGAGGAGTTGCAAATACTTTTATCGAGAGTTGATTTTATTGAGGTCGCACTGTATATCAAAGGGTTGGCGTTCCATCTAGAAAAAGCTGTCAAGTCCTAATTGGAAACCCCTTTATATGCATTAAGCCATTTAACATTGTATCGCAAAGACAACTGAGAAAGACAAAATCTAGGAAAACAGGGAAGACTAAGAAGGCCATAGAAGGATTGGCCCAGAAAGAATCGGTTGAACCGATGATTGGAGAGCAGACTGAGTTTATAACCTTTGGGTTCCCCAAGATCGTCAAGTAAAAATCGTTCAGAAAAACCTAAAGAATTTGTTTGTTAGGATAAAGTTTGGAAAAATATTCGGCCCTATCTTGTTCTCAATTCGAGCCAAAACATACCTGTATTGTTATAAGTAAAAAAAAAAATCAGGCGCAATATTTCGAAACTCCATCCTTTTGTTCTTACTGTAGGAACTTGTGGCAATTCTGAAGCAACAACTCGCAATGTGTTGGCAATCTGGACAAATGGTGCGTGGGGTAGCCCGTGAAGATGAGTTACTAACATTTTTGTGTTCTGCTCTTTCCTAATCGTCTCGAAGACTGAGATGGAAATAGGAGAATACCAGAATTCCCATGCAAAAGAGAATTGAAAATTAAAGAGAATTAAAATTAAGACATGCTTGTGTAAAACCCGAACACACAACTTCATATCAGTAATAAAACTGCGTCCTAAGCAATAGCTCTAGGGTAAAGTTTGACAAAACGTTGAAAAACCATTGAAAACAGTGGGAATATTAGGATCCGAGAATACACATGTAAACACAAATTTCCACCGAAATTCTCTTGTTAAAGTTATTGCCCTAACCTTGTAATTACAACACAACAGGAAAACTCAACCGAAGGCACATGTTTAGTGGATAACAAAAGCTTAGGAATGTTAAACAGCAAAAAAAAGGAAATAGTTTTCCTAATGAACGTGTTGAAAATATGTCCAATTTAAATTACAAATGTTTACTTAACGAGCTACACACATATTTATGTACACGTGGGCGAGCATGCGGCATGCCCCTCTAAAGCACAGAGTGTAGAATTACACTGAACGGATACAGTCAGCGTTCATCTCCGTTCAACAGGTTCCGTTTACAAATCTAAAATTTGCACGCCCATAATCGCTTTCCAATGCACGAGCAATACGCAAATTCACAAAAACGAACGAACAGGAGGAACAAAAAATAAATACAAATTTAGGCAGATTCCAAATATTCAAGTGTTAAGCAAACAAACTTTAGGTACTTCACAAATTAAAAACCTACACGAACAAAACTAAATTTGCAGAAGCGTTTGGATAAGAAACAAAAAAAAGAGCAGAAAACGACAAGAGACAGGATGAAAGAGAAGAATGGAAAACGAAAGGGAAAGAGATAAGAAATAACTACGTAAGCAAACCATAATCCAAGAAAGCACGATCCATCCGTCCCCCACTTCATTGAATTATACGATTAGCCCGTTCGACTTGCGTTTCATCCGCACCGACAAAAATAGATATGAAGTACACGTGGTGTACCGCAGAAAATTGGATTATGTGGGTAACTATTCTCTTTGATAGCCTGTAAGGGAATTTGTTGAAGTGCAAACTGGTGGTGGAAGGTTGAGCAATAGTTCGAATACGAATCTACCCTGAATAAGTGTGTGCATACATATGTCGTCTGTTCCAATTTGTCTTGTCACTGGCTGTTGGGCCGTCCGACTTAAAATCAGCCGCAAAATATCCATGTCACCGAGTACTTGGGCCATTGGCAGTTCACTTTTGGATCAATAACTGAAGTCATTGAGTGGGTATTATTATACGAGCGCTAAGGTTATGATGACATATTGTGAAACTTAAACATCTGTTGCCTTGTGGATGGGATGGGGTGAATGCAGTGTTTATGTGCAACTTGTTGCGTTTGATGGCAAACGAAGAGTGCGTCAAATTGTGAAATGAGTTAGAAAATTCTTTTATACTTGACCGACAAATCGAGACTATTTGTGGGTAACGAGCACTTGTGCAATAAAATGAACGGAAAAATAAATTAAAAAGGCGATCGCAATCAGATCAAAAACTGGCTTAATCTGTTGAATGTTTTTTTTTTCAAAAAAGTAACTCCCACCAGAATCAGCTAATTCAAAGTGAAGGACAAACAGGTCCACCTGCATATTGACCTGACGATGATAATTGCCCGAATATACATTCGAAAAAAACCACACTGACTCATTGTTGAACTGAATTTTTGAATTCTGACGAATGACATAATATGCAAATATGCTTTATGGCCGTTTGCATGCGAACTTATTGTGACACAGTAGAGTCTGAAAAACATGAACGCTTCTATAATATGAACAGTTTCGAAAGATGAACGATTTTTTTCGCACTTTTTCTTTCGGACGATAGTCTACAACAGTTTTTAAGGAAAATTTCTGAATAAGTCTTTTTTTTCAACTTTTATGGTAAATTTTTCAATCTTTGAAGTTTCTTAATTTTTAAAGAATAAAATTGAGCGTTGTTTTGAAATATGCAGTGATTTATGTGGACGTTCCTCTTTAACTAACTTTCGATGTGCAGTTCGCTCAAGTCATTAAAGAAGGAGGCTCCAAGGTGTTTCTTCCCGCGGGTGGAGAGAGCGCACAAGTGCAGAGGAAATGCATTATGCTTTCCTTTTCTTCTTCATCTCTGCAGCTTCCGCAGAAGTCGTTATTCAGGGAGTCCCATTCTTAAAGCTTGTGTGCCAATGGCACAATGTCCTGTGATAACGCTGATGAGAGCTCTTAGAGATGACTTTTGATTTTTTTTTAAATTTAGCTGTAGCGAATGGCATGGGCGGAGGTTCTCCACTAGGTAGAATTGTAAAGACCCTTCCACGCCTGGCGAGTTCGTCGGCTTCACAATTCCCTGGAATCTGACTGTGTCCCGACACCCACATAAGTTGAATATAAAAAATGTCTAGCCATCTCGTCATGAGATAAGCGGAAATTCAAGGAGGTCTTAGAGAAGAAAGCGATCGAGTTAAGGGATTTGATTGCTGGTGGACCGCTGTGGTGGCCTTTTTAATTCGCTCCATGATGTTGGGCTTCCAGCTTTTTTTTTCGGATGATTTTTTTGAAACGCTACTGGAGCACTCAGACCCAAAACTGGTCCATTGTACTGCCAGCTAGCAACCTACTCCAGTGCCGTTAATTTGATCCCAACGCAAATGGTGACTGGACCAGATTCGATTTCACTGGGATTCGAACCTGGTACCGCTCGAACTTGGGGCAGGCACTTAACCAACTGCGCCATCCAGTCGTCGGGCTTCCAGCTTAGTTTACGATCAATGATGAGACCCAGGAATTTGGCCTTATCTGGCCGATCAATTCCGAACTTATTGAGATACCTCATCAATTCCGCTTCAATTTCCAATCTCACAGATAATCTACCACAATCTGTGCAATCTTTTTGAACACGACCAACACCCACCCGTGTGCACAGCTAGTGAACATATTGACCAAACCAAAGCAACTCCCTTCCCATTCTATTGCGGTTTTGTTTAATTTTTTTGCGCTGGTTTTGTTACTTGCGAAACAACATTTTCGTTTTGTATGATTTCACAAAAAGCCAATCAGCAAACAAATTGCATACAAATCCAAATGCAGAGTAGATTTTCCTGTACCTATTTATCTAACTGTAGCATCAACAGCCCGCATCTTATCTCTTCGATGAGATACATACCCACCGTCAATTACTGTCCGCCATAACAAACTAATTGCTAACGGGCAACTTGCCGCGACATATAGGTACACACACGGTAATGGATGCGTTTATCCAAACAACAAACTATTGCAATATTATCCGAACACAAGAAAACTTAAAAAAAAAATACACGTTAACTACAGCATGTGCACGAAGTATGCAAACGCACAGACATTGCATGGTCATACAACTAACAAATGTGCATATTCATGTGCATCCACAAACGTACATATCTCATCCGCCTTTATGCAATGTGGTCGGTGGTGCGGCGACGACGGCAACTGAATATATCTATACATCACGTCTAGGATGGGATTAATTCGGTCTAGTTTTGTCTTGTTTTCATTGGCTTTTCCTAGATTCTAGACCTCCACCCCAAAGATACGCTGTGCACCAATTTAGACACAACCATCCACACATATTTGTGTGCTTGTACCTGACATGTAGGTGAGCCACTTGAAAAGCTGAATGAATAGTGCCCAATGGGCAGCGATGATATTCATAAATCTTGCTTTTTGGCATGAATCCATGAGGTGAGGCGTTCGTAGTCTTGAACTTGATTTCCACTTAGGGGCGACAAGGCCAGTAAAATATTTGATCTGCAACTAACGGTCAAGCGGAAGGTGCAATTTACCGGGTGTGCAATTCACTGCAAAATGTAGCACATTTAAGTGCCATTGGGAAATTATTCGTATTTTCGTGCACTGACACTGATCTTGATTTTGTCCTGCCGCGCCCACTCTCTTTGCATAATCATCTGTGAACGCCACCCGCCGCCCACAGAACGCAGCCTCTTGGGCAAGTCTAATTTATTTTTACTGTAAGTTTGTTTTTATTTCGGTTTTGAATTTATAGAAGTGCCCACAACAGCATCGTCCGGGGTGTTTATTTTTTTCTCTTGTCATCTTGTGTTTTTTTTGGTCCATTTTGTTGTGTTCGTTTTATTGTGGATTGCGACTGCAGAAAATGAAAATGAAAAGGAAACGTTTTAAATATTTCATGGCAGACTAAAACGGTTTGCATTTCTGCCAAAAAATGCTGCTCTCGGTCTATAGATACAGTCTATTGTGCGATCGGGTGATCTATTGAGGTTAACCGAAAACAAAATAAAACTGAAAAACGAAGAAAAAACTGAATACACATGTTCGCTTGTATGTACTTATGCATATACACGAGAAAAGACGAAACAAATTGGCGACATGGCCCATTTTCGGATTGGGTTTCATTGAGATCTTTTCAAAAAAAAAGATACAAATGTATCTTTCAAGAGAATTCTTGTGATTTTTCCTTCAAATACTTTTAGGAAAGCATTTAATGAAATCGAAGCAACACAAATAAGTGGATAAGGGGGAAAGGGAACTGTGCCATGGCGTGACTCCGTGCATACATCCATATATTAAATTATTGTCTCCCCGATAGATGATCAATGGATGGATCCTTTCGTTTTCGTTTTTTAAGAAACCACACTCTGGTCTTTCTTTTCGCTTCGATCTTGTGTCTTTTCTTGTGGTCATCTTCACGTGATTGATTCATATGTACACACATGCAAATGAGCTTGAGTATCATGTCAGAGATAAATATGAGATGGCGAAAAGGGAAGATATTCCATCAGTCAATCAGTAATGAAAGTGCGAATTGAAGGCGAAAGCAGCAATCTATCTTCCTACAGAGTGCCCTTCACTAACATGAAATATTTCATGACACGAAACCGCAACACCGTTAGTGAATACAACCCGATCTTTTGTGAGTCTTGTCATGAAATTGATGAGCGAATCGAATGGTTTCATCCAGACAAACAAAAGCCATTTTCAACAATATATGCGAGATATTAAATCACTTGAGGATTTCTCAACGCAACAACCTTCGAAAGCTGACAATGATTTGCACCAAGAAATTCCAGCAGTTAAAGCTTTTTGTGTGTGACTTCTCCACATCAGCAAGGAAAGATATATTTTTTTATACGTATTTAGACTGAGGAATTTAATGTGGCTGTTGCGTTGAAATGGGAAAAGAGAACCTGAGATGATGTGACTGTAGCTGTCGGCGAAGGAGTAAAAATGCTTCCCTGCTGGGATGTAAACTAGAGTTGTACCAAATAGTGATTTGGCCGGATACCGGATATCGAATATTCGGCCTGCAGCTAGGCCGGATAGCCGAATATTCGGCGGCCGGATATCTGCTCAAATTAAAAGTATAATAGTTGAAACTCAAATCAGACCGGTACAAGTAAAGTAAACTTAAACATGTTGTTTTTTCCTATTCGGCTCCGGCCGGATATTACAAAAGAAGCCGGATAGGCCGAATACCGAATACTTGCCGGATATCCGTCACACCTCTAATGTAAAAAGCCTTAAGGCTGTTTTAGACTTCTCTGAAATTTGTCGATTCTGTGTGCCAAAAAATCAACCAACTTCTTCGGCATACATTTTTGTTCTTTCATTAAAATTATGACGATCTACTTTAGCGAGCCGTACTCTTCTCTTTAGTTCCGTACCGCCTGACATTACCTTAAATTAAGCGGTCGAAAGAATTTTTTTTTTTTTGCAGGGCACGTTATGGACTTGGCTATGTGATATAAAAGCAGTCAACATCAAACGTTAGTCACTAAAAACAAAACTTCGACTCATTGTAGTCGTTCGCTAGTGCAAAAACGACAAATACAGTCCAACTCTATGGCAATCTGCATCTTAGTAGAATTAATTTCAGAATCCACATGCAATCAACTTTGATACCTGTGTACGAACTCATACCTTTGGTTTTGTTATCAAATTAAACTCTGACAAGATCATTCGACACTCTGGATAGTTTTATATGCAAGTCATAAGAGGTCACCAATTAAAAGCCCATTAACATTAAAAACAAGTCACTCTCGCAATTGTAAATCATACAACAACCGATTTACTGCACGGCTGTGACGCGGGACATTCTAATTGTATCCAAGCATAGCCGCATTTGAGTCGCACTAGACAAACACCTGCGTTACGTAATCAATCCGCTGACAGTGTATTTCCTTATCATACCAAGAAGGGTCATGTTTCGTGGTTCTTTCACTTATTGCATGCGGCCCGTCTAATCGAACCGACTTAGTGTCGTCTGTTGTAATGTGGTTTCCCAGCGAATTTTAGTATGCACCGACAGAAGGCAAATAAGCAGCTAAGCCATCATAAACATAACTACGAGCTGGGTAAGTTAGCATTCACATCATAAAACCTGAGGTCTATATCTGGTATTGGGATTCGTGCAGAGCCGCGATCAGGTAAGGGTGCTCCTGGCTTATACGAGCAGCTATCATTAAATGCATCGCATTGTGCGTACCGTAGACCAGGCAATCGCATCAGAGAACGACATAATTATAGACATTTAACACTGGTATCATTATGGAGAAAAAAATAAGGTTACGTGTGGTGATTGTTTTTTCCTTCGCTGGATTTTAATCTCTAACATGAGGTTCCGCCAAAGTGAAGTGGACTAATCCGGAATGAGTCAACTGGCGGACTGTGATGGAACAAATTAAAGTAAAGTCGCTCTTGTGCTTATACACACACACACGATCCCGGCGAGAGAGGCGACTTATAGTCAACTGAAACGATCACTCTGCGGATGTGGTTCTCGTATGTTAATTTCAAGCGTGTAACGATTTTGAAACCGAAATCAGGTCACGATATGTTTGCGTAAATTCTGATTGTGGTCATGTGCTGGCAGATCTTGACCTAACATATGGCTGCGTGGAGAGAACTTAATACTCCACTGCGCGATCACCTGTGTGCCATGCATGTTGATTTTATTTTAAACCTTGTCACGCAGACGAGAATCCAGAATAATCATCTAAGACAGCAGCGACATGTTCCAATGAAATACTTCGCGATTTTCATTAGATGACTAATGGGTTTTGCTGCGGGGAAGTTCTTGTGTCAGAATTTCACCTGATTATGCAAGTTGAACCGAGTTGCGTGATTACTTCCAACTAACATTGACTGTGATTATACTTACATTGGTTCCTGTTTAATCATTGAATTCTGATTGTGACTGTGATACTAGTCAGAAATAAAGAGAATCTACTGTTTCAGAATGTAAAAATATACGTGACATCGTATGCAGAGTCGAATCTCCAACCGCATTAGCGCAGAGTCTAATGTATCTAATATCCAGTCAATCTCACTTAACTCAATTTTATGTTTGAGATGTACAAACAATGTAACGCTGTGAGGAGATCATCACTGCTTTGTTTTCTCACGACCTTGAATTCGGAATGCCTCACATTTTTTGCCGTAAATCTGCGGCAACAGGTTTGAATGAGTCCCGATATCGTTATCTACATCTCGTCTTAGTCGGAGCGACGGCATTCACGTAATTCACATTTAACTTCGTATAAAAGACAACATTCTGTCTGACTGCGGAATTTCGGTCTTCTCTCCGGCGCGCACACACAAATTCTCTGTTTCTGGGACAGAAGATTGGCTCTTTTTGAACATGAAGTATGTTCGCCTACTTTCGTCACTAAAATTAGTAGATTCTCACAATTTTACAAAATACGGATAAAATTCCAAGCTTATCACAATTTTTGGACCGACCGCTTGAAGCACTGCCAGCGAAGCCGAGTTTCCAAATGGGGACTGGCATCCGGAAAGTACAAAACCTCTAGAAACCTCGGACTGACCTCCACATCATGTATATACAATACTTTCACTTTGCAATACTGTCGTAGACTCACTTTTACTTTCGCAACTAAAATTGAGATAAAGCAAGGCCGAAAGCTGGATGATAAGCGAGACGACGGGGATGATTCTTGACGACTTCGACAGAAAAAAAATTCTGCTTCGGATATTTGGTCGATTTTGTGGGGAAATCGAATGGAGCAGATGATATAACCACGAACTCTATGAGCTCTACAAAGACGTGGATATATTCCGGAAGACAAAGATTCGTCGACTAAATCAGCTCGGCTCGATGTGGCCAAGAAGAACACCAATGCTCCGTCTAGATCGTTAGAATCAGAATCTTCTGAATCAAGGAGGGAATGAAGATCGAAGCAAGAAATCGCGATTGCAAGTCATGGCCTTAATAACAGGAAGCAGCTTGCTTGTGACCGTTATCGATGAAAGAAGGTATGAGCTCATTTTCAGTCCATGACAAAACAAAAGACAACGAGTGAATTCGGTTGAACAAAACATATTAGACCCGTGTTCCGGTATTATTCCTCCTATCACATTACATTTCTTAGTCACATTTACTTCGTAGTGAAGGCAAGTGTTCAAATAACTTCTCACGATAAGGTTGTGTCACTCTGTTATCCGAATGAACTCATTCGCAATTGCTTCGTACTGATAAAAGTATGAGGTCATGTTTCTTTGCTTAGCGATCTAAATGCTTGTTATTTTACATGTATTATAATTAAACATTTTTATCAACTTAATTTGTCTGTGTCCATTTTGTTTCCTTATCTCCAAGGTCTCGGGCAAACCTTACGGCCAGAGTTGTTAAAAGTTTTGCTCGAAGCTTCAAAATCATGACACCATCCGTACACCGGAATGCTTATCGGCAATATTTTAAAGCCCCCGACATGGGGAACTATATGTAACGACATACGGACACTTGTATGTGTGTTATTTTTCAGTTGATAAGATTCGTAATGGCTGCGAAAAACTTAAGTAAGCAGTTAATCAAGATTAACCGAGTCCTTCGCCATAGGTCTTAACAAATTGTCATCTGTTGCCAATCAAGGCTGACTTTCTAAAACTACTGTCATCGATAAACAGACACAAATTAATTACATTACGTAAGGCACTGAAGTTTTACTTTTCTGTATCAGAGTAACCGCTTTCAATTGGGTCGTAACTTGGATGTCGTGGTAACCCGGTTGATGTTTTTAAACTTTGATGTCACATTAACTTAAATGCATATGAGTGTTTGCTTCCTTCCTCAAGAAGTCAACTAATGATGCACCAAAACGAAACTACGCCAATTGTTTTCAATTGTTACGACGAAAAAGAGTCAGTGTCAGCGAGTCACTAACACTTACTGGTATCACGATAAGTCAACGGAGTGGTGGATAGATAAGATAGCAGTCAGGAAGGCACACCGTTGACTTATACAGTCCAGGCCTTTAATACATGGCTAGGATTCAATTTTGTTCAATTGGGGTGCGGTAGAAAGCTTATCAGCCGCGTGTTTCACATACAGTGATACCCCGTTGGATACATTGTTAGGGGCTTAGAAAGTAAATCATACTTTGATGACAACACGATACGAGCATTTTTTTAATAGGGAGAAGTGAAATCTGCTGCAAGTTATCTCTCTGCGAACACAGATAGCGAAATGTAGATTAAGATAACGAAATTGCTGGCGAGACAAGTTGTTCTCGACTAAGTATTGTCATGAGCTGAATTTTTTTCTCAATGATCGTAAATATAAACGAGTTATGCCACAATTACCTGTCACTAGTAAAAATTAAGTAAGGCACAGTGAAGTCTTTTCAAGTTGGACACCTTGGAAAGGAGGCAGATGCCCAACTTGTAAGGATGTCCGTTTTTTGAGTGACTTGAAAAGTGCAATTTGATCTTGGAAATCTTTTTGTATGCAATCGCACAAGACAACTTTTTTATATTTTCCACCGCGTAATCCATTTTTTTATTTGTAAACTTATTCCACTTATTTTAAACCACAATAGAATCTCGAAAAGATGAACAGATATAAAACAGGCTACGTTCTTTTTTTCGAGTTTTTCATCTTTAAAGCATCGAAAGCCAGTGCATCACAAGATTGAGTTTTCATCGGCAATGAGTTAGCTCATAAACTTGCCAGGAAAGGATAGGAAATGGATTTCTTCTTCTTCTTCTTAAGGCGTTACAGTCCGAGATGGACCTGGGCCTCACTCAATATGCCTCTCCAGCCAGCACGATCTTTCGCCAACTGTCTCCATTTTCGCACACCAAGCCGGCCGAGTTCCCCCTAGACTTGTGTACGCCACCTTGTTCGCGGACGTCCTCTGTTGCGTTGTCCCACAGGCTCAGAGTCGAAGACTCTTCGGGCCGGAGCTAAATTGTCCATACGCTCTACACGGCCTAGTCATCTTAGGCGTTGGATCCGTAGACGTCTGGCCAGACTCATGTCGCTGTACAGCCCATACAGTTCGTGGTTGAACCTTCTCCTCCAAATGCCATCAACGCAAACAGGACCAAAGACCGCGCGCAGAACTTTTCTCTCGAAAAGGCCAAGAGACTGTTCATCCGCTTGGGATATTGTCCATGAAATGGATTTATCCACAGCAATTCCGAGGATTGATCGCCAACTCTGTGTTTTAAAGGACCAAGTGGATGTCAAGATTCTCAGGTTGGCAAACCTCAGATGGCAACCTTTGGACACCTGTGTTATCACCAGGACGTTATGGCCTAAGTACGATAGGGCGAAAACCGTCAAGTTTCCTCAGTACAACAAAAGGTGCTATGCATGATGGTTGGACCACTCACAGGTCATGAGTCTGTTTTGATTGTACTTCAAATGAATAATACAATTTTCGAGACATCTCAAATGATTTGTTTTATTTAAAAAAAAATTGTCAAGTCCTTCTTGGAAAACCTGATTGAATCATCGGCAAGTCATTTGTTGAAAACTGATTTAGCAAACATTTAGAACCGAAAAAACAGTCAGTGTTAACTATTAATAGAACAGAAGAATCTGAGAAAGGCAGTCTAAAACTTGAATCACATAGACCATAAATTCTAACTGAGAAGATATAGAAAAAAAAACCGTATGCATTGTTTTTGGCGGAATATTTTTGGAAAACAAGAACAAACTGGTGAAGAGTGACTTCAAGCCAAAATTGCTCACTCCCAAAATATTTTGGGGAAGGCGTTAACAACGCTAATTAACTCCTCTCTGTGACAGAATGAATAAACTTGTTTGTGAACTCGGCACCACTTTAATTCCCTTGAATGGAAAAATCATGTCACATACCAGCCGATGTCAAAACCCGTGAATAATCTCATAAAGTTCAGGCCCTTCAACCAGTTTAAAGCACTTTTCCTACAAACATAAGATTTATTTCGAAAAAATTTCCTTCATAAAAGTATTGACTGTTTAATTTTTCCCCAGAAATAGGAGATAAGTTACTAAAAAATTTCGTACATTTCCTTATCACTGCCGCTACGCTATCTGCTCTCTCCTGATATGAACCACAATATGTTGTTTGTATGTACATATTATTTGCGGCAAGTCAACTTGAAGTTGCGTAAGTTTACTTGAAAATTTAGCGTCACTATAGTCGTCATCAGAAAAACCACTTAAGTTACGAATGAACTTGTACCTGTGTGCCTCCGATTCCACGTGTGCTGGTATCGAAACCTTTGCGTTGTGCTCACCGAAATATTTCTTTTAAAAGTGCCTGTCACTTGTGGTTCTACATTCTGTGGATTGTCAATGAAATATTTGTACATAAGTACACACGTCTATTCACTGCTTAGCCAAAGTTCATTTCTATTTTTACTTTCAATGAGGCTATTAAGATTTCGTCGGAAATTGGTTTCAAATAGGTAGTCACTACCTTAGAGTATTTGAGTAAACGAAGTGAGTGTGCTGCTGATGCGGTTCAAATGCATCATCTATTCTGCCGAGTAGATTAATCATTGCACCTTAAAGATCGATGGTGATTGATAAAAGCGGATTTCTTGTTGTGTGTTAGATACGGTGTACGTCATTGGGAATTTTTTTTCAAGTACTCAAACAAATTTTGTTCGTACGCGAAAATAGAGTTATGCTAGCGCATGTGACTATTTAGTCATAAAGGTAGACCGTATCTATTAAGCATTTTTTTATAGTTTGACTACATATAACTTACAAGATAGCCGATTTAAAAGTCTCTTTATTTGCACATGTCGAGGGGAAACAGTTATTTGATATTTCACGCACAAGACCCAAATTCATATCTACGGGTAGTACGGGAAAGATAAAGGTGAAGGGTAAAAGTAATGTCATATCGATTTCATTCACCATTATGCCTGAACGTCTTGCGGGGCCTAGAGCTCGAACTTGGCCTCCAAACCCTCGTGTTTAATTCTGGCAATAATAACCGTTGAATGATTTTACATAAATATCAAATAAACGACGAAAATACAGCAATTTTAACTTATTTCACTTATTTTAAACCACAGTAGAATCTCGAAAATATGAACAGATATAAAACAGGCCCCGTTCATCTTTTCTTTCCAAGCATAGACATTTAGTTAAAGACGAACCTAGACCAATGCCATAAAAGCCATAAAAGCATTGCATGAACAATTGTTAATAAGTGGTAAAAAAACACATAAGGTTTTCTTAAAAAAATTCTGTATAGTAGACTGTTGCTTGGAAGAAAGATGGAAAAAAATCGTTCATCTTTCTGAAATCTTCTTGTTATAAAGATTCCCTCATTAAGCGCTTCCTATCTTTGAATTTAAATGAAACAAAGTGTGTGAAAGTTATCATCGAAATTTTCTATTCGTTTGAAAGGCCTATCGATGCCACTGTTTGTCGTCTTTGGAGATGCGTATTATCCACTAGAGTGTATGTGGTGCGAAAACGTTTCATCTTGTTCCGAATCACTTGCTCAGATGGACGATTATGTCGACCGTAAAATGGATGTTGCGCACGATAAGTTTTGGCGAACTTAACCATGGTTTTCAAAATACAGTCGACTCCCTCTAAGTCGAATTTTTACGAGATATCAAAATTTGTTCGAGTTAGAGGGGGTTCGACTTAAAGGATGGTTTTTGTATGGAAAATGAGGGTAATGCCAAAATAAATATGGCGAAAAAGTTAGAGTTAGAGAGAAATTCGACTTAGAGGGAGTCGACTGTAAGTTTGCATAATTTGTACGCGTTGTTCTGGTTAGATTAACACCAATCCAATACCAATTAATATTGACAATCTGTAGAAACGGTCTTGCCAGTTTAAAAACAAAACCTTTAAAAAAACACCCGTTATAAAAATATATAAATATATATATATTTATATCAGAGTGGCCTCTATACTGTCTTCCACCGAACCCGACCTAATGTCATCCACTTGGGCACCACTAGTCTTCCAACGACATTTTTTTCTTCTTCATTTTTCTGAGGATTTTTGAGACACTATTGGAGCACTCAGACTCAAAACTGATCCATTGTACTGCCAGGTAGCAACCTACTCCAGTGCCATTAATTTGATCCCAACGGCAATTGGTGACTGGACCAGATTCGATTTCACTGGGATTCGAACCTGGGACCCCTCGAACTTGGGGCAAGCACTTAACCAACTTCGCCATCCAGTCGTTCTTAGTGTACACTATTTTTTAAGCACAAGCAGGATCTTCTCCGCAGCAGTTTACCGGAAAAATGTGGACTATCATACTGCGTCTCAAAGCGTTTTTATTTCAAAAATAAGTTTCAACGCTACTTGCAAAGTGGTTCTTATTAAATGCAGTAAAATCTCGAAAAACATGTACTGTTCGAGATGAACGTAGCCTATTTTATATCTGATCGTCTTTTCAAGTTTCTAATGTACTTAATTCCCTAAGGAGTTTATACTAAACAACATACAGATGTCTTGTAGTTATTTGTCTACAAACATTCTTAGCTCTTTAATGTGATGCTGCACATGTGGCATTTAGTAAAACTTTCGATTTAGACCCATTTCATTCATGTTCACAAACAACTTATGACAACAGTGAGTATGTGACTGGCTATGCATACTTTATCCATCTCTAGGGCTTAGCAAGATTTTCATTAGTTGCAGTAACGCTTTTTTTAATTTATTCATTAGTTGTCATTTTCATGTTGATAGGCTTTAATTTTCGAAATTAATGTCAATGATATTCTTAGGCGGCATAAAAATCTTTGCTTCATTTTTATGAGTCCCCAAAATAATCATCAATTTGGAGCTTTTAGTGGGCGCCTTGGCATTGTGTATAAGTGCGTCTACACCTACGCTCAATGTCAATGCTCGGTTCCCGAAAAACAACACCTTTCATGTTTTCACACTTCAACCTCTTTCGAGTCACTGAGAATGCTGAAAATGTAGAATTGTGAAGAAAAAGCTTTTCAAACTTCGACAATCGAAATCGGCAATAAAAAGTAGGCCCCCTTTCACTCGGGAAAGAACAATAGCACGTACAATGCGGGTGGTTGCTATAGAGGACTGAAAGTTAATGTCTCCGAGATCGAATCATGGGATTTCCAGCACTTTCAGCACGTGTGTTTTAATTGTAGTTTTATTTAACCTAATTTGCTAGACCCAACATTTTCTCTAGTGTAGAGAAGCGATTCGACAGCCACAATTTTGAGGTAGTGAAGGAGTTTGTCTACCTCGGGGCAAACGTGAACTCCACGAACGACATCACTGTGGAGATCCGACGTAGAATCGCCCTTGGCAACCGCTGCTACTTCGGTTTGTCAAAACTACTGGGCTCAAAACTCCTGACTCGAAGGACCAAAATCATGCTCTACAAAACTCTTATTCTGCCAGTCCTGGAGCCGAAAGCTGGACACTAAGCAGAACTGCGGAGTTGATTCTTGGTGCCTTCTATGATTCGGATATATGGTCCCGTCTGCGAGGAAGGTGAATGGAGGAGAAGATACAACCGCGAACTCTATGAGCTGTACCAGGATGTGGATGAAATCCGGAATGCAAAAATCCATCGACTGCACTGGCTCGGCCACATGGAGCGCATGAACAACAACGCTCCAGCTAAGAGGGTCTTCGAATCCGAGCCTCCTGGTTCGAGAAGAAGAGGAAGACCGAACCTCCGGTACAAAGACGAAGTCATCGCGGACGTAAGACAGCTTGGTCTTGATAACTGAAAGCAGCGTGCCCAGGACCGCTAACGATGGAAGGCAGCGATGTATCAGGCTCAGACCCTACATGGGTCGTAGGCCTGCTAAGTAAGTAAGTAATAGAAGCGATCTGCATATGAAAAAACGAAATTTTTGTACACTAGTGAACATAGAACACTGAAGTCATTGAGCCTCATGTACCACAATTGGACATGGTGGTCCACTGTGATTTTACAGAAACATACCATGCATGGACATGTGGAGTGTCAAAAGTGTTAAGGGCAGGTTTGGAAGCACTTAAACATTGCACCACGGTGGCTCCTATATCCATTACCGAATTCCTTTGCGATGGTGTTGCAATCGTGGGATATGCAAAGAAGTTCGATGCAAATAAATGAATGTCCAAGCAAACGAAAGGGAAGCATCGTTTCGGTGGAGAATAAAACGATTTGAAATTGAAAGTCAACTAACCGAAACAATCGGTTACCTCGTCAAATTCATAGGCATCGATGAGAAAAAATGACAGAGTCTATCCAAATTAAACAATAAAACATACAGCCTTGGCCAAATGTATTAGGCATCCTTTAAGATTCGTGATATCTTCAAAAAGCAAAAAAAAATAAATAAAATGAGAGAAAAAAATAAAAAATCGTTTACAACCTCAGATAGTGTTGCCGAAAATCATAAAATTCAAACTAATTACTTCCGATAAGTGATTTGGCACCAAAAACAAGAAGATAAAGATGCCTAATACATTTGGCCAACGCTGTATTTTGCGAAAAATATCAGAGACACAGTCCAAATTAAACAATATTTCACAAACCTATAAAATAATCACCACTTGTGTTCGAAAACCCTCGGTCTGTTCACACTCTTAGCTCGGATTGTTGATTTACGAGTATAAAGTGGCTACAGATTCAATGTAAGATGACACAGAGTTTTACCTCTTATGGTGTTGGTATTTTCCTCAAAACGGATTGTAAACTTATAAACGGGTGTGCATGAATTTAATCTACAAAAAAACCTTGTAATGATGCTTCATGGAGTTTTGGGTTTTACTCAACCACACGCGATTGTGGAAGAAGTCAAACTTGGAAATAAAAACCCCCACAACGTCACAGTTCCTGTACTCCTTAACTCCACCAAGATAATTGGCAATCTTTCAAGCTGAATATCAGCGAGATGAACATAATGCTCTGACATCATCGCATTATAGCTCGAAATTCACAGAACAACCTCACGTGAGTATTGATGACATAATATTCAAAATGTTGCAAGCGGTACTAAAGCGATTCGACGGTCTGTCTCGCCCATGGTGGAATACGAAATGAAAATTCTTTATGTGTACTTTGCGAGAGCAATTTTGTTTCGCCAAGCAGAAACGTTACTTCCTTATTTCTTCTAGTAATTATAGCTGCCAAAATATGGGAGTCTAATTGTTATTTCTGCTTTATTTTTTCTTGTTTTGTTTTGGTCTTTATGAACAGCGCACTTGAAAACTTGAGTAAATAACACGGTGGCCTAAGATAGTTGACTTAGGGGTGGTTGTCGCACATAGCGAACATGCTCGAACCGAAGTCTCTTTTTTTTTTCATTGATAAAGCAAACATGATTATTTTTTTATTTAAGTAAGGCAAGGTTGATGTGTCAACATGATTCATTTGTGGCTTAAACTTGAAAATTAAACATCACGCGGTTGACTTAAGATTGTTTGAGATTTTGGGATCATCATCAATCATCTTGTGGACAACTGTTTTCTTCATTTTTTTGCCTTTTTTTAATGACTATCCGTTCAGTGGACATTGTGCATGGAGCGTGAAAGGAGTCATCATCGCAAATAAAAAACTGCTAAAATGGGGTGTGATGTGGTGTCGTTTGGACGTTTGGTTGATGTGGATTTATGTAAACCTTGCGGGTGCAGTAAGTTTTGCTGCAAAATGTGAAATAATCCAAGCTCTGCGTTGAAAGTTGAATCACAAACGACCGAAAAAGGGTTGAATGTAGAAATTATTTACAAATTCGTTGCAAAAATTGATACAGTAGAATCTCGAAAAGATGAGGAGAGTGAATGTTGGTCGTATTCAGAAAGATTGCATAGATTGTGGTAGATTATCTGTGAGATTGGATATTGAAGCGAACTTAATGATAAAAATACAAACTCAGTATTCTGTCAATAATTTCGCGTGTAAATGGCAATATAGCAGTGTTGCAGATTACGGTAGAATCCCGAAAAAAATGGTAGGATATAAAACAGACTTCGTTCATCATTTCGAACTGTTCATCTTTCCAACGCTCGAAACATAGTTGAATGTAGGGTTATGCAGAAAACACTGTATATATCAAAATAACAATTACATTCGACTCCCTCTAAGACGAATTTTCACGGGATATCAAAATCAGTTCGAGTTAGAGAGATTTCAACTTAGAGGATGGATCTTTGTATGGAAAATTGAAGGGAATGCCAAAATAAATATGGAGGAAAAATTCAAGTTAGAAGGAAATTCGACTTAGAGGGAAGCGACAGTAATTTCTTTCTCAACTCTTCATCTTATAAAACCGTTCGTTTTTTCAAGACTCTACTGTAAAATTATGGTACATACATTTTGAGCCAATGTTTCTTCCTTCTAAGTTACGACAAACTTAACGTTTGCAACTGCTGACGAATAAATTGCCACGAAACAGAGGCAAATCACAAATTCTAGTAAACGGTGCATTGATAATCTGACTTCCAAGAGATCAATAAAATAAATCGCTGAACACATTCCAGGAAATCATGGCTCATATAAAAATCTGCAGTAAATCGGATCTTAGAATCTAGTCGCATGTTTAATGCGAGAATTACTTAGAAAAATACGTAATTTGCTGTCGCTAAACATTTCTTGTTGTCTTGTCCAAAAGTAAGACACGAACTGGCGACGTTGGCAGATTTTTGATTTCTGAAGATTTTGCAATTAAAACTAAAACTGAAATTTTTCGATCACCACACCATAAGCATTTTTTTTGTGATGATTTTTGAAACACTAATATAGTACTTCGACTTCTTCGACTCCGAGCCTGTGGGACAACGCAACAGAGGACGTCCACGTACAAGGTGGCGCATACAAGTCGAGGGGGACCTCGGCCGGCTTGATGTGCGAAACTGGAGACAGCTGACGAAAGATCGTGCTGGCTGGAGAGGCACGTTAAGTGAGGCCCAGGTCCACCTCGGACTGTAGCGCCCTAAGAAGAAGAAGAATATAGCACTCAGACTCAAAACTGATCCATTGTACGGCCAGGTAGTAACCTGCTCCAGTGCCGTTAATTTGATCCCAACGGCAAATGGTGACTAGACCAGATTCGATTTCACTGGGATTCGAACCTGGGACTCCTCGAACTTGGGGCAGGCACTTAACCAAACAGGCAGGCAGGGCAGGCAAAATAACCAAAGGAAAAGTAAACAGAAGCATCGTACAATTTCAAAGTGTCCATAATTGCTTAGGGAAACTTAATGAGAGTTCAGTAGGCTAAAGTGCCCGAACTTGCGAAGCGGTTACTATGATCGCATTGTGTCATTTTTGTGTAATCGCTTGGTTACTTCAGTTTTCTTAAGCGGCGATTATGGTCGGCTTTTTAGCATACCGTGTACATACCGTTACATCAATTCAATCAAATTCAAAACTTTATTCCCTTCGATTTCTGGTATCATTTCGAGAACTTCGAATTTCGAAATTTTGAAATTACCAAATAGAGTGCTTCAAGATGTTTGTAACTCAATTTATAGTCGTTGTCTAACTAGCAAATAAGCTGCACAAAGTCTGTCGGCGTTTGCTTCATACGTCCAATGAACTTTTCACTTTTTAAAAAATGAATTCATCTTTGGGTCGTCAACTGTACTGTACACACACACACATACACACACAGACGTAAATAGGTGCTAAAATCATATGCAAATTGATTTGCAAAGAAAAACAAAATTCACTAACATCACGTTAATTAGTTTCAGACCTTGCATTCAACACAGTCACTCACCAACACATCAAGCAAAAAACGTGATGGTTAAATTTTGCAAAAATAACACTATATAGAGACATTCTGCTGCTGATAGCACTTCTAAATTCAAACCGACTGCTCGTTATCTCTCACAACTTTTTGTCCTTAACACAAAAATGGTGTTCACTGTGGAGTGTGTAGTCGAGTGCATTATTGAGAAATCTTCACTAGAAGTACTCACCTTATTTGGTCGATGTCACACCTCATGAATTGCTCGATGGACTGTGAAAATTATTTAGATATCCCCGCTGTATGATTCTCTGTCCAAAGAATAAGTACCCCGAGTTGCCCCACTGGATAAAGCGATCCTCTCTCAATTCTCTTTCTTTTTCTTTTTTTTTTTGTTTTAAATTCGTTTCACAGTTATTGCATAGAATGACTTTTCAAAATGTAAATCACCAGCACGATTTTAATTTAATTGGCCGAAATAAAAGTGAAAATTGAGGAAAACAAAAAAAGAAAAAAAAATTAACTGAAGCACTCTTTTTCCTTCTCCCAGCTTTCAATCACTCGAAACACTTTTTCTTTTTTTTATTGCCGGTTTTTTTTTCCTTTACTTTTTTTTCAATTGCAATCCATAAGAAAATGCAATTCAAGAAGTACCACTGTACAGAGATGTGTGTATGTTTTACCTCTCTATTCTCTTTTCAATTTAACACTTTCTACACAGTCTATCGATCAAACCGACATCAGAGTATGGTCAAATAGCCTTACGGACATTTGTTAAAGGTAATGTACATTCAAAGCCTGCAAGGAAATATAGGACAAGATGTAAAATAAAATCAAAGCAAAAAAAAAAATCAGCAAATGAAAGTGATCACGATTGCTCTCAGAACGATCAAAAAATTAGGGAAAAAAAAAGATACACCAAACAAATTATGTCACGAAAATTTACAAAAAAAAACTAAAAAATTACCATAAATTAGCAAAAAAAAGGTAAAATTATTTTTTTTCTCTCTAAACACCGCACGGAACAAACCCCCACATCAAAGACGATCGATATTCTGAGCGCAGCGATGACAAAAAAAATCAGCGACACTTTCAATATACTCCGTACATATCTCACATTCAATAGAAAAAAAAAATTATTGCCTTCAGCAAAAAAAAAAATTTAAGTGTGCCGCGTTGAAAGAAGCGCAGAAGAAGAGGTTACAAGCAGCAGCTGCACTACCAGTACCGCTCAAACCGAAAGCTTTTCGACAAATAACCCACTCGGTGGTTGGGTCGTTTTAAGGCCTCTCGACGTTGAAATAATGAACCAAAACCGAAACAGCCACACGTACTGTGAGAACGTATTTCACACAGTGGTGTGCTATCAAAAGAAAAATGCTGAAATAAAAAAAAGCTACACTAGAGTGTGTGTTGTTAAAATTAAAGCGCACACCAAGCAAACACACACATCTGCACATAAGTCTACACTTCAGCCACAGCACACAGAGTCTGGCGGCAGTCGCTCCCAACCGAACACAATCAAGCGCGTCGATGGATTTTGTTTTGTCGAATCTAATTCGTTTTGCGCTCTCTTGAGTGCGTGCTCGTTCAGATACTAGTCATACTAGTCAGCGGTCTATGTTTGGCTAACCGGCTAGCAATGTTGTAGGTGATACCGGCCGCCAACGGATAAAAGGCATAACAGATGAACTTGAAATGAAAAGAGAATACAAAAAAAATAAAAACCATGAATAAGCCGGCTGATCTCATGATCATGATGTGAGATACTTTGGTAAAACTTACAACAACCTTAATGGTCAGAGAAAGGTATCTTAGCGGTACGAGTGAGTATGTTGTATGAGAAATTGTGTTGATCTTTTTTAGTGAATTGAGGCACATGCAAGGAAAACGGAGCGGCAGCTGTGCAACTTTATTTAGATGACTGGGATTTTATTATGAAACCAGGTTGATATTAAGGTAGAAGTTGTGACAGTAATTGTACGAAGATCGCTTTCTTGAGATTTCAGTTCATTTACGACATACGATGTTCAAAATGTATACACATGCATCTGAGTATCTGCAACAAGTAAAGATGGATGTATGATCCCCCCTGATGATGAACTAATTCGGGTTCAAAAGTGTTAGCATTTCTTTCTTTTGCAAATACAGTAGACGCTCGATATAGTGAACTAATAAAAACCGGGCCTGTTCACTATAGCGAGATTGTTCATTGTAACGAGCGTAGGGTGCTTGGAGCAAATTTCACAAAAATGCGGATGTTTTCATGTACAATTCATCAAAAATAGAATATAATTACAATTTTTCTTTGTAATAAATAAAAACCAAGCCAATATTTAAAAAAAAAATATTTTGATTTTCAACAAAAATAAATCAACCGTAAAAAAACGTAAAATGCAACAAAAATAATACATTCCATATACAAGCAACACGCACTTTGTATTTGATTCAAACAACCCTAAACTGTGTACCATACACATAACATAACAAATCGTGCAAGATTTTCGCTCAACACGATGAGTAGATGAAACGGTATAAAATTGTGTGTGTTCACTATTGGATTGTTCACTATATCGAGCGTCCACTGTACAAATTTCAGGTCTTACAGATCGTGATTAAGGGTCTAGTCGAAAGTTTCATTACTCGGTAGTGGTAAGTAGGAAACGACGTTTGTTGACAGTTAATGAATTCGAATGAATTTTTGCAGAAAAAATGCAATAGTGCAAATGCATGACTATTTCTACCAAGAACTTCGGAAATTCTAAAAGCTTTACGAGTCTGATTGACCTTTTCTATGGAAACGGGAAAAATTAATGCTTTAGGTTGAAAATAACAATATATATAATAATAATAGGTTGATCATCAGGAAAATTCCTCGATTTTGTACAAACGTTTCACAGTTTCACAAAAGGCTTTAAGCCTGAATGGTTCGTCGACTCGATTTAGTGCATATTTAAACCAACCTTCCCCTTAAACGTGGCGTAGTGGCGGCCGTGGTGTAGTGGGTAAATGCGTCGACTCCTACGCTCGATGTTGTCGGTTCGATTCCCGAAAAATCACCAAACATTTTTAACGGCTCCACCTCTTTCGAGTCACTGACAATGCTCAAGGAGTATAACTGTCTAGAAAAAGCTTCTCAATCTCGCCGTTCGGATTCGGCATTAAACTATAGGTCCCCTCCACTCGTGAAAGAATAATAGCACGCACAACACTAGTGGTTGCTGAGAAGATTGGCCCAGGTCCATCTCGGACTATAGCGCCGCCATTATTATTATTTACTCCCCCTAAACCCTGGTAGCTTAGGTTTGGTTAGAGGGCTGCTAGTGAATTCACTAGCACACTTAGACCATGATGTGATACCCACAGTCAGAGTACTACCACTGATCGACCGCTCCAGTGATAGGGCCATTAATTTGATCCCAGCTGCAAATGGTGACTGGACTACATTTGAAAAAAAAACGATAAAAGCGTATCAACTTTGCTTTCACTGGGACTCAAACCTGGGAACCCTCGTTAGGGTGTGCAATGTCGAAAATAAACACCACGAACCAAAGACTTATGTGGATGACTTATAATGATTTCCGACTTAATTCTATTTCATAGAACCTTTACAATCGCGCACCAGTCAGACTTGTTGCATAAAACGAATGCATCACCCGCTTACCTAAAATCACACTGACCTAAGTGATACGTAGCTTCCAACGCGACTGCCCGCTTACCTAAAACTACAGCTTAGACTTTGTCCAATTGATTGCATTGATTTTTTCCACTCAAATAGTCGGTTTAAGAAAACATAAAAATAATGTCTGTGCCTTGTATATTACATGTTAAGCCAAATCTTATCAACTCACCATTTATTTCCCAGACGCAAATAATGACATTGGATGATATTAGATGATAATAAATAACTATATCATTTGTAAATTTAATCACAACCAATATTTCTATCAAAAGAAACCAATGACTTTGACTTTATCAACTTAATCTTAAGCTCAACACTTTCATTTTTCTATGCACTTGCGCGTGTCGCCCTTCGATCCAACACAAACTTTGTTATCACTTTAAACCGTGAGAGAAAAGCTCGCATTCAAATCATACAAGTTCGATTCAAACACACATGCCTTTCCTTCCCCCTTTTCATGCGGTCACCTATCGCACAGTGGAGAGTTCACTTATACTCTCTGTCATCCACACACGACAAACTATCGTGAGTGAATACTCGTATCTTCACATCTATACGCATCAGAAGTCAACGAAATATGCTCATCTCATGTGACGTGTTATTGTGTGACAACTAAGACTACTCGCTTATCTAGATAAATTAAAATACCCCTCTGATCGCCGTACAATCTTTGAAGTTTAACTATTGTCTGCGTATTTTAAGTAGAAAATAATATTCCACCCACTGAGGCTCGTTGGATTGCTTGTTTATGGATCCGGCTCTGCGATCAACTGTCGAACTCGTTTGTCTCCCCCATAGTGGCTTAAATCACAAGATCGGCTGGTCTTTAATTGAAAGCCTAGGAAGTGTTTTTTTTTATTTTCTATAAATATCTGCATATGAATGATGATCATCACTGCGGAGAACGATCGATGTTCTCATGGTCTTGAGTACGCATTCTTGGAGTAACAGTTCCACCCATCGCATCATTAAGGCCCAATCATCATATTCGTACGTATTTAAAGGCTCGGTTTTCACTTTTATCGGTGGATGGCTTGTAAGATGTTAATGATCCACGGATATCCACGAAGATACCAAGGGGTTTCAGTGTATTGTATTTTATTCGATAACGGTTAGTTGCGCTTGCACCGATGCGGTTCATATAAACTTATGAAAATAATGAAATGAATTTAATACGAGCGCTTTGATCAGTCATTAGAAGATGTGCTGAAGTCTTAGGGTATGAGGTAATCTTATTAAATTCTCATGCGTACGCACCTGAATGTACACGGCTGCCGATGGCGGAGCGAACGTTGCCCATAAACGAATCGAGATTTTATGATAATGTTATGCTGGATCAATCGAACTTTAATGAACACGCGTTATTGATGACTATGATTTAAAGTATTTCTGTGCATATTAAAAAATATTTGAACGTCTTATTAACAGTGGCAAGCAGGAATGTGTAGATGTCATTAATTTTAATTTATTTTTATTTTTGCGTTGATAGACACAAAAATGTGTTTATTTTTATGGAGATAATATCATTTTTGAAACTCAAAATATGAATAGAAAAGAGAACACACTTTTATGTAACAGAAGTAGGAATAATTTTGTTTCTTTTTTTGTTGAGTTTTTGTTGCATATTTGTACTTTTTTTTTAACTATTTTTTGTATGGACCCTCTTTTATGATATTTTTTGAGGTGATTGGATGGTTGCTGCGGTTACTACAATACGTCTGATCCGTGTTTTTCTGCATTCTTAGAGCTTCAAACAAAATATTGGATCAAAATTGTGACGGAAATCCTTCTGATCAGCGGCCCTATCGTATCGGATCGGAGCAATAGTTTCAAGAAAGTCCTCATTTAACAACGTTTCAGTCCATGTTATAGTTGTGTTATATAATTTATCTTTGTAGTGCAGAGGTTTCTCCATCCACAAAATATGCGATCCTATCCACCTGCTCAATGTCGCCTACAAGATGTTATCTAACGTCCTGTGCGAATGTCTATAGCCATTTTGCACCGCGGATTAGGCACTGCCAAAAACTAAATTTTCACACTTCGTCCAATCCTGGAACCTAAGCCAGCGTGTTTCAAATCGTGCGCATTACCTCTTCATTGACTTCATTGACTTCTGCAAAAGGAAGGAAACCACCCGGAGAACGGTCCGCATATCGCCCAATTTGCCTATTGGACACATTAGGCAAGATACTAGAACGGGTCATCTATGAGAGGTTACTGGCAATGGCGGAAGCTAATGGTCCACTGCCAATCCACCAATACTGCTTCGGAAAAGAACGGTCAGCGGTCGACGCGATAAAATCCGTGGTAAACTTGGCCACAGACGCTATACAAGGAGAGAGATGGAGATGGGGAAGAAAGAAGTATTGTGCAGTGGTTACGCTGGACGTTAAAAATACTTTTAACTCGACGAACTGGATGTACATACAAAGATCTCTACCTGCCATGGGTACTCCCCCACCTACCAGATGAAAATAGTCATGGACTATTTCAACAACAGGAGCCTTATGTACTGCACTGACGATGAGATAAAGTACTACAGCATAACGGCGGGTGTTCCACAAGGATCAGTCCTCTATTGTGGAATATAATGTATGATGGCGTCTTACGACTAGAGCTTTCCGAAGGAGTTCGAATAATCGGCTTTGCCGACAACATTGCTGTTGTCACAGTGGCTAGACATATAAAGGAAGTGGAGATTACTACGAATACAGCAATCTCTAAAGTTAAATATTGGCTTGAAAATGCCGGTCTGGAATTAGCGGCTCACAAAACGGAGGCAGTACTCATAACCAGCCGCAAGAAGGTGGAATACGAGAGCTTCTTAGTTAGAGATCAGACGACTAGGTCCAAGGAGTCTGTGAAGTACCTAGGGGTCGTGCTGGATAGCAGGCTTTCCTTTAGGGGACACATAAAATACGCCAGTGAGAAGGCGGCACGTACACAAGGAGCGCTCTCACGAATGCTCCCAAATATCAGCAGGCCAAGATATGCACGCAGAATCTTGCTCTCGCGGGTAGTCAGTTCGGTCCTCCTGTACGCCGCTCCAATTTGGGCTAGAGCACTCATGGTAGGACGACTAAATCGGATGATGATGTCAGTCTATAGACTTTGCGCAATAAGGGCAATCAGCGGTTTTAGTACCATCTCTGTTGATGCGGCCTTCGTCATAGCAGGAATGCTGTCGATTGACATTCTTGCAGACGAACTCAAGAGGGTACACCATAGGAGAACTTCGGACCGGCAACAGACCAAAATCATAAAAGAAGAAGCCTGCTGCCGGTCCTCAGGCTCATTCCCATTATCGAGACTTGGACATTAAGATCGGTAGGAGACTGTAACTACCACTTTTCGCAGTTCCTATGTGCGGTGGTTCCACGCGACTTACCGTGCAATACGGTTCTAGAACTTTCGAAGTGTATGAATCCTGCACCGGATTTCGGCAAGGAAATCCGCTGTTTGTAGGACTTCTTCAATCTGTTTCTAGAGAAGATAATAAGGTAGGCAGGTATAAATACGGAAAGTTTTATCTATAACAAATTGGTCCAGGTGCTGAGTTACGCAGATGACATAGAACTATCCTGCTTTCGAGTTTGCCGTTGTAGAAGCTTTAACGACAATTGAAGAACAGACAGAACAAGCTGGTCTTAAGGTATGGACGAAATGTATGCTTTCAAGCAAAAATCGGTCTGTCACTCTCCATCTGAAACCAAACCTCATAATCGACTTTTACCTCATGTAAACACCGCAATAGACTGCAAAGTAGAACTTCCCTTACAGATGTCTTCTATAGATCAGGTTTATCATTTTTGGTTTATTGTACTCGTAAATGGGTCAGTTCGCTAAACTTTTCCCTTCGATATTGGCTAGCTGAAGAAAATGTTGTTGAATGTAGCCTTTAAACTCTTCTAGCAGAATACAGGCTCCAGAACATTTCTAAAGGCTGATGTCTTCCTATTCAGTTCATCCACTCTTTCATTTCCATCAAAACTACTGTGTCTCAGGTCCAGACAAGGCTGACATTCGATTAGAAGCATAGATGTCCCCAAGAATTCCGGCACTGTTTCTTGATTGCCACTTGAATATTGATAAAATTAACAGACAATTGTAGAAAACTTTCCGGTCATTCAATGGGTTTTATACCAAAGTGGTCTGCAGCTGCCTTGGGTATTAAAAGCCGCTACTGCAACCAGCAGGCATATGTACAAACAACGACACACAAACATTAAATTATACTTCTTTCCCATCTTACATTCGTTTTCCCAAAGTGCTAGTGTTGTCACATTGGGAAACATGCATTAGTATTTTGGAGAATCCACTTGGGGATGCAATTGAATAAAAATGAACTGATTTTGCAATTCAAACTCGAATCCATTCTGACTTGCTTCCGAAATAACTACTGCATACAACTTCCAAAACAAAAATTGTCAACAGAAATAATGCACGTAGTTCTCCAACAGTTGCTCCAAAAAATCAAATGAACAGACCGTGGAAAAGGAAACATTAAATCATTCCCTAACACGGACAAATAAATCAAGCAAATACGTTGGGGACCAGTCTCACGAGTGATTCCCTGATCTAGAATCTGCCATATGATGAACAAAGGCAATAACACTTAGCACAGCTTGACAACGTACTTCGTATGCACGAACCTCTTAACAGACCTTAATTATATCGGTTTAATGGACTCTATTTCGTTCGTATACAGAGTTCCTCCAATTAAACTAAGCGATTAAATTTAATTGTTTACCATTTTCCAATCACTTGCAGTGTGGGGTAAAAACAAAAGCAAAAGCTGATTTTCCTTCGCTTCAACCTGTTGAATTAGAAAAAAATATAAAGCATCATCGTCGGCGAGATTCCACCCAAGCAGACAGCTGTGAAAATAAACAAAAAATCTAAAGCTGTGTTATGTAATTCCAAAACCATCGGATGACCTAGACCGAGTGGAAGGCTGTCGCCGGCAAATAGACACACAAACCTATGTTCGTTTGTATTCTACACATCCTCAGTCCAATGAATGCTGCGTTGCTGCGTTATTCGAAAGTCAATGGATGCGGCGTTGTTTCTCCCCCCAACAAAGTTGAACAATACAAACACACGCTTTTATTTGAGGGGGAAAAAATCTACCTATGTGGGCGTATCTCCTCAATTGAATGACCAAATTTCGATGAAATGCATTTTTTGGATGAGATTATTGCTTTGGGTGTGGTGGCTGACACCAATTAATTCATTTTTTCGTAATTAATCTTGGCCTTTGGTGGTCTTAATCAAATAAACGGGTGAGCGTTGAGTTCTCGTGAAGTTAAAAAAAAATTAATTGATCGCAATGTCACTTTATTTATTGTCCTCAATTGAAAGAGGCGAATATATATGTAGGTACATAATATGAACTTTCAAATTCCTATGAAATAAGTACTTATGTGTAGGAGTGATTCGCAAAATGTACTTTATCATACTCTTAGGTGGATTTTATCAGTTCTTCGTTATCGGACTTAATGTTTGCAAAGTAAACGCAGGTGCACGAGATATATTTTGTGCATATGATTTTGAAATGTAGGATTTATGTTTATTTTTTGACAGGCCATTTAGTGTTTATTCCCAGTAAGAAACGATTGTAGACCAGTTCCTTTTATTCATCTTGTTTTATGGTAAAATGTAGATGGAAGTCTTTCCCTGTTACGTTTGTTTGGTGTGACATTTTAAATCTTTCTCCCGTAAGACTTGGACAGACCACATCGCCTACAGATTTCTGTGCTGCTAGGACCCAATTTGTGAAGGTGGTAGTTGCATACCCCATGTGTTGTTAGTGCTTCACGTAACACTTTTAGGTCTGCTTTATTAAGTTCTAAAACTTCTTTGGCTCGTTTGGGATTGTAATTTTGTTCCATGAACTCCCACTTCTAAGCCAAAGTGTTTAAAAATCTGAAAAAATCAAAGAAACTTGGCTTCAATGATCACTTTCATTTAAAACTATTTCGGGATTTGGGTATTCTAGCCCAAATAGTTTTGGTGATATTGACCAGAAACGGTAAAACATCGACAGACGAAAATTGAAGAGCTGAAAACGCAGTTTTGAGGACCTCGGCGTAAGCACTAAGATGATAATTATCAAAATATCGATTTATGTGCAAATTTTGAGATATCAAAGATTTAAAATTATAAATGTTTTAATTTCCGCACTCTACACGGTCATGAATGTTATCTCTAGTGGCTATCTGTCTAAACTGCTGCATGAACGGATCTGAGGACACATGGATTGAGATATGTTTCTAAGTAGGGGGCTGTTTAGGGGGCTGCTAGTGAAATTCACCAGTACATTTAGGCCATGTTGGTCCATTGTGATACCCACAGTCAGACTACTACCACTGATCGACCGCTCCAGTGATAGTGCTGTTAATTTGATCCCAACGGCAAATGGTGACTGAACCAGATTTGAAAAAATGGATAAAAGCGCATTAACTTTACTTTCATCGGGATTCGAACCTGAGACCTTCTAACTTAGGGCAGACACTTAACCAACTGCGCTATCCAGTCGTTGTTAATAATAATAATAATAATAATAATTATCTCGGGCTGTACAGCGACATGAGTCTAGCCAGGCGTCTACGGATCCAACGCCTAAGATGGCTAGGCCATGTAGAGCGTATGGACAACTTAGCTCCGTCCCGAAGAGTCTTCGACTCTGAGCCTGTGGGACAACGCAACAGAGGACGTCCACGAACAAGGTGGCACACACAAGCCGAGGGGGACCTCTGCCGGCTTGGTGTGCGAAACTGGAGACAGCTGGCGAAAGATCGTGCTGGCTGGAGAGGCATGTTGAGTGAGGCCCAGGTCCACCTCGGTCTGTAGCGCCCTAAGAAGAAGAAGAAGAAGAATAATAATGGCGGCTTGAGGTGGACCTGGGCCTAGCTTCTCAGCAACCACTCGTGTTGTGCGTGCTATTGTTCTCTCACGAGTGGAGGGAGGGGACCTACAGTTTAATGCCGAATCCGAACGGAGTTTGAGAAGCTTTTTCTAGACAGTTATACTCTTTGAGCATTGTCAGTGATTGGAAAGAGGTGGAGCCGTGAAAAAATGTTTGGTGTTTTTTCGAGAATCGCACCGACAACATGAGCGTAAGAGTCAACGCATTTACCCACTACGCCACTTCGTCCACCTCAGGTTGCTTTTGAGCAATTGTATACTTTCTAAGTAATATTTGTGTCCAGACCCGTTTAGTCTGATGAGTAGTTGTTGAGGATCTTGCCTTCGCTTCCACGTTCTGGCTATTTGTTTAAAATCAAAAATTAAACACGTTTTGTCCTCAGGCTACACATTGGAACACTGCGATTTTTAAGCAGACATACTCATAAAAATTGTGCCCTTGTCCGCACACAAACTTGGAATTAAGTTCAAGAATTCAGATTTTATTGTTGACAGTCTAGAAGTCAACAATCATATTTAACGCGCTTTAAGCACTTGCAATCTGTCTAAGTTAAAAGTTTATAGCATAATGTTCAGTTATGAGATGAGTGTTATATGTTTTTATTTACTAACGAAATTAAATTCTCACATGATGTTCGGAAAGCAGATAAAAATTTCCATGAAAAATTTACTTTTATTATCTTTATTTGAAGTAGTCTATGAGATGCGAAATCGGTAGATGGTTTTTAGTCGTGCAGCAAACATCTGTTGTGCACTGAAGGAACGTAGTATTCTGTGTCTTCCGTGATTGATAAAAAAAAGTTGAATTTCACTTCGGTTGGCAACAGAACTATTGCATTGGTAGTAGGTCTGTTCGAGAGTTTACTATTTTCAACTTCAAATTCCTAGACCCGCAAATATTGCTGTTTCCGTTGCGTTCAAGAGAGTAAACAATTTTCAGCTAGTCAAATTTTTTCGAGTTGGTTGTAGTGCGCCTTACTTGTGTAAGGTGGCGCACACAAATTGAGGGGGACCTCGGCCGGCTTGGTGTGCGAAACTGGAGACAACTGTCGAAAGATCATGCTGGCTGGAGAGGCATGTTGAGTGAGGCCCAGGTCCACCTCGGACTGTAGCGCCCTAAGAAGAAGATGAAGGTTGTAGTGAGCCTTCATATCTACCAAAACGGTGCGCGGCACGTCAACAACCTTCCTGCCCATACGCTCATCTTCCACCATTTTATTATATGAATTATCTTTTTCAACACGTTCGTTTACTTTTTTGCAAATTTACTTCATTCACAGAGAATTTAAGATTTACACTACTCCTTGAAATTCGGGAAATACCCTGTTTAGTTAGAAAAGTACTCAAACAGACCTATTTATTATCAAACGAATAAGCGCTTCTGAATTATCAACAGTTGAACATTAAAACCACTCTGCTTCAAGTCAACAAACCAAGAATATGTTTTTTCTTTCTTTCCCTAAGCTAATATTTTCACCAAAATTGGTTACACTGAAGATTCTAAAACCACATTAAGTTTGAATGCCTCAAGTTTTTCCCCCATTCCTTTGAACTGTGTCTTGTAATTGTTCATTCTCTTCCAAAGAATTGCGTATATGTACAGAGGCATTGTAAGCATCTTATCAATGTTTGCTTCGAAGATAAGATAGTATCAAATCTGAAATGTAAGTACATGTGTATGTACATACCTGACGACATCGAATCAAATTAAAATATATAAAACTTGCAAGTCAATGCCGTTCCTTTAAATAATTTAAATCAATATTTAGTCATTCGCGGACACGAGTCGCAGGAACTGTCCAGAACCAAGTTCGTTACAACTTCTTGTCAACAAATGACTAACATAAACCCTTTCCATTGGCAATGAGCCACATTATTCTTTTTTATTTTTACAACTGAGGAGTTAACCGACTCCTCTTATCTTATCTTGTATTTTGTCAAACATGCAAAAGGCTCTCCTTTCTGCCTTAACTTGATTTCGCCTTTGTATTTCCAGTTTGATTCGTAAATATTTACACAAAAAAAAACTCGATAAGAATGTCTGTTGTGGTATTGGGTGTGCTGTGACTAAGTGCTTCTGATAAGAATGACCCAACAGGCGAATAATGTGTACATAGTTGGTTTTGAACTGCAGAAATGGCATCAGCTATTCACTCTGACAATTTTTTTTTGAAATACTTAGGATTTATACCGACATACAGTCGCCCAAGCCAAACTCGCTCACTTCAAAAATAAAATAAGAATTTAACTTTGAAAACATCTGAGTCAAAATACTGAATGGAAAAAATATTAAGTTTCTATTTCTTAATTAATGCAAAACACCAAAACTCATAAGCAAGTCCTTTGTTTTTAACTGCAATTTCCAAACTTAAAGGTATTGAGCAAGTGAGTGAATTTCATTTGGAGTGACTGTACGAGTGTATGCACATCCTGCTGATATCTTAACACAGATGAAAATAAATACTTGAGCTTGGTCAAATTTGTCCAATGACAGATTTTGGGCACACATTATTGACTTCTTCTTTGCAGTCCTAGAAGGATCTGGGCCTCACCGAACATGCCTCTCCAGCCGGCACGATCTCTCGCCAGCTGTCTCCAGTTTCGCATGACAAACCGGCCGAGTTTCCCCTCTCCTTATTGCTTAAGCGAATCAAAATGGCCATTCATGCAATCAGAATTTTTAAAGACTTAGCAACTAGGGCGCGTCTCGATAGCACGGGACTCAACCAGTCCTCTGTTTGTTGTTTGCTTTTTTGTGGTTTGTGCAATTTTATATGAGTGTGGACTCCTCCAAAATACGCAATAACATACGAGCCTTTACCACACCTCTGCATTCCTTAATTCAAACATTCTCCACTCGAGACTGCCATTAAGCATTTGTTCGCTGCGCCGGTAAATAACTATGCTCCATTTTACGAGACGGTCTATTGGGTTCACCTTAGACCTTCTACTCTCCGTAGTCTATCCTGAATTTCAACAACTTATTTAGAAGCATAACAACGACTGGTGGGCACCGTGGCGTAGTGGGTAGGCGCGTCGACTCCTACGCTCGAGGTCTTAGGTTCAAATCTCGAAAAAAACATCAAACATTTTTTCACGGCTCCACCTCTTTCGAGTTACTGACAATGCTCAAGGAGTATAACTGTCTAGAAAAAGCTTCTCAATCTCGCCGTTCGGAGTCGGCATTAAACTGTAGGTCCCCTTCACTCGCGAAAGAACAATAACACGCACAACACGAGTGGTTGCTGAGAAGGTTGGCCCAGGTCCACCTCGGACTGTAGCGCCGCCATTACGGGTGTAAACACAAAAGGTGATATCTTCTACAAATGCCTGTTGGGTTACGCTGATAAATTCGACAAAGTCACGCGTTCCTAGCGTGCCGTTGCAGAAGCATTTACGATGACTAAAGAAGAGGTGAAACGAGCTGTTCTAAGAGTAAATGCGGGCAAAACAAAATACATGCTGTCGAGTACGCATCGCACATCACCTGGGACGAAACATCACGATCGACAGCTACAATTTTGAGGTAGTGAAGAAGTTTGTTTTCGACTCTCAGCCTGTGGGACAACGCAATAGAGGACGCTCACGTACAAGGTGGAGCACACAAGTCGAGGGGGACCTCGGCCGTCTTGGTGTGCGAAACTGGAGACAGCTGGCGAAAGATCGGGCTGGCTGGAGGGGCATGTTGAGTGAGGCCCAGGTCTACCTCGGACTGTAGCGCCCTAAGAAGAAGAAGAAGAAGGAGTTTGCCTACATCAGAGCAAATGCTAACTCCACAAACCGACATCCTGGTGGAGATCCGCCGCTTAATCGCCCATGGCAACCGTTGTTATTTCGGTTTGTCTAAACAGCTGGGGTTAAAACTCCTAACTCGAATGAACAAAATCATGCTCTACAAGCCCTACTTCTGCCAGTCCTGCTTTATGGAGCCGAATGTTAGACGATAGGCAGAACGGCAGAGCCAATTCTTGGTTCCTTCGAAACAAATTTTGAGTCGGATATATGGTCCTATCTGCGAGGAAGTTGAATGGAGGCGTACCAAGATGTGGACATTTTTTTTTTTCGGAGTATTTTTGGAACGCTACTTGAGCACTCAGACTCAAAACTGGTACATTGTACTGCCAGGTAGCAACCTATTCCAGTGCCGTTCATTTGGCGTTCTCTGCTTTTCTAGAGACCGCCTTCCTTTCGATCCCCACGTGTTCTTTTACTCAAGAAAGTATGAAGTCGTTACTCACCATTTAGTCTTATCACACTCTATAAAGCACACACTGTGAAGCCACTCTGTTTGCTTCATACGGCTGCCTGATCACTGCCTGATTGTCCAGTGCGATGAAAATACTTTTTCCCTCTACTTGGCCTTCAATTAGGTGATCTAACGCACGCAGCAATGCAGTCATAGGCAGTTTTTTTTTTACCAGTGCAATGTTCCCGGCTAGTTCTAGCTCAGCAGGGAAGATACCTGCCCCCGCATGTGAATGCATGTGAAAAAGCTTGGAAATTTTAAGAAAAATTTTATGGAATTTTCCCTCGTTTCAAATCACTGACAAATTTGTACACAAAATTAAAGTAACAAACGAAAGTGTCAAACCGTGAATCAGTCAATATTTGCACTCTCAAATTGCAAATATAAACATGCACCAAGTCCCGAAGTACAAATTATTTGAATAATCAAAGAAAAAAACAACCTCATAGATCAGACTAATTGCCAGTATTTTTCCGATTAAAACGCTGTTACCCACGAGATCCTGCTCAAGTAATTCATGAAAGAGTTTCCGCTACAATCATTCGCGGTCATTCTGCCGCATATGGATATCGTGTGGGCCTAGATCCCAGTCACATGATATGTCCACACATACACACGTTACATGGTGCTGTCAAAATCAATTTACAACTCCACCGCCATGTGTTTCTAGCAACCGCAAAATTAGTTCAAGTTCATAGTCAATAAGTTAAGTAGACGGACATACATCCAAAGCAGAACTTCGCCTGCATACCGTTGAAATACAGACACGTGTATGTCATGGTGTGTGTGTACGCTTTTATCTCCTCCGCAATCGTCTGCGGTTTGCACGACTTGTTAGAGAGCCTAAAGGTCAAGATGACAATAACACTCAAGAGCACTACGATCTGTGAAAACAAATCATTCTCGAGTTTTAGATTGGCCTTCACACCGTACCTTAAACTGTACAGTGAGCCGCACTATCTGAATGAAAAAGGAAACGATTTTGCCGCAATACTATTTTTCAGGAACTGCCGCCGCCGCCGCTGTAATGAATTCCATAGCTTAGACCAGAAAGTAAAGTAGGCGGTCGACCCAGCGGCGGCGACATCATCTGAGGGCTACTCACATACAACGTTCATGGCTTCATGAATGGCAGCTTGTGTGGAAACCCGACTGCTAGACCGGTCCGCCATAACTGGTTGAACTATAAAATGGATTAATTAGAAATTAAGAGTGTGTGCTCACTCTGAGCGTTGGACTTTCATTCAGAAAATCAGTGAAAAAGGAATAAATGGGCAGAAGCAGAACGAAACGCGCCTGCAATTAAAGAGAAGGGGCCGCCGCTGTGGCTGGCATGTAAATTAACAGGTCATCATGGTTGACGGCAGACTCATTTGATGTGGGTCACATCACGATTAAGAGTTCACCATTTTCACGGTTCATTGAACCACCAAAGGTGGCGCTTGACATCTTACACAATCCTTCTTAATGAATGCTAATTGATAATGAAATCTCCAGTGAATACCGGATTAAATTATACTTTTCACTTCGAACATAACAATGCAACACCACAGAAACCACGGTGCTAATGCGATCAAATGAATGGCTCTTCGACACGGATAGAGCAGCGCTTCGTTCTACAAGCAAGTGTTTTGTAAGAAAAAAGGTTAGTACTTGTATGGTGGATGGAATGGGCTTTGCGGAGAACCGACAATCGTGTGAATACTTTGTGGGCGTGATAATGCAAGGGATTGCATGCGCATGTAAAATGCAAATCGTTTGCCTTTAATGTATGCATGTTGCGCAACGAGCGCTGTGAACAGTTGACACTGTTGCCGCAAAACGTCGATGGGTACTTTGAGTAGGAATGTGCATTACTGAGTTTACACTGCAAAAATGATCGAATCACAAGAGTCTATGTGGATTATCAGCCGATCATGTTCCAAAGAAAGATTCTAACCTGTGACATGAGCTTCGGGATGGAAAATCCCAGTCTGAAATGTAGAGGGAATTGGGAGCATTACTGTTAAGATGAATTCATAAGCACAGCCTTGGTCAAATGTATTAGGCACCCTTTAAGATTTATTATATATTCAAAAAGCAAAAAATAATGAAATGAGAAGAAAGAGATAATATCGCTTACAACCTCAAATAGTGTCGCCAAAACCATAAAATTCAAACTAATTACTTCCGATAAGTGATTTGGCAGCAAAAACAAAAATATAAGGGTGCCTAATACATTTGGGCAAGGCTGTAGTTTCTCTTTTGAATCTTGAAACTGATATATGAATCAGATCTTTAAATTGTTTTACAGAACTGCATTTCTGCTTGAAATTAAGTAAAGTATCAAATGATACAAACGCTACAGATTATAAACAGCAAGTTTACCCGACTGTCAACAACATTTGACTCATTACTTAAATCACGATAAACAGGAAGAAGGGCTTAAGAAGGAAAGGAAATCCCCTTGAGGTTCAGTGTTTTTCATCTGAGAAATTAAATGCAACTCATTTATAAGTCGATAAAAATACCAGAGAGTAACGAATCGTTTTGACGTCATGCATATTTTACAGCCAGCGGAAGTTTTGAAAAACAATAGATTATTTTTGGATACGGTCATACGATCACAGGTTTTTCAAATAAATCTTGAGTTGGTGAATGAACTCTCAGTCACTGCATGTGGCGTGTAATTTTTGACAGTGATTGAAATTATTTCATCGACTGAAAATTGATATCCATCACGAAGTAAAATAAACTTAGGTTTGTTGCTTTATCCAGTGCTTTTTACATAAAGTAAAAGGATGTTGGCTAGGCCATGTAGAACGAATGGAGCTCCGGCCCGAAGAGTCTTCGACTCTGAGCCTGCGGAACAACGCAACAGAGGACCTCGGCCGGCTTAGTGTGCGAAACTGGAGACAGCTGGCGAAAGATCGTGTTGGCTGGAAAGGCATGTTGAGTGAAGCCCAGATCCACCTCGCACTGCAGCGCCCTAAGAAGAAGAAGAAGAAAAGGATATTGGTAATTTCCGGCGTTTTTTCTTTTAACTGTTAGCTGCATTCGATACCATATGGTTAGAACGACTCTTTCTTAAGTTGACAAGGATGGGTATGAGCGTAAGTCACTGCTTCACACGATTTATGACATGATAACAGGTAGAAGTTTTGTTATTAAAAGTGGCAACATGACCTCTACTAATGTTTCCGCATAAAAAATGGGCTCCAGCAGGGTGCAGTTAACTCACCTGTCCTCTTTGCTATTTTTATCACCGAACTGATTGACTCCATGCAGCACGCCAACAACTTGGTGGCGTACAGGAAAGCACCGAAAGATGAGGTCATCAAGATACTTTCGCAAAGTGACTTCGAGAAGATTCAGCAGTTTTGCGATGAGTGGAAATTGAAAGTCAACTACCAGAAGTGGTTCCCCACTTCTTCCTTTTCCGAACTTCGTTATACAGCCTTGGCCAAAATGCACCCTTATTTTTTTGTTTTTGCTGCCAAATCACTTATAATAATAATAATAATGGCGGCGCTATAGTCCGAGGTGGACTATATACCGTGAACAATTTTTTTTGTCTGAACTTGGAATTGAACCTAGATTGTGAAAGTCTAATGCGCATGGGTCGGCGCACGAACCCACACGGCCACGGCGCCCACTCACTCATCGCCAAATCACTTATCGGAAATAAGTGGTTGCCTATTACATTTGGCCAAATCTGTATGTCTAAGGCCTCAAGGGACAAGAAAAGAAACAGGGGCAAGTTCGGCATAGTTGACCGAAGGGGGAGCCGCTAGCAGTGAAAAGTGAAGTGAGGTACCCAGGCATTTGGCTGGATCAATATCATCTCTGCTACTGCCCTGACGAAAGTCAGAAAGGCTTTTGTTGTGCCAAGAGGGTTCTTTTATAGCAGCCAACTTGATTCCAGGGTGAAGGATATCTGCTACATGGCCCTCATCCGGCCAGTCTTTTCGTACGGTTGTCCAGTGTGGTTCAACGTGAGTTCTTCCCAGATGGAAAAGATGAAGAAGAAGAAGGCTTTTCTCAAGAAGTAAAGAACCCCAGAGACTGAGTACAAGAAATTCTATTCCAACAAGTTCTTGTATAACGAAGCAAAACGTGAACAGCGTGGATAATTTTATTATTAAGCTGATTCGAAGACACGTTACACGAGCCATGACCACCGAAAACGAGCTGATATTTGGAGCCTACTACCCCAATAAAGTATATCACAAGAGCGCTCTCCGACGACGATTCACTGTTTGTCTCTTACGGCCAACATTTAGGTTGAGGCACTAGACTTGGGTAAAACATTTTTAAAAAATAAAAAAAAAATGCAAAATATAGTAAAACAAAAAAAACATGAGATAAAAAATCCAAAAAGTCTTAGATAGGTTAGTTTAGGTAAGTTCAGGTTAGTTTAGGTTAGATGAGTTTGGGATAGATAAGCTAACTAATCTTAGATATTTTAGTTTAGGTTAGATAAGCTAATGTTAAGTTAGGTTAAGAGGATAATGAAAACTTGGGTACCTACTGCCAGGCAAGTAGTTTTTTTAACAGTCTTCACGACTTTCGTTTAAAGAAGCAATGTCTTTGGATTCTTGGGATCTTGGGTTTTCTCAAAAAACTTTTCCGGTCTACCAAATAATGGTCGACATCTTACTCCGCTAAATAGTCTATATCCGCCACTCGAAGCATGTTAAACAGGAAAAGTACCTAAGCGCCAAACTTGGTCAATACGATGGTTGGTTAACCAAATTGATGGCCAATTCAAGAATTTTGGACATAAGCCAAATATGATGCGTTGATGGAAGAGCTGTTCTTTCTACACCTGTCGCCATTTTACTGCAATTTCTGACTTAGATTTACGAAGTTTCGATGAAGGCATATAGTGCTTCTTCATTGCTCCTTTGAACCAAGTTGATAAACTCAATTCCATAGCTATCAACGAAAACCTGTTCGCTTTTTTTTCAGGGTAGGTAAACGCTTTGCACTTCACCGTCATTGTTTTACGTGTTCTTTTGTCTCAAGAGTGGTTGATCCTACTGTCATCTAGAGTTATGAATCGAGAAATTTCGCTTATACACGTGAGTAGCTTATGAATGTCTAATTCTTGACAAATGTGTTCTTTTGGTATGCCCATAGTGTCTACAATCTACCCAACCTTGATTTGGCGGCCGTCTAGCACAATTTGATGATTTTATCGGTTCTGATCGCAGTGTTTTAGTTTTTTGAATAACCGTTCATTATCAGCCAAACTGTGACGGCCTCATTTCAGTTCAATTGCCCATTAGATTGTTCGTTTTCCTAAAAGCATTTAAATCAGTTCGCACACTTGCTTTCTTAAAGTAATTTAAATTCTCTTCTGATTATAATTCTCTTCTGTCATTTCTGACGGTTGCCTCTAGTGCTGCCATCCTAGATCTGTTTAAAAGCTGTTGTTACAGTAATTTTTTTTTAAAATCGCACAAGATTAAATTTGTTCAACTTCATAAAGAAAGACGGTTATAAAGGATAAACAAGCAACAAGTGAGTATCGAAAATTACAGACATTTTTGCATGTAACTATAAGAAATATAGCATTTTTTACATAGTTTTGTACGAAAAAGAGCGTCTTAACGCGTTTCATACTTCTCCGTGCATTTTTTTCATGATCATGCAGTGTTTCATTAGAAATTCCCCAATTTCCTTCTTCTTTGCACGTCAATGATAGCAACATCAGCGCATCTGATTCATTTATAACAAGCGTGGGTTTTGTGGTTGGGTTAATGATCCTACGATAAACTTCCGTATTTGTCAAAAAAAAGAAGATATATCACCGTATTTTCCACTGCATACGTTACTCAGCCACACTGCGGTTTATGAAATAGTGTAGAGTATTTCAAGAAAAGGATGTACGAGTATTCGTATCAAAACAAAAACCCAACAGCAGTGGTAAAATTTAATGTAAAGTACAAACTCTAATCTACTTAAGTAATGGAATCAAATATCTTTCACATATTTGTATCGGCTCTGCCAAGAAATGGTAATTTTTTTTTATGAAATCTGTTATCACTCTTTGGCATAATTGTGGCTGCGAAATGTGTGTTGAGCGAATAACAATTCTTATACAATATCTTTCTAGGGCATCCATTTTTGGTGGAGCGTTAGGTGAGACCTATTTTTAACATACACTCTCTCACGAAAGTATACGTACGATGATTTTCAGGGACTGGGGAAAATAGGTTATACAAAAAAAAAAAAAAATAATGGCGGCGCTTCAGTCCGAGGTGGACCTGGGCCTAGCTTCTCAGCAACCACTCGTGTTATGCGTGCTATTGTTCTCTCACAAGTGGAGGGGACCTTACGACTTAACGAACTTAACGAAACGATATTTTCACCTTTTTACGGGTGAAATTCCAAAAAAATTACAGAAGTGATTTTACTTTCAAAAAGTAAACGCAATGATAATTTAATCTTAAAAGTTCAACATCGGCGCGAAGTCAAAAATGACACCCCATGTTGGATGAAAATATAGCTTCAGTACAACCGAAAGACTAGATGCAGCGACTAAGAGTAAAGGGCGAACCATAATGGGCGTACAGAAACTTAAGAGAACTGAAGCAATCAAACGAATACACAAAAAAGACACAATGTGACTATAGTAACCGCTTCTCTCAGTTTCGTTAAGTTCGGTCACTATTGCCTACTTACGCGGGAGCGAAATTAATCGCTACGGAATCTACGTAACCAAATGTCAGTTGACAGCTGAATTATGGACACTATGAAATTTGACGATGCCCTTGGTTAGATAGGTTAGGACTAGGTTAGGTTAGGGTTAGGTTAGACCATGTTGGTCCATTGTGATACCCACAGTCGGACTACTACCACTGATCGACCGCTCCAGTGCTCGTGTCGTTAATTTGATCCTAACGGCAAATGGTGACTGGACCAGATTTCAAAGACCGGATAAAAGCGTGTTAACTTTGCTTTCACTGGGATTCGAACCTGGGATCCCTTTTACTTTGGGCAGGCACTTAACCAACTGCGCCATCCAGTGTCTTTGGTTACTTTTGGTTTGGTTGTGACATACGGTTAAGTTTTCGAACGGCTATTATGGTTGGCCCTTAAGGATGCAGATTGTGACTTCTTTCACTAAGTTTTTCGAAAACAGATTTTCTTAGTATTTATTGTTCCTTGTCTTAGCAATAATTGTAGGATAAGTCAAAAGACATAATTAAGCTTCAAGTTTAGCTTAGAGTGCCTGCCGAGGGACAGTAAGATAGTTCATAACAAGTTAGGTAAGCTAGTTTTAGTCACTTTTGTCTAGCAAGTAAGGTTAAATTAAGTCTTAAAAAAATTAAATGAATTCACCCACTGATCTCTACTGTCTGTACAAATATTGTTAGAATAGAATTGAAGATGACTCACACATTCCGTAAATTTAACACCCACGAGTTTAAAATTCGTATAAAATAGACTCCATTCCCACAAATGTAACAAAAACTTCACGTAATGCCTCTTAAAATTTTGTCTTACTCATTTATCAAAGAAACAGAAGAACAGTATTAAGGACTCATTTACTCCAACATTATTCCACTCACAACAAAGTGATTTCCTTTGAATGCTGATTGAAGTCCATCTTAATATGCAGTGAACAATAAAGCTGGGAATCCAAAAAGTCAACCTAAATCCCATTTCAACCAAGATCGAGCACAAATGCGAAGAATAATCTATTAACAAAGCCGATATTGGTCAATGGCATCGCAGCTAAAACAAAAAAGACATAAATACGTACTTATGAATATTATCACCAGTCCCTCAGAAAATTCCTGCACACTCCTCTTGAGGCTAACGGACGCATTCACCGATAGCAAAATGCAGTACCGATGAATTAATATGCCCAAGCTGTCAGTTTTTTCCACTGCGTCTGATGATATTTCCTTTGAATTTCTAATTGCTTTGACCATAAAACGAGATTTCACTTTGTTTTCGTATTCAAATGAAAAAGGGACTATATAAAATTATTTGCGTTGTGAGTATTTAAGAATGTCAGCGAATTGATGCAACAAATCAATTAAAGAGACTACGAGTCTATTTGCATGACATCTGGAGGAGTGTTCGAGTCAGCTTTGTTTGGCTTTAATCTGAATGTCGTCTCGGGAAGCACCTTGAGTAATATTTGATCAATAACTCGCTTAATGGCTTTGTTCAGAACTCGAACCAGCTGACGAAACTGAGAATCCATTGACGTATGCATGAGTATCTTCTGATGCACGCTCATTCATGATGACCTCAATCAAATCCCTTAGCCAGATGTACGTATACACATGTGCATGCATAGTACGGGTACTTCCTATAAATTACTCTTATTTCTGGTTCAATAGAAACCAATCGAAGCGGAAGCTTGCAATTAGAAGTCACATCATGCATAACTACGGGTTTCCTGCACATCCATGATGGTGGCTTAAGACCACTCGGTTCGCGAACTAAATAAGATGCTTAGATGCTCAACAGATAGTCGACTGATTGTAGTCGGCATATGAGTTCCACCCTCGGCGACAGTGTTCGATGAATGAGTTAAGAAACTCTAGAGTGGGTCCGGTTCCACATTTGAATTGTTCCGAGATCTCTTTTGTCCCGATATTGAAGTGCTGAAAACGCTGTTAATTTTACTGTGCGGTTCCATCCGACGACGCGCAAAAAATCTCCATCTCCACCCGGTCTCCATCGTCCCTACGAGCATTCGCTCGCAAGTAGTTCATTGATCATGTCTCGCAGAAGCGTTCGCCTTCAGTAAGATCAGACAATCAACGTACGACAACGAGCAGGCATACGCGTTCGCTTTGATGAAAGTGTCATGTGCGGTGGTGGCACAACAACGACGACACGGTATCTTAAACAAAATCTTTAATTGGAAATTTATTAACCAAACAATGCGTGTCATCTGTGATGATGATCGAGTCGAACAGAAGTGTAGGAAAGAACAATGCGATGAGGCGAACGCTTGGTTCGAGTGAGGTTCGCTAGGGAACGGTAGAGCCCATCGGGGGATCTTTAGCAAAATATTTCTCTTACGTACGCACAACGTATGTGATTTACATATTTCAAAGAAATAAGGCATATCACGTTTTGTGGATTGGGAACGACTGAGGGGCTCCCTTGTGGACTTGTGGCGCCCCATGCTATTGACATACCCCGGAAACGAAACTACTACGGTTAATGAGACGTGATAAGGGACCCTTTCTTAGTTCATTGGGCATCCAAGAAACCAAACCATGTATGGACTGTCCAAAACTAGAAAGAGGAGAAAGGGGAAATGGAAATGATATGGAAATGAGTCATGTTATGTCAAAGCATTTTTGACGGACTACTCGGCTTATTTGTGCATGCATTGAAGTTGATAAGCTGTTCATACTAGAAATCTGAGTCTATTTATAAAGATTAAAGTCTACATGATTCGTACACAAGATCACCGAAAGTACAGTCCAGCATGGATCAACAAAGCAATCATAAGAACAAAGGCATGGAAACAGTCTGACCTGTAATGGTATAAAATAACCAAACCAAATTGGGAAGAAGTGCGATAATGGGTCATCCAGGAAGAGGTGAACTGTCAATGAACTGTCAACATTCAACTCTAGTTGGGATGACTTTTGATAAGTAAAACTTGGGAGGTTATTAAATCCGGAACTATACACACTCTGCATCGTCCCAGGCGCAGAAGCATGGACTTTGTCAAAAGCGGATTAGGTTGCTCTTGCCTGCTTTGAGAGGAAAATTCTTCGGGTGATTTTCGGTCCCGTCTGCATGGAGGGTGAGTGGAGGAGAAGATATAACAACGAACTGTACGAGCTGTTCTTAGCCAGAAGGGTGAAGATCCAACGATTGAAATGGCAAGGTCATGTAGAGCCCGGAAAGTCTTCGAATCCACCCCGAGGGACGGCGCAGTAGAGGAAGACCGCGACTCAGGTGGCGCACGCAAGTGGAAAGGGACCTCAACTAACTGTGCGTGCGAAACTGGAGGCAGCTAGCTAAAGATCGAGCTGGCTGGAGACGCTTGTTGGTTCAGGCCCAGGTCCACCCCGGACTGTAGCACCACCTTAAGTAAGTAAGTATGCACACTCTGCACAAAAAGTGTGAAAATATTTCCGAAATGTTTTGTAAAGTTCGTTCTGCTTTTGGGCATCTCAAGTGAATTTAATCGATACTACTCATGACTGGTGCACTGAATCTCGACGAACTTGCAAATTGGTTGTGGGAGCAGCTAAAGAGCAGTCTTGAAAGGACTTCGACGAGAAGTTGGAAAACGACCATAGATCTGCGAAAAAGGTTTTCTAGCACACCACTCGCCGGCAATGGGCAAAATAAATGAGCAATATCTTTTGCACAATGATCTTTTGCACAAATTCATTCTGAGCGTAACCGTTGAGTCTTATGTCGGTCTATCTGGAAATACATGCAAACAAAAAACATCTGACGCTCCAACAACCCAAGGCGAACAGTTAACAATCTCTCTATCCAGAAGGAGTGGTAGTTTGCAGTGGTTTTTTGGACCCAATTAGTTTTCCTAAGTGATCCTGGTCCGACCGTTTCAGTGAATGGATTGCATAAACGAACGATATTGGCTGGCTGAATTATTGACTTGTCGCTTATTTTCAGTAGGACGACGCCACATTGCACACAGCTAATGAAGGACTGGCGATTTTTCCAAATGGAGACTCCAATTGGCCGACGAAATCATGCTTAATAATATTTGATTTTTTCCTATGAGGCTAAGTTAAAGATAATACCAATGCTCTGCATTAAAAGCTTACATCTTAACCCTCGACACACGAATCATGTGCTCGAAAATCAAGACATACAATCTAGTACCATCAAGAAACGGCTTCGTTATGCTCATGGAGAATAAACATTGACTTTCTCGGATAAGCATTCGACCGCACCGGCAGTGTAAGGGAATTTTCGGCAAATCATGGGGTCTATAACCAAAAAGATCCGTTTGGATCTACACGGCTATGATTAGGCCCCTTCTCTTCTATGCATCGGTCGCTTGGTGGAATAAGCTTTCGTGTAAATACGTAACTGCTGCTTTCGCCAAGCTTCAAAGAACGGTCTGTCTCGGCTGCATAGGGGCCTTCCCTAGCACGCCTGGCTCTTGATGCACTGCTGAATATTCCTTTGGAAGACCATGAAATTTCAGCAAACGTAGGTTGCTGCGTGGTAGTACAATGGACCAGTTTTTGAGTCTGAGCGCTCCAGTGTAGAGTGAGAAAAACCTAGGACAAAAAAAACCCGAAATTAGGCCGGTAAAAGTGAAACATGAGCCTGAGCGAAACATTTTGCATACGAGCCTATGCCTCAAGTTCCCTTGATCACACCTCAGGTTATTGCAAAAAATGGTGCAAAAATCATCTAAAGTGTGTATTTTTGCTAGAGATTTTAGCTAAAATTAATTTTTTTTTAAAAGCACAACGTTTTTCTAATAAACTCAAAAAAAAAATGGGTAAATGCTGAACACCGTTAAAATCAGAAATTTGTAAATCTCTTGCTTTCAACGCTGTATGCCCTTTGGGTTCTATTTATTAGCTAAATAAATACGCATCTAGGTACGTACAATTTCTAAAGACTTTTGGATCCCACGTCTCTGATGCTCATTTACATTTATTTATGATCATACGTACATATATGCATATATTTTAGGGTAGTGTGTTATAGTGCAGAAATACGGATTACGAATTCAATGCCTATTCCCATGATGTTGCCACTGCTCCAACATAGCTCCAACATGGCAGTCAAACGCAGCTCCTACCAACGCACGAGCATATCGTTGCCTGTTTACATACAAATGTTACCAGTGAAGTCCGATAGAAGCATTAACATAATGTGCAACAACTTCATTATGCCGTCTGCGGCAACAATAAACACCTCTCTCCATTCTATAATTTAAATGACAACAATTAAAAAATGCGGAAACGACATTTAAAATTCTTTTTAGTTGCACCAAACTGTGACAATGTTGTCAACTGCGCTGTAGGGATTTTTACTGTTGACGGTGTTTCCAATTCAAACCGCGCACGCTCCCAACAAAGGGTCAATGGTAACGTCTGCCTTCTAGGCCTACTAAGCAAACTAAAGTAATTGACAAAACCAAGAGCTCTTCACACCACACACACCGGATATGCAAAGCTATCCCTTATAAAATATTATTTTGTTTTTTTGCTTTTTTTGCCCAAATTTATTCGTCGGCTCTTTCCGTTGGACAAATGTCTATCCAAAATTGTGCTCAGATTACCGTACAAAGCAGCAAAGATACCAGATACCCCCGGCTAGTTCCAAACGGGTGATTCTTTTCGATTCCGGTCACGATTTTTGGGTCTCGTCGTTGCAGCGGAGGTGTGATATATTGGGCCTGCTTTTGAGCTTTTCCAACGTATTCCACTCGGAATCACACACAGTCGATGGTAGGCGAGGACGGTGGGGGGGGGGGAATGCAAGAAAGATCGCAGTGCGAATTGAACTCAATTGATTCGTCTCGATGAAAGAGAGTTCATTGTATCGAGACTCTGTGGCTGCATTCACTTTGCGATTGCCGTGAAATGTGATCTTGTTTAAAAACGATCCGACCGTGATTTACTCGCTGTGTACACTCGTATGCGCGTGTGCCTGTGTCTGCAACGTTAAATAATTTGATATAGAAGATTTATTGGCATTTAAATGGAGATTGCTTACGGCAGCGTATGAATTGAGTTCTCTGTCACTCATTTTGTGCGTTGTGCGTTGATAGTGGCGACGTGGTGGGGACTTCTAGGGCGTGTTGTGTTTGATTTTGCATTTGTTCTGTGCTTTGATTAATCTGTTTTCGAAATCAATGATGTCTCGACCTAATAAACTCTGAAAGCTCAAATATAGTTCTCTATACATTATGTGTGCCAATCGACTATAGATTTTTCTTGACTTGACGCTATTCGCGTCTGGGACTTAAAATGGGCTTATGTGCACCTAAATGAATCACATAATATTGCACGATGCCTATTTTCGTCCAATAAAACTTCTGTACATATGCAAAAACTGTTTTGTTGGCAGCAGGAAAGTATGTAAACGACGTATGGTTACATGGCTTCTGTCAAACAGAGTATGACATCGTTCCATCGTTTCTTGATGTTATTTTTTTTTGTCGTAGGTTTTTGTCACACTACACTGGAGCACTCAGACACAGCAACCTACTTTTGTTGAAATTTCATTGTCTTTCGAAGGAAGACCAGCAGGCGCTTATGTGATGAGGAGCCTACATCATCAGCTCTCACCTCATCAGCACCGAATAACTGCCACCTGATCCGAGCAAAGGCGGGACAATGGCAGAGGAAGTGCTCTGCAGTGTCATCGTCTTCTCCACAGGCGTCGCAGAGGGTTTCATCGCTTAGGCCTAGCACACTTAGGTGTTTGGCGAAGGTGTAGTGTCCCGTTAGTACGCCGGTAAGTGTTCTGCAGAAATAGCTTCTCAATCTCGCCGTTCGGAGTCGGCATTAAACTGTAGGACCCCTCCACTCGTGAAAGAACAATAGCACGCACAACACGAGTGGTTGCTGAGAAGCTAGGTCCAGGTCCACCTCGGACTGTAGCGCTGCCACTATTTTTTAGATTTAGGGAAAGTGTGTTTACAGGACTGTCTCAAATGACCGCGTGGCAATGACTAATACTATAATTTCTACCAGGGCTGTTTGTAATAAGACGAGAAGTAAAATCGATCGAGCTATTTTTTAGCATATCCAACTCTTCTATGATAACACATCAAGTGACCCAGATAGCATAAGCAGACTATTCGGACGCAGAGATAACTATTTACAGAAATCAACGAGTGATGATAACGAGACACGTACTTTGCAGCAATTGCGGTTCCATACATCATCGTGTCATCTCAAAATTAATAACACAAGATCTTAAATCCCTTTATTGCACACATGCATGATGTGTCGGAATAGCTGCGTCTCATCTCGTGACATAATAAAATTGCACCATGCATGGTCATAAACACTTCTCATGAAATGCGAAAAACGAAAACGAACAGCAATAACATGTGTCACAAGAAACGCCGGTGAACCAGCGAAAATTTTCATAAACTACAAGAGGCAAGAAAAGAAAAGAGAACAAAAAAGACACAATGACCTCGACTATACCCACAAGTATCCAATTATCGTCATTTCCTCTGAATTCGCCAAAAACAACAAAGCACACCATCCAGCGGGGCTAGTGCGATAAATTATCCTAAAGGCACCAACTAAGTTGAGACCGTTTTGTTGGTCTTGCCCGAGCGATGGGTCTCGTGATTTCACCCGACGACACTCAACACACGCGTCAATTTGAATCATCCGCCAGAGGAGATTGAAAGGAAAATGTAAGCAAAAACAGAATAATTGATGAACTTTTTTCTTTTTTCTTAAATAAAAATAAGAAATGCAAAAATCGGTATCGAGTTACTGCAAGGTAGACATGACTTCTGAAAAAGGCAGAAAGTCTAAAAAAATGTTTTTTTTTGTAATAAAGCGAAATACGAACGGCGAAGTGCGACAAAGTGGGGTGCAAGTCGTTTTCGCGAGGCTTTCGCTTACCTGAATCGTACGATTCTTGACCCACATGTAGTTTTTTACTTCAAGCTATTCAAATCGATTGTAATGAATCGACTATTTTTTTTATCGATAAAACAAAATAAAATGAGAATGCCAAGTGGGCAATTGAAAATAGTAAGAGTTTTTGTTTTAATGTTGCTGGGGTTGGGACTTCGGTAGTTTTGTTCATGGATGCAATGAGAATAATCGAACGTAATGGCAAATATGGCCTTTTGTTCGGTGACACGTTGAATGAATCTTATTTTTCAATTAAAATAATTGTTTTTTTTGCAATAAGTTGTAATTTGGCATCCATCAGCTGCATCTGGACATCAGTTCCACTTTCAATGTTTGAGTGGTTTGCAGGGTCAATTTTCAGGAGTTTACAATTCTTTGGTTTTCAAAGAGCGACTAGGCAGAAGTTCGTAGCAGAAGGTTAACAACTTGCTTACTTAAAAAGTTTTGTACTCCTATTCAAGAGGCCACCTGTTAATTCCTCAATCGGAACTGCAGACCCCATCCGACTTTTTTTTGTTTTTTCGAAGGATTTTTTGAAACACTACTGGAGCACTCAGACTCAAAACTGGTCCATGTTACTGCCAGGTGGCAACCTACTCCAATGCCGTTAATTTGATCCCAACGGCAAATGGTGACTGGACCAGATTCGATTTCACTGGGATTCGATTCTTCTTCTTAGGGCGCTACAGTCCGAGGTGGACCTGGGCCTGCCTACTGAGCTTAATATGAGAAAAATAAAACCTTGTCAAAGTAAACCGCACAAATTATCCTATTGATCAATCGAAAAATTAGATACAGCAGAGTCTCGAAAACATGGACAAGTCTATAACTTGAACAATTCGTTTTCGTTTCCCCTTCTTTAGTTTTTCGTTTCTTGTTTTAAAAAAATTAAATAAATTGTTAATTTAACTTTAATATAAGTTTGTTTTCAAATTTCGATGCTTGGAAAGGCGAACATGGCGAATATCTGTTCATCTTTTCGAAATTATACTGTATTTTGAAATGTTGTGTATATTGCTTGTATTTATGCGCACCAGGGATGTAATGATAAAAAATTTAAAATGGCAGTTCTTGAGAATAACTTTCTTATCTTCTTTTGTAGTGGATGTTTCACTTCTGTAAACTCTATTTCATGAAAGTCATTCTGCCGAAACATTGCCTGTGATTCGCCAGAAGTTGTTCTGCGAAAAAAAGTGATATTCCCACCAGAATTCGAAAGGGTGGTAAACAATAGAGGCCGCTTCCTTCATAGAAGAGTCGCACTTTGATTAAGGAAGGTCCACTGTACTGCCAGGTGAATCTCTAAGAAGGTTATTCGCGTATCCACTTACGATAGACCAACTGGAGCTCTCAGGAAGCGCAGTAAACTTCTTATACGTGTCTCGTTGAGATTACAGAGATGGCTGAAGTAATAGGCCCCTAAGTGAAAACGTCTGATATGCAATAGCCGGAAACTTACACAGTAGGTGTTAAAATAATAGTAATAATAGCGGCGCAAAAGTCCGAGGTGGACCTGGACCTAACTTCTCAGCAACCACTCGTGTTGTGCGGGCTATTGTTCTCTCACGAGTGGAGGGGACCTACAGTTTAATGCCGACTCCGAACGGGAGATTGAGAAGCTATTTCTAGACAGTTATTCTCTTTGAGCATTGTCAGAGACTTAACTTGCATTCGAACCTAGACTGTGAAAGTCTGCATGGGTCGACGCACGAACCCACACGGCCACGACGCCCACAGTAGTTGTTCAGATATTTTATTATTCATTTTGAGATCACACGATGATGTCTGGAACCCCAATTGCTGCAAAGTACGTGTCTCGTTATCAGTGCGTCGTTATCATCGCCCGTTGATTTCTGTAAATAGTAATTTCTGCGTCCGAATAGTCTGCCTATGCTATCTGGGTCACTTGATGTGTTATCATCGAAGGGTTGAATATGTTAAAAAATAACTCTGCGATCGATATTTATTACATGATTAATACGAACCTACAAAGGGATTGTTAGGTTACTCATTATTACGTTTTATTTAGGGATGGCAAAGCACCTGCTTCCATTCATTAGCTTCAAGTTAATGATGGGCCATTAATTAAGCGCTTCCCATCTTTAAATTTAAATAAAACAAAATCCGTGTGAGGTATCATCGACATTTTTTATTCGTTTGAAATGCCTCTCGATTCCATTATGTATGGAATACAACGTGTTTCAAATATCTGCCGCGGCTTCTCTGGGTGGAGCACATCCCAAATGTCAAATTTTTCATGACTCTGGAGCATAAATCGGGCTGAATTCGACCGATGGCCTGGGTTATGTTGGTTTTGAGTGCCGCTGTGGTTTGTGGTTTCTGGCTTATTCAGATAGACCGGCGGCTTCAGAAAACCCGACAAGAAAAGTCTAAAAAGTTTAAAAATTCCTAGGTCAGTTGAATTTTGAACGGGTGCAGGCCCAAGTCACGACGCAAAATTCGCCAAGTTGTGGTCTGTAAAAGGCCGAGTTTTTGTAAGCGACACCAAAATCGACTGTCTCAGATTTTCCTGCACACTATCACGGACAGTGGCGATGTTTTCAGCAAATCTTGCGTTTTGTCGACTTATGGGTGTTGGTTTATCGTTTACTGAACCAGTGAACTGGTAAATGTATCCACCACACAGCGATTAATTTTCTCGGTAAGACGATTATGGCGACCGTAAAATGGGCGAAACGCGAGGAATGTTGCCCGAACAGAACATATATTTTGGTAAAATAATTTTAACATTTGTACGTGTTGTTGAACGCAATGTTCTTCCATGGTGATTTGACAAAACAGACTGAATAAATGACAGCCAGTTTGACAAATGAAGCCTCAACAATATGGCCGCTATGAACTATCAAATTTCGGAAGTCCCTACTGGAAGACCCTTTTTAAGTTCCCATTCCCAAAGCTCAATTTTTAATTTCCTAGCATAAGTTTATTAAAGAAAAAGCTAAGGTGCGAATAATTTTGCCCTCTCCTGTAAGCTATTATAATACCTATTTATTATGACAAGTGAAAATTGATTCAATGGCTATGAAATTTGACTTATCTAACTGAATCTTTGACTTAGAAAGGAATCAGTTAAAACCGGAATCTCCGCTTCTTATGAATCCGCATTCAATCGGTTGTTAATTTTTCTTGAACCGCATGGTAGTTTTTTTTTCCGAAAAAAATAAACGGGATCCCGCCAAAAGATATAAATCTTAGAAAGTGCCAATGTCCCAGAGTCGGGACAAGAATTGGAAAGTTGTCCTAGGCATTTGTCTTAGGCAAATTCAAATGAACACAGAACAGCAGGAGGAAACATACCACCGTGTATTCATGAGTGTATTAATACAGTGAGGGACTTATTCATAGTACCCCTTTTATTATGATACAAACATTTCTGTATGACCTTGATTTTTTTTTAAGTTATTGACGGTATTGAGATAACATTGAAGGTTACCATTATAATTGAAATATATTGCTTTTGTAAGCAACTTACCGATGCGCAAACGCATCGATGGCGGCTCGCTGTGTTCGACCAATCACGTCAATGTCACTCGCGTACATTGAAAACAACTAATTCCGATTCCGGATTAACGTGCACCTTTCACTCCGGAACCGCTTTTGCATTCCTTGGAAGCGATGTCATTTTATATCCCCTCTAGAATTGGATTTATACATATTTGCCTTATTTGTAACGAAATTATCGTAATGAAGGTTATTTAAACAGAAACCTTATTTATGAATGAGCCCCCTCCCTGTTTTCTTCGGTCATAGTCATAATTCCACGAAGGAAGTTAAAAGGGTTAAAAGTTCTTTAGAAAAATAACTGTCGTCAATGTCTGAAATAATCATGTCCGGTTAGATATTGCCGACTTCTATGTATTTCCTCAGGTTTGTTGAGCAATAACCAATGCGAGAGTTTTGCATGCACTATTTGCAAAACTGTTGGATGAGACCCAAGTCCACTTCGGACTTTAGCGCCCTAAGAAGAAGAAGAAGATTTGCAGAACAATGAATTTAGTCTAAGAACACTGTTTTGGAACGGAGTTTTGCTTTCAGTTTATTTTTTTAATTTTAAAGGCTGGTCAAATAGCAAAGATAGCTTTTCCAACTGTTACGTTTCAGCAGTTGTTGAAACTACCGATGACATCTAGCTGCCAAATTTATTCAGTAATGTTTGCCAATTTCATTACGCTCTTTTTTACGCATGCCGAACGTGCGGCAGTTAACAAAAAATACTTTCGAAATTCCGGCTCAGTTGTAAATACCCAACGTGAAAAACTAGAAATGCTGATTCGTCGACGATTAGATAAATTCGGCACCGCCAGAGAGTCAATCCGACTTAGTTTGCTGCGAGATTTAGGCCTACATCCGTATAAAATTTTGCTGACTCAAGAAACTAACCCGAACGACAATAAATAATGCAGTGAGTTTGTTAATTCGGCGCTGGAAATATTGACCGGAGATCCGGATTTTGACAAAAAATCATCTTCACGGACTTCACAATACAACACTGTACTACGGTAACCTGTTCCACTGATTCCAAAAATAAATCTTGACTAGCCCCAATACTTCGTCACTCAGTGTACTTGTCTGAAATGATGCTTGTTTGTCCTTAAAAATATACCCAGTCTAAGATTTCTTACATCACCACATTGACTGTCGAAGTATAAATAATCTATTCGATCCGATTAAAGTATTGAGAATGGCATTCTGCTGTCAAGACACCCAATGTTATTCCCATTACCCCTGTCGAGCCATAAAAAGATTTACATTAAGAGAAATAGAGATTCACCGGCTCTTGTCTGCCACTGCTGCCACTGAGTTCCTCCTGTTAAAGCACAAACGAAATTCCATAGATGTGCGCTAGATGGCCATCAGTTATGGTGGAACAAGGTGGTGTAAGATGTTGTTGCTGGTTTGTGGTTCCACATGCAGGTGGTCCATTTGGCTCAAAGTGAAATGTGCATTAGACATATTAATGACCGTCAGCAAGGAGCGCATTAATGTCACTGGGAAACGTGTGCGTGTGTGTTTGTTTGAGTTGTGTGCTTGGACTTGGATTTAGTGTTAGGACCGGTTTGAGGAAGATTCATACGTCAAAAAGTGGGTATGAATAAGTGAGGATACTGACCATGGAGTCTTGGATTAGAGGATATACTCGTACACTTATGTGTCCTTAAGGTCATCTTGATAAAAATCTTGATTTGTCTAGTTTTTCTCAGTATTAAATTCCCGTATGAAACTCACTGCCTTAACAGCCAACTGATAGGCATCTCTATGGAAAAAAGCGTTTCGAGCTCAGATGAGAGGCGATCACAAGGAAGTTGTAGAGACATTCATGTAAAACGTCTCAAAAAAGGACAAGTTACCTTTCAGTTTCATTTCATTCATCTTACGGATTACCAATACATTATTTATGAAGCTAACAATTGAATAATTCAGAGACAGCACAGCATATTTGCATCTTGAGTAAGTTTTGGTATAGGGAGAATTGAATAAATCTTATCTCTTGAATAGAAAAGTATTGTAGTTTTGAAATAAATCAGTCAAACGATCAATTTCGACGGTATAGAAGTAGCAGGGAGTAGCCTCTGTTTGACGCTGATGCAAATTATATAAGAAATCAATGATAGTTTGAAAATTTAAAAAAAGTCTGTGAATATAGTTCTTTGGGATACAATTCTATTTGTAGACGGCTGGATTGATCAAGTGTAGTGTTTATTCAAAGGCTCTGAATCTATGTATCTAAGGGGTGTTTCATTAAGCGCTTGCTATCTTTGAGTTCAAATGAAGCAAAATGTGTGTGAGGTATTATCTAAGTTATTCTTTCATTTCAAAGGCCTATCGATGCCATTATATAATAATAATAATAATGGCGGCGCTACAGTCCGAGGTGGACCTGGGCCTAGTTCTCTCACGAGTGGAGGGGACCTACAGTTTAATGCCGACTCCGAACGGCGGGATTGAGAAGCTTTTTCTAGACAGTTATACTCTTTGAGCATTGTCAGTAACTCGAAAGAGGTGGAGCCGTGAAAAATTTTTTTCTTGAAAAATTGTTTGTCTGAGCCTGGATTCGAACCTAAACTGTGAAAGTCTAATGCGCATGGGTCGACGCACGAAACCAGGCCACGGCGCCCATTATATATGGAATATAATATCGTTCAAATTTGTACCGTGGTTTCTGTGGGTGGTGCGCATCTGAAATGTCCAATTTTCCATAGCGCATAACTCAGCCTGTATTTGACCGATGGCATGGGTCATGTTGGCTTTGAGGGCCGCTGTGGTCTGTGGCTTCTTCGCATAGACCTGCGACTTCATAAAAACCCCACAATAAAAAGTCTAACAAGGTAAGATTGCACGATCTCGATGACCAGTTCACATCACTCCTACGTGAGATAACCATGCCCTCGAATGGCTCGTGAAGAATTTCCAATTTGGCGTGAGCTGTGTGGCACGTAGCACTTCCTGTTGAAACCACATGTCGTTGGTGTCCAAATCATGCAGTTCAGGCCAAAAGAAGTTGATATTCATCGACCTATAGCGCTCGCCGTTGACGGTGATGGCCTGGCCAAAGAATTATAGAAATTTATGACGATTCCAGCACAAAATCCACACCAAACAGTGATTTTTTCGGGATACATTGGATGCTCTTGGATCTCATGGAGATTTGTATCGTCCCAAATTCGTTAATTTTATTTGTTGACGTCCAGAAATGGGCCTCATCCAATGAAGAAAATACTCGTAAGTTTTCGATGAAAATTAGGGTCAGTTTCCAACTGCTCCAAAGCCCATTCAGCGAACCCACGTCCTTGTCTATGGTCGTTTACCTTTAGCTCTTGGGTCAGGTGAATTTTATGCTGGTGCCGGCCCAAGTCACGACGCAAAATGCGACAAGTTCTGGTCTGCGAAAGGCCGAGTTTTTGTGAGCGACGTATAATCGATTCCTCGGATTCTCCAACACACTTTCACAGACAGCGGCGAGGTTTTCGGCAGATCTTGCGTTTCGTCGACGTATGCGTGTTGGCTTATCGTTTACTGAACCAGTGGACTCAAATGTATCTACCACACTGCGAATAGTTCTCTCTGTAGGACTATTATGGCGACGGTAAAATGGGCGAAGCACACGGCACGTATGCCGCACAGAACCATTTTGGATGGCGCAGTTGGTTTAGTGCCTGCCCCAAGTTCGAGGGGTCCCAGGTTCGAATCCCAGTGAAATCGAATCTGATCCAGTCACCATTTGCCGTTGGGATCAAATAAACGGCACTGGAATAAGCTACCTGGCAGTACAATGGACCAGTTTTGAGCTTGAGTGCTCCAGGGGTGTCTCAAAAATCCTACAAAAAAGAAAACAACCATTTTGATCAAATAATTTTAACATTTGCACATGTTGTTGAATGCTATGTCCGTCCATGGTGATTTGGCAAAACAGACTAAATAAACAACAGCCAATTTGATAGATGTTGCTTTACCAATAAGGCCTCTATCAACTGTCAAAAAAAGTCCCTGTTTGAAGACCCTTTATATTCAAAAAAAAATCGTAGTGTATTTTTATCTGTTCGGTCTATTTTCCGAAATGGCTGCACCGATTTCAATGAAATTTTGCAGACAGAGAGAAGGTTGTCAAAATAAGGCTTTTTTTTTTCTACAGTTGTACTGCTTTAAAATTTTACAGAAAGAAAAGGCACCCTTTTCACACTTCAGAGTCTTCCGTTCCTCATGTCTAAGCGAAGGCTAAACGGCTGGATGGTGCAGTTGGTTAAGTGCCTGTTAGAGGGGTCACAGGTTCGAATCCCAGTGAAATCGAATCTGGTCCAGTCACCATTTGCCGTTGGGATCAAATTAACGGCACTGGAGTAGGTTGCTACGTGGCAGTAAAATGGACCAGTTTTGATTCTAAGAGCTCCAGTAGTTTCACAAAAAAAAGGCACCAGCTCCTTAAACGATGTCAAGAGCCAGAAGATTCCAAAGAACTCATGAGTCAGATGAGTCTAGGGAGTAAAGGTTAGAAGACGACCGATTACGACACACTCACCCCGAGTCACAAATGTTTAAATTCTATGAGACGACGTGAGCCTTGGGGTTGTCTCGAAAAATTGAATGTTTATTAGGATCGAACACGAATCGGTCAAAGGCTCGTATACCTCTCCTCCACCCCTTACTCCTTTCCTCTCATAAGGGAAAAACATTCATTCAAAACATGAAAATTGTAAAAATTGCACATTCCGCAGACATTATGTAACGCCAAACTGTGAACATTCGCTTGAATTCTCCCCATGGTCTCATTCGAAATGTATGCGCAGCTTATCCACCAAAAATACTTTGCTGCGATTAGCATCAATAATTACACTTTTATACACTATCCGCTTTTAATTTCTTTATAACACAGAGCAAGATCAGTTTTTTGAAGGGCACTCTCGCAGCGGAGATCAGTCCCCGGAAATTAAAATGCGCGCTGTGGTCCTCCTTTTTTAAGTACGTATTCCCAGCGGATAGGCTGTTGTATCAAACAGACGCTGTATGCAATTAAGTCGACTTGTCTTAATTAAATATCACATGAGTGTGTGATTTTTTGCCCCTCATCAGTCTGGATAAGAATGTCACTGCGGTCCCCTTTGGGATCTCTGTGCTGGCGGTGTCGCTTCTTATTAAGAAATTTTAAATGGGATTTCTGAATTTATGATTTAACAAATATTTATGTATCACTATAGGATCAGAGACATAATTTTATGAAATTCCCCCGAGGGGAAAATTATCACTGGAGTGGCGTATAAAAAGTCGGAATAAATTATATTAAAGATTAAATCGACCATCATTTAATGACAAATTGATTCATTCACTGTTTCAGATTGTGAAGACCCACTGCAAAATGGACTGTGGACTATTGGGTATCAGATGAATTATAATTTAATGGTTGTAAGTTGAAAAGAATTAACCATGAGTGTGGGGATTTTTTCAAACTTTTATGTACAGTGGAAGTTGCTTATAACGACCGGTCGGTTATAACGACCATTGTTTCATTTCATTTATTAATATATATATATCAACGACACTATCGATTTCTAGCCAAATTTGTGATTTTTGATTGGGTGTTACTGACGCCGTGGTGTAGTGGGTAAGTGCGTCGACTCCTACGCTCGATGTTGTCGGTTCGATTCCAGAAAAAACACCTAACATTTTTTCACGGCTCCACCTCCTTCGATTCACTGACAATGCTCAAAGAATATAACTGTCCAGAAATAGCTTCTCAATCTCGCCGTTCGGAGTCAGCATTAAACTGTGGGTCCCCTCCACTCGTAAGAGAACAATAGCACTCACAACACTAGTGATTGCTGAGAAACTAGGCCCAGGTCCACCTCTGACTGTAGCGCCGCCATTATTATTATTATTATTAATATTATTATTAATATAAAGACAATATACTTAAAGTACATATAAATGACTGCCTTTGTAAGTGGCCAGAAAAAAGTAAATAGTCTCTGTGTTTGCCTAGATTCACCTACACAGGTACTCGTAAAAGTAAGTCAGCACGTGAAGGAAATTCCTTTACTATAACGTCAGCTAGCGTGTCTTTCCAAGAAATCACTTTAATAGCTCCCCCATTTTCGCTTCATATCTCAACTCATTTCAATTATAGTTATTAAAGCAATAGAAAGTGAGTGATCAGCTGATAAACTCTACCCGGTTGAATCACCATTTATAGGCAAGCAAATGCGAGTAGCATTGCAATACTACTGCAGTAAGATTCAAAACTAGTCAACCTACTAAAACGCTTCTTATAGGCAAAACTGCATTCGTGTCGGCGTCTCTGCACAAATACCAAGCGAATGTATAAATGAATACGAGTGCCTTTCAGATAGATTAAGAGGTTGCATTTGTCGCTCCAAGTGGTGATGATGCTTTTGTTTTAAGGATTACGGGTATATTCTCCATTTTTTGACAGACAAGATGAGTAGATGTCATGAATTTTTCATTTCTACGGGTCAGACACAACACTTTCTTTGTCACTAACCAGTTGTGTCTCAAAAGTACTCATTTTAAATTAAAATTCTGTCGCTTCTGCCCTTCTTTGGCCGAGCCAAAACAAGAAGACATGTTTCTCTTTCTCGTCAGCAATGAATAGCTGAGTTACATACTCTGTCCTCGTGTACATTGCTGTTATGACTCTCAGTGGAAGGAAACCACTGTAAGTGAGATCAAAATCAAACTTCTGTGCAATTAAGGAATTTCGCATGATGGTACATCACTTTAGGCAGATGAAAATAGAATGAGATGTGCATCTTTATAGTCTATCATTACACAACAAAATTATGTTCCATTTCACAGCAAATTAAAGAAAAATGCTTTGTTTCTTCAAAGAATTGCAGTGATTAAAGTTGTCGCTTTATATTCATAAGTAGCCTGCGTTGGCAAATAGGTCTAGTCATATCACAGTCCGATCCTGTTGCATGACAATGCTAGACCCCATACCTCACACGCAACGGTGCAAAAGCTGCTACAGTTGGGATTCTATATTCTTCCGCATCCAACGTACTCCAACGGATTATCACCTTTTCCGCAGCCTGTCGTCATTTTGTCGGTGTTCAAAAACCGAGCAGAGGTCATAGAAGTACTGATGCAACATCGTACTTAAAAACATCTATGTTTGAAAACATCTTTAAAATTTCTTAAATCATTTCGTCATTCTGTAAAGGCAGTCTTTCGGGGAAGCTAAGATTAGACAATGCGCTGTATAACTTGTCTCCCTAAATACTCTCATACGCGCCCTTAAAATCGGTAAACAGATGGTCGGTATCGACTTGAAGCTCCTGTGTCTTTTCCAAGATCCCTCTGTTGTTGGCACAGTTTAGAGGGTATCCGTTCTTTATCTGCAATCTTCGAGTTATCGGTTAAAGCGACCTATCGCTTAACTTCTCCGTTTTCAGTTTCGTTCATGGTTAAATTTGTACTTTGTGTCTTATCGGGCCAACGAAAAACCCAAAGTAGCGTTGGAGGATCGTACGGTTTGGGATTAGGGTTCCCGATCGGGCCATTCATGCATGTTTATATAGCGAGTCGCTTGCTCAAAGACCGACACCTGTTCCCAGCCGCACCTCCTTGGTGAACAGGCGCTAGTTTGGCTGTTGACACAAGGTCTGCTATGCTTACGCACCCAGCCAATACATACCGAAACATGAACCCTGTCCGATTAGCCACCGACCCACAGTTCCAAAAGAGTTGGATACCCGGTCTCCTTGAGGGTTGCTCGATGCCCACTTGGAGGTTCGGAGTAGGATGTAAGAAGAGGGGAAGCTAAGATATAAAAAAGTTATAATGTATTGCGCATCTCTAGCTTTTTTACACCACATTATTGTTATATAATTACAAGCCCATTTTATATATAACACATCTTGGAAATGTTTAACGAAGTGAATGAACGATGTCGATGTCAGACAATTTTGCCGTCACCGTCAATATCGATGCATCGTTTGCATCCCTAGAGGTCACAGAAGAAGAAGAAACTTGTTAGCGTCAAAAAACCAAGCCTTCTATAAAAAAGGAATAATAGAGCTTGAATCACGGTGGAACAAGTTTATAGATGTCTATTGTTCATATTTTGACTAAATCAATTTTTATAAAAAAGAAATATTAACTTTTATTTTTTTTTTCAAAAAAATCAGACATTTCATGTAGTTTCTAATATAAAAACGTGCTCAAAAATGCTATATCATTTACTTACACTTAAAGATCAAGATCTCTACACATGAGTATAAGGAAACTCCAAGTTGCCAAAATACAAGGCCAGATAGAGCGATCGTGTTCGTTAGTAAATTGTATTTCCCAGCACTATACAACACTCTATTTACAACAATTTTTCAAATGATATACTTTGTACAATCACGTACAATTCCTTAGGCGTGTTAAAACTTTAATTTCACCAAACTTTTCGTTTTGGATTCCAGTCTCACACGCACAAAACTATAAAATTAACACTCCAGAAACGGGTATTAATAGATACACTACAAATCTATTCATAGATATTGTAGATCATTTTTTTTGTATTTTTTTTCCAAAAACAGTGAACAAAAACATTCTAAATAGCACAATGACACCATTTGAAGTTTTGCAAATTAACCGACACACGAGATAAACTTCAAACTCCCCTCTGGCAGAATTCATCCGAAGGATAATGGTTCAACCGAAAACCTGGTGAAGCAGTAGCAAGACGAACGTCTGCACATGTGCGAATGCGAACTTGTTTAACTGGTTTCGGATTTCGGTCGCGATCGCCATAAGCAGGAGGTGAACTGTCTTTTTCGGCGAAATGATTATTTTCCCTCTTGGAAACTACGACAACTATTCTCCTTGCATGGCCCTATGAAAGAAAGGCAAAACGACCAGATACTCGTACAACGCCAAGAGAGCGGCCGGCCTCCGTTGTGTCTTCACTTGGTTATGGATTCAAATGTGCGATAACCAACTGCGCCAGAGACACGAGTTTTGCCTTTGTGTGGCCCCGGGCTGTTGTAGACTTTGTTTATTTGTGCGAGCTCCTGCAGGCAGATTTATGCGTTCGCAACAAGTCATGTCGCGATTCCATACTCAAAAGACATTTGTGTTCATTGAATCTCAACACAGATAGACAATTGGTAATTAGGTTTCGAATTATTGCCCTTTCGCCAGAAGTCGGCAGATGTCGGCGCAGCAAACAATAAGACAAATTCACTTGCATGTGATGCATGCGGATGTGTGGTCGTGAGTTCGTCGTCGATTCGGGTGTTTTGGAGACCGACGCGCTTCTTGTCGGCACGGATTGTACTTTATGACTGCGGTCTTGGCCCTAATGCATGGGCAGCTCTTCTTGATGATGTTCCATTTAATTCGTCTTTTTTTATGGGGAAATGCACACACTCACACAATGCATCTCATGCCGCTTTTATTAGGTGGATAACGTGGATGCGAATCCGTCTGCCGATGGGGCAGATCGAATGGAAAACGGGAGCGCGAATAAGGTAAGGGAATTTACTGAGTAAGGGACAACACATACGAATAGGGAAGTGGAATGGAATTTCTCGGGTTTCTCGGATGCAGTGGATGTTGGTAGTCTGTGTATTGTTTAGGGGGCAGCCGTCTCTTCGTTTGCTTCGTTCGCTTTGTTCTTTCCCGATTGGATTTGTGCAACAAATGTTGTGAATAGACAATAGTGTATGGGCATGTTTTGCGTGGGTTTTGTTTACGCAAATTTTAAGCAACGGATGGAGTTATGAAGAGAGTCGTCTGACGGTGTACAATAAATTATGCAAACATTTGAAAAACTCCATCTTCTCATTAGATTAATATTATTTTAAGTGATAACCATACTCACTTAATGCAAATTAAATCGGTTGTGTCCAAAAACGGCAATATTCAGCCTCCTTTCGCTTGTAAAAACAGCACATATGTATGGAGACGGAAATAAAACGATTTTATAATGTTTTCCTGTACAATATTTTGCATCGAGGATCAAGAAGCATGGACCATCATTTGTACATAAAGCGGATAACATTGTCGTAGGTTATGTTTGAGATACCACTAAAGTAACAGTTTATGCAGGATAACGACCCGAAGCATTGGGTTAGGTTCTGCAGGTCACTTGTCATCCTAGGCCCATTGTGATACCACATGGATCGGGCGACATCCTACCCATGGAACCATTCTGAGTTTGTAGTGGAGCGGTTTAGTTGGCCGTTGCTTATGTTTTTCAGCTCGCTTATAATAATAATAATAATAATGGTGGCGCTACAGTCCGAGGTGGACCTCGGCCTGGCTTCTCAGCAACGTCTCGTGTTGTGTTCTCTCACGAGAAGAGGGGGTCGACTCCGATCGGCGATTTTGAGAAGATTTTTCTAGACAGTTATACTCTTTGAGCATCGTCAGTGAAACGAAAGAGGTGGCGTCGTGAAAAAAATTTTAGGTGTTTTTTCGAGATTCTAACTTTAGACGTCGAGCGTAGAAGTCGACGCTGAACTCCGCATTCCATTTTCGGACCATTGTTCCAATGGGGGGTCCTGAGATTACTCCGACAAGCACGCGGATCGAGTACCTTTCCAAAGCCAGGAGCTTCTTTGCTTTTTCAATATTAAGCTCTTCAATATTACGACTGGATGGCGCAGTTGGTTAAGTGTTTGCCCCAAGTTCGAGGGGTCCCAGGTTCGAATCCCAGTGAAATCGAATCTGGTCCAGTCACCATTTGCCGTTGGGATCAAATTAACGTCACTGAAGTAGGTTGCTACTAGATAGTATAATGGACCAGTTTTGAGTCTGAGTGCTCCAGTAGTTTTCCAAAAATACTCCGCAAAAACCAAAAAAAAGCTCTGGCCGCGTTGATCTTGTCATCTTGCAATCGTTCCTTACAAGCCAAGACATGTTGGCTTCCTTATGTATTATGTCGTTTATGATCCTATACAATGCACTAATCGTTGGCCGCAAGGACGTATCCGCTTCACTGGTGCCCATTTCAGACCCTTGTCTAGCCAATTCGTCTGCTCTCTTGCTCCCTGCGATTAAGCTATGGCCTAGGACCCAGGACAGTTTGACTTTGTGATGACTGATGGACCTCAGTGAGTCGTGGCAATTCATAACAGCCCTTGATTTCATTGTACAGGATCCTATTGACTTCAGTGCAGCCTGGCTGTCTACAAACATGGTAATATCCGATGGTGTGATGATGGTTTCTCGTATGCATTTGACTTCTCACTCGCTAGAATTTCTGCTTGGAAGGGACTGCACATGTTGATGATTCCTGTCTATGCAGGGTGTCTGAGTATATTCTGGCTCCTATACATATGAGTATCCTAAGTGCTGACCTTCTCTTACTGATTAGACAGAGCTTGTGGTTGATGTTGAATTCGGACAACATTTATTTGGCAGGAACTTTTACCGTGCATCGGACCGATTCCGATTGCCGGTATTAGTCGCATAAAGCTTTATATGTTTATAATAATAATAATAATAATGGCGGCGCTACAGTCCGAGGTGGACCTGGGCCTAGCTTCTCACCAACCACTCGTGTTGTGCATGCTATTGTTCTCTCACGAGCGGAGGGGACCTACAGTTTAATGCCGACTCCGAACGGCGAGATTGAGAAGCTTTTTTCTAGACAGTTATACTCTTTGAGCATTGTCAGTGACTCGAAAGAGGTGGAGCCGTGAAAAAAATGTTTGATGTTTTTTTTCGAGATTCGAACTGACGACCTCGAGCGTAGGAGTCGATGCACCTACCCAATACGCCACGGCGCCCCATTATATGTTTAGCTGCATCTAATTGCGTGAACAAAAGCTTTCCTGTGGAAGCAGTGAAGAGACTGTTCCTTCCTGGCGAGTTCGTCGACTTCTCAATTTCTTGAAATGTCACAGTGACCTGTTGACCGGCACTCTTCTTCTTCTTCTTAGGGCGCTACAGTCCGAGGTGGACCTGGGCCTCACTCAACATGCCTCTCCAGCCAGCACGATCTTTCGCCAGCTGTCTCCAGTTTCGCACACCAAGCCGGCCGAGGTCCCCCTCGACTTTAGGGGGACTCACATTACCGCTCACATTAGGTAATTATTAAAACTCAAGACCGTACAATTAAGCATATGACGAGCAAAACTAAGAGGATGTCTGAAATTACGTAATGTTGGCTTTGTGAGCTCGATAATCTTATTGTTTTGCGGGTAATTATATGTATATAATTACAGTCGACTCCCTCTAAGTCGAACTCCCTCTAATTCGAACTAATTTTGATATACCGTGAAAATTCGACTTAGAGGGAGTCGACTGTATATATATATTTTGGTATATTTAGAAGTATATAATGTGATTTTTTCTTAACGTTTCTATTGTCGTCTAACGAATTTATTTGGTTTCGAAGAAGATGGTGTTAATGATTTTGCTAAACATTCAATCTAAAGTGTATTTACATCTTTTTTGAAGAATTCTTTAGCATGCCGAAGCTTTGCACATTTAACTAGCGACTTCGGTCATTGATATTCAAGTTGAATTAACAGATAAAGCACTTTCTCATAGTGTCATCTGAAGGAATTGTCTGGGGAAATTTCTGAATTCATGTACCCACACATAAACATAGATTTATTATCAACGTGTTAACTCAATCTTAACAGTTGACGATGATCATTTGATTTTACATTCAGACAAGGCTTAGGGTGGAGGTGAAATTAAAGAAGTTTGGAATTTATGAAGGTGATGAGTGAATAATAATATTGCTAACCGTGGGTTGTTACACATATTTAAAGCACTTGCTTCGTCAAATAGACGAATTCCATCTTAAAACTAATTTCCTCTTTAAACTCTGGCAGCCTTAAGCCTAAAATTTTCAAGTTAAACTCTTCACATATTTTGTAAATAATAATTTAGATTTGTTACAAGTATTTTTAATTTTGAGGTAGTGAGTTTGTCTATCTCGGGGCAAACGTGAACTTCACGAACGACATCACTGTGGAGATCCGACGTAGAATCGCCCTTGGCAACCGATTTCGGTTTGTCAAAACAACTGGGCTCAAAACTCCTGACTCGAAGGACCAAAATCATGCTCTACAAAACTCTTATTCTGTTAGTCCTGCTATATGGAGCCGAAAGCTGGACACTAAGCAGAACTGCGGAGCTGATTCTTGGTGCCTCGAAAGAAAAATTCTACGTCGGATATATGGTCCCGCCTGCGAGAAAGGCGAATGGAGGAGAAGACACAACAGCGAACTCTATGAGCTGTACCAGGATGTGGATGTAGTCCGGAAGGCAAAAATCCGTCGACTGCACTGGCGCGGCCACATCGAGCGCAAGGGCAACAACGCTCCAGCTAAGAGGGTCTTCGAATCCGAACCTCCTGGTTCGAGAAGGAGAGGAAGACCGAACCTCCGGTACAAAGACTTGATCGCGGACGTAAGACAGCTTGGTCTTGATGACTGGAAGCAGCGTGCCCTGGACCGTCAACGATGGAAGGCAGCAATATATCAGGCTCAGACCCTACATGGGTCGTAGGCCTGCTAAGTAAGTAAATGTAAGTGAGTAAGTATTTTTTTTTATCTAACTAAAATAGGACAACCTTACGAAGTTAAATAAATAAAGTAGACAGTCGGCTGGAAGAAAGATGGGAAGAGATTAGTTCATTATTCCGAACTGTACATATTTTCGAGACTCTACTTTACTTCTACCGTCCTGATATGTATAGACATGAATACTAGTAGGAATCGCATCTTCACCCTGCCGCCAACTAACTTGTTCCAATGCAGTTGAGTGTCGAACATTTTGTAGGAGGTACTTGCCCCTTAGTTTTCACCTAAGAATTCGAAGTCAAAGGATGTGTCTATGTCCCATGTCCACGATTTGAAACCTTGGAATTTGAAACTTGACTTGATCAAGATCAAGAAAATGTCTCAAGTTTCCTGGTTATCCAGTATGCATTAAAAAATTGGGGGCTCACTTCCGAGAGATCAGTGATCTCAAAATGTCCTCTTTGATGGTTTACCTTTTTCGTTTGCCTGGATTGTCAGTAAGTCTATCCCAGTTCGTATACATTCAGGTAGTCTCGGAACTGTTCAAAATCCTTTGGACCCACGACAAAGGAGTTCGTATGTCAGTAGTCTCGTTGAGATCACAATCTTACAGCCTGCCGCTGTTAACTTATCGAGGACCTATACGCCTTGATGACGCCCTGGTGGGCGCCGTGGCCGTGTGGGCTTGTACGTCGACCCATGCGCATGAGAAATTCACAGTCTAGGTTGAAATCCAAGATCAGACAAACAATTTTTCAAAGAAAAAAATTGTTCATGACTCCACCTGTTTCGAGTCTGTCCAGAAAAAGCTTCTCAAAATCGCCGTTCGGAGTCGGCATTAAACTGTAGGTCCCCTCTACTCGTGAAAGAACAATAGCACGCACAACACGAGTGATTGCTGAGAAGCTAGGCCCAAGTCCACCTCGGACTGTAGCGCTGCCATTATTATTATCATACGCCTTGATGCCTGATCAACGCTGCTGCTTAGATCGCGACAAAGTATTGCTACAGCAGTAAGTCAGAAAAAAGATTACCTGCGATTAAGTAAGGATCTAGACATTACGTTTTAATTTCCGCTGTATATGTAGTATCTTTACAAAGGCTGATAACTGAGGCTTTGGCAAAATTGAACATCTATTTACTCCTCTGCTGATAATGAGATGAATCCTGGTAAAAACGTTTTAAACGCTCTCCCTCATTTGTAGCCGGCAAACACGTCCGAAGGTGTTGAGTATTTCATATTCTGCAGCGGGTACTCGGCCCTCAAGTTTTTTTTTCAGGAAATAGAAGACAAAGGCTGCGTCTCCTCTGTTCTCATGCACAATTTGTACAGATTCTCCTTTTACACCACAACATAATTTAAACATTATCATTTACTCCTGATTTTCTGGGAAAATACCAGTCCATTCATTTGAAAAGCGGGGGGCTCACTAGATGTTTATCCCAAATTTGTTTCCTCTTCCTGGGCTAAAGGCTTGCACAAGTTTTCTGTCAATTTAAAAATAAGGTTAAAGTTCTGCTTTCAATTCAAAATTACCCCTCTAATGTTCCTCTTTAGCTTAGGTATTTAATTGCAAGATAATAACATCAGGATGGACTAAATACACTCATTTTTCGTTGTTCCTAGTTAACACCTACACAACCCGTGAACTAGTTTCTCCGAGCCAAAAAGTATGCACTAAAAACTGTTCATCATACCCAATTTTCCTGCCTAAATTCTTACAAATAGTTTCTCCATTGGGATGGTTACAAACACTGCTAAGTTTTTATTCCAACACATATCCCAACCTCAGGGTTTCATCATTAAATTAGGCTTTAGCAAGCACACAATCCATTACCGTGTTGTGTTATTCAGTCCATGGCGTATTTGTTTTGATCACATCCAGCATTTTTCCAGTCTACCTGTGGTCGTATTCCTAGTTCCGATATCTCTTGGGTGGGTGGACTCCATGCAGAGAGAGCACCAACACAAACGCGCGACACCAATTGTCATACCATAGGAACACTAATTCATAGCAGAAGATACAATTGTACCAGAACAGATATCTCACACTTCGCTTTCATCACTAACACCAGCTCAAGTGCGCTTCCAGTGAATTGTGTCGCCGAGCCACCTATTTACTTTCAAGATTCCTCCACAGCCCTCAGTCGAGTTTAACATCAACAGGTGTTACAATCGTGTGCATATTCTGTTCCTCGCGTCACATTTGTACTAACATTGGACTAAAACTTTTTTTCTTTTTTCATTATTTTGTTGCCTTCCATCATACATTTCGCTCCAGGTGAATGATAAATGGTTTAGACCATCACTTTATCTTTGTCCTTAATTTAAATTGTATCCGCAGTGATAACAATACGAAGTTGGATTTTTTACAAAATACTTGTGCTACTTCGGCCGTCTGCGGATGAGAGTTTTTGTGTTTTAACGATATTAAGTGTATTTTTTTCTTGTGTTTGCAGAGGATTTGCGGATACAGAACATAAACATAAATTTACCTCACGGATTAATATAAAACAAACCAAATAATAGCCCAGAAGTAAGTAGCCGTATGACCTTTTTTTTTTTGAAAATCAACTTTGAAAAAATATATAGTATTTATGTATTTTATTGCCCCGATCGCAAAAACATAAAAAAAGACGCAAAGAACTGAAGTGAGAGAGAAAGACAGAAAGGTTTCGAGTTACCTGTTGAAGACTGGTACATAATAGCGAACGGCCCATGGATACTTATCTGTCTACCCACACGTTGACGGTGTGAATAAATGTTTGTTAAGTCAACAGCAGTTAGGAAATCTTTGAAGTTACTGTCGCTGTGTGTGACAAAAGCGCTGCCGCTCACCACTTTAGCATTTTAACTTCTCAGAATAAAATTCACCACAAAAATTCCAAATATCTCCGTAGACCAACCTACAGTCCGAGTATATTCTAGATGTGTGTAGCTTTGTTTGCCTCGGTTGCACATTTTACCTGTTTCGAGCCAGAGAGAGATAGTCGATGTGACAATGTGTGAGTGCATAAGCCGTGCGAGTACATGAGTTGATTGGAAGAATGAAGGCCCACGATCGTAACCACAGATATGTGTACATGTATCTATCTGCGTTTGGAGTTTCCACCTATTTTTTTTGTAAGAAAAAGAAAATAGACGACCGTCGATATTTCTTCAAAGATAACAAGAGTCTACAGAGGAAAAGCTGGATCATTTCCTCGCGGACAAATAATTTGTGGCCCCAAAGGGTATGATCTGAATTTAAGCCGCGCGTATGACTTTTGGGCTGCGAACTTTGCGTCAGCAAGCCATCTTGGCGAACATGCCAAGGCAGTAACACCATAATGCAACAGTGTCGACGACTTAGGGACCTGGAAGATTAAATACGAGTACGCTCTTGTGTGCATGCGCGTGTGTATGCGTGTGTGTGTGTGCCTGTGTTTGTGTCAACTCGAAATTCAAGATTGAATTACTCTCTCAAGGCATGAGTAATAAGCAAGCAGAAGCACCGACGATGAAAACAAGTTTCATATCATGTGGTTATTTACGTATATTTTCGTTTTGTCTTTGCATTTTCACATTTAATTGAATAGAGAATCGGAATATGCGCTTAGTAATTAATCAATCCATCATCCTTTTTATTTATAATCCAGAGTCGATATGTAGGCATGGATGTATGATGCAATGAAGAAATGCGCAAAATCAGCTTTAATTCGAGGCCTGCGATATGTAATCGAAGAAAAGGCTTACATCAATGAGTGTAGGAAAATAATAAATTTTTACCTCGGGATCAAATGTATTTATTTATGGCAACGTACTTATCTAGTCTTGTTCATGCCTCTTTGCCTTATATAAGTACCTGCAAATGCATAAGACTACAATTAATAAATATTGCAGATATGCACTGAGTTTGATAAGAGCTTTAAGTGACTTGACACTCTTATTCCTAGAGGTCGCTTCAAGACCCTATGCTCTTTTTAATTGATTGAAACAACGAACATATTTCGATTACTTACGTCTCATATTCCCGAGTTCATTTATACGAATTGGTTGTTAAATGCTAACCATCAAATTATCATAAATCGTCAACAGATCACTGCAAATACGTGAAGAAATATCGACTGCAGAAGATGGTAGTAAGTTATTGCATTTGTTTTTGATTCAATACAGTAGAATCTCGAGAACATAAACGGCTCCATAACATGAGCAGTTCGGAAAGATGAACGATTTTTTGCCAATCTTACTCCCGGGCGACAGTCTACTATAGAGCAGTTTTTTAGGAAACGTCTTGATAAATCTGTACAGGGCCTGTTGTGTATATATTCGTCTTTTCGAGACACTACTGTATATTGAATCAAAAACAAATGTAATAACTTACAACCTTCTGCAGTCGATATATTTTCACACTTATATAAACCTAAATTTGCTCACAATAGGCTTAAATTTGCCTAAGTGTGGCTAGTTTCAAAGAAGTCTGTCAATAGAACCTAATCTATATATAAAAGTTCCTATTCCAAAATTACTAGTAACGGCATGAGCAAGTAAATACGTTGAAATTGTTAGTTATTGCAGTTCGAATGATTTGCAATGTCAAAAGCTTTTTAATTAATATAAAGACACGACCAAAAACAAATATCTTCGCGATATACAGTCGAACCCCCTCTGACTGGAATTTTTTCGCCATATTTATTTTGGCATTCCCCTCAATTTTACATACAAAAAACCTTCCTCTTTCTCGAACTAATTTTGATCTCGTGAAAATTCGACTGAGAGTGAGGCGACTGTTCACATGTAAACATTGAATAACTTTGACATTTATCAACCGACTGATTTGAGTAGACAAGTTTTTTAAACGTCAATTCAATGAAATTTTAACTGTGAATCGCGTCACACCGATGATTTGCATTTGCTTTCATTAAAAGTGCAATTGACTCAAAGAATATTGCTGACAGACCGTCCACATCGTTTGCAAAACGGTGAAACTGTCGCATACCGACATAAAAGATTGCGCACCCTGTATTTGCAATTGTATACAGTCGCTCCAAGCCAAACTAGCTCATTTCAAATATAATATACAAATTCAAATTAAACATTTCTGAAATGGTAGTAAACAAAATATTCCTACAAATTCGATTTCTTTTCTAACGTAAAACAAAAAAAAAAATGTAAGCAACTCCTTTGTTTTTAACTGGTTTGGAGTGACTGTATAGTCTTTTTTATATTTTTTCTTTTTTTCTTGATGTTTTTTCTAAGATATCCTATACACCTAAGCCATAACATTAGGTCTAATTTCGTTTAAAGAAATTGTAAATGATCACATCTGAATCATGAGTCATTGAATGGTTCTCTTATCTTCAGTTGTTTTGTGACATACGAAGCTCTATAGAGTAACTCTTTAGTTTAAGGAATTGCAAGTTAAGATTCATAAAAAGTGACAAAGAACGGATTAGCTTGCCGTCGTCGAAACATAAGCATCATCCTCAGAAGTTTGTTTATCTACCTTACCACAACAATTGTAATTTCTTCACCACCGTACTTGTGAAGATCGTGCGAAACTTACCGATCAGTAGAAGCGCAATCTTCGTACAACTGCTCAGCATTCGCGGATGATATTCAATTAATTGGTAAAACACTAATGATGCGTTTGCTGGCCTGAACCTAGAATCGCCTTAAATGGATAAATGAAGGCAAAATTAAGTGCTTCTTCTTCTTCTTCGTGTGACGGTATAATCTGGGATAAGACTCTCCAGCTAGAACGCTGTTTTGTTAGATCGAATTATGCACGCCAAGTTGGTTAAGGTCCCTCTTCTTAGACTCCATAGGACCTTAGACGTGGATGTCCCCTGTTGTGTTCTCTCACTGGGTCAGAGTCGAAAATTCTTCGAGCCAAACTAAGTTGTCCATGCACTCTACATAGCCCAGCCATCTTAGGCGCTGTATCTGTAGACACGTCGTTATACATATGTATGTCGCTGTACAGATCGTACAGTTTGTGATTTAATCTTCTAGCTAGCTAGCCATCCAAATGTTGCCACAAATAATGTAAGTTCTTGTTCTGAATTCAAAATTTATTTGGGCGTGGGCGTTCTCTCTTGCATTGTCCCGCAGGTTCGGAGTCAATAATACCCTAGCTACCATAGGCGTTGAATTCGTAGAGTTCCTGACCAGTCTTATTTCGCCGTTTGCTCATATGCGCAAGCAAAGACCAAGCTTCTTTATCTGCTTTTGTCAATGCCTCTGCTCTGTATAGGAGGATTGGGATAATCAGTCAACTTGGTCCTTCCAAAGAGGGCTCTATAATTCAATTGCCTTTTGAGCCAAAAAACAGCGCTTTCAAAGAGCTGTTCTGCTTTTTATTTCTGTACTCCATTCAGCGAAACCGAGGTAAACAAATTCCTTCCTTACCACCAAGTTATTACTATTCATTGTCACATTCTGGCCAAGTCGACGATGTTGTGCATCGTTTATCGAAGACAGCAACCCATTTTCCAGCATCTCTGTTTGACCAATTACGTCAATGGCAATCGCGTATCTTAGCAATTTTTATAATGTCTTCCTTCGAAAAAGGGAGCACAACACCGTCAACTTTGCCAGAACATAAAAATAGCTATATCTTTGAAAAAGAACAGGACTTCGTCTACCACAGCACTAACAGAATCAGTACGGTGATCAAACGCAGAATAACCCTTGCCAAATGCTCTTCCTTTGAGCACTTGAAAATATGAAGTAATGGAGTTCACCTAAATGCAATAGAGGACGCCCACGTCCTCAGTCACATTTTCCTCAACATTTTACTGCCTAGCTTCTGCAGATACAAGCATAAGACATTTTAAACTAGAAAACTACTTTTGTATGTTCATTCACAAGTTTCTTGGAAGTTGGAGCAACAGATATTAGAGTTGTACCGAATAGTGATTTGGCCGGATACCGGATACCGAATATTCGGCCTGCAACTAGGCCGGAGAGCCGAATATTCGGCGCCCGGATATCTGCCCAAATTAAAAGTATAACAATTTGGTGGTCTCATACTCAAATCAGACCGGTACGAGTAAAACCAACTTAAACATCTTTTATCCTTCTCCTCCACAAGATATTCTTACTTTCTACACAGCAAAGTTTTTGCGACATTTTTGAAGAGGTTGGGGAAGACAAGGCAGGTTGAGTTTTCTGCCAAAAAAAATACCCCCAACGAGCTTGACTTATATCTCAAAATAGTTTATTTTGAACAGAATAGTGACCCTTGGGCTTGGTGGTCAGTAAATGGAAGACAGTGCCCAATTTTGCATACATCGTATACGAAAACAAACGTAATAAATTATGCAGAAAAACTAATTTCATTCATCATTATTTGGCTTTCTTTTTTATTTTTATTATATTTTTACTGAAACAACGACTATCCGGTATTCGGCCGGATATCAAAAGACTATTCGGCTCCGGCCGGATATTACAAAAGAAGCCGGATAGGCCGGATACCGAATACTTGGCGGATATGCGTCACACCTCTAACAGATATTCCTTCCTTAACCAAAAAATAGGCAAAATTTGAATTATTTTTTTTGCACTACAGACCGGGTGTACCTGGACTCAACCAACAAGCCTCTCAAACTAGAACGATCCTTCTCTAACTGTCTTTGTTGATGTGATTCTTCAATTGTGTGGGACACCTGACACCACAAGACTGTTGCATCGTCTCATAGGCCCAGAGTCTCAGATATTATTATACATTTCCACTTATTCTAAGAGTCTAAATTGATAAATGCTCATAAGTCTAAGGATATTCTTTAATTTGTTTTCATTATTTAGTTTTTTTTAAAAAAAAGTTGTACATTTGTTAAACAGAAGGTTTTCTTGGGTTCTTCCCAGAACGGTTACTAAATTTATGAAAAGACATACTTACACATATGCACGACCTGCTATTAGTCAGGTATGACTAAATGTTTATCGGGAGATAGAGTATTTCCGAGGAAATGAATACAGTTCTGCTTCAAAAGAAGAAAACCTTGGCAAATGTCACCCTCTAGCGAATGGTAACATGCTTGTATGTGGCAACGAAAGTAAGCTCCATAAAATACTTTTCTTATCTTGGTAGTCGAGAAAACGCGGTCATACACTGGAGTTTGTTTTCATCCAATAGTCTATAATAATAATTTGCGACGCAGTTTTCACAAACAATCGGAAATTACATTTTTCTGTGTACCCCCTTTTCTAAGTTAATTGATAATAAATTTCTTTTTTTTTTTATTTTGTCATCGTCACGACGATCATTGTGAATTGGTAGGTACAGATGAGTGTATGTGCAGGTCTGTTGGCAAAACGGGAAACGAGTAGATTTTCAAAACGTGCAGATACCTAAATAACCAAAAGGTACGTCAATTTCCTGATAAATACGTTTTTGTTATTTTAAAATTTGAAAAATACTCTAACGAACAGCTGGAGAGGATCTTTTGTTTCATTGAGTGTCAGAATTTTGGTGTAGGGGAAAGAGGCAGTTAGGCAGAGAAACTTCCTTCCGTAGGCAGTAAATCAAAATGTGCTGATTTCAAGGTTTGAAAGGTACATACATGTGGCGTACAACGATAATGCACTATCGCTCATATTTTGGAGGGCGTTTCTGTGTAGTTGATATGAAGATGTCCACCACACAGTGTCATATGTCTTTTTTTATTCATCACAAGGCAAAGTGACGTATCTCTGCGTCAGAAAACACATCCAGCCACAGCGCCGAGACACGTGTGTTACGTAAAATGTGATTAAGAATTCTACACAGATATTGTTGTTTCGAGAAAGAGCAGGAGCAAAGAACATGAATGTTACTGGAAAAGAATTAATTTTAATTATTCGAGTAACAATACTGGTCTCTGATTTGTTGCCGTATCATCATCCGACAAAACATGGAATTTCCATGTATTCGATTCTGCATGTTTCCGAATCAACAATTAATACAAAACAGCGAAATACAACAGCAAAAAGAAAGTACAGTCGACTCCCTCTAAGTCGGATTTTCACGGGATATCAAAATTAGTTCGAGTTAGAGGGAGTTCGACTTAGAGGATGGTTTTTGTGTGGAAAATGAGGGTAATGTCAAAATAAATATGGCGAAAAAATTCGAGTTAGAGGGAATTTCGACTTAGAGGGAGTCGACTGTATTACAATTTGTAACCTCTTTTCTCGTGGTATCCTTTTATTGGTTTAAAATTTGGTGGAAAATGGAAAATACCTTAACCTATTGATAATAATAATGACGGCGCTACAGTCCGAGGTGGACCTGGGCCTAGCTTCTCAGCAACCACTCGTGTTGTGCGTGCTATTGTTCCTTCACGAGTGGAGGGGACCTACAGTTTAATGCCGACTCCGAACGGCGAGATTGAGAAGCTTTTTTCTAGACAGTTATACTCTTTGAGCATTGTCAGTGACTCGAAAGAGGTGGAGCCGTGAAAAAATGTTTGGTGTTTTTTCGGGAAACGAACCGACAAAATTGAGCGTAGGAGTCGACGCACCTGCCCACTACGCCACGGCGCCCACCCCTTAACCTATTGTTTGGATCTAAATGTGAAATCCTTCCAAGTTTAATTTTGATAAAAAAACAAAGTCCACAATTTCTTTGAAGTCTACCACACGCTAAGGTGTTGGAGGCGCGTTCTAAAGCTGTGGTCGAATTTAGGATGGGGGTTGAACAGTGCGGCTTTCGTCCCGCACAAGTACAACCGACCAGCTTTTTACTTTAAGAATGGAACTCGAGAAGTTTTGGGAGTATACCAAACCAATCTACAGTTGTTTTGTAGGTTTGGAAAAGGCATACGACCGAGTTCCTCGGGGTAAACTCTGGAGTGTTCTGCAGGAGTATGGGACAGGGGTCTTCTGCGATCTCTTTGAAAGAGCTCTAAACCTAAGCGACGAATGTAGCGTTTTCCAAGTAGAAGTGGTAGCAATAAATGAGGCAGCACTTACGCTTAAAGAGCTTAGTATGACTGAAAAAACGATAACCATATACTTCGACAGCCAAGCGGCTATAAGAGCCATAGCGTCGAATATTGTAAAGTCGAAACTAGTCAAGCTATGCAGACAGAACGTCAACGAAATCTCCTGTCTAAACACGGTGACTCTCTGATGGGTACCGGGACACACTGGAGTTCAAGGAAACGAGAGAGCGGACGTGTTAGCAAAGGAGGGCCCATAGTTAGATAAATCTCTAGCACTACATTATATCTACACGCCGTTAAGTTTCCTAAGGAAAGAAATAGAGGACGAAGCCTTAGAAGGAGCAAATGAGCGATGGCTGAATCTGGATATTGGGTCAACGTCGAGAGCCCTATAGCCGGTGTTGAACAGGAAGAAATCATTATCAATGTTTAGCATAAGTCGCAAGAATATACGGACGGTGGTGGGAGTTCTCACCGGGCATTGTCCAGCAGATTAGGTATCCCCCATAGCGACTACTGTAGAAGTTGCAGGGACGAGGAGGAAATAGAGTTCGTCCGCCACCTGCTATGCGATTGTCCAGCCCTACGGTTCCCCGTAGAGACGGAGACTGCTAACACTAGGCAGTAATTTCTTCGACGAGCTGGAAGATCTGAATAAAATAGAGCTGAAGCACCTCTTGGGCGCCGTGACGTAGTTGGTAGGTGCGTCGACTCCTACGCTCGATGTTCTCGGTTCGATTCCCGAAAAAACACCAAACATTTTTTCACGGCTCCACCTCTTTCGAGTCACTGACAATGCTCCAAGAGTATAACTGTCTAGAAAAAGCTTTTCAAAATCGTCGTTCGGAGTCGGCATTAAACTGTAGGTCTCCTCCATTCGTGAAAGAGGTTTGTGACGGTGGTTGCTGAGAAGCTACGCCTAGGTCCACCCCCCACACCCAGGGCACAATGGACCCAACTGTTGGTCTCAGTGAGCCGCGACCCAGTCGCAAGGGCACCCTATCACCTATGTACCTACCTACCATGGGATTGATGGTTCTCTGTTGAGAGCCATTTAGTCTCTATACATAAACTGTAGCAGCTGTCTTCGCATTGACGGTAGTAAATCAACACCTTTTACCGTGAGCATTGGACTTTGCCAAGCTTGCGTCTTGTCACCTCTCCTTTTTATAATATATATGGACTGAATGTTACAGCACAGTCGAGGCACTATCTTGCTGATCTATTACATGCGAATTGCATCAAAATTAGAAATAGAGCCAACCGCATGCATGTGCAGTAAACCCATGTGTCCACTTACAAAGTCATGTTCTTTAATTTTGCTGCACGCATTTTGATGCACGTCTGTTTCGAGCATTATGCTGTCACAAAATACAGTAGAATCTCGAAAACGTGAACGCTTATATAACCTGAACAGTTCGGGAAGATCAACGACTAGTTTTCTCATCTTTTCTCTGGACGACAGTCTACTATAGAGCAGCTTCTTTTAAGAAAAACGTCTTAATAAGTCTCTTTTTTACCTCTTATGATTTTTTTTTCAATTTTCTGATACGTTTTTTTGTTTTTTAAAAATAAAATGAATTGTTAATTTTATATGCAATGATTTTATGTACGGCTGTACTCTCCTCTTTAACTAAATATTGATGCTTAGAAAGATGAACAATTCGCAAAGCTGAACGGGACCAGCTTTATATGTGTTCTTCTTTTCGAGGTTCTACTGTAATCGAAAACATATATAATATGGCGCCTGATGTCATTGTACTTAATTTCGCGAATTATGTTTTCTCACCTTCATAACGTGACGTGACCAGGAGTTTAAAATATTACACTGTCGGGCTATTAAAGACAAATGTCTAATCCAGTAGTACGCCCCATTTGAGCGGTCAACCACCTGTAAGTTTGTGCACCTTCACAAGTCAATTATAATACACCATTGTTATGCACAAGATTTCTTGCTTTGAAAGCCGGACAAACATGCCGCCATTGTTAAGTGCTTATGGGGTGTAAGTACTTGGAAGTATTCACAGCGGAACATCACACTGAAGTATAATGTGGTTCCGCCCGCCCGTTTAACACTTGCTTCTCTAATTTTCATTTTTTTTTCTCCTATTTCAGTTCACGTTTTGTTTCAAATTTTTCTGTGACATCGTAGAATGTGTGAAACAGATTGCTTGGGTCAATCAGTTGCCAGGTTGTCACTGATAGTCATTAAATTACCTTCCACTGCATTGGTTTCTCATTCTTTTTATAAATTTCACTCTCTGTTGCCATTTATCGTTCTACGTTTTGTGGAAATATTTAGACAGGAAGTTCGGGGGTATTCAAGTGGAAACGTTCTGGCTTGTGAGTTGGGGACAAGTTCGGTGTATGAACGTCCGGATATTTAGACTTTTTCAAGGTTAAATCCAAACTGGGTATTGATCTTTTAAACTCCATTGATTTTCTTTTAAATTTTTAATGGCCGATGTCGTTGGGTTGGGCGAAGTTCATGGTGAATGTCGTTTAGTCAATTCAATGGATCGTTAAATGTTTGCATTCAATTTAATATCTGCTACAAAGCAAATTTATTTAATCCATACACGAGCAAATCTGCAACCAGACGAAGGTCGAGCACCAATGAGACTTTTGCTGGCATTGAAACAGAAGCGTCTAAAATGGGTAAATGAAGGCAAAACCATGTATGGGCCTTCGAAGAAGGACGCCGACGACTTAGCCAGAACGTACCAATGGGAAACTATATATAACCTTCAAATAGAAAAGGACCTCGTCTACCTCGACTCTGCGTTGCATAGCACTAACAGCATCATTTAGGAAATCAAACGCAGAATAACTCTTGCTGATTGCTTCAAACGCAGAATAACTCTTGCCAACCGCTGTTTTTTGGGCTTAAAAGGCAATTGAGTAGTAGAGACCTCTCTCGGAAGACCAAGCTGACTCTATACAAGACCTTAATCATCCCAGACGACGCAGAGGCATGGAAAATATCCCAAACGGATGAACAGTCTCTTGGTCTTTTGGAGAGAAAAGTTGTGCGCGCGATCTTTGGTCCTGTTTGCGTTGATGGCATTTGGAGGAGAAGGTTCAACCACGAACAGCGACATGAGTCTAGCCAGGCGTCTACGGATCTAACGCCTAAGATGACTAGGCCATGTAGAGCGTATGGACAACTTAGCTCCGGCCCGAAGAGTCTTTGACTCTGAGCCTATGGAACAACGCAATAGAGGACGTCCACGAACAAGGTGGCGTACACAAGTCGAGGGGGACCTTGGCTGGCTTGGTGTGCGAAACTGGAGACAGCTGGCGAAAGATCGTGCTGGCTGGAGAGGCATGTTGAGTGAGGCCTAGGTCCACCTCGGACTGTAGCGCCCTAAGAAGAAGAAGAAGAAGATTGCTTCATCTTTGTGCTCAAGAGGTAACAGGGTAATAGAGTTTTTTTTTTGAATGGCCAAAGCCGCTTTGTACGAGACCTTAATTATCCTAAGCTTGCTCCACGGCGTGGAAAATATCGAAGGTCGATGAAGAAGCCCTTGGTTGTTTTTTGAGAAAAGTTCTGTCTTCGATTTTGGTCTTGATTGCGTTGATGGTGGTTTGGGAAGAAAATTCAGCCACGAACTTGGTCTTTTCGAGAGAAACGTCCTGTGTACAATCTTTTGTTCTATTGGACATAATATATCTAATAATAATAATAATGGCGGCGCTACAGTCCGAGGTGGACCTGGGCCTAGCTTCTCAGCAACCTCGTGTAAGGACTATAGAGGCAATTCCTTGCCCAAGGTCGCCTATAAGATCCTATCCAGCGTATTGTGAGTACGTCTAAAGCCTTTTTGGAACGCACTTATCAGCACGTACCAATGTAGCTTCTGGTCCTACAAATCGACTATAGAACAAACTTTCACACACCGCCAAATCCTGGAAAAGACCAGCAATACGCACAAACTCTTCATCGATTTTAGCGCTGCATACGACGGCATTCATCGTAAGGAACTATTCGATGCGATTCCCAAATTTGGAATCCTGGAAAAAATGTATCCGGTGCTGTCGCGCTACGCTAAAAAATACGCAATTCCCCGTGCAGTACGGCTCTACAACTTCCGTTTGAAACTTGCACCGGATTGCATCAAGAAGATGCGCTGTCGTGTGTCTTAGAGCTTATCGATTTTTTGCTCAAACCTGGAAGGTATATGGTTAACTTTGCGCATGAAAAATGCTGTCTTATCGCAAGCGCCTGTGGACCAACTGAATAGGTCTCAACCATCAATGCACTTACCGCACAAATACTTAAATCAATTCAATAAAACCGTATTGGAGGTGGCCGAGAAACCGATAGTGCACGAGCACATTCTAAAGTTCCAATTTTAGTGATTGTCACTATTTCTTGTTACTACCGAGTTTGATTACTTTTTATGTTTCTCTGGGACTTGTGTGGTGACGCAATATATGCTAAATCAAATACACACCTTAAAATATTTAAATTCTTGAAGGTCGACAGTAAATTGTACCATTAAACTGTGAAGTGAAATAAATTGCATTTACATAAATACAATAGTTACCTCCAGCACGCTATGGTTAGACAAAACTATCCGATAAGATGTTTACTTTTAAATGATACTGTATCATATTGAGTAACGATTAGTCGTGGTAATCCACTGAGTTTGAGTGTTGATTTTCCAGAAGCTGACGCATAAGTCTCGTATAAAAAGAGAGATACCCAATTAACACAAAAAACGAATCCAGTTTTCTACAAGACCACTTCCCCGCAGCCTCTTTTGATGAATTTTAAAATGCTACCACGGCTCCAATGCAAATGGCGTTGGAAGCAAAATGTGTTGACGGGCACGTCATTCTCCATGCCTCCAATGGCGGCAGCTGTGATTATGGCTTACTCGTGATCGCAAATTGTGTAGGTTGCTTCGGCGACGGCGGCGGCGGCGGCGTCGTCATGATTATTTTCTTTAATAGTTGACCCAATATGGAAGACTGCTGGTGGTATTTTTGTTTTTGTATTTTATCACGGCAGTATAGAAAATTATTTATATATTTGTCACGTCTGAGCATAAGTATCATTTCTCTCATCAACCCGGGAATAGCGTGTTTTTTGACGTACGTGATTGCATGCATCTAAACATAAATGCTTTGATGCCGATTCACATTTCGGTTTCACTGACTTTGATTTTCCTGGAAATGTACATATCACTCATTTGTATTTATTTCAATTAATTTATGAGGCTTTATCTAATTAAACCACTGTTAAACTTATTTTATTTGTTCGGATTATGCGTATGCAAATTGGTTTTTTTTGTTATCTTTTTTATTTGTTGAAATGGCCGCTAGGAAACAAAACAATGAGGTCATCTGTAGAAGTCTCTGAAGCCGATACTTCACTGTGAGCAATTGCCGTTTACATGGATTTCCATTTAGCTGAGTTCGTGCGTTTGGATATGCATTAATTAAGTTTTACTTAGTTATTCCATTAAAATTTCAAGATAATCCAGATCTAATTACGGGGTGATGAGAGGAAACTAATATCTGCGGTACATGCACATGAACTAGGTAATAATTGAAGTTGAAGGTTATTTTAGCACGGAAAATAAGGAGCCATAGTAACTTTAAACATTTTTTAAATAAAATGCTGGGGGATACAAGCCTTCATTCTTAGTCCGCACGAAGATCACTAAAATATTTTTGAAAATCAAATCATTTACTAAAAATCGACTGTACCAATGACTCATCCATCAAGTCACGTTTACTCTGTTCCGCTTTGTTAGACTTGGAACCCGATACAGTTTTCCTTTGTCGACGATTTAGTCAACTGCTGTCACTGATTTAGTTGATATTAGGTTTCGGTTGTTCTCTTCTCATGCAGACTGAATGCAACGTTGTCCATTATTCTCTGAGTTTCTTCCTGTTGGAAACAAAAAGTTAACCCCCTTTGTTAGGCTCGTTGAGCTCACAATTATGGCGTGTAACAATGTCGTAGACTCCAGTCCATGACTAAGCCGACATACACAAATTAAAAGTGACCTTATCCAATTTGGCATGCACCACTGGCAAAGAATCGCTCTGGCTGGATGAAACTTGTTGAATGGAAGTCAGGTTCGCGACGGACTCTTAAGCTACTGTAAGAAGTTGAAGAGTGTCGTGGACTACACAGAATATTTTATGTTGGAGTTTGCATCAAACGTGCTCAGAAACATTTCCTGTCGCACTGTCTAGTTGTCAGTTACATAACAAAGAACATGACAGCTTTGTCCAAGACTGCTTTGCTAAGTACAATTTTCTAGTTCTTTAATGCAAAATGTTCTTAAAGAGAATGCAAATTTCCGAGTTTATTGACCAACTTGGTGTGAGGCGTAGGTGGTCATTGTCACTCTGTCTGACTCATTAATACGCAAACTAGGATGATCAACGGACTGCTATAAGCATGTGTGAAAGCCAGAGCTAAATTAGCAAATGCGTACATTAGTCATTATTAAGATCATTACGCCCTCTATTTCTATTCAATTTGAAAGTTTAACTCAGATTATTTGTTTGCAAAAAGTTGTAAGTCCTTTATGCTTGAAACAAACGTGCATCAAACTACGTGCAGCAAAATTAAAGAACATAGCCTTATATGTAAATGGACACATGTGCCTACTGCACAAATTTGACACACAATCTTTCAATTTCAAAGAACATTTCAAATACAGTCGACTCCGTCTAAGTTGAACTCCCTCTAAGCCGAATTTCCCTCTAACTCGAATTTTTTCGCCATATTTATTTTGACATTCCCCTCATTTTCAATACAAAAACCATCCTCTAAGGCTAACTCCCTCTAACTCGAACTAATTTTGATATCCCGTGAAAATTCGACTTAGTGGGAGTCAACTGTATATGAGCTTTCGAGAAAAGTAGGAAACCAAAAAATACAATTATTTAAGTGTGAGAAGTTGTTTATATAATAAATTGAGATAACAACATAATCAGTTAGTGATAATAGTCGGAGAGATATGTCAATACCAGGCATGTTACGTGATACGAAAAAAACAAAACAAATATTTATCATTGCTAATGACTTTATTGGTTTTCAAATTATTGCCTATCCGTTTGAACCAACTCTCATTATGTGACTTCAAGACAAGCATTTAAAGAATTTACCGTTAAAAAAAACGATGATCATGTAATTTTGTAACGATGCATTTGAATAAAATGTCTTTGGGCCCTTCAAACAACACATAGCACTCGAATGATAAAATATTTGGAGTAGCTAATAATAATTCTAACAATATTGTGGCGCGACAGTCCGAAGTGTATTTGGTCTTGATTCTTCAGCAACCACTTGTGTTGTGCTTGCTATTGTTCTTCCGCGTGTGGAGGGGACCTACAGTTCAATGCCGACTCCAAATAGCGAAGTTTCAGAAGCTTTCTCTAGACATTTATATTCTTTGAAAATTGGTAGTGACACCAAAGATGGGGAGCCGTGAAAATATGAAATGACAATTTTTTTTCTGGAAACAAAGCTAGACTTCGAAAGTAGTTATCAACGCACTTTGCCCACTACACCACAGCGGGCCTACTTGAAGTACATACTCGTATGTGATTAAAAACAATAAACTTCATGATTCTCAGATCTTATGCTTGACGTAGCCACACTGGTGTTGCCACATTTCAAAACTTAACTAACAACCCTTCCACCACCAAAAAGTTGGTCATCAACCTGTCCGCTGCTTTCATAACCGCTTAAAACGTAAATACGAGATGTAAACCGTGCGTCATCAGAGCACACTTACACACACATGCTTAGTTTTAAACGTTTTCCTGCTTCCAATATTTGTTACAATTTTTTGTAAGCCTTAAGATACGAGTACGACAATGAAATAGTGCCGAACTCGTATCTTATCACTATACCTCACAGCGATAACTGTCGGAAGTGATTACTATTTCAAAGAAGTTATGAATACACGTAAACGTGTGAATGAGCATGAAGTGAAAAAGGTTTCGTTTTTGAGTGGATATTCCCCCACATGAATAATGAATAGTTGATCATGTTTGAATGTTGTGTATATCATACGAATAGTTTGCTCAATTGTATTAATTCAGATTATTTCTTATAAGATTTTTTGTACCATTTTCGATGTTGCTTAGAGTCAGAAGAAATTGTAATTCTATTTTTAAAACCAAATCCAGATCCAGACTATTTAATTTAGAATTTCTGTTTAACAGATTGATCAGAAATTATACACATTTCGTTTTTTGAGTCCGATGTCTTGAACTGTGTACGTTTGCTAACGACTGGATGGCGCAGTTGGTTAAGTGCCTGCCCCAAGTGAGAGGGGTCCCAGGTTCAAATCCCAGTGAAATCGATCTGGTCCAGTCACCATTTGACGTTGGGATCAAATTAACGGCACTGGAGTAGTTTGTTAGGTGGCATTACGATGGACCAGTTTGGAATCTGAGTACTCCAGTAGTGTTTTCAAAAATTCCCAAAAAAAAACAAATGTACATTTGCTCTTCCGTCCTGTCGGTTGTCATATAAACTATAGTTTAGTCCACAGTGGGCGCCGTGGCGTAGTGGGTAGTGGTAGTGCGTCGACTCCTACGCTCGAGGTCGTCGGTTCGAATCTCGAAAAAAAAAACATCAAACGGCTTCACCTCTTTCGAGTCACTGACAATGCTCAAGGAGTATAACATTTTTTGGAAATGATAAATTTTGAGTGGTATGCTAATTTTTCTTCTCCAATCTGGTAAATTTTACTTAAAAATACTGACAGCACTGGTCCAAAGAAGTGTCCTTTACCCAAAAATACCTCAATTCCATTCCGTAGAAATGCCTCAAGTAAACAAGTTACCCTGAATGTTTTTTTAAAAAAACTAACTAAGCCTTGCTTCCGCAAACATTCTCACATAATTCTGTTCAAAGAACCCAAATCTATTCATTCGAATTATTGTGAAGTCAACGACATCGCACAGACAGAACGTAGACTCTTTTCCAAGAAATATATAGATACAAGTATTTTATCTCAAATTTTATAGACATTTTCTTCGTAAAAGAACTCGCAAAGCAGATGGATTCGTGTTGATACGAGACTATCAATCGTTGGGATTGTGAAGTACCGATGGAACTACGACATTTCACAATTTTACACCATCGCTTTGGGTGATTTCGTCATCAGCGAAATAGATTCTGAGTCCAACACTCACCATTAAACTTTTAAATTTTTTTAAAATCTTTGCAGCTTTGGATGGCCAAAACTTGCTAAAGAATTAGAATTCAAAAAGCAAACACCTCGAGGATGTGAGAAGTAAATTAATAAAATGTTATAAATCAATATGACTATCAATACAAATAAAGTGGAGAAAATTGTACGTACGTATTACGGGATGTGTACAAATGTAGAGCCATGTGTAGATTACACACATGTACATGTGTCATTGAAGCGAGAGGATTGTCTGTCGTGATTTGAATGCGTAGGGATTGTTTTGTTTATCAAGCTTTTTGTTTTAATCATTGAATGCGGCAGCAGAAGTTGGGTAAAATCTTCCGTCTTATGGAAAAAAACCGAATATATATTTAGAAAACAAATATTTATTGGTTACTTAAGACAAACTTCGATTCACAACGTGGTTCCCTCTTCCGAATGAAGTCTTGAGCTTGTGTATGACATTTTCAAATCCTATCACAAATTCCTACTTGAAATTCGGGATAGGTCTTGTTTTATTGCCTAGGAGTGATCGGGCATTAAGCCAGGATTGTCAACATTTTAGCCGAGGTATTGAATGACATTAAAGGTGTGGCCAGGTGAGATGGCCAGAATTACGTAGTCGTCTACTCGTGAGATCAAATAAAATAACAAAATTATAGCTCAGTAGATTTTAATGACATACACTTTCGCCTTCTGTAGGAAAAACATTTGATTTTCTCTAACACACAACGCATAACACATTCTCTATCCTATTGCATAACCTTAGATGAGTGCGATAGTAGTGCAAGATCGGTGTGCATTTGTGTACAGTCCAACTGACATTGAACCTATTCATGGTACTCTAAACTTCGCTGCGCTGCCGTGCACTTGGGTATTGCTTGTAAAGCAACCACGCGAGAGCGGTTCGAGACTCGAGAGAGGTGGTGTGTGTAAACATAAAATTTAATGTGTCCGGGATGGAACCGTGGACCTTCCGCGTAGGAGTGGACACAATACTATAAACTACTGATATTCAAATTCAAATGAAGCACACATTAAGTTTGCATCAGTATGTGTAGGTATTAACTTGAAGCGATGGTATCGAACCTCATTTCGATAAGAGTGTACGTGCTCATAACCCTGTATAAAAATACATTCTCAATTTTATCTGGAAGAGGTGACTCAACTTGACTCAACTTAATACCAAAATGGATTAAGCAATTTCGATACGAATGTCATTGACATTTTGCAAATAAGTAAACAAAACTGAAACCCAAAATACCAAAAAGTTGTAAACCTTAAAACATGTCTGCTTACTCGATATGTATGTATATCCGGTCATAGCGCACAAAGGAAGTTTGCCTGTTTTGCTTTAGATACACATTTTCTCCACTCCCATGGGGAACCTACAGCGAACGACAGACAGTTTTGTTTTTATTCAACTCCTTCTATCGATATCTCTCCATCTCAGTCGTGATCAAAGCCACACATGCACACTTACTTCCTCAAAGAAAATCAGGAAGATACATATACCGATACAAAATTAAGCTACGCATAAATTTTCCGAGTAAAAATATATGCCCACACGAACAGAAAAACGATCTTCCCAGTTTTCAAATAAAAAAAAAATGCCCAAGCCCAAGTAAGAGCACCTCGAATTGAATACAAATTTCAAGACGATATCTTAAAGAAACCCAAATCTTTTTCCTCATCCGATTAGATCAGACGTAAAATATACAAAAATTTGGACAAAATACAGAGAAATAATGTCACGATGTTGCTGACACTTTAATGGATTGCTGTACACAAAGGAGTGGGGAACAGCCTAGTTCCAATCAGCTCTTTGTTTCAATGGATTTACATATCCGCAGCGGAGTCTTTGTATGGATCGACTAAGGTCATAAAGTCATTGCCTTTTGTCATTGGAAAACCTCTAATAATCAGTCAATGCAGTACGCAAGCTTGATTTGACAGCAGCTACTGTCATAAATGTGTCATTTATTGAAAAGTCAAATTTTCATATATCAAATAATATTTCTTGTGATAAACGCCGGGGGTAAAAATTCAAACATTTGGGGATTACAATGAATTGAAGAATTGCACGTATCGCTAATCAGGCGATCTCACGTAGCGACTATCTTAAGTGCCTCGACACTTCACAAGAGAGGGTTTAGTGTAGAATACTACACATTTCTGAGCTGGTTGAACAAAAAGATACGATATGTGCAAGAGATAGAGATCTTAGGAGGGAGGTAATCGGTTGCTTACCTATGTCCAGATTTTCACTGGACTTTGTTTAATTATTTATAAGTATGTATTAATTGTGTTCTTTCTTTTTGCCAGGTGATTTGATAAGGTTGTCTTCTTTGGCTTTATCTGGCCTATGGGTATTCTTCTTTATAGCAGATACTCCAGATAACATACAATCGGGCACACTCAAGATTGCAAGGTTTTCATGTCGAAGATATCGCATCGAATAAATTTCACAATTGCACAAAATAAAATACATCCGCTGAATACTTGTAATTACGTCTGTATTTGCTGATTAACCAATAATGTAATCCATGTATGTCGTACGTATGTCGAGAAATCTCCAGCAAGATGTGATTCATAAATCTAAATAACCTGGGCAAGTTCCGTCGCATAAATATTTTTCGATGGACGGCATTTCTGAACATCAGGAGACGAATTCAAACTATTTCAGTTAAATTTTCTTCTAACTTCAATCCAAATCAACTATACATTACTGTAAAAATGATTATCTTTGAAATTTTGAATCGTTGATATCTCAAACTTTGCACATAAATCAATACTTTGATTTTTATCATTTCTTAATGCTTCCGCTCAGGTCTTCAAAACTGCGTTTTTAGATCTTCAAAATTTCCATGTCGATGTTTTACCATTTCTGACCAATATCTCGAAAACTATTAGGGCTAAAATGGTTGAAAATGAAAGTACATTTTTTTTGAAAAATTGTTTGTCTGAACTTGGACTCGAGCCTAGACTGTGAAAGTCTAATGCGCATGGGTCGACGCACGAACCCACACGGCCCTGGCGCCCACTTAAATCACTATTCCAGCAATATTTTGTATCAAAATTACGAACTTAAGGGCTATTTACATGAGTGGCGAACTGAGACCTGCGAAATTCGCGACTTTTGACATTTCGTTCATTTGCAGTTTCCTTTATTCCCAGGCAGCCGCGAATTGTCAGTATGAAATTTAAAATTTCAAATGTTCAGATTTTTAAACACTTTGGTCCAGAAATGGGAACGGGGATCACAGTAGAACCAACTTTGGAGCCCGATATTTTTTAAACAGTACTTTGGATTAAAAAGGGTTGAAGCAAACCTCAACCTTATTTCGAACGATCTGTCGATTAATAAATCAAAATCCATGGCAATTTTACCTATACGGGAGCCACACTCCAAAAATGGCCACACTTTTTAAATTTGTGTGCATGAAAAATGAGGTCTAAACTATTTAATTCGAAAATTTCATGCCGATACACTTATAAACGTCGGAGATAAAAAAGTGTGACAGATGGACGGACACACCGAAATTATAAAGGTTCCATTTTTGCAGACGGTACTTTAAAAATCACGATACAGTAAAATCTGGAGAACATGAACGGATCTATAACATGAGCATTTGGTTGCTAAAATTTTCCATGAACGTTTTTGGGTTTTTTTTGACACAGCGCTCTGTTTGTTCCTTTAAGGCATGCTGGTCGTGAGCTTGCTGGCATAAGCTTATACTTCAAAATAAACCCCGAAGAAATAAGTCCACTGATCCTAAACCGCAAGATCTGGATACCCAATTCTGATCAACCAAACGGGGAATTCACGTCTGGGAAATGACTCATTAAGTAGTTAAATTGTTTCTTAGACTGTATGGCATGTGACACCTTCTTGTTGAAACCCCATGCCGCTCATTTGCATTTGATTTATATTTAGACATAAAAAACTGGATCCCAATGACGCAACAGTAATAATAACAATTATTGCCTGACAAGAACCTTTTTAAAAATAGTCCGATGATGCCTCCAATACTAAATCGCAACATCCACTACAAGCAGTGACACATTGTAGATGCATTTCATTTTTAAGAATTACTAGTTGATCTCGTCTCCATGAATGTTTGAATTAATCTCTTCATAGTTAGTGACGACTTCATCATTCTGACTACAGTTTGTACTAAATTGCCAGTCGTGAATTCCCCGTTTTGTTGATCAGAATTGCAATAAATAAAGAAGCATGTTGCTTATGTTGTGTTGATTTTCCCTAAACTGTTAGGTGTCGCGCTATATTTTTTTTTCGTTTTCGGAAACACTTTCCCGTAGAAAAGGCGCAAAAAAAATCGACGCCAATCAGTGACACGCATTTCAACAATTACTAATTTGAGTGTCTACAGCTGATTGAGTTAAATCACTATAGTAATGGCGGCGCTACAGTCCGAGGTGGACCTGGGCCCAGCTTCTCAGCAACCACTCGTGTTGTGCGTGACATTGTTCTCTCACGAGTGGAGGGGACCTACAGTTTAATGCCGACTCCGAACGGCGAGATTGAGAAGCTTTTTCTAGACAGTTATACTCGTACTCTTTGAGCATTGTCAGTGACTCGAAAGAGGTGGAGTCGTGAAGAAATTTTAGGTGATTTTTCGGGAATCGAACCGACAACATCGAGCGTAGGAGTCGGCGCACGTACCCACTACGCCACGGTTTCATCGCTTAAGCCAGACACATTTAGATGATTGGCAAAGGTGTAGTGGCTCGTTTTTATACCGGTAAGTCGTCTGCAGTCTTTTCTGTCAAGAGATAACAAGAATTCTGCAAATTTCTTACAGACTTTAGGGAGCATGCGCTTGGTCTGTCTACATTCCAGAGAGTCATGCCAAATCCGGTTGTGCTCTCGAGAGGTTCAACCATCGATGGAAGTCCTAACCAAGGACGCAAACAGTCCCAGCGCAGGATCAGGTCTTGAGAGTACCTCCTCTGATCCTTGCGTAGCAAGTCATCGGCGACTTAATTTCTTGTGATCCCGTCGTGGCTCGGAACTCAGACATGTCTTAGACACTAGACTACCAACTACCGAGAGAAGACTTGCATTCCTAAACTATTTTAAAAGTGGTTAAAGGGTTGAGCAAGGCCTTAAGCTCAGCTTGGCTGTCGCTACAGACACAAATACTTCACCCCTTCCACTTGTTCTTCACAATATAGTTCGTGACCATTAGGATCGCATAGGTTTCCGCTATGAAAACCAACGCGAATTAATTGCCAACAAAAATTACTTCCGTCTTTTCGGTACTGCTGTAATATTTTTAATTTTTCATTTCTTACCTAGCCTTACAAGATTGACTGTGAGCTTAAATAAAATACCTTTCGTTGTCGGTATACTCGTATTATCTAGTTGCTCACAGCTTCAGACTCTGAAGTTCAGAATTACATTTGTGGGTATATGCGTATCGTTCTACGTTGCGTAGTCGTTAATGACAGCATTGGAAGACGTATTTTTAAATTATGCTAATCTCTTGCTTGAACCTTGACTATGGAACAAAGTTGATCGTCTAATCGTGCCATCTA